>JARQOC010000008.1:97241726-97949031 GCA_033576535.1 Allobates femoralis | reverse complement strand
TTTGGGCATTAGAAGGTTAGTCTGAGGGCAGCAATTTTTTTCCTAACTTCCTATCTAAATTCTTCCTATAATCTAAACGATTTTCTAATATTCTTCCATTATAGGTTCTGTACGGTTGCCACTCTATACTATCTAACAGCTATCGTATTCCCTATCTGATGACATATCATGTAAGTGCCCCAGTGCACACAACGTTCTCTGTGTAAATTCTTTTTATTAACTTTTTACAAATGTTATGAGTTTGATACATAAGTAGATATTGTAGCACAGCTTTACATCATTAATGTTGTAACAACAATCTTAATTTACAATAAAAGTGTTCAATTGTAAACACAAACTATATACATAGACATGGATATTGCGTGTAGTTACCTTTAATATACATACTTTCTAAATCTCAGTATGACATGGCACTATATAAAACATCCTTCAGGCCAAAGAGGTTTCAAACATATCTTAAACATTTAAGCATTCCATTTTCCGAGTATCTATTACATGTAGCTTCAATGGTGTAGAGTACCATTTTGTAAGAATCTTAAATTGAGTGTCTATCACATTTGTGCAGGGACTATGATAGTGAATTATCTCTAGAGTGTTAGAGATCTTGTTCGTCTAATTCCCTGTCTGGATCTAGATCGTTATTCCAAGACAGTAAGTATTGAGGTTTAAATGTTGCCTTATCACCATCAATAGTTTGGTATATCGAACTGGTTCTCCAAATTGGACTTGGGTGTCTTAATAGGTTCACCACATTTTTCGGGAGATAAAAATGATTTTTTTTCCCCTTCTTAATACATTATTAATGCGTCTCCATTTATCTCCTTCTGTCTCGGGTAAATTATATTCGTTTTTAAAATTAGTCAAAGATTTCATTAGTTTCCAATCTAGAATATCTGTCATAACCAAAATCCCCTTTTCTTTCCATAGTGAGAGATCTATCCCCGGACTATTAGCTTCGAATATGTCGATTGGGATCCATGATGGCGCTATCTCTTTAAATGACTGTTTTGACATTCGCACTAATTCTATCCAAGCATTGATGGTTGCTTTAAGAGTGGATTGCATAGGAAGGCGCATTTTACTACTGGTCAGATAAGGTATTAAGAACTTATCAGGAGAACCTTCCGGCATACAGTATATTGTTCTTCTATATACACCCATGATAGTTTATCTCCCTTTTCCCATCATCTTTGTGAATTCTTTTTCAATGATGCATAATTAATATTTGGAAGACCTAGTCCCCCTTTCAATGAATGTTTTCTACAATTAGTCTTGCCACCCTAGGTTTTCTCTTGTTCCAAATGAAATTGGATAATTGATTTGAATCTTCTGCAGGTATTTTTGTGATGCTTATTGGAATGGATCCTCGAGCAGGGGGAGAAGCCAAGACACTTCCTCAGCCCTCCCTGAAGCAAAGCGTCACTGTGACACTGGTTCCAAGAGAGGGGTTGTCAATATTGCATCCACAAGGGTCTCCAGCCTCCCCCCAGTCTCTTATCCTCTTCCCGGAGTGTGCTGTCTCTGCTTCCTCCATGGAATTTTTAAAGAAAAATCACTTAGATTATAGAGATAAATTAGATAGGATATTAGAAAAAAATTGGTGGTCTCAGACTAACCCTTGAAAGTGAACAGGGATACATTACAAAGAGATCAAAATGTGGAAGATACCGGTACTTATTACTTTACTTTTCCATCCGTGTTTCATCTGTTTTAACTGATCCATTACTAAGAATTAATGGCTAAAAAAACATTTCAGACAGCCCTGTATAGGTTTTTATAAAAGAATGAATAAAAAAATGATGCACCAATAATGTAAAACAGATGCAACATGGAAGACACATAGGAGAATAATGTCCGTTTCTGATAGATGTGTGAATGTGACCTTATTATCTATCTAAGCATAAGTGGTACAATAATGGAGCATTGCTCAGCAAGACCGCAGCAGAGCAGCCCTAGACAGCTGTCAGACCGCAAGGAAACCACAGGAAATTGGATCTTCCCAATAGCTTGCAGCTGTGATATCATGTTGCTGCCATTTATAAAGCATCTTATACACCACATAATACAAATCAGTGCTCATTAATACATAGGATGCACATGTAAATGTACAATAGATTCTGGTACAATTTAGTCACTGCTATGTACAGTCGCCATATAGGAATTGGTTTTCCAATAACTATGGTTTTGTATTCTACAGGCTTGCAGGGGTTAAAATAACAAACCCAGCTATACTTATCCCGCCCTGCTCCAGGGCTGCCCCTCTGTGGCTGCTCTTAGGCTGCGTTCCCATACGCATTCAAACGCATGCGCACTGCGTTCCTATGTTTAACATAGGAACGCATAGTGCCTGCGTTTGGCAGCATTTGCTGCGTTCGGGTGCGGATGCGGACCATATCTGCTCCTTCCGGTGTCCCGCGTCCGCACCCGGGACGCTGCATGTCGCGTCCCTGGTGCGGACAAGAGTGTGTGAGCTGTACGCAGGCATCCGCCTGTGCACAGATCACATATAGGAGTGAATGGGTGCGCACGGCGATCTGCAAGCATCTGCAGACCGCCGTGCGCACCATTATAAACATAGGGGCCGCGGTCTGCATGCAGATGCTTGCAGATGCATCTGCAAAACGCTGCAGATGCATCTGCAAGTCTGAAGGCAGCCTAAGTCTCTGTTGACGGTAAAGTCAAGATTAAAACATATTGGATTGCTGCAGCCAATCAGTGAGTGACTCCTAACTTCTTATCACTTCCGGAACATGGTGATTCTCTGCAGCACTATGGTCTTCACATTACTGATGAAGCCTATCAACAAAGATTATGTAAAATTCTAAATACAATATTGTTAAAATTAGGTATTATTTTAGTGTTTTGCCTGCAAACTTTTCTTATTAAGTTTGAGAATAAACTGAATATGCTGCAAAGGAAAATTATATCAGGTCGTAATAATGTGTACTCTGCTCGGGACCCCGTCTATAATCCACAGCAGGTGACCCCCCCCCCAGATGGTCATGTGACTTTCTATAAATCTGGTGCTCAACCATAAAGTCAGATCAAGAATAGTTTTTGGAAGGGTGTCCAAATCTTATTTGTATATTTCATCCAGAGGGACGCAGGCTGAGTCCAATTTAGTATACAATGTAATCTATATAGGGTTTACTTAATTTTATCATATATGTCATCTTCATTAGAAATAGAGCGAGAGCCCCTTTAATTCTATATGAAAAGACATGATGTTCCTGGTCATTACACTGTGCTGTCCGTCCATAAAAATGGTATCAGCACAGACATAAGCTGCCACTCTAATTGTCCGCTGTAGCCTTTGTGTCAGCGCATGTATTAGAAGACAGCCGGCGGTCCCCCTGGGAGGTAAGGTACATGCGTATGTCCTTCTAAGACATCTGTCAAGGGCTGACAAAGTGTCAAACCCTCAATGTGTCCACTGACCCCAGTAATATATGCAGTGATAGGAGTCCTGTGTGCAGGTGCTGCCATCAACACCGTGTTTGGGCAGATTCCATAATGTCTGGAGGAAGAAACAGGCAATATTGTTAGAGGTTAAAGGTACTGGTGACGGGGGACAAGACAGATTAAAACATTGTCCAGGAGACAGTCATGAGCCTGATCAAGGCAAGAATGACAAAACCTAGCAGTGTAATATGTTTTCCCATGATCGCCAGGTGTCTGGTGCACATTGAACTGTTTTCTTGCAGCTGAGTGCTTTTCCAGGAGTAATATTAGCTGGGAGTTTTAATAATGCAATTGCACTATGTTGGGGTAATTAGATAAAAAAAGGAATGAGGATAAAAAAATAAAAAAGGGGAGATCAGATATGACAGATATTTCTGCACTTCTGCAACTTAAAGAGGTTTTTAATCAATATATTTTAGATTATTAATAATTTCCACGATTGGATGTGTTTAAAATGTTCCTGTGCTGAGATAATCTTATATATGTGCCCCTGCTATGTACTGTGTAATGGATGTGTCTGATCATACAGTGACATGGTCTGTTCATACCACATCTCCTGTACTGAGATAATCTTATATATGTGTCCCTGCTATGTACTGTGTAATGGATGTGTCTGATCATACAGTGACATGGTCTGATCAAACAACATCTCCTGTGCTGAGATAATCTTATATATGTGTTCCTGCTATGTACTGTGTAATGGATGTGTTTGACCTGTATGTGCTGTAGAATTCAAAGTCTCCAGTACGCCTTAAAGTGGAGGTGTACACAACACTAAGTGTAGAGTTTTCTTCACATGCTATATGTACGGTTTTTGTGAATTCTGCACTGTAAATCCATTTCTTTACCTGTTGTTCTAAATCTGTGTGGACCCATGATGGTAGTTAGACTCCCAATCATACATCTTTGTAAAGAATTGCCAGTGTTAATGGATGTTGTAAGGTGAAGCTCCTCCACTGAAGCCACTATAAGCTATATTTGGGCAATCTCTAAACAAAATTATTATTGGAAACACTCCACTGACAAGCAAGAACAATCCAATAATCTCTGCATCCAGTGCCCTGCAGAAGCTGTCAGAGCGGCCTTTAATCTCCCTCTGCAATGCTGGCACAGGCTCTGCTGATGGGAATCAGAAAATAGCCAGTGCTTGCAAGACATTCAGGAATTTACAGCATGTCTCACATTTTATAACAATATCACAGGCATTTACTAAATATATGCTATTTTGTTTTAACTTTAATACACTAAATGTATGTATTTGGGGCTAAAAATCATTTTGTACGAGGCTTCATTTAAAAACACTGCATTCCTTTGCTTTTCCAGGCTCTCTGTTTCCCTTTGCAATTCCCGATGATTGGGTCTGTGGTCATAAATTAGCCCCAGGAGCTTAGGCAGGCTTCACACCATGATTTTTCGGCTTCCAGGTTCTGTCCGGTGTTTTGCAGGATGCACTGCACACAACCTGACAGTCCCGGACGCGCACAAACTGAGGGTAAATATGCCCTCCGATCCTGTTTGTGCAGGAATGATTTGTGCTCGTCTCTGCCGCTGTCCAGTGCTGAAATTTCAGCAGCGCGGCTGCAGGGGAGCTGCCCATGGTTCTGAAATTTCAGCCGTGTAGCTCTCCAGGTGCTGAACTTCAGCGCCTGCTATGAAATGCTGCCGTCCATGGTGCTAAACGAGTACGGTTGCATTTCAGAGCCGACGCTCTTTCAGCACCAGGCGTCTGGGGACCAGTTCGCTTTTTTGCCGGCGCCCATAGACTCGCATGTTATGGGGGCTAGATCTGGGAGGATCCGGTTTTGTTAGCTTTTTGCACCGGACACAAAAAATAATGCAATTTCCAATTTTGTGTTCGGAGCAAAAAACAAACAAATCCGGATCTTCCCGGAAAACCACAAAACCGGATAACAAATAACAGCCATCCGGCACCATAGGGATACATGGGGGAGCAAAATATGATCCGGTTATGTCCGGTTCACACCGAACAGACCCTGACCTGAAAAATCATAGTGTGAAGCCGGCCTTAGAAAAAGATAGCTAATCTGCCAATTGAAATGTCAGAACAAGCTCACTGATGGATTCTCAGTTATCTCATTCTACAACCAACGATAGGTAATGATACACAGAGGCAAAAGAAATCAAACTGGACAAATTCATTGATTAAACCAATTGCAAAAATAATTGTTAGCACAAATAGAATGTTTATTTTCATATGAAATAAATCTCCTCAACCACCTCCAAAACAATGTAATAGATGCCCCCTGCTCCCACATCAATTGTTGTTTTCAGATGCAGACAATGTTCATGAAATGTTCTAGTGATGTAGAGCTATAGCACACCATAGACATCAAGTAATCCCATAGGATGATCTCTGTAAAGTGCTGTGCATTTATGGCGCTGTATAAGAGAGTGCAAGAAATAAATTAACAATGAAAGATTTGTTACATTGACTTGGAGGTGGATCTTAATATGATTGCTGATCACACATGCAACATTTGCCACGTGTAGTTGCTTGTAGTGTAGGGAAAGTCTATGTGGTCTTATTTAGGATAATATAGTAATGTGTCCATTTGTACCTTGTCTCTTGGTTGACAATTACCAAAATGTGTGGCCTAAGGTGAGTTGAAATAAGAAAAGCAACATAAAAAGAACTCATTTTGTGATATTATATTGGGCGATACTTATGCTATACGTGTTTGTACAGTCACGCAGTGGAAGTGATGTGGATCGCAGGCTGGCTTTTATTAGCGCATTGTAGCAATCAATAAAATTAGTATTTTGAAAAATTGTGAGTTCTAAACAAAATTTTCAAAAAGGTATTTGTGGATATATTTATATGTTATATGATCCGTATATGCCATATCATTTAAGTGACCTTGGATTCACATTAGAATTTGTTATTTTGTCTTTGGTGTGATACTCCTCTGGATAATCAGAAGATTTATAGGGAATCTGTCAGCAGGTTTTTGCTATTTAATCTGAGAGAAGCATAATATGTGGACAGAGAGCCTGATTCTGGGGCTGTGTCACTTATTAAGCAGTGTCTTGTAGTTTCAATACAATCAGTGTTTCATCAGCAGGTGATTATCACTACCTGACTAGGTCTCATGTACAGCCCAGTCAGGCTCACCCCACCACTGATTAGCAGCTGGCAGACAATCACAGTGGACACAGGAAGCTGCCAGTCAGGGTGTCAGCAGGTTATACACAGCTCAGTGGAGTAAAGGGATTCTATCAAAACTGCACAAAGCAGTCCAGTAAGTGATACATTGCTGGAATCAGGGTCTCTGTTATGACATTTTGCTGCAGTCAGATAGAAAAAAATCTGCTGACAGATCCCCTTTAATGTATATTGTCTGGATATAACAACAATTTGTTGAGAGAAGCAAAAGGGCACACAATAGATCAGTTTTGGAAGTGGCTGCAGGGGGTGTTGAGATTTATAATTTACAAATATAAACTTTTTTGACGGTCCATGCTCCCATTTCCAGCCTACATTCCATCCACTCCCATTCTTGCACCTGAATGTGCGTCTAGATCAGGGACGGGGAACCATTTTTCTGCCGAGAGCCATTTGGAAATTTCTACAATCCTTCGGGCTGTGTAAAATTATCAACTTGAAAATTCCCCACTATATTTGGTTAAACATTCAACTCACCCCTACTGTGGTGGCTGGAGTGGCTTCTCTATGGCATCAGTGATATTGGTCATGTTGGTTCTTAACTGTATTTCCAGGTTTGCTAAAGCCCTAGACATCACAGGAGAGGCTGGGAGCATATACCTCACTGGGGAGGCCGAGGCAGAGATCACTGGAGAGCTGGATTGAAAGAGCAGACAGTCATCAAAACGTGTCTGCCAGCCGAAGCACTGCGGTCCTCAGGAATCTGCCCGAGGGCCGCAATCAGCCCTGGTGCCTGAGGATCCCCACCCCTGGTCTAGATGGTGAGACTTGAAGTAATGGCAAGGAAACATTATGGAATCATTGCAATGTATAGACTTGCCAACAATTCTGGTATGCAGGAGGTCAGCTCTTTTTCCAGAAGTCTCCTGGAGAGCCCAGGTGAGTATTTTGTTCTGTAGCAAAACTGCAGAAGACTCATCAGTTTGGATATGTCTTCAGATCAGGAGAGCTCTTTATAGTATTTGTTTAGTAGGATATTTTCAGGAAATCTAGATTAGGGAAGTCCAGTTACCTTAGAAGTGACCCCTCACCTGGCCGCCATTCTATGATTTGTATCCTACCTGAGCACTGTCTGCTATTGATCAGTGCACTCAGGAAGGCATCATCTAAGCACAGTAGCTCATGTAGGTTAGCAAAAGTCACCTAGAATTGGTTACGATGTTACCTGCCTCAAGTGTAGCAATTTTTTGTGTCCTGATGAAGGGTCAATGAAACGAGACATTTCCCACTATAGTACAATACATGGTACATGGATGGTAACAGTCTGGAAGCACAAACCTCTTCTATACAGAAGCTGTCCCTGCTGTAAGGGTTAATAAGCCCTGAGCTTCCACAGATTTTCTATTTCAGCCCAGACTTGGGAGATGGTGAATGTCAGCGGTCACTTCATCAAGATGAACTGCTCATTACATACAGAGAGGAGATACAGTCTTCAGCCATGTCCTGGTCTCTGCCATCACAAGTAATAAATCTTGTGGAAGCTAATTCACTTCACCACAGATAAATACAAGGATGTGTGTTAGACGCATTATATGTGATCCCTAAATCCTTTAGCTCATGGGGAAAAATAAGTCTGCTAGAGAAGGGATATAAATCTGCCTCCGGGGAAGAGGAGATAGATGGAGTAAAGGGGAATGACACTTTCCTTTTTAGCTGATTGTGTGGTGACATTAAAACTGGCGCATAACTTTCTACAAGTGCCACATCATTTTATTAATTAGTTCCCTAAAGAAAAGAGTAGCTACATTTAATGATGCTCATATATTGAGGAATGGCATTAGACAAGGAATAACCTCAATCCATTAAAGGGTTATTCCCATCTCTGACTTTCATGGCTGACATGGAATAACTGTATCTGGATCCCATCAAGATTTTGGGAAGGAAAGGTGTATAACAGTCCGCGCTGCCAGGTCCACTCACTCCAAAGAACACACGGGGAGGTGATGTTCAACCAGTTTTCCTTTATTTCTCCGACGCGTTTCTGTGCCCTCCTGGCACCTTCCTCAAGGATCCCTGAGGAAGGTGCCAGGAGGGCACCGAAACGAGTGGGAGAAATAAAGGAAAACTGGTTGAACATCACCTCCCCGTGTGTTCTTTGGAGTGAGTGGACCTGGCAGCGCGGACTGTTATACACCTTTCCTTCCCAAAATCTTGTTGTGTCTCCACGAGTGAGTGGTCGGTGGAAGTCCAGCAGCAGCCATCAGGGTATTATTACCATACGCCTTCTAACCAGTTGTGGGTATCACAACTGGTATAGGTGAGTGCAATCTTACTAACCACCTTCATATTCAGTGTCGCAAGTGATAGGGCACTATTGCGCCTCTTGTTCCCCCTCCTTTCTTTTATTGTATCTGGATCCCGGTCACTATAGGTGAGACTACAAAAACAGCCAAATGTAGCAGTGCGGTGCATTGTGTAACTCGCATAGGAGTGCCGCTATTCCCAACTCAACCAAGAACGGCAGAGGTGGGAATCACCCTTTAACCTAACAGTCTAGATTTATAGGGCTTATTAAAGGTTTAGGTATAAAACGTTCACTCTCTCCCCCTCTCCATCAATTCTGCATCAGTCATGCCTTTTGTGCCACCGCAACCTACCAAAATGTTACCACCACCAAAGTTAGACCAAGAGAGACAACTGACATTAGTCAGAAATTAGTGTGATGATTTTATTTCCAACACTAGCAAAATTATTCATTCATTCATTCATTTTCCTTTCTTTTTTTAAACCCATTAACCCCCACCCTGTTGGAAAAAATAAGGAATGTATCAATATCTGTGGTATTCTCCCAACACCAGGGAAGTTCCTTTCTCTTTTCTCAGTGTATTTTTCTCATTTAGCGCTTCTTGTCATAAGCTAAACCCAAGCTGAGACAGATGGCGGGTCATTTTTTCCCATAATGAACAGTGATTTCTCTTGTCAAGCAAAAAGCTTGCAACTAATTCTTTCTTTTCAACTCATTCTTTTTCATTAATTTTGGTGCACATACCATTCAAATACAGCATGTCCAAGAAATGTCCCAGTGCTCTGACGTGCCCAAAAAAACACGCAATGACGCACTGAGGTATACATGAATGAGAAAGTTGTAAATATAATTTAAACACGTAGGTAACCGCTTCCTAAATTCTGCATCCCCCAAAATAACATATCTTATACTCACCTCCTGCACTGGCTCCATTCCAGGGATGTTGGCTCCGGGTTGCTCTGTACCCATCGTCATATCCTGGGAGCGCGGTAGGCTTTGAGTCACCCCTAATGGGCTTCTTCACTCCCTTCCCCACGACGACACTTGTTTGGAGGAGGTGTACATGGCATAATCCATCAGAGCTGATTGTCGGCAGTGCTCATGTGGCATACCAATGTCTAGCAACCTCCAGTAGGTCTGACACAATCCGAATAGTGCCCATGTGGGTGGTGAACATAAGGTACATTGTATTTATTTTTCATTCTACTCTGAGGACTACAACATTAAGAAGGATTTCTTCAAGTAGTGGAAAAACCCCTTTAACCTTTCATTTTTTATATGTAGATAAAAATAATCAGATACTGCAATCCGATACAGTCTTTGCCAAATGAAAACACCATAGTTTCTGTCCAGGTGGGTTGAGTTCGGGGTGGATCCAGATAATCCCTAATCAAGACCTTTTCCATGTCAATCATTATATAGGGATGTAGAATAGGAAGTCGTGATAAAGCCTCAACCAGATATAAGACCCACAGAAAGCCATACATTAAACATTCAGGCCTATGCACCAATAACAACAAACAAACAGCAATAGACAGCCTTAATATATGATAGTAAAAAAATAACAGAAATATTCAAACCAATGACACCTTCTTTATATCTATGAATGAGAAATTAAAGGTCATGTTTTAATCACAAGTTTTCTATGTAAGTTTACCCTAGAGTGACCTTGCTGTCATTGTGTGCCTTGTTTTCTGGATGTGTATCTGGGTTATCTATGCCCTACATTACAGGTGAAGTTTGCTCAGCCACTGAAGAAGCCCATGCGAAACTTGCGTTGGGGCGTTGCAGAACACACTCCTGACATGGGAAAGATGCTTCCCCTGATTTTACATGCTACCTTTTCCAGTCTGATAGTACTTGGTTTATATTATAGTTTTCATCCTTTATGCTGAATTTGGCGGTATGTATAACATTTTTGAACCCAAATATCTCCACTGTGTTTTTTACTTTGTATAATTGTTTAGAGGAATGTATGTCTACTGCTCATACCCAGTTGTCTTCAGTGTGTACTCCCAATTGTGAACCTCATATCTAACTGCATTGTGATTTATTTCTACTTATTGTATTAACACTATTTATGCTTGTTTTTTGTACTCTTCTAAATCAGTATAAATAAATATATTTTATCATATATTTGGGGGTCGTGATTACATAATGTTTTAAGTCCGTATAATTAGTTTTTAAGTTCTCTCCTTTTTTTAATGGTTATTTCAGTTCAGAATAGCTTGTTCTCTAAATTGTTGTTTCAGAAATTGACCTTTTATCCTTTTTGAACAGGGAATTCCTATTTCATCAGCACTCTGTAAGCATTATAGGTACTGGGACTTAAATTCCTTTACTCCCCAGCCTGCATTACAAAAACAATTGCCCGGTGACTTGCCTGCCCCTAACCAATAGCCACCTCTCTGTTCTGCATGCATGCAGTTTGATAGGAGAGGAGAAACCCTCACTTTCTGAAATCCGTCACTGGGGACAGATTTTACTTGACAACTGGCAGTAAGTTAGAATGGAGTACTTTAGAGTGCTTTTCAGGTAATTTGCAGGTTGTCTGTTTACCATATCTAAAACTGACAATCAAAAGATATTGAACTGTCTTAAAGTAGGGAGGCCACTTAGGCTACAGATTGTGGTCCCCAATATAAAACAATTTCATAGCATTTATAGAAAACAAAATATGAAAAACAGTTATTTCATCATAAAATAATTCCCTAGTGGATAGATAATTCCAAGGGGATACCTTTGTAAAACATAAATCACTATTAAACGGAACCTACCTTATGCAACATGTCCTCAATATACCCTACTGCAGTCCAATCCGACAATCGCTCTTTAATTACCAATGTCATGGGACATGCCTGTCTGCTGTCACCCATGGGTGAATTCAATGGTAGGAGCACTACCTATTTTACAGCTCTAAAATACTTTAATAAATTGTCTAGCTGAGAATGTCTAATTACTAATATTAGGAAAATCTACTTTTCAGGAACCCTTCTCCATTAGGCAAAGTGAAAAGCAGTCACTAAGATGGTCTATCCATAATCCGATGCATCTGTTCTTCATATGGACAGCCCACTGATTCTACAAATGTTTTAATTTCTTCTAGGTGCAATAAATTTTGGAAGGATGCCATGGAAAACAGTCTATTTTAGGGGGACCCTTTCAGCAAAAAGAATTGTGGACCAGTAGACAACCACTATAATCTTTAAAGAGGACCTGTCACCCCCCATGGATTAGAATCTAAGTCCAGCACTGAATGCACCATGTCTGCTGCATTCAGGAAAGGGATCCCCCATGGCTCTGTGGGGCTGCTATATATAAAAACTTACAGTAAAAATCCATGGAGACGGGCCCTTGTGCTTGAGCCACCTCATCCACGGGGGAAAGGTGGCATTTCACACCCCCCTGCGCTTCTGTGCCGCCTATGTCCTCGCCGCCTCACTCGTGCCATTCATGAAATCCTCGCTCTGCGCGTCCTTGTGGTGTTGACGCAAGCGCAGAGCGAGGTTGAGGTGCATGCCCCACCTCCGGCTATGACGTCCTCTTGTTTCCCCACCCTGCTCCATATTGTGCTATGGAGCTGGACGGGGAAACGAGAGGACGTCATAGCGGGAGGCGCTATGAAGTCCTCTCATTTCCCCGCCCTGCTCCATATTGTGCTATGGAGCTGGGCGGGGAAATGAGAGGATGTCATAGCGGGAGGTGGGGCATGCACCTCAACCTCGCTCTGTGCTTGTGTCAACACCACAAGGACGCGCAGAGCGAGGATTTCATGAATGGCACGAGCGAGGCAGCAAGGACATAGGTGGCACAGAGACGCAGGGGGTGTGAAATGCCCCAGTGGAGGTGGCTCAAGCACAAGGGCCAGCCTCCATGGATTTTTACTATAAGTTTTCATGAGCCTATATATCGGGGTAGAAGCCCCATAGAGCCATGGGCGACCCCTTGCCTGAATGCAGCAGACATGCTGCATTCAGTGCTGGACTTAGATTCTAATACATGGGGGATGGGGGGGGGGGGTGACAGGTCCTCTTTAAGTGGTTCTCTGGGCTTTTTATAAAGTCTGTGTGTGTATATCTAGGCTGCAAAATACTAACAGTTTGTAATTTACACCCTGTTAGCATTTTGCATGATTACCTAGATATCAGCAGTCTGTGTGTAGATTTGCTGCTCACCCCTGACTAGAGGCGTCTTGTTTTAAAGCCTGGTTTTAACGTCACAACTGAAAGTTATGCCCAGACTCCGCTCTGTGTCAGTGATGAGGTGTCTGCAAGGTCAACTCCTTCACAGAGGGGCGGCTGTGGCACAATGATGCAGATAGAGGATCGCATCAGTGACATCACTGAAGATGACCTTGCAGACACCACATCACTGACGCAGAGCTGTCTTCTTCACAGAAGGATGGCTGCTGCAGTGATGGAGAGGATCGCTTCAGTGACAGTGCGGGCACAGTGAAGAAGAATGAACCGCGCTGAAGGTGGAGGTGGTCCTATTGGAGACTGGAGATGGGCCTGTTGGAGTCTGGTCGTAATATCCTATTGTGACGTTAAAACCAGACTCGCCTCTGACACGCCTCTGAGCACCTGCTCCACACATGCTGAATCATGATATCTAGGTAACAAAATGCTCACGGGGTGTAAATTACAAACTTAGCATTTTGCAGCCTAGATAAACACACAGATTTTATTTACAGCCCAGGAAACTCCTTTGATTATTGAAGTTTAGTTGCATTTTTTTGGAATTGCATGTCATATAGAAGGCAAGATGTTAACATAAAATGCTCAACCCAAGACTACAAGATAGGCGCCCTAGTCTGTAGAGCAGATGGAGGAAATAAGGTGATTTAATACAATAAATCTAATAGGACACAACCAAAAATAAGGGAGGGCAAAGTCTGAAGATAATTCAGAAATACCATCACTATAGAGCACATATATCCTGAAATATGTGATATGACCTAATGTCAAAAAATGGGAACCATACGTACCAGGCAGTGGTATGGTCCAGATATGAATGCCAAAAGTGTATGCTTGAAGTATCAATTGATACCCCTATAGTAACTGTGGTATGTGAACATATAAATACTAGTGCATCACATTGAATAAGAATATCATCAAAAAGTTAATTTATTTTACTAATTCAGTACATAAAGTGATACACATATATTATATAGAGTCATTACAAACAGAGTGATCTATTTCAAGTGTTTATTTCTGTTAATGTTGATGATTATGGCTTACAGCCAATGAAAACGCAAAGGTCATTATCTCAGAAAATTAAAGTAGGGAGGATGAAGGGTTAAAAACCACGCTTATGTATTCCTCAAGAGATCAAAAGGTGAATATAATATTGATTTATTAGTCAACGTGTTTCAGGGCTCCCAGAACCATCCTGAAACATGGCAATATGACATTGATTTTTGATGATATTCTCATTCATTGAGATGCACTAGTATATATCATATATCTTATTAACCCTTTTACTTCTTACCTTTTGTATCCATTTAGCGCATTATAAATTCTGATATATCCATGTACACTTGTATATAAACTGCCTTTCATCACTGACAACTCTGAGGCACATATAATGTATCACTGACAAACAGTCCAGTGTTAAAAGAAGCATTTAGATCTTTGGGTGTAGCACAGATAGTGCTAAAACATTGCCGTCACAGATAATAAAAGCAGTGAATCGACTCATCCATCAACTGAGGGACATGTACAGTTTGGGTCTCCACTAACAGGACTTTCACAATGTTCAGCAATTCCTGTAATGTGAGGTATTAGTGAATAGCTGACACCATAGGTTACAGCTTGTAACTTAATGGCTGCATAGGGTTACAGTAACATTGAAGATGAGTGTTATGATAAACACTAACCAGGGTCTGAACAAGACAAGAGCTCAGCGGCTGCAGAAGTGTTCAGCACAATGTACCAGTGGTTCATATCCACACAGGGGACAATTCGCCAGGCATGGCATTGTGAGATAGAGTCCCTTTATGACTCTAGAAGCTTCATTTCTCCTGAGTTGCAGTTTTGTTCACACTTAGCTGGGATATGCTCTCCCACAGCAGTGATAGAAAACCACATGATAATATCATAAATTCAGAAAGTGCTACCAACTCCAAACTCAAATTCTAGCAGTTTTGATGAAACTCATTTCTACTACTTTTTATTTTCCAGGTGGACCGTTGGATGAGTCTATTATAAATCAGTTGCTATGATATAAAAGGTGTAGAACTAAAAAAAACCCAGAAAATAAATTGTTAATGGAACGTGGCTCCCACATGGTCATGCTTCCCTATGCTAATGCACATGACATCATGATGTGAACATGTGGTCAGCTTAGACATATAATCACTCTAACCCCTTCTCCCCCGGGTGATTTCTGTTTTCCCTCTCCTTCTTCCAAGAGCCATAACTTTTTTATTTTTCCATCAAAACCACGGCTATTGGTCTGACACAAACCCACAGTGGATAAATCCCTCCAAGACTGTTGTTGGAACCCAAAAATTGATGGTATGGTGTGGTATATGAGGTACAAAGATAGTGCAGCCATTCTTCATCAATGGAAACCTCAATGCCACTGGATATCTGAATCATGTAGCAATTTCAGATATCCAGTGGTATTGAGGTTTCCATTGATGAAGAATGACCCCATTATCTTTGTACCCCATATACCACACCATACCATCAATGTTTGTGTTCCAACAGTCTTGGAGGGATCTATCCACTGTGGGTTAGTGTCAGACCAATAGCGCTGGTTTTGTTTGTTAATTTCACCATTCACAAAAAAGTTTGCCTCGTCACTAATCTGAAGGCAATTGTCTATACTGTGAAGATACGAGATGTGCAGCATCTGAAACTACAGATACTGGAAGCCTGTGCTAGCATTTCTTCTGCGGTGTTGCTATCAGTGTGTCAAGAGTGTGAGAAGAGGGTTGCATTGACAATCCAACACAATGGGCAGCACTTTGAACACATTTTATAAGTGGTCATAAACTTGTAAATAACTCATGAAAGAATAAAGTTACGTTAAAACCAAGCACACTATTGTTTTTCTTATGAAATTCTCAATAAGTTTGATGTGTCACATGACCCTCTTCCCATTGAAAAAAATAAAGTTGGATCCAAAATGGCCGACTTCAAAATGGCCACCATGGTCACCTCCCATCTGGAAAGTTTTCCCCCTCTCATATACTAATGTGCCACAAACAGGAAGTGATATCACCAACCATTCCCATTTTATTTAGGTGCATCCATATAAACCTGAGAGCATATAGTATAGCTCGACCACCGTTTAGGTGCACAAGGGAAAAATAGGCCACAAAGTCTTTAAATATATCCCCGCAACACAATAAAAGAAGAGAGATGATTATCCTTTTTGTGTTTTTTATTTTTGAAGGTGAAAAACAGGTTGTATCACACAATGTTTCGGCTCCAGTTGAGCCTTTCTTTCAGTGAGTCTTCTGTATATATAGAAAGGGGGTTTGTGGTTCAGTTCCCACATGAGCAACTGCTCAGGCCAGTACCTGCCTGTTTGAGGTACTCAGCATATGACTCCGTCCTTTGTGTCAGTGCAGCAGCATGGTGGCTGGTCTGGGTGGATGGACAGGAGCCATCCACCCTGTCCACCCACCCAGACCAGCCACCATGCTGCTGCACTGACACAAAGGACGGAGTCATATGCTGAGTACCTCAAACAGGCAGGTACTGGCCTGAGCAGTTGCTCATGTGGGAACTGAACCACAAACCCCCTTTCTATATATACAGAAGACTCACTGAAAGAAAGGCTCAACTGGAGCCGAAACATTGTGTGATACAACCTGTTTTTCACCTTCAAAAATAAAAAACACAAAAAGGATAATCATCCATATAAACGGCGCACCCTATATACAGTGCCTTGTGAAAGATTTGGCCCCCTTGAACTTTTCAACCTTTTGCCATATTTCAGGCTTCAAACATAAAGATATAAATTCTAATTTTTTTGTGAAGAATCAACAACAAGTAGGACACAATCGTGAAGTGGAACGAAATTTATTGGATATTTTAAACTTTTTTAACAAATAAAAAACTGAAAAGTGGGGCGTGCGATATTATTCGGCCCTTTACTTTCAGTGCAGCAAACTCACTCCAGAAGTTCAGTGAGGGTTTCTGAATGATCCAATGTTGTCCTAAATGACTGGTAATGATAAATAGATTCCACCTGTGTGTAATCAAGTCTCCATATAAATGCACCTGCTTTGTGATAGTCTCAGGGTTACGTTTCAAGTGCAGAGAGCATCATGAAGAGCAAGGAACACACCAGGCAGGTCCGAGATACTGTTGTGGCGAAGTTTAAAGCCGGCTTTAGATACAAAAAGATTTCGCAAGTTTTAAACATCTCAAGGAGCACTGTGCAAGCAATCATATTGAAATGGAAGGAGTATCAGACCACTGCAAATCTACCAAGACCCGGCCGTCCCTCTAAACTTTCATCTCGAACAAGGAGAAGACTGATCAGAGATGCAGCCAAAAGGCCCATCATCACTCTGGATGAACTGCAGAGATCTACAGCTGAGGTGGGAGAGTCTGTCCATAGGACAACAATCAGTCGTACACTGCACAAATCTGGCCTTTATGGAAGAGTGGCAAGAAGAAAGCCATTTCTCAAAGATATCCATAAAAAGTCTTGTTTGTAGTTTGTCACAAGCCACCTGGGAGACACAGCAAACATGTGGGATAAGGGGCTCTGGTCAGATGAAACCAAAATCAAACTTTTTGGCCACAATACAAAACAATATGTTTGGCGTAAAAGCAACACAGCTCATCACCCTGAAAACACCATCCCCACTGTCAAACATGGTGGTGGTAGCATCATGGTTTGGAGCTGCTTTTCTTCAGCAGGGACAGGGAAGATGGTTAAAATTGATGGGAAGATGGACTGAGCCAAATACATGACCATTCTGGAAGAAAACCTGTTGGAGTCTGCAAAAGACCTGAGACTGGGATGGAGATTTATCTTCCAACAAGACAATGACCCAAACATAAAACAAAATCTACAATGGAATGGTTAAAAAAATAAACGTATCCAGGTGTTAGAATGGCCAAGTCAAAGTCCAGACCTGGATCCAATCGAGAATCTATGGAAAGAGCTGAAAACTGCTGGTCACAAACGCTCTCCATCCTACCTCACTGAGCTCCAGCTGATTGGCAAGGAAGAATGAGCAAAAATTTCAGTCTCTCGATGTGCAAAACTGATAGAGACATACCCCAAGCGACTGCAGCTGTAATCACAGCAAAAGGTGGCGCTACAAAGTATTAACTCAAGGGGCCGAACAATATTGCACGCCCCACTTTTCAGTTTTTACTTGTTAAAAAAGTTTAAAATATCAAATAAATTTCTTTCCACTTCATGATTGTGTCCCACTTGTTGATTCTTCACAAAAAAATTAGAATTTATATCTTTATGTTTGAAGCCTGAAATGTGTCAAAAGGTTGAAAAGTTCAAGGGGGCCAAATACTTTCACAAGGCACTGTATATGAGTAGTTAAATTAATTCCTTTAGGCTAATATTACATCATCATTTGTAAAAAAAGTAATGTTGCTTTAATTCTTTAAATCCTTACAAATATCCATTTTCCCATTATAAAAATAGAGCATGTAACACTAATAAGCCAGGAGGAACTTAGTAATCAATTCTCTTTGTGCTAATGATGGCTGTTTATCATGAGAAGACAATGTGCGCTGTGATTATATGGGGTAAAGGACTGGAGGTGTTACCTGTAGCTCAGTATTCATGGAGCTGTATCACTCTAGCTAAGAACTGAGCATTTAAAAATGTCTCTCTATATATACAGTCTATATCACAGACTGCAGTATCACATACAGTTGGGAATATAAATATTTGATACATTGATTTTGCAAGTTTTACCCTATACAAAGAATAGAGAGGTCTGTCATTTTTATTGTAGATACACTTCAACTGTGAGAGACAGAACCTAAAAAAATCCCGAAAATCAGATTGTAAGATTATGATATATTTTCCTTGCTTGAGCACCGTCACACCCAGCACATAGCTGTCTACACTCGTCTGGTCCATTACGTCCATTGCTGAGTAGTCCAGCATATGTAAATGTTATTGAAATATGCACGCCTATCCAGGCTGATATTTCCTCCCTTCCCTTGTGATCTGTGTTTCACTACTAGCTTTCATTTTCATTTTCCTGTCCTGCTTCTGAGGGGGAAAGAGATGGCAGGCACATACCTAGCTGAGCTATCAGATAAGGCTTCTCTGACCACGGGTTCTCTATGGGTTCAGATCAGGTGAACAAGGGGGCCGTGTCATTATTTTTTCTTCTTTTAGATCTTTACTGGCCAGCCACGCTGTGGAGTAGTTGGATACATGTGATGGAGCATTGTCATACATGAAAATCATGTTTTTCTTGAACGATACTGACTTCTTCCTGTACCACTGCTTGAAGTTGTCTTCCAGAAACTGGCAGTAGGTCTGGGAGTTGAGCTTCACTCCATCCTCAACCTGAAAAGCTCCCACAAGTTCATCTTTGATGATACCAGCCCATACCAGTACCCCACCTCCACCTTGCTGGCGTCTGAGTTGGAGTGGAGCTCTCTGCCCTTTACTGATCCAGCCTCTGGCCCATCAAGAGTCACTCTCATTTCATCAGTCCATAAAACCTTTAAAAAATCAGTCTTAAGATATTTCTTGCTCCAGTCTTGATGATTTATCTTACGTTTCTTGTTCAAAGGTGGTCATTTTTCAGCCTTCCTTACCTTGGCCATGTCCCTGAGTATAGCACACCTTGTGCTTTTTGATACTCCAGTAACATTGCAGCTCTGAAATATTGCAAAACTGGTGGCAAATGGCATTTTGGCAGCTTCATGCTTGATTTTCCTCAATTCATGGGCAGTTATTTTGCGCCTTTTTTGCCCAACACGCTTCTTGCGACCCTGTTGGCTATTTGCCATGAAACGCTTGATTGTTCAGTGATCCCGCTTCAAAGGTTTGGCAATTTCCAGACTGCTGCATCCCTCTGCAAGACATCTCACAATTTTGGACTTTTCAGAGCCCGTCAAATCTCTCTTCAGACCCATTTTGCCTAATAATTAAGCACACCTTATATAGGGTGTTGATGTCATTACACCACACCCCTCCTCATTGCAGATATGCCATCACCTGATTTACTTAATTGGTAGTTGGCTCTCAAGCCTATACAGCTTGGAGTAGGACAACATGTATAAAAAGTATCATGTGATCAAAATACTCATTGCCTAATAATTCTGCACACAGTGTATATATATATATATTTATTTATTTACAGTGGAGGAAATAGTTATTTGATCCATTGCTGATTTTGTATGTTTGCCCACTGACAAAGACATGAACAGTCTATAATTTTAAAGGTAGGTTAATTTTAACAGTGAGAGAGAGAATATAATAATTAAATCCAGGAAATCACTAGGAGATAATCTATTATATAATCACGAATGGGTTTTTGCCCCTTCTGAGTCCGCTCACGCTGCGAGTCAGCGTGGTTATGTGGATACGCCCGAAGCATTGGCCGCGCAGCGGCCATTGCGAGCAGTTCTAAGGCGACTCGCTATGCCCGCGCAGCGGCATGGCGAGTCGCCTTAGCAGCGCGAAGCATTGGCCGCGAAGCGGCCATTGCGAGTCAGGGACTTGCTCTTCTAGAATCCCGATGCATGTGCATCGGGCACCCAGCTAGTAGAGATAATATCCCAACCATTGGAGGCAATAGACATTGTCCTCCTGTTTATTCTATTTGTTCCCTGACACATTTTTATCACTACAATACATGATGATTTCAATCCTGAGTAACCAGTAGGCCACATTCTGCTACAACCTAAAATAATATAATATAATTCTGCAATGCGACCAAAAGAACAAGGATCTTGCAATTGTAATCAGAGCAGCCCCCAACAAGCTCAGCCCAGCATGCGTTTTCAATTATATTTGGATTACAATCATTCCACTAATTGTTTTTATTTTCATGTAATGCTATTATGCCAGTGTGTGCCTCCTTCCCTTCACTCAGTGTTATCAATTACTCACACAGGCACTGTGAGCGGGTGCAGGTGGTCATGGGTGGCATAACATGCGAGTAAATCATCATTGCGTCTCAGAGAAAAGATCAGAACAGCCGCCCCAACAATCAGAATTGTGTGTGAAATGGTGTTGCTGCCTTGGCAGTAATATCCCAGCAAAATTCATATCTTCATATACATTCAAACAGGATTGATTTGTTAAGCTGCATCCATCATTTCACGGACTAATTCAATGTCGCAGCATTTAGCAATAGTCTGTCCAGGGGTGGAAATATCATTGGTGCAACCCCAAAGGGTTAAGGTGGACACTACTACCTCTGATGCAGGTCTGTGTCCACCAGTGCCTCTGCTGACTAGCAATAGGGGTTATTTCTACAATACTGACAGCAGCTGGGATTAGGTTCAATTAGCTTCCTTCATTAAGGCTGATGGTGGGTTTACACGTCCCGATATCGGGCCGATTCGGGACCAACGACGCGGGAGCGCGCTTTTGAGCGTGCTTTTCCCGCTATCGCATCGCCGTTTTAGACAGCCCGATATCGGGATACAACGTCCTGACGATGTGTACGCACCCCAACCCAGGAACGACCATTTAACATGGGAGTGAATGGGTGACGTGGGCGTCACACGGTACGATGCGGCTACAACGGCCATGCGATATCGGGTGGTTGAATAGCACGCTCATTCAACCCCGATATCGTTTTGGCATCGTTCCAGCATCGCGATGTACGTTCAAACCGTACAACGCGCGAACGATATCGGGTCCAACTCCCGAACCATGTGACTTTTTGTCGGAGTTGGATCGAGTTGGACGCCGATATCGCGGCGTGTAAACCCACCATAAGTGCCCACTGTGCATATTTGTTTGGGCAGAGGTGTATCTAGGTTTTCTGACACCCGGGCAAAAATGCAGTTTGGTGCCCTTCCCCCCCCAGTCGTCATGTGGCCGATCATTCATATGTGATTTTCACAATTAAGTGCTGACGAGTTGCTCTTCCTAATTCTCTCAATGTTTAGTGGAAAACATAGGAGCAGGAAGGGAAGCTGTCACATGACCATAATATGTGATATAGTATTAAAATCGCATATGAGTGGAGTGGTCATGTGATGACTCTTGGAACCAACAAGAGCTGAATCCTGACAGTGAGTAAATGACATGCTCTTAGGATTGGGCTATGGGGTTTAATGTTATAATTAAAGGGTTTGTCCAGGTTTGAGATGTAAGTTTGTAGTCATTCCAGGTAACTACAGGCCTCTGATTTCTCACAGTGGGTGGAACGCACACTTTCAGGATTCTCTCGTGCTAATAGCAAGATTGTGAGCACAACTATAAGATCAATATACTTCGGGCCACATTCTGACTAGATGTGTCCATGCTCACTCAATTTATTTGCATTGATCTAGGTCTTGCACGTCTAGTCAGCATATAACTGCATGTATTTAAATTGCATACTTGCAGTTAAGTGACCTCACACTCATACTGTTGTCGTCAGAAAATCCTGACAACATGCAGTGTGCGCACTGAGAATTCAGAAGTCTGTATTCACAGAAAGACACAGAGTGACTACAGACTCATCACAAACCTGGACAACTCCTTTAATGCTCCTAACAAATAAAACCAAAGTAAACATGGCACAAACTTTATTAATGTAGCCATATCTAATGTAATCTTACAAGTTATGGATTGTTACATGTGTACAGGACCAATAACAGCACAAAACTGCATGAGCAGAACCATCATCAGTACGGAAACACTATGTCAAAACCCTTATCTTTAAAGAAATACATCCATATAACCCACATTAGCACAAAAACACTATGTCAAAACTCTCAGTATAGAAATACATCACCAGACTCACCAGAGGTACAGAAATACATCTCCAGAACCCACATCAGTGCAGGAACACAGCATCAAAACCATCATCAGTACAAAAATACATCGCCAGATCCACCAGAGGTACAGAAATACATAAATAGGACTCCCATCATTACATGAATCACAAACCCTCATCAGTAACAAAATTCATCATCAGAACCACCATCAGTACATGGTAAAACAATTTTAATATCAGGTCAGACCCATACACATTTGTACTGCATGAACCTAAAAGTCCTACTACATCCTTAACAATGGTAAGGAGATACTGGGAGTTGTTGTTACCAGCCATTACCAGATCATAGAGGAACAACAGCACTGATGAGAATTAGTCATTATCACAAATACTTATTTACATGCAGGTACCTTATAGATGATCGGGGTCGTCTTTGTTCCTCATACTCCCCCCATCCTCTTTCCCAGTTTTCTCCTCATTCTCCCTCATCACACTCCACCTTGACATACTGTCCTCTCCTGGCTGTAGCCTTACACTGTCCATGCATACTGCCCCCATCCTCTCCCCCCCAGTTTGCTCCTCATACTTACCCCATCCTCTCCCCCAGTTTGCTCCTCATACTCTACCATCTTCTCCCCCCTGTTTGCTCCTCATACTTCCCCCACCCTTTCCCCTTTCTCCTAATTATGTTAATCTTCTGGGTCTTCAGCACCTAAGTGTAGTGCTCTTCACTTAAAGCCTTCTGCCACGCCGCCTCTGGCGAGTGACGTCAGCAGCATGATCAGGTGATCTGATCACATTTCTAATGTCCCCCTGACCTGGAAGTGCCAGGAATCAAAGCGGCTGAGGGCGCTGCTTTCATTGTACAGAGCGATCTGATAGACGCTCTGTACAATGGGCTGCAGGAGCCGGCGGCTGCAGATTCTTTGCTGCCGCTGTCTGCCGATCGCGGGAGCAGAGAATAGCCAGCACCACTGCGGGGGGGAGGGGGGCGCAACATGCATACAGCTGGGGTCCTGCAGCAGGAGGCCCCCTGCCTGCAGCGCCCAGGGAAGATGGCCCGCCAGCCCCCCCCCACAGATATGCTACTGATTTGGGCTGCTTTTTTCTAGCCTCAAAAATGCAGCTGTTTAAAAAAAAAAAACATGCATGCTTTTCGGCTATGTGCCCACTGTGCTTTTCTGCTGCGTTTTTATAAGGCTGCGGTTTTCAGCTCATTAGAATGGCTGGCAATTGGGAAACGCAGCCCAAAAAAGCACAAGATAATAGACAAGGACTTTTAAAAACGCATGCATTTTTGGCACCACTGAAAAACGCACATAGTGGGCACAGCTTTTTGAAAATCGCATAGACTTTCATTAGAAAACAATGGGTCATGCGTTTTTGGTGCAGAAAACGCAGCAGAAACAAACCATGGGCACATAACTTATGGCTTTGAGACAATAAGCTGTGTGCACACATTGCAGATTTTTTTCATGTGTTTTCAGTGCAGATTGGTAACAAAAGCTGAATGGTTTCCCGATGCCAGTAAAGCCCGTAAGAATCCTGAGGTATACTACACATTGAGTATTTTTTCTTTGCAGAATTAAATCTGCAACATTTCAATTATTTAAGCGATTTAGCTGCTAATTTCAACCATACAAATATATGGGAAAAATCTGCAACAAAATGTGCGGTAAAAATGCATAAAAAAATCGGTGTTTTTCCTGCCAAAAGAGATGCAGAAATGGTGCAGAGATTTCTGCTTCAAATATTTTCCTTAAAGACTGCAAAGACAGTTTGTTGCCTGCAGAGCGGGATGGTGAAGCAGTGAGCCCACTATGGCTTATTGCAGCGCCACTGATAGCCAAATCACATGCTTCCACGTCCTTACAGGGACGCAGTTAAATATATAAGCGTACAAGAAGCCATAGTTGTCTCACTGCCTCCATGTGCTGTCTGTGCTTCCCCCCGCCAGGCACTGAGAATTGTGGGATTCATGGACATCGCCTCGGAAGTTGATGACGGATGCCACTAGATAAGTATATAATAGATTCAGGGACCAAGTGAGAGGCATATTTGCACTTTGAGGCACAGCACAAGCTATTTTTTATTCAGAGGCTCTACAGTATATATACAGTGAGTGAAATATGTTTTGAACACATCACCAATTTTGTAATAAATATATTTCTAAAGGTGCACTTGACATGAATTTATCACCAGATGTTGGTAACAACCTATCCAATGCACACAGGCAAAAAATACATACATACATTTAGTGATGTGTAATGATTAGAAATGACAGAGGGGAAACAGTATTGCACACATGAAGAAACATGCAGATAGAATTTGTGGAGCTTCCACAGACTCTATTTGCATATTCAAAATTCCCAGAGTGCAATGGGCCTAGGAATTCACTGTGTTGAGCGCTGTAGCAAGCTGCCCGCAGTGTTTTCTTGAACTGGTCTCCCTGAGATCAGTGAATACTTTGTTTTGTTACACATGAAGAAAGAGAGGTACAAAAGCCATGGAAAATCATGACACCAGTAATTAGAAACCAACCACATAGTGAAAAATAATATCAGCTGGTTCATCTGATGACCTATAAAAATGGTGTTTAATTATCAAGGTGCCACACATAAAACATCTCATGATGGGTAATACCAGTGATCTGTTTCAAGACCCTCGCATCTTTATTGTTGCAAAACATACTGATAGAATAGGTTACAGAATAAGTTCTAAACTACAGAAGGTTCCACTTCCATAATCTGGAAGTAGAAATAACATTATTTCACCATAAGCCAGCCACAACCAGGTTTCAGACAGAGGAGTGAAAAGAATTATCAGAAAAGTTGTCCAAGAGACATTAACCACCTATGGAGATCTACAGTAACGGCCCCTTTACACACTGAGATTTTCCAGTGATCCCACCAGCGATATGACCTGGCCGGGATCGCTGGAAAGTCTCTCTGCAGTCGCTGGTGAGCTGTCAGACAGGCAGACTCACCATTGACCAGTCATCAGCGACATCGCTGGTAACCAGGGTAAACACTGGGTAACTAAGCAGTGCGCGCTGCTTAGTTACCCGGTGTTTACCCTGGTTACTAGCGTCCTCCCGCTTACAGGCTGGGCTAAGCGGCAGGATGCTGGTAACCAGGGTAAACACCGGGTAACTAAGCAGTGTGCGCTGCTTAGTTACCCGGTGTCTACCCTGGTTACCAGTGCCTAACGTCTAATGTGTGGCGCTGGGTATTGGCTCTGAGGTAGCTGATCTTTGGTCTCTCGCTGTCACACGCAGTGATGCGTGCTGACCAGCGAGAGATCAAGGCCTAAAAAATGGTCCTGAATGATGTGCAGCGATCAGCGACCTCACAGCAGGGGCCTGATCGCTGCTAAGTGTCACACACTGCAACATCGCTGGAGAGGTCGCGGTCACAAAACCTGTGGTGTTTCAGTGAAATCGCTAGCGATGTTGCAGTGTGTCAAGTACCCCAAAGACCTGAATCAGAAGGTACAATAGTTTCCAGAAAACAATAAGTAATGCACTCAAACGCCAAGGCCTTTAGGCACGCTCACCATGCGAGATTTCATTGCTGAACAAAAAGCATGTTCAAGAGCATTTGAAGTCTGCTCAAAAACATTTATACAAGCCTGTGAAATACTGGGAGAATATAGTTCGGTCAGATGAGACAAAAATGTAACTCTTTGGATGCCATAATATACACTATGTTTTAAGGCCTCTAACACCATACCAACAGTGAAGTTTGGAGGTGAGTACATCATAATGTGGGGCTGCTTTTCAGCTTACCGCACTGGTAAACTTCAGGAAGGATGAATGGACAAATGTACCGAGACATTATTGATAAAATCTGCTGCCATCTACCAAGATGATGTAGATAAAACGAAGGTGAACATCAATCAAGCAAGGAAACTCTCACTTGGTTTCAGAGAAACATAATAAAACTGCTAGAATGGCCAAGCCGATCACCTGACCTGCATCCAATAACAAATGTCTTTTCACCATATATCAATAAAATATGATTTTATCTCTGTCATGTAACATTTTTTTGAAGGTTTTGTGGGAAACAAAAGAGATTGATTGCCTGTTATAAACATATATGCAAGACGTCATATAACAGGCACTATAAAGGAGCACAAACACTTGACGGTTACTTCCCTTCATTTTCCAGGAGCAAAGGGATTTAACCCAGCACAAAAGATATCCAGGGTCAGCCATATATGCATTGTACAGACATGGTGAATGCATACAATCCCATAGCATCCAATATGATGATCTGAAGAGCACGGGACATGCACTGCATATAAGGCTTGACGGGGATCTAGAGGAAAGCTCCGGTGCACTCACCCCCAGCTCTATCCGGGTTGGATTGAGGCATGCCTTCACGTAACGGTGTTCCTGCATTTACTGATGCATAGAAATCCATCGGCAGAAAGGGTAAGAACGGTGATGAACACTTGTTATTCCAGTGTGAAGTGGTGTTCAGCGGCCACAGCTGGTGTCAGCCGACTGGGGGCCCTCGGGTGCTGGAACGGCTTGTCACAGAGCTAGGCCGCTGCTGCTTCTGTGCTGGGCTGGCCTGACTGCTGGGAAAGATTCCTATTATTCTATTTGTCAATGAGATTTTCAGTCGATGGTCAGACATGGTAATGGGGGTGTTGAGCCTCCCGATACTGTGCATGTGTCATGGCCCATTCATTTCTTAACGAGATCTATTCAAACCTCACAGACCATGCAGAGTTAACTATAGACTGACAACCTTTGGCCTTCACGCTGTGCTATAGAACTACATCTCCCATGATCCTCAGCCAGCTAACAAGCTTCTATATTAGACCTTTTTATATCTATGTGGCACATTATCCATCGTTTTCCAATTGGTGTACATGCATGACAAGCTATAATAGGAAATCAATGTGGAGTCATCAGGAAATAAGACTCACTACTCCTATAATCCCCAAATTACTTGGAAATCTAATGAAATTCCCCTCCCCCGTGAGTTTGTGTATGATTGTGTCAGCCTGGATCCCACTGTTCTGCCTGTGTACCAGTCTTTTCATGATCTCAAAAGATAAGAAATACCAGGCTGGTCCAGATATGAGAAGACTGCATGGAGTTGTGGGAAATATCATACAAGAATGAAAATGTCAAAATGTGATTATCAAGACCAAGCAAAGGAACAACAATGGTGACAATCTATAGAGACTTCTTTCAACAACTTGAATGCACACACTGTACAAACACACAATGCAATTTCCTTACTTTAGTTTGCAACTCTACCAAGAAATTTAATGTAGACACAAGGAGCACTAAGCACATAACATCTCTTAGCTTCTTATCATCCTTTTGCATTGTACCTTATAAGAAAAATCTGATAAAAACATGTCTCAATGAGTTTTTCATGCAAATTATGGATTTGATTATAACAAAAAGCTATGAAATGGACACAGGCAAAATAACTTAAAGACAGGTTTTCCAATACGAATGTAACCCCCTTTCTTTTTTCCTAATTATTCTCAGGCTGGCTTCACACCAAGACTTTATGGCATCCTGTTCTGTCCGTTTTGAAAAGTTCAGAACAGGATCCATTTTTGTCTCCCATGTAGCCCTATGGTGCCGGACTGGTCATAAATAGCCATCTGATTCTGCCAGTTCAGTTCTGGATTTGTTTCTGCTGCTCCAATTTTGGGCTTCAGTGAAAAAAATGGACCGGTTTGGACAGAAACGAATCCAGGGCGATCTGGCGCCTATAACATGGGAGTCTATTGGCGGCGGATCCGGGAAAAAACAGGATCGTTTCCCGAATCCGGTTTTAGTGTACTGAGTATGCTCAGAGAAAATCCACTGCTCTGTGCCCGTGTGATATGTGTGTAATTTCACTTTAGCAGTGTATTTACATACACTGCTTAAGCGAATTAAAAGACGCCATACGTGTGATGCACTTCCTCCCACATCACTTCTGGTTGCAGTTCCCAGAAGACCACGGATGGCCAACGCTGTGAGTCACCATATACTCTGCACAGGTGATTATTATTACTATACATATTTGAGCACTGTATATAGACGGGAATGGCCACAACAAAGTGGACATACCCCTGATGAAGTCACCCCGTGACGAAACGCGTGGGGTCCAGTCTGGGTTCCCCCTGAGACAGACACTTGCCTCCCACCCGTTATGACAGTTTGCCTCTTCTTATAGGGCTACAACATACACACAAGCCTCCACCTGGCTTGCTAGTCATTATACTTGTATTTCTTGGACCTGGCAATTAGTTGTGCTTAACTAATCCTGTAGTATTGTTTATTGGCCCATAGGGCTCATGGGCTGTTGACCCTCTAACCTTCCCTCACCTTTCTCACAGGGTTCTTACCGGCACACTAGCCTTTATTCTACTAGCCAGCCATTACAAGTTATTTGGCATTATTGTGCATGTTGAACTGTATTTAGAGAGTTGCTGATCTATGAAGGGTATCACTAAAGGCCGGGTTACACATAACGATGTCCCAGCGACCCCACCAATGATGGGGGTCGCTGGGACATCATTATCTGATCACTGGTGAGGTGTCACAGAGGCAGACTCACCAGCGATCAGCGACCAGTGAGAACGCTGGTATCCAGGGTAAACATCGGGTAACTAAGCAGAGCGCTGCGCTTAGTTACCTGATGTTTACCATGGTTACCAGCTCCCAGCGTGTACTGTGCGACACTGGGAGGTCGCTGATCAATAAAAAATGGTCCTGGCCATTATACCAACGATCATCACTCATTGTTGCAGGATGTCACAGATAGCAACACCCCTATGAGGTCGCTGCAATGTCACGAGTTGCAGCGACATCATTAATGATGTCGGTACGTGTAAACCCAGCTTTACAACCACAGTTTCTTTGAACCAGTGATTACTTGGTTTATACTATCCATTGCATTGCTATTTGTTTATGCTCTTTAGCAATAGTGATCTAGCATACTTGTGACTGTGTTACCCTATAACTTTGCAAAGAGGCTGTTCTTTATAACATCTTGTAGGGTCCCACACACTATGGGCTGATACGCCCTTTTTAATTGTTTTTAGTTTTTTGTCTTGCTGTTTGTTGTCTTTCCCAATAAAATTTATACGTAATTTGATTTAACTGTGATCGCCTCTTGATATCATGTCTGACTTTCTCTACTAAAATTGCGCTAAATTAAAGAACGCAATGGTTAAAAAAAAAAAATAATAATAATCAGGGGTGAACCTAGCCTCTGTGCTGCCTGAGGCGAACTGCAAAATGGCGCCCCCCCTCCCCCCAGAAAGTCTTTTTTCAATTGGTAGAAATAAATCTAGTTTGCACAGATTTATATCTACCCTGTAAAATGAAATGAGGACAATAGTGGATATTTTAATTTAGAGAAATAGAAAAAAAGTTGTTCAAACACATGTATGTCAGCGCCATCGCACACATACAAGGACCACACGGACGAATCCAGAACAAGGGTCATTAATGGTAATGGCAGGATTGGCTCAACCATACAGACACACAATGGCTGGCAGAGCGATGGTCCTGTAGGCAGACACAGTCCTGCAACCTGAAGCGTGCTGAGCATGTGAGCCAGTATCAAAGGTGAGAATACAAGCTTTGACATATATGTACTTCAAAAGGTAGTGAAGGGGTTAAATTACACTATATATACATGTATACAGCACAGATATACTGGACAACACATGCTCATTACATACACATCATATACTCACACAGACACACACATCATACATGTCTTAGGGCCACGTCACACACACAGATATCTGTGCAGATATTGGTCACAGATCTCTGGTTGCAGTGAAATCATGGACACATTGTTCCATTTTGTGGCCGTGTACAAATAGAACAATTTGTCCATGATTTCACTGCAACCAGAGATATGCGAACAATATCTGTGTGTGTGACGTGGCCCTAAGTTATATAACAGATGCTTAGCAGGTACACATCATATACACAGCATATGGATGCTGCAGAAGTGTATACACACACTTCACTCAAAAGATATCTAAACACACACACACACAAAGCAACTCATACACAGCTCCCACACAAAACTCACACACAGACACGCAGCTCACACACACACAACTCCCACACACAGACACGCAACTCACACACAGACACAACACACAGTTCACACACACAACTCACACACAGCTCACACACAGACACGCAACTCAAACACAGCTCACACTCAGACACAGCTCACACACAGCTCACACACAGACACACAGCTCACACACACACAACTCACACACACAGACACGCAACTCACAGACACAACACACACAGTTCACACACAACTCACACACAGCTCACACACACAACTCACACACAGCTCACACACAGACATGCAACTCACACAGACACGCAACTCACACACAGCTCACACTCACACACAGCTCACACACACAACTCACACACAGCTCACACACAGACACGCAAATCACACAGACACGCAAATCACACACAGCTCACACTCAGACACAGCTCACACTCAGACACAGCTCACACACACATGCAACTCACGCACACATGCAACTCACACACACATGCAACTCACACACACAGGTCACACAACACACACACAGCTCACACAACACACACATCTCACAACACACACTCAGCTCACACAACACACTCAGCTCACACAACACACACAGCTCACACAACACACACAGCTCACACAACACACACAGCTCACACAACACACACAACACACAAACTCAGCTCACACAACACACAGCTCACACACACATACAGCTCACACACAACACACACACACAGCTCACACACACACACAGCTCACACACAGCTCACACAGCTCACACACACTCACACAACACACACAACTCACACAACACACAGCTCACACAACACACAACACACACAGCTCACACAACACACACAGCTCACACAACACACAGCTCACACAACACACAAACAGCTCACACAACACACAGCTCACACAACACACACACAGCTCACACAACACACACACACAGCTCACACACAGCTCACACAACGCACACACAGCTCACAACACACACAACTCACACAACACAGCTCACACAACACACAGCTCACACACAACACACAGCTCACACAACACACACACAGCTCACACAACACACACACAGCTCACACAACACACACAGCTCACACACACACACACAGCTCACACAACACACAGCTCACACAACACACAGCTCACACAACACACAGCTCACACAACACACACAGCTCACACAACACACACAGCTCACACAACACACACAGCTCACACAACACACACAGCTCACATAACACACACAGCTCACACAACACACACAGCTCACACAACACACACAGCTCAAACAACACACAGCTCACACAACACACAGCTCACACAACACACACAGCTCGCACAACACACACAGCTCGCACAACACACACAGCTCACACAACACACACACACAGCTCACACAAATCTCACACACAGATTATACAGATACCTCACACAGTCCTCTGTGCTGTTTGTACATGTGCAGCTTCACATGCTCACAGCCCCCGGGTCCCAGCCCCCTCACTCCCTGTCACCTTGTGACCTGGAGCTTCTTATCATCGGTATCTCAGCACAGGAGGCTGCTCTCTGATCTTTGTCGGCTCTCACTTCTTCCCGCGCCGTGCAGGAGAACATGAGCACCCCTGCAGATGCCGCCCCTTCCTTCACCAGCAGGTGGCGCCGCCTGAATCAGGCCACTCACATTGCCTCATCATTGATTCGGCCCTGATAATAATGCAAGGCGTCCACGTCCGATCACTGCAAGGACCTGAATCAGCTGGCCGGCGGCAACCCGTTCAGGAGATGTGTCACCTGACAGCATAAGCTGCTCGATTTAAACCGCCCGACAAAACCAATCAGCGGGCAGGTGATTTAAACTGCTCAGCTGATGCTGTCATGTGACACATCAGCTGATCGGTTGCCGTCAGTCAGCTGATTCAGGTCTTGCAGTGATCGGATGTGGATGCCTTGCATCCCGAGACCCTTGGCGGAGATGTGAGCATTTTTTTTTTTTTACTATTGCTTTCTTTTATTTTGTTTAGCAGTGTATGTAGATACATTGCAAAACCGAAAGTACAGCCCTGACACCACTTGCCTGTGATTTTCAGGGTCGGCTCCTCCCAGCTCTTTCTGTCAGTCCAGATCCCTCAAAATCCCTGGTCCGGACACAGAAATGACATACCAAGCTAAAAATATGGTCCTGTCCATGTGGTACTGCAAAGAACAGGATCCCCACAGACAGAGACAAACCGTGGTGTGAACGTAACTAACACTTTCCTAATATACATCTGCTATCTAGCCTGCTACTGTAAGTTGATGTCTCTGAGGCTTGTAAATACCTTTAATGTTGTAGCACTGATCCTTCCAGATGCAAACCAACTGAGCAGAGCATGTCTCTGGTGGGGGCTGAGAGGAGAGTGAAGTGTGATCTGGACATGTATGCAGAGGCTGCTGTCACTCACACAGAGGCAGCCCCGCACCCACCAGCGGCGTTCTCTGCTCAGTTGGTCCGAATCCAGTCTCCAGACCGGAAGGATCAAGGCTACAATAAAGGTATATACATCGTACAGAGAGATAAGCTTACAGGGGGCTGGGTACATATCAGAAATATAGTGGGAATGTCTTCATTAAAGCAAACGAAAGGAGGACACATTAGCAATGGAAAACCTCTTTGTAAGGTGCTGCTCTAGGATTAGTTAGCTATCCAAAGGCATTCATAAATAAAGGTAGCCATTGCGACTACTATCCTGTTTCCCCAAAAATAAGACAGTGTCTTATATTAATTTTTGCTCCTAAAAATGCGCTAGATCTTATTTTCAGGGGATGTCTTATTTTTCTATGAGCCCCATCATCCCCTTGCAGCCCCTAATATCCCCATCATCCTCCATCATTCTCGTGCAACCCCCAATATCCCCAACATCCTATTGCAGATCCCATCATCCCCTTGCAGCCCCCAATATTCCCGTGCAGCCCCAATATCCCATCATCCCCTTGTAGCCTCCATCATCCCCTTTCAGCCCCCACCACCCCTATGTAGCCCACAATATCTCTATGTAGCCCCCAATATCCCAATGCAGCCCCCAATATCCCTATTCAGCCCCCAAATCCTCTTGCAGGCTCCAATATCTCCCCTTGCAGCCCCCATCAACCCTATTACCATATCCCCATCATCTCCATGCAGCCCTCATCATCCCCATTATGACACACTCCTTTCTCACCGGTCTGCCATGCAGTATTATGGGTGCCACTCTGAGCTCTCTGCTTCAGCTGCATATGTATACAGGGGGAGCCGCCGGCCAATCAGAGGTCCGCATGTAATGTCTCTGATTGGCCGGCAGCTACTGGGCTCTGATTGGCCGGCAACTCCCGGACATCTATGCAGCTAAGAAAAAGAACTGAGAGAGGTGCTGTTATACTGTAGTGGCGGTCACCTGGACAAGTGTGCCAGGTGGAATACAGTAAAATACATACACACAGATACAGCTGCATGCCCTGATTTTCTGTGAGATGGGCATGCTTATGAAAAAATAAAATTTGATAGGTTTTATTTTCGGGGGAGGGCTTATATTTAGCAGGGTGACAAAATCCCCATTAGGTCTTATTTTAGGGGAAACATGGTATGTGGCCCTTGTACATGAGGGGCTATAGCCCATAAATATAAAGAGCAAACCTGTTTCCTCTTTCACAGAAGATCCTTATAGTATCAATCAAAAGACAGGGGTGATGGATGAGGGCCAAGCAGAAAGGGTGAAATAAGTCCTGTCCCAAGAAGGACTGTTGATCAACACAAGTAGAGAATCTCCTTCTGTTTTTTACTGTATTTCCTATTGTAATTTTCACTATAATCTCCTTATGTACAGCCAGGAAGTTAACAGATCATAGACCCACTGAAGTCATGAAGAACATTAAGGTTATGTTCACCCGTTGCAAAAAGTTTCAGTAGCTGATTTGGCTACAAATCCACATTCATCTGCAGACACAGTGTGCGTGTGTATGGCAACGTTCGCATGATGAGCTTTTGATGTTACAGGATTTCTGCATTATTTCTGCTCCTATTATGTAAATTAGGTTACTTACCTTTTTCTATTTTTGACGCTGCAGTTTTTTGTCTCTGGTGTGTCATGGTTTAAATAAAGCTGCTCTGTTTTTGAAACTTCCTGGTACTAGGCTTGATAAAACTTTAATGACGTTCTTAGGGTTACAGTCCCTGACAAAAGTTATGTCGCTTATCCATGTTATGTAAATAAAAGCTTATAACCTGACGTTAAATTTATCCATTGGTTGTATAACTTAAGCCGGCGTCACACACGTCAATGTCGTCAGCGATATGATCGTTGGCGACATTGACAGCTGATTGCTGGTGAGCTGTCACACAGTCAGACTCACCAGCGATCATTGGACCAGCGACATCGTGGAAACGATTTATATATCGTTTCCACAATGTCTGCAGGCTGGTATCCAGGGTAAACTGCGGGCAACTAGGCAGCACGCGCTGCCTAGATACCCAATGTATACCTTGGTTACCAGCCTTCTCCGCTCACCGGCTGGTATCTGCTGTGTACCTTGGATACCAGCTGGTGAACGGAGAAGGCTGGTAACCAAGGTATACATCGGGTATCTAGGCAGCGCGCGCTGCCTAGTTACCCGCAGTTTACCATGGATACCAGCTCCCAGCACTTGCTGAGAGGCGCTGGGAGCTGGCTGATCGCGCATCCTAGTGTCACACATAGCGAGGCTGCATGTCCACCGGGCGACCATCGCCAGGATTTCGGTCCAGTCCGAAAAACCTGGCGACCATCCACCAGCGATTTATCGTTGGTTGATGCACCCTGTCACACGCGTCAATATCATTGCAGCGTCACGTGCAGCAGCGATATTGACAGCCATATTGACACGTTTGACGGCCCCTTTACTCTGCTGAAACCCTCCGAAATGTGGTTTAGGGCCACGTCACACACACAGATAATTGTGCAGATATTGTTGGCAGATCTTTGGTTGCAGTGAAATCATGGACACATTGTTCCATTTTGTGGCCATATACAAATGAACAATTTGTCCATGATTTCACTGCAACCAGAGATCTGCGAACAATATCTGCACAGATATCTGTGTGTGTGACGTGGCCCTTAGGTTAAGAAAATAAATTGGCATCAATGCTGGAATATTGATTATTTAATGAACACAGAATGGTCAGATTTTGGCAAGAAAAACGTTTTGTCGCCTGGTCATATAATGCACCCAATCCTAGTTTACATCCTCACCTGTGCTCTGTAAATGATGATTTCAGCATTGATGCCAATTTATTTTCTTAACCTAAGCCACATTTCGGAGGGTTTCAGCTTTCAAAATAGTAATTTATACAACCAATGGAAGAATTTAACATCAGGTTATAAGCTTTTATTTACATAACTTGGATAAGCGACACAACTTCTGTCAAGAAATTCAGGGAAGGAAGGTGTGCTACGGTCCGCGCTGCCAGATTCATCAAAGAAGACCAAGACGAAGTTCTGATCCAAACCTTCTTTTATTCTCCTCCTACGCGTTTCAGTGCCCACCCGGCACCTTCATCAGGGATACCTGATGAAGGTGCCGGGTGAGCACTGAAACGCGTAGGAGGAGAATAAAAGAAGGTTTGGATCAGAACTTCGTCTTGGGTCTTCTTTGATGAATCTGGCAGCGCGGACCGTAGCACACCTTCCTTCCCTGAATTTCTTGGTATAACCCACGTGAGTGGAGCCGGTGGAGGTCCAGCAGCAGCCATCAGGATATTATCCTATATGCCTTCAAGCCAGTTGTGGGTCACACAACTGGAGTAGGTGAGTGAATTGCCTTTTTCACCACTAAAAGAATTAGTGTCTAGTGATAAGGGCACTATTGCGCCTCTTGTCCCCCCCTCTCTTTTTTACAACTTCTGTCAGGGACTGTATATGTATTTTTGTGTGCGATTACGCAGTGCAAATGCACTACAAATGTATGTGCGTCATTTACTTGTGGATTTTACACATCTAATGCAAATCTATGAGAAAATCTGCACAGATAACTCAGTGTACCTGTAAAGGAAATTTACATGCTGCAGATTTGAAGAACGAACCGCAGGTCACTTTATGCATCATAAACAAGAAGCACAGAAGGCCAGAGATTTCTGTAAATCCCATCCACTTTGCTGGAAATGACAGATGCTGCGTTCTAGACATAGCAAAAACGTGAAGCGTCAAAAATCTCCAAAAGATGATTGTGGTAACGTAGACCATTGGAACATTTCATTGTGGATTTAGTAGCCTGATTTCATGCTACTCCTTTTCTAGACTTTGAATAGGGTGAAACTGGCAATGAAAATCCACATAAGGGTTCACTCACATCAGTGTATAAAAAATCAGTCCGATTTTCATCCAGAAAAGTTGGACAAGTGAAATCTGTTTGGTTTCCTATATGTCATGCGACACCTATACAACAGAGCAATTCAATTCTTGACATTATTTGTATTCAATCCATTTTTTTCTCAGCAGGTATTATTCTACAATCATTTACAGGACCATTTACAGTGTCCTATGCTGCACAATGCTAATGTATCCATATAAAACAGACGGCATACAGATAATCCATGTGATGTCCATGTTTTGTTTTGCAACCATACACTTGTACAGTATGTACATGACCATACGCACAATGTTGTGATTATTTTCCTCAGGTCGAAAACAAATGAAAAAATTGCAGATCAGTATTAACTCATTGATTAACATTGGAGTGAGTGCAATGCTATTTCTTTATTGCATTGCACTCGCCATATTTATATGCAGATGGGAGTGAATCTTTATCATGAAACCCCCACCATGCTTTCATTTGTGTGCAGATTGTTCTTCCCGAAAGATGTGACTGAAGGCCGCTTCACACGCTAGGATATCATTAACAATATCCTTAGACGATCACGGGACAGTGATCGTTCCAACATCGTTAGTGCGTTGTCACACACAAGGATATCGTTAACGATATCCCATTCAGCAACGCACCAGTTAAATAGGAGAGCAAGGACGATATTTTATAGTGGCAGAAATAGGAGATTTTTGAACGAGATCATTCATAAAGGTGTCACACTGAACGATGTGGCTTCTTCCAGCAGCGTTAATTGGACGATGAACGATAGATTTGGGGTCAGGATCTTGGATGAATGTTCCAATGATGTTTTCTTCCTATATCGCTCGTTTACACACAAAGACGCACAAACGATATCGTTTAAATCCGTGACGGTTCAAGGATATCGTTCAGGATATCCTAGCGTGTGAAGCGGCCTTGAGATTCAATAAAAAACATTTATTTGTATTCTATTGTAAATTGCTGCAGACTTGCAGAATCTACAGTCACTAATCTACAACATGTGAACCTGGCTTAACAGTAACTACATAATTCAGCACCGATCTCCTTTCCCCTAAATTGTATAGCAGTCATCATTATGCAGGTATAGATAAGATGACCAAACGTATGGGTGACTCAAGACATAAAAAAGAGGAAAAAATAAAACAAATCCAAATGGCTTCTGAAAGGACAAATAAGCACTTTCCAGCCTGTACAGTACTAGGTATCTCCAAGGTCTGCATCAATCAATCAAGCAATAGCATCTTTTATATTTACCGGCATATCATTGCTTTGTATTTCAAAAGGGCTCCCTTCATTTCCATCATACAACCGGGATGTAATAAAGACGGTGTCAGCACAAACATGACATTCTCACACCCAAAGAGCATTTTTGATCGTGTTTGCCGAGAGTGGCTTTAAAATAATTCCAGGGGAGAAAAGTACACACATATTCTACAGCGGCCCCTACCTAGCCGTCAGCCTGTCACTCCACCATTGTTGTGTGCACTCTCTTCTCCCCGGGTAATCACTGCACATCCAGGACAAATTGAATATGATTCCAGGTCACAAACCCTGAGGAACACTTGTGATAAAACTTCCAGTATGCTTTAGGTCTGAATGTAGAACCATTGCCCTATTAAGGTTTCTTGAAGAGTTTCCCTATTTGGATAAATATCACAGCTTTACATCCACTTTTAGACAATGATCTACTTAGTCGGAAGATTGAGACAAAATATCATTTCACAGAAACTGAAAAATCAAAGGATTTTCTATTCAGTCCATAAAAAATATCCAGAAAGTAGAGAATGCATTAAAATAAAAGAACTTGAACTCTGGATGATTATAATTTATTTTGTAATTTTAATGCATCCTTTGCTTTCTAACAATTTTTAAAAAATACTGGACAACCCCTTTAAGAGGACCTTCCACCTAGGGCCGCATCATCAATGAGCCAACATGAGCACTGTGCTCAGGCGGCGATGAATCCCTGAAGATAGGGGGCAGCAGAGCGGTCAGATGACATGCTGCCGTGCTCCTGCAATCCTGTGTGTGTTGTCAGTGACTGTGTGGAGCAGGTGCAGTCGGGACTGGGGAGGGAGGAGGCTCCTGGCTGCTTTTACTTTCAATACAGCAGCAAATGTCTCTGCCTCCTCAGCGTCCGCCCCCTCCAGCCAGGGAGTGTGATGATTGGTCAATCCAGCAGTCATTCTACCTCTGCATCAAGTGACCCTGTGCTCATCGAGACTCCAGGTGCTGTATGTGGGGGTGCTGTATATGGGGGAGCTCTGCTGTATATGGGGGGCCCTGCTGTATATGGGGGGCTCTGCTGTATATGGGGGTGCTGTATATGGGGGTGGGGTGCTGTATATGGGGACTCTGCTGTATATGGGGGGCTCTCCTGTATATGGGGCTGGGGTGCTGTATATTGGGGGGGCTCTGCTTATATGGGGCTGGGGTGCTGTATATGGGGGCTCTGCTGTATATAGGGGGGCTCTGCTGTATGTGGGGGTGCTGACTATGGGGCTGGGGTGCTGAATATGGGGGGCTCTGCTGTATATCGGGGTGCTCTGCTGTATGTGGGGCTGCTGTACATGGGGCTGGGGTGCTGTATATGGGGGTGCTGTGCTGTATATGGGGGTGCTGAGCTGTATATAGGGGTACTCAGCCGTATATGGGGGTGCTGTGCTATATATGGTGGTGCTGTATATGGGGGGCTCTGCTGTATGTGGGGGTGCTGTATATGGGGCTGGGGTGCTGTATATGGGGGAGCTCTGCTGTGTATGGGGGTGCTGTATATGGGGGGCTCTGCTGTGTATGGGGAGCTGTATATGGGAGAACTCTGCTGTATATGGGGTGCTGTATATGGGGCAGGGGTGCTGTATATGGAGGGGGCTCTGCTGTATATGGGGAGCTCTGCTGTATATCGGGGCACTCTGCTGTATGTGGGGCTGTTGTACATGGGGCTGGGGTGCTGTATATGGGGGTGATGTGCTGTATATGGGGGTGCTGTGCTGTATATGGGGGTGCTGAGCTGTATATGGGGGTTCTGTGCTGTATATGGGGGTGCTAAGCTGTATATGGGGCTGCTGTGCTGTATATGGGGGTGCTGTGCAGTATATGTGGGTGCTGAGCTGTATATGGGGGTACTCAACCGTATATGGGGGTGCTGTGCTTTATATGGTGGTGCTGTATATGGGGGGCTCTGCTGTATGTGGGGGTGCTGTATATGGGGCTGGGGTACTATATATGGGGGGCTCTGCTGTATATGGGGCTGGGGTGCTGTATATGGGGGAGCTCTGCTGTGTATGGGGGTGCTGTATATGGGGGGCTCTGCTGTGTATGGGGAGCTGTATATGGGAGAACTCTGCTGTATATGGGGGTGCTGTATATGGGGCAGGGGTGCTGTATATGGAGGGAGCTCTGCTGTATATGGGGAGCTCTGCTGTATATCGGGGCACTCTGCTGTATGTGGGGCTGTTGTACATGGGGCTGGGGTGCTGTATATGGGGGTGATGTGCTGTATATGGGGGTGCTGTGCTGTATATGGGGGTGCTGAGCTGTATATGGGGGTTTCTGTGTTGTATATGGGGGTGCTAAGCTGTATATGGGGCTGCTGTGCTGTATATGGGGGTGCTGTGCAGTATATGTGGGTGCTGAGCTGTATATGGGGGTACTCAACCGTATATGGGGGTGCTGTGCTTTATATGGTGGTGCTGTATATGGGGGGCTCTGCTGTATGTGGGGGTGCTGTATATGGGGCTGGGGTACTATATATGGGGGGCTCTGCTGTATATGGGGCTGGGGTGCTGTATATGGGGTGCTGTATATGGGGGAGCTCTGCTGTGTATGGGGGTGCTGTATATGGGGGGGCTCTGCTGTGTATGGGGAGCTATATATGGGAGAGCTCTGCTGTATATGGGGGTGCTGTATATGGGGCAGGGGTGCTGTATATTGAGGGGGCTCTGCTGTATATGGGGAGCTCTGCTGTATATCGGGGTGCTCTGCTGTATGTGGGGCTGTTGTACATGGGGCTGGGGTGCTGTATATGGGGGTGATGTGCTGTATATGGGGGTGCTGTGCTGTATATGGGGTGCTGAGCTGTATATGGGGGTGCTGTGCTGTATATGGGGGTGCTGTACTGTATATTGGGCTTTTGTGCTGTATATCAGAGTACTGTGCAGTTTACGGGGGTGCTGTTCTGTTTATGGGGCAGCTGTGCTATATATTGGGGTGCTGTATATGGGGGTAGTGTGCTGTTTATGGGGGTGCTGTATATGGGACTCCTGTGCTGTATATGGGCTGTGCTATATATGAGGTGCTATATTGTACATGGGGGTGCTGTATGGTATATTGAGGGCTATGGGGTACATTATACTATATGGAAGACTATGGGGGATGCATTATAGTGTTTGGAGGACTATGCATGGTGCATTATATTATATGGAGGGCTATGGCGGTGCTTTATAATATTTGTAGGTTTATGGGGTGCATTGTAATTTATGGAAGACTATGGGGGTGCATTATAATATATGGAAAATTATGGGGTGCATTGTTTATGGGGGTGCATTATATTATATGGAGGGCTATGGGGGTGTATTATAATATATGGGCCAATTATACTATATGGATTCATTACAATAGTTGGATGCTCTGTGGGGGCAGGATAATACTTGCAGGGCTATGATGGAGCCTTTATACTTTATGGGGGGCAATTTGAGGGCTGTTTTGGGGTCTATTATACAGTGTGAAGAGGTTTAGGGACCATTATACTATATGGAGGGCTGTGAGGGGGTCACAGTTGGGGATCATACTGTGCCAGAGTAGTTGGGGGGTACTGTATGGTATGTGTGGAGGGTCCTGTGAAGGAATTCACTGTCATACAGGGGAAAGAAGTATTCCCCGATCATAGTGTTTGGGGGACACTTTTGGTGGCATCATACTTTATGGGGTCAATGAAAGATCAATTCTCCCGCCAGTTGGTCAGCAGTTGTCCTCCTTCCTGCTCCCATATTGTGGGATGATGGGTGCTGCAGATGGATGATGTGAGCTGCAGGGGGACATTGGGGGATGTTGGGTGCTGCACATGGATGGTGGGGGCCATAGGGGACATTGGGGGATGATGGAGGCTGCAGAAGAATGATGGGGATATTGGGGGATGATGGGGGCTGCAGGGGGACATTGGGGGATTGAGGCTGCAGAACAATGATGGGAATATTGGGAGATGATGAGGGCTGCAGAAGGATGATGGGAGCTGCAGGCGGATATTGGGGTATGATGGGGGCTGCAGATGGATGATTGGGTCTGCAGCGGGACATTGGGGGATGATGGGAGCTGCAGATGGAGGATGGGGGCTGCAGGGGGACATTGGGGGATGATGGTGGTTGCAGAAGGATGATGGGGACATTGGGGGATGATGGAGGCTGCAGATGTATGATGGAGATATTGGGAGATGATGAGGGCTGCAGAACGATGATGATGTGGGCTGCAGGGGGATATTAAGGGATGACGGGGCTGCAGATGGATGAACGGGTCTGCAGAGGGACATTGGGGGATGATGGGGCTGCAGATGGATGATGGGGATATTGGGAGATGTTGGGGGCTTCAGATGGATGATGGAGGCTGCAGAAGGATAATGGGGCTGTAGGGGGATATTGGGGGCTGCAGGGGGACATTGAGGGATGATGGGGACAGCAGATGGATGATGGGGGCTGCAGGGGGACATTGGGGGATGATGGTGGCTGCAGAAGGTTGATTGGGGCTACAGGGGGACATTGGGGGATGATGGAGGCTGCAGATGGATGTTGGGCGATGATGGAGGCTGCAGAAGGATGATGGAGGCTGCAGGGGGATATTGGGGGATGATGGGGGCTGCAGATGGATGATTGGGATATTGGGAGCTTATGGGGGCTGCAGATGGATGATGAAGGCTGCAGGGAGATGATGGGGGCTGCAGATGGATGACGGGGATATTGGAAGATGATGGGGCTGCAGAAGGATGATGTGGGCTACAAGGGGACATTGGGATGATGGAGGCTGCAGGGGGACATTGGGTAATGATGGAGGCTGCAGAAGGATGATGTGGGCTGCAGGGGGACATTGGGGGATGATGGAGGCTGCAGAAGGATGATGTGGGCTGCAGGGGGACATTGGCGGATGATGTAAGCTGCAGATAGATGATGGAGGCTGCAGGGGATGATGGGGCTGCAGATGGATGATGGAGGCTGCAGGGGGACATTGGGGGATGATGGGAGCTACAGATGGATGATGGAGATATTGGGGGATGATGGAGGCTGCAGGGGGATATTGGGGGATGATGGGGATTCAGATGGATGATGGAGTCTGCAGGGGGACATTGAAGATGATGGGGGCTGCAGATGGATGACACAGTTTGGTTATGCTGGTCTGTGATGACAATTTCTGTACAGTATGTAATAAATGTTCATTTTTTTGTTCAACAATAAATGTGAATTCTTCATGGAGATAAGACGTCCCCTGTAAATAAGACATCACACTTCTTTGGGGGCAAAAATTAATATAAGACGGTGTCTTATTTTCAGGGAAACAGGGTATTATCTCCGGACAGCCCCATGTGTGGCGCTTGTGATTGGCTAAGCGTTTCGGGAGGAGGCGTGGTCTGTTGGGGAAGACGCGCCATTTTACCAGCTTAGTGCAGTGGCGGCTTGTTGATGCTCAGACTGCAGGTCGTTGTATGTGTGGATGGTGCCGCATGGTGACATGTCTAACTAGTCAATGCCAAGCAGTGATCACATTGGAGCTGCCCAGAGTTTTGTAGGTGTGTGCCATAGATAATAGGTGGCAATCAGTGCTGCCTCCTGTGCTATAAGGCTGCAGCCACCATTGTGTGACTGTAGCTTGTGCCAAGCTGCCATTGCCATTAATGATCCTTATTCAGGATTCTTCTATGTGATTCTTGCATGTGCGTGTGATGGTGCTGACGTCCTTGTGTTTGGGGGGGGGGCGCAGATCTCCTCTAGGGCAGTGATGTTTTGGGGCTGTCGCTGGGCAGCATAGACTTTCAACTCCCTCCAAAGGTTTTCTACAGGCTTTAGATCTGGAGACTGGCTAGGCCACTCCAGGACCTTAAAATGCTTCTTAGGCCATGTGCACACGTTGAATATTTAGTGAGTGTTTTACCTCGGTATTTGTAAGCCAAAACCAGGAGTGGAACAATCAGAGAAAAAGTATAATAGAAACACGTTACCACTTCTGTATTTATCACCCACTCCTGGTTTTATCTTACAAATACTGAGGTATAAAACTCACGAAATATTCAACATGTGCACATGGCCTTAGGAAGCCACTCCTTTGTTGCCCTGGCGGTGTACTTAGAATCATTGTCATGCAGAAAGACCCAGCCACGTTTTATCTTCATTGCCCTTACTGATGGAAGGAGGTTTGCACTCATAATCTCACGATACATGGCCACATTCATTCTTTCATGGACATGGATCAGCCGTCCTGGTCCCTTGGCAGAGAAACAACCCCAAATCATGATGTTGCCACCCCAATGCTTCACAGTAGGAATGGTGTTCTTTGGATGCAACTTAGCATTATTTCTCCTCCAAACACGATGAGTTGTTTTTCTACTAAACAGTTCTACTTTGGTTTCATGTGACCATATGACATTCTCCCTATACTCTTCTGGATCATCCAAATGCTCTCTAGCAAACTTCAGACGAGCCCGGACATGTAATGGCTTAAGCTGGGGGAAACATCTAGCGCTGCAGAATCTAAATCCCTGGTGGCATAGTGTGTTACTGATGGTTGCCTGTATTACGTTGGTCCCAGCTCTCTGCAGGTCATTCACTAGGTCCCCCGTGTAGTTCTGGCATTTTTGCTCACCGTTCTCGAGATGATTTTGACCCCACAGGGTGAGATCTTGCATGGAGCCCCATATCGAGGGAGATATCAGTGGTCTTGTATGTCTTCCATTTTCTAATTATTGCTCCCACAGTTGATTTTTCCACACCAAGCTGCTTGCCTATTGCAGATTCAGTCTTCCCAGCCTGCTGCAGGGCTACAATGTTGTTTCTGGTTTCGTGGGACAGCACTTTGGTCTTCACCATAGTGGAGTTTGGAGTGCGACTGTTTGAGGTTGCGGGCAGGAGTCTTTTATACTGATAATAAGTTCAAACAGGTGCCAGTACTACAGGTAATGAGTGGAGGACAGAGGAGCCTCTTAAAGAAGAGTTACAGGTCTGTCAGAGCCAGAAATCTTGCATGTTGGTAGGTGACCAACACTTATTTTCCACAAAAATTGGAAGAAAAATTCTTTCCAAGCCAGACAATGTGATCTTCAGGATTTGTTTTCTCATTTTGTCTCTCATAGTTGATGTCTATCTGTGATGTCAATTACAGACCTCTCTCATCTTTTTAAGTGGGAGAACTTTTTTCCCCCACTGCATCTCTGGGAGAATATAGTGATCAGCAGTTTGATATTGGACATGCCCGATCGAAATCTTCCCTGACAATCATTAAATTAAGAGTGTCACCATAACTGATTAATATGGTTGGGTGCGGCAGACATTAGTCCATTGTGTATGGGAGTATTTAGATGATGGCATATATCACAAAATCCAGGAATATGGGATTGTATGAAGCAGCGTCAGATATACATGAATATCAATGATAAAATAATCTAATGGTCCCTTTACACGCGGCCACAGGAAGGTAGACACAGGCAGGCATCGGACAGGACTTTCCTTCCTTCAGGGAAGACACAGGAAGGAAAGTCCTGAATTACACGCAGCCATATCGTGGTCTTTTCAAGGCAACAGGCACAATTGTATCCTATGCCTGCCTTTACACGCCGCCACAGAGGGCAGCAACAGGCAGGCACCACACATGCGTGGTTTCAACGGTTGCTAACAGTGCCTGATGCCGCATATACACGCCGCCACAAGGTGCTCCACAGAAGGTATTTTCGTTTCCCGGAAGTGCCGACGGGTGCCGCGGGTTACCTTCTGTGGAATACCTTCCCTGATTTACACGCCACCACCACCACAAGGGAATATGGGAGTACGTATTGTGCGCCGTAACTACATAGGCGTGACAAAGTTGTGTATTACGTGACGCTCGTATGGTGATTGGACAATGCAATAACCTCATGATTGGCCAGCCGGCGCAGGAAAGCTGGCTAATACATGACGCTATTGCAAATGTGTAGTGTGACTGGTCAGCTCGTTAAATATGGCGCCCTGTGCAGGGACAGCCAATGGTTACACAGTAGCCCCCATCAATGATAGCTGATGGGGCGTGGTAACCATGACGCTGTGGAACGCCCCTGGGTTTTCCCTAGACCACGCAAAAACCTTGCCTGTGCCCCGATTACACGCCGCCACCATAGGGATTATGCCTGCCTGTTTTTGAGCACGGCTCAAACACAGGTATCTCAAGACACAGGAAGGAACTTCCTGAATTACACGCCGCCACTTCGCGGTCTTTTCAAGCCAAAAGGCACAATTGTGTCCGATGCCTGGCGGTTTCTACCTTCCTGTGGCGGCGTGTAAAGGTACCATAATGGGACCATTATAGGAAATAGAAAACAGATATGTTTGGAAAATTGGTATAATTTAAAGTTATGTTTAGAACTCTGTTTTAGGTGGGGTATTGGAATTATAAGGATAATCTTTTTACATTATCATAAGATTTATTTCCACATCCATAACATTACATAACAATGTATCAGATGGGAGCTGTCATAAGGCACTATTTGTATATACAAGAAGACGGCTGTCAAGCTCCTCCACCCTATATCCACAAGGATTCCCAGGCAGTGAATTAATGGCAGACGTCCATCAATGAATGAGAAAGATAAAATGCACTGCCACTTGCGGTTATTTCCTTTTATTTTCTTAAATATGAAACATACAGATGCCCACAGGGGCATCTGTATGTTTCATATTTAAGAAAATAAAAGGAAATAACCGCAAGTGGCAGTGGATTTTATCTTTCTCACTATTTGTATATGTTCACCATAGAAATAAAGAACAATAAAGAACCATAAAGAAATAAAGAACAATAATATTCTGTCCATGTACATGGGGGCAGAACAATGTTGGAAGTTTAGTTTAGGCCTTATTCCAAGGAGGTGTGAATATCCATTTTGCTGGTAAGTCATACGTGCATTCCACACACACACAAAGCTCATTTGTGCACAATAGAAAGCAATGTAATGAGAGGTTTGAAAACAACAAAACTGAAGCTTTTTCAAGACATAATTCATCATCCCCTCATTTCTTCAAGCTATTTAACTCATACTTGTCATTCATGTTAGAAAAAAAAAAACCTAAATAATATAACACAGGATGATTAACAGTCTCACTGCTACATGATTATCATGTTGTATCATTTTAATGATTATTACATTCTTGGAAAAAAACACTATAAATTGCTGGCCCTCAATTGATATCATATATACATTAAAGGGATCCTGTTACCTCCAGAACGCCTCCTAAGCTACCAAAATATGTCCCTGCAGCATTCCATCATTAATCTCACACTTCTTTTGTCTCCTAAAAGCATCCTGTGAAAGTGCATAAAAACGTTTTAATACTTCCTTATTAGTGATTATAATTAGCAGGGGCTATATTCTTTAGCCCTTAGGGCGTGTTGTTTTGCAGGCTCCAGGATCCACCCTCTCTCTGTCTGTGTGCTCTGCTTGTGCAGACTTTACCCTCCCCCCTCTCTATCACTCACAGAATGGAAATCATTAGTCCTGCCTTCAGCTCCACATCACAGCAGCACAGACAGAGAGAGGGTGGATCATTCGGAGCGTGAAAATGAGCACCTAGGGAGGGCTTAGAGTCTCACAGGGGACGCCCTGTGAGACTTATTCAGGGACAAGAAGTCTCAGATTTGTAAGTGTATATTGTTGATTATTCCAATGTTACAGAGCGCTTTTTTTTATAGAAAAGGAGCACTAATAATGATCTGTCATGATGCAGGGACAGGTATTAATAGGGTTGGGGGAGATTTGGAGCGGTCGGTTCCCTTTAAGCAATAAGTACTGACATACATACAAGTACCTATGACATGGAGAGCAATGGCTCTTTAGGGTTAGGATGGTAGCTTTCCTGGGTGGATTCACCAATTTTAAGTGGCAAGTTCCTCAGAAAAAAGATGAAGGGGCAATAGGAGAGTCCAGAAGCTGAGATTTTTGGGTACAAGCTATTTTTTTCTGTGGTAACAAAGAAATATAGGGCCTTGATAGAATCCCATGGGCATCTATGATTAGAATGTCTGACTGTTGTCCTCGTATATGCGCCAAGTCCTCCAAAGCTTTGGACCGCCTACTTGGGAGAATTGTGCTGAATGTCCCTCTCTGCTACATAGACGTTGGGTGCAGAAACCTAAGGATGAAACTGTCAGCCCAATATATCGTAGTATTATAAGAATGGATCACCCAAACCAGTCAAGCTTGAATCTATTCTTACACTAAATACATTTCTTTGTAAAGGTTTTTTCGTTTTGGGATTACTGAAGTTGTTTATAAGTATATACAGTACAGACCAAAAGTTTGGACACACCTACTCATTCAAAGAGTATTCTGTATTGTCATGACTATGAAAATTGTAGATTCACACTGAAGGCATCAACAGTATGAATTAACACATGTGGAATTATATACTTAACAAAAAAAGTGTGAAACAACTGAAAATATATCTTAAGGTACCGTCACACGCGGCAATTTTGCTAGCAATTTCACTGGCAATTTGCTGGTTGCTGTGAAATCATGGACACATTGTTCCATTTGTACATGGCAACAAGATAGAACAATGTGTCCATGATTTCATTGCAACCAGCAAATTGTCAGTGAAATTGCTAGCAAAATTGACGCGAGTGACGGTACCTTCATATTCTAGGTTCTTCAAAGTAGCCACCTTTTGCTTTGATTACTGCTTTGCACACTCTTGGCATTCTCTTGATGAGTCTCAAGAGGTAGTCACCAGAAATGGTCTTCCAACAGTGTTGAAGGAGTTCCCAGAGATGCTTAGCACTTGTTGGCCCTTTTGCCTTCACTCTGCGGTCCAGCTCACCCCAAATCATCTTGATTGGGTACAGGTCTGATGACTGTGGAGGCCAGGTCATCTGGCATAGCACCCCATCACTCTTCTTCTTGGTCAAATAGCCCTTACACAGCCTGGAGGTGTGTTTGGGGTCGCTGTCCTGTTGAAAAATAAATGATGGTCCAACTAAACGCAATCCGGATGGAATAGCACGCCGCTGCAAGATGCTGTGGTAGCCATGCTGGTTCAGTATGCCTTCAATTTTGAATAAATTCCCAACAGTGTCACCAGCAAAGCACCCCCACACCATCACACCTTCTCCTCCATGCTTCACGGTGGGAACCAGGAGAATGCCAAGAGTGTGCAAAGCAGTAATCAAAGCAAAAGGTGGCTACTTTGAAGAACCTAGAATATAAGACATATTTTCAGTTGTTTCACACTTTTTTGTTAAGTATATGATTCCACATGTGGTAATTCATAGTTTTGATGCCTTCAGTGTGAATCTACAATTTTCATAGTCATGAAAAAACAGAAAACTCTTTGAATGAGAAGGTGTGTCCAAACGTTGGTCTGTACTGTATATAATTGCATGACATCAGAGTATAATTGCCCATGCTAGTGTAGCATACTATAAATCGTTAGTATTTTACATATATATATATATATATATGACATCATGCCCTCCAGTCCTTATTTAACATACATAGTGATGTAAATTTTCGTTACACAAGTACACATATGTCAGAAGGAGTAGTGCTAGGTTCACAGTGGCACTCCATGCATCTAAGGCGGCCGTCACACGCTGAGATATCCTTAGCGATATTGTAAGCGATCACGTGCACGCGCAATCGCTTACAATATCGCTCACATCGCTGGTGAGATGTCACACAGACAGACTCACCAGCGATGCGGAGCCGCGATCTCTCTCGTTACTATGGTACACATCGGGTAACTAGGCGCCGCGCGTCGCTTAGTTACCCGACGTGTATCATAGTTACCATCTCCCAGCATAGGCGCGGTCGCTGGGAGATGGATCATCGTGGTGTCATACACCACGATGATGCAGATCGTTGCATCGTTCATCGCTAGATCTGAGAACCGAACCTCAGATCAGCGATGTCACGATCAAGCGATTTACCATCGTAAATCGCTTGATTACATGCAACGATATCTTGCCCGATATCGCTTAAGCGATCAAAAAGGAGATCGCTTAAAACGATATCTGGCAAGAAATCGTCCCGTGTGACGGCCGCCTAATCAAGCTTTTCCACCACCTTTCTCCACATGGATGTATTTGAACTCCTGCTTCTTTCTTAAAGGGGTTTTCCAGGCTCACAGATTATTAAATCATTGTAAAGCCAATGTGAAATGAAGAAACTGCAACACTTGCTGATAAAATTGTGTTGGGGTTTTTGATCTATATCATGTGGTTGTTTGACCTCTTGTTCCTTCTTTCCTTCCACATTCCACTCAAGATCACAGAGATTTCCTGCGGCCATCACAGCTTTGCATGCAGGAGGGGGGACTTGGGCAGCAGCACTCACAGCAGTCAAGTCATGTGGGAGTGGACAGTGATCTGCAGCCAGTTTTGAAGTGAACAAGGGAATTTAGAACCCATAGAGTCAGGCTCCACAGAGATCAAAAGAAACATATACTGGTGACTTTTGGTCGGAGGAGATGATGTCCAGCATACCAGACTGCTAGCTTACATTTGGTAATGGCTACAGGACTCATTGCTTTCCTACAATGCACTCACATACCTACCAGCCTTCCGAAATCCAGCAGAACTGTCCAGACTGGACAATCTTGGAGGTTGAGGGTATGTCCCAACATTAGTTGTATCTGTGTCCGCTGGAGCAGGAAGCCACAGGTCCTTCCAAGTGGCCTAACACTATAGGGCCAATGAGTCTTTAGAGCTGGATGCCAGCACCGGCACCAGGTTCCCTCATCTGACTTTCAACTGTATCTACATCGTAAAAAAGTATTGTCTTTTCCACTGTACAAATAATAATGCTCCATCTTCTTGGCAAACAATAAGATGAATGTAACTTTATTTAAAGAGATAATCACAAAAAGGATCCTTTTTTGTATTTCCTAGGAAGCAAAAGTGGATGAAGTGATAAAAACACTATCAATGATAGGGACATAGAGAAGGACAAATCTAATGATTGAAGGTACGTTACTCTGTAACTGCAGGGGGCAGTGGTCCATCTTATAATAAATGCATTTGATGGCATAAACTGTGCTGACTTGCTGACTACTGAAGTATTTTATGGATATTAATGAATGCAATAACACAGCACAGTTACACATGTAATAACATTAGTCCGGTATCTGCACCCAAAGGACTCATATCAGTACACAACCTCAGAAAGTATCCCTACAGCTCAATGACCTGTCTGTTAGGAGCCAACTACTACATATTCACCTGCATGTGTGCATTTTATAGAGCCACATTACACGACTGGATCATTTTTGGCAGCGTGTGTTGGCTGTCTCTATGGGGCTGGTGTTTCTATTGTTTTCAAGGAAAAGCATCTGTCTGAGCTTGGCCCTATAAGCGGTTCTAACTGCAGCCTTTCACCTCTTCATTATCCCTTGTTCTGTACGTCAGCTGGTCCTGTAGCTCACAGCGGTAGCTTTGTGAGTTGCGCTATCAGGCTGCCATGCATAGAACAAAAAAACACTGAATGGAAGGTGGTTGCTTAAATGTTCAGAAGCAGGACACACAAGGAGAGCCTCTGTTCTTTAGCAATTGGGTTTTACACTGTTATTTTAGCTAAGGTATACAAACAAGGCTTTGTAGCCTACATAGACCTGTTTCATACATAAAGGTGAATGAGAAAGTATTTACTAAGACTGGCATTTTGTATGCCATGCTTAGACCAGAGCCTTCAAATGCAACAAATGTATTAGGAGGCATAGACTTCTTATTTAAATAGCTGCATCTATGCCTGTCCATGTGCCAGAAAACCAAGCCAACGTAGATCTCATGGACAACCATCAGCCTCGGGCAGCACTTCCTGCGCCTAACAGGAAATGAAAGACTTTTCTTTTTGTTATCATTTTAGTGCATTCCAGATGAGATGCTCGATAATAGATACATAACATCCACACAACAAGTCTTATTGCGTAAGTGGCCTTTGTGTTTGTGTGAGGTTGCCTGGGAGAGAAGGCATGTTCTCAGCAGTCAGGAAGCGTGCTCTCAAAGGCCGCACAACAAACCAGGTTTGTCCTTGAAAACCTTTTAGCATGTGACAAGCTCAGCGACTCACCAGTTATGCAGTGATGAAAATCAATGCTGAAGGTTGAACATTTTATGTGTATGGAGGTAGCAGGCGACAGCCGTACACTTGTACACGACAAGCTCTCAAATGTAACATCTTTCCTGGGTTCTCGATACCACTGGAGAGCATGGTGACATGTCCCTTACATGTGCATGAACGTAACAAGGCCCGATACCCACCACCCTCCTCTAGACTGCGGATATACAGAATTACATTGTTTACACTGGCTACTTGACATCTATGGTCACTGACCCAAACTCATTTTGAAATGCTAAACATCATTTATGCTTGAACACTTTAATTCCATTGGAAGAACAACAGTAATGAAATAAGTGGTTTTATGTATAATGCTAAATTATCTGTTACATATAATAGCCTAGTGGACTAATGATAGTGAAATGGGGTGGAATTGCCTAAATGTTCCTTTCTGAGTAACCACATGGAAGAAATGTATTAAAGGGAAAATGCACCCTATTTGAGTGCAGTGACAAGCTATCTATTTCTGCATTAGCTCCTCTAATAATAGGCTTTCTTCATCCCTCATTCTGCCCTGCCATTAACCCTTAAATGCAACTGACAATCTTTGTGTTACACCAGCAGCAGCGCCAATACCTCCACAGCAGGGAGACCGGTGGCTGCGCTGTACTTACCTCTCCGGCAGTCCCACTGTGTCTGCCTAGGTTCTGCCTGCTGATTCTTGCTCCCATAATGCCCCTAAAGATGTACCATCACATGTAAATGAACCTGACTATATACAGGCTGCTATCTATTCTTCTTCCAATTATCCATCCACAGGATTTTCTCTGGCCTCAAAAGCACTTCTTATAGGGCTGAGAAGTCCATTGACTTTGTTACAGATCTCCCTGAGGCACAAGGGTTCACTATCATCTCAGTTGTAGTTGCCTGATGTTCTTCTATTTAAAAAATTAATCTCAGCTCACTGAATGATAGGTGCTCAAAAAGTAAAAATCTACTCAAAATATATATATTAATGAAGTCTGGCACCTTAAAAAAGAAATAGAGAAGAGAAATTGCTTGAATGGTTGTATTTATTATGCTGTGGTGATAATCAGATGAAAAAAATGAGAAAACAATCCATGAACAGGTTTTAGGTTCCGGCTCGTGCAGTAGCCCTTATAAAAAATAGACTATCTAATGAGATTCAGACATGGGTACATCCAGAACATGGTCAGATACAACCAATAGACGTAAATCCATACTGTGAAGATTACCAATGTTCAGAGAACAGGTAGGGAATATGTTAACAGAGAGAAGGAGGTAGAAACCTAATTAGAGGCCCCTATGTTTGGGTAAAGACGTATGTGGGTAGTATGACACACAGACGGTCAAAACCCCTATGTGTATCCTGAAAAGGTTAGAAAGTAGCATGTACATTTTAATCAAAAAGGACCATGGAAGAATCTGCTAATGTAATATTCAGTATGGAATAAATGTAGTCCCTATATGAAAGAATAATGGGTACTAACACTGGTAGCTATTGTTAAAAGGGATATGACTATCCTTATGAACGGTTATGAATTCCCAGTGTTAAGTAGATGTGGGAGACAGAGTCATATGGTCAGTTTGTCCTAAGTCTTAGGAAAGCTTTCCATGGGCCTGGTTGTAGTAAATGCCTCTGTGCTATGTGTGCCTGACTCTCATTAGATAAAGTCCTTTTTGATGTTCTTCTATGACATTATCTCCCAAGTCCATTTAAGGCCTATTTTGACACATCTTTTCATTGCCATATGTTTGGCGTATGCCCCATGTAATTTTTTCTATGCGAATTTGTTTAGACTCCTGTGATTCTAAAAAATTGCACTCACTGCTCTGGAAAATCTGTTGTGTTATGAGTGGCTATAACGGATGAAGGGGTAAGAAAGCAAGATGGCAGTGATGGGCAAAGGCAATCAGGGAAACTAGTCTGACCAATAGACTGGGGTCTTTAGCAGACCCTGTTCCCAGAAATACCTCTAAAAGGTGAAGATGTCTGGGTGCTACCCTTGCCCTGCTTCTGTCCAGCCCTAAGCTATATCCTCTCAACTTCACCCAGGGACCGGGATAATCACAGCAACTCGCAGAACATGACTATCTGCCCAAAGCTACATAGCAAGAAAGCTCCAGCAGAACAGCACTCCGCATCAGCAAACTCATGGTCTTTGCCGGGTATAAACTCTTTCAGTGACATCAGCTGAGCGGGACTACTTAAAGGAATGGGGAAGTTAGCAAAACACATCAGCTGATTCACACAGCAGCAGCAACAAGCTCTGGAGATCCACAGAAGTTAACCTTTAAAAGACTGAAGGAAATTAACAAAATTTAACTACTGCATAGCAATTCACATTCTACATGTTGGTTAGCCATTAATTTGCTGTAAGTATTACAAACTGTTATTAGTGTCTGTTTACAGACTGCAGACTCCGAAGTTTCTACAACCGATAATTAAGCTCTGTTTCAGAACTGCTGTTTTCATCTTTTTCTGCCCTCCTGCAGGGGCAAATTTAGAATAGCCAGAGCCCCAGGCAATTTAGAAGGCATGCCTCCCCACCAGTAGATGATGTATCACGTGACATGTCACATGATCCTCTTGATAGATCATGTGATAGGTCATGTGATTTACACACAGGTGGCTATGAAGACATTTGCAGATGCAAAACAACAGAGACAGCAGTGAATATGGCGCGCCAAGGAAGTTTTTTTCCCCCTTATGTATAGTGCTATAAATAACACAGTATAATTGCCCACATAGCCCTCTATATATAGGATGAGCCCTCACATAGTCCCCTATATAGAGAATGAGCCCTCACATAGCCTAGTTACAGTATGTGGCCCCACATAGCTCCCTATATTCACTAAGAACCCCTTATATACAGTGTTACGCCCGACATAATCATGCTATACACAGTATGGGCCCTCGCATAGCCTCATATATACAGGATGAGCCCTCACATAGCTCTTTATATACAGTTTGAGCCCTCACATAGCCTCTATACACAGTATGATCCCCCAAATAGCATTCCTATAGACAGGCAAAAATCCCATACATACATACCGTATATACTCGCGTATAAGCCGAGTTTTTCAGCCCAAAAATTGGGCTGAAAAGTACCCCCCTCGGCTTATACGCGAGTCAGTGCTGTATACCGATGTATACATCGGTACATACCGATGTATACATCGGTATACAGCAGCCCCCGCATCCCCAGTAATGCAGGGCCCCCCAGCGTCTCTCCGGTCACCTGTAAAGGAAGCTATACTTATCACAGTGCTCTGTCCGCGCCCGCTCGCACCCGCTGTCAGCAGCCGACCGGATCCTCCATCTTGCGTCTTCTTTCTTCCTGTTTCCTGTGCTCGTCGCGGGCAATGACGTCATTCCCTGCGACGAGCACAGGAAACAGGAAGAAAGAAGACGCAAGATGGAGGATCCGGTCGGCTGCTGACAGCGGGTGCGAGCGGGCGCGGACAGAGCACTGTGATAAGTATAGCTTCCTTTACAGGTGACCGGAGAGACGCTGGGGGGGCCCTGCATTATGGGGATGCCTGTATACTACCGCTGGGGCTGCTATATACCTCTGGGGCCCTGTATACTACCACTGGGGCTGTATATACTACCACTGGGGCTGTATAAACCACTGGGGCTGTATATACTGCTGGGGCCCTGTATACTACCACTGGGGCTGTATATACTACCACTGGGGCTGTATATACTACCTCTGGGGCCCTGTATATACCTCTGGGGCCCTGTATACTACCACTGGGGCTGTATAAACCACTGGGGCTGTATATACTGCTGGGGCCCTGTATACTACCACTGGGGCTGTATATACTACCACTGGGGCTGTATATACTACCACTGGGGCTGTATATACCTCTGGGGCCCTGTATACTACCACTGGGGCTGTATATACTGCTGGGGCCCTGTATACTACCACTGGGGCTGTATATACTACCACTGGGGCTGTATATACTACCACTGAGGCTGTATATACCTCTGGGGCCCTGTATACTACCACTGGGGCTGTATATACTGCTGGGGCCCTGTATACTACCACTGGGGCTGTATATACTACCACTGGGGCTGTATATACTACCACTGGGGCTGTATATACCTCTGGGGCCCTGTATACTACCACTGGGGCTGTATAAACCACTGTGGCTGTATATACTGCTGGGGCCCTGTATATACTACCACTGGGGCTGTATATACCTCTGGGGCCCTGTATACTACCACTGGGGCTGTATAAACCACTGGGGCTGTATATACTGCTGGGGCCCTGTATACTACCACTGGGGCTGTATATACTACCACTGGGGCTGTATATACTACTAGGGCTGCGTCTATACTACCACTGGAGCTGTATATACCACTGGGGCTGCGTGTATACTACCACTGGGGCTGCTGTATCTACCTCTGGGACTGGTGTATACCACACTGCTGGGGGCTGTATACTTGTGCTAGGGTCCACCCTCGGCTTATACACGAGTCAATAGATTTTCCCAGGTTTTGGGGGCAAAAGTAGGGGGGTCGGCTTATACACGGGTCGGCTTATACACGAGTATATATGGTATATATATTTTAAAATAACAACACACTCACCTTGCTCCCATTCCCCCGGTGCTCTAGTCAGGACCCTGGGAAACTACTTGAGGTCAGCGCATACATGCTGGCGCTGGCTCATGCCGTCATTACAGGGACACAACATAAAAAAGGTGACCGGAGCTCTACTGGAGATGTACTGCCATTTTCTCTTGCTCCCTGCCCGCCAATGGCAGTGCACAAAACATTATAATGAATGCAACCTGGCCATGGGTCCCCCAGGAGCTTCAGGCCCCTGGGATGTAGCCCAGATTTCCATTATTATAAACCACCTATGCCCTTCTGGTTTTGTAGATTCTGGCTTATCTGGCCTCTCTTATTTATTGACCTTCTAGTAAAGCCTAATGTCCTTGGCTTTACTATACTATGTGCCTTCCTCCCTTGTGTGCCAACTCCCTGGATTCATGGGCCACCCTGACCTGTGGCTCCTTGAATACCCCATAACAGGTGAGCTCTAATACCCACTTATTGGGCTGTTCTATATCATGTGATGTGACCAGGGCTGCCACTAGGAATTTCAGAGTCCCTGACTGCCAAAATGTTGGGGCCTCCCAAGACTCTGCCCTGCCTCCACCAGGCTCCGCCTCGACCCATGCTCTGCTTCCACCCAAACATACATTATATTTATAGTGAAAAATTGCAACAGCACCAAAAATTCTCAATTTATGTGCAAAGCTTTCCAACCAGCAATACAGATGGTTCCTTACAATAGGGTAAAAAATGGAAAAACATCACAAAAAAATAGAAAACAGTGGACTTTATTGCCCAACGTGTGGCCATGCCATTGGACAATAAAGTCCACTTTTTTCTATATTTTTGTGCTGTTTTCCCTTTCTTTATACTCTCTCTCTATTATATATTATACACACACAGTTGAGACTGCTGTGGGCTGAATACACAATAGCTGTATATACAATAGAGAATACACAATAGAGACAGCTGCTAGTTGTATACACAATAGAGATGGCTGCAGGTCGTATAAAAATGGAGACTGCTGCTGGCTATACACACAATATAGAATACACAATAGAGACTGCTGCTGACCATATGCAATAGAGAACACACAATAGAGATTGCTGCGGGCTGTATAGACAATGGAGATAGCTGCGGGCCCGGCCATATAGACAATGGAGACGGCTGCTGGCTATACACACAGTAGAGAATACATAATAGAGACTGCTGCTGGCTGTATGGACAATGGAGATGGCTGCGGGACAAATGCACAATGGAGATGGCTGTGGGACAAATGCACAATGGAGATGGCTGCGGGATAAATGCACAATTGAGATGGCTGCGGGACCAGGACCCCCACAATGAATTCCTCCACACGCATAGTATGATGACCCTACTGCAAGTTCCTCAACTACACTGGCACAGTATGATCTCCAATTATGACCCCCTACACAGCCCTTCATTTAGTATAATGGACCTACATATAATATAATGTCCCCTAAACCTCTTCACACTGTTTAATGGCCCCACCACAGCCCTCAAATAGCCCAGCATAAAGTATAAAGGCTCCCTCATACCCCTCCACAGAGCCCTCCATATATTATAATGGCTTCCATATAGTATAATTGGCTCCATACAGTCCTCCATATATTATAATACATCATCCATAGTACTTCATATATTCTAATGCACCTCCAAAACCCCCCTATATTATAATGCACTCCCATAGTCCTCCATATAGTATAGTGCACCACCATAGTCCTCCATATAGTATAGTGCACCCCCATAATCTTCCATATAGTATAATGCATCCCCATGAACCTCCATATAGTATAATGCACCCCCACAGTCCTAAATATAGTATAATGCACCCCCATATTACTCCATATAGTATAATGCATCCCCCACAGCTTCTTTTTAGTATAATGCACCCATAGTCCTCCATACAGTATAGTGCACCCCCATCGTCATCCATATAGTATATTGCACCCCCATAGTCCTCCTATATTATATTATACATTACATAATTTTTCACCAGTGTACTCACTGATTAAAAAAAAAGTAAATACTCACCTCTCTTCTCGCTGCTCTGGTCTCCTCAGCATCTACTGAATTGCAGATGGCAGACAGTGACGGCTAGGATTCTGGAGAAGAATGCTGCCAGCAGAGGCAGCTGGGACTATAGGAGCAGCATCCATGGGGGCTACCAGTGGTACACATACCTCGTACACACGCGACTTCACTCCGTACACCTTGTATGCATGCAGCTCCTCTCCGTACACCTCGTACACATTTGGCTTGACTCTGTACACCTCGTACACACGCGACTCAGCTCCGTACAACTCGTACACACGCGGCTCCGCTACATACACCTCGTATACACTCGGCTCCACTCCGTACAACTCGTACAGTTGGTTCTGCTCCATACACCTCTTACACATGGCTCTGTTACGTACATCTCATATACACTCGGCTCAGTTCCGTACACATGGTACACTCTCGCTCCATACACCTCATACACACTCGACAAATAACAAGCAGAATTCCATAATAAGAAGTAGACCACACTAAAGTTAGGGGGCATACTTCAAAAAGTTACTCCAAAAAGATTGCATAACATAAACAAGGAGTATAGACTTGAAATGTATCATGAAAAGTATCAAATTTATTTAGTTTGACAAACAAAGATAAGGAGGGGAAGATCACAAAGTGCTCCATGCAGGTAGCCATACCTGTGGCTACCTGCATGGAGCACTTTGTGATCTTCCCCTCCTTGTCTTTGTTTGTCAAACTAAATAAATTTGATACTTTTCATGATACATTTCAAGTCTATACTCCTTGTTTATGTTATGCACTCATACACACTCGGCTCCACTCCGTACACCTCGTAGACAGTCAACTCCACTCCGAACACCTCGTACACACACAGTTCGGCTCCGTACACCTTGTACACACACGCCTCCGCTCCGTACACCTCGTACACACTCGGCTCCTCTCCATACACCTTATAAACATTCGGCTCCGCTCCGTACACCTCGTGCACAGTTGGCTCCGCTGCGTACACCTCGTACAGTTGGCTCTGCTCCGTACACCTCGTACACATAGCTCAGTTACGTACACCTCATACACACTCGGCTCAGCTCTGTACACATTCGGCTCCGCTCTGTACATCTCATACACACTTCTCCACTCCGTACACATCGTACACACTCGGCTCCTCTCCGTACACATCGTACACACTCGGCTCCGCTCCGTACACCTCATTCACAATGCTCCGCTCTGTAGAACTCGTACACACTCGGCTCCTCTCCGTACACCTCGTACACACTGCTCCGCTCCGTTCACCTCGTTCACACTGCTCCGCTCCACTTCATACACCTCGTACACACGGCTCTGCTCCGTCCACCTCATACACGCTCAGCTCCGCTCTGTACACCTCACACACACGGCTTCACTCTGTACACCTCGTACACACTCAGCTCTGCTACATCAATACTAAATCCCTCTTGACCCCTCAATCCAGCACCATGACATCCAGCACAGCAGAGTCCTGCATACACTGAGGAGCTGATCATGTGACCCCTGACTCCTCCCCTCCATGTGACATCATCGCAGATCCTGTAAACACAGAGCAGCCATGGATGTGGTGGAGAAGAATGCGGCTGGGACCATAGGAGCGGGAGAGGCATCTGGTGGGTGGCAGTGCCACCCTCTAGTGGCGCTGCCTCAGCTCAGGTTGCCTCATAGATGCACCCTTGGGCCCGTGCAAGATGTGAGGGGGCGGGGCCCTGCTTCAAACAGCCATGCCCCCTGTGTCACGGCCGGGCCCCCCTGCCCCTGATCCAATGGCCACGCCCCCTGCAGTGAGGCCCGGGCCCATGACTCCAGCCAGAGCTGTACCTCCGTAGTGCCCCTAGTGGCGGCCCTGTGCAGCTGCCCTTGAGGTCATGGGAGCCTTCTCTTGTACATGCAAATATTTAGCTTGTTTAAAATGGTAGCGGTATTTTTTAGCATTGCTGGTGATGAAATCACAAACTGTTCAAATTCACTACAGAACTTCTTGAATTTGATGTAAATTAAATTAACATTAAAATGATTTGCTCATTTCCAGTAAGTGTAATACAGGAAATAGTATTAGAACATGAAAGATGTGCTGTTATAGTATGTTAGGTTTTTTAATGTGTATTATTTTGCATATTTTTACGTCTCTGTATATACCGTATATACTCGTGTATAAGCCGACCCGTGTATAAGCCGACCCCCCTACTTTTGCCCCAAAAATCTGGAAAATCCTATTGACTCGTGTATAAGCCGAGGGTGGACTCCAGCACAAGTATACAGCCCCCAGCAGTGTGGTATACAGGCCCCCCCCAGTGGTATACAGGCCTCCCCAGTTTACAGCGCCCCAGTGGTAGTATACAGCAGCCCCAGTGGTAGTATACAGCAGCCCCAGTGGTAGTATACTAGCAGCCCCAGTGGTAGTATACAGCAGCCCCAGTGGTAGTATATAGCAGCCCCAGTGGAAGTATATCAGCAGCCCCAGTGGTAGTATAAGCAGCCCCAGTGGAAGTATAGCATGCCATGGAATATATGCAGCCCCAGTGGTAGTATACAGCAGCCCCAGTGGTAGTATATAGCAGCCCCAGTGGTAGTATACAGCAGCCCCAGTGGTAGTATACAGCAGCCCCAGTGGTAGTATATAGCAGCCCCAGTGGTAGTATATAGCAGCCCCAGTGGTAGTATATAGCAGCCCCAGTGGTAGTATACAGCAGCCCCAGTGGTAGTATACAGCAGCCCCAGTGGTAGTATACAGCAGGCTCAGTGGTAGTATATAGCAGCCCCAGCAGCCCCAGTGGTAGTATACAGCAGCCCCAGTGGTATACAGCAGGCCCCCAGGGGTACATATAGCAGCCCCCTGGGGGTCCCCAGCAGCCCCCTGGGGGTACCCAGCAGCCCCCAGGGGGTACCCAGCAGCCCCCAGGGGGTACCCAGCAGCCCCCAAATGCTGGCACTCGCCCCCCCTTGCAAGGGCTCCCCCCGCTTCTCTTACCATCCCGGTCTTCTGATCAGCGCTGCTCCTCGGCGCTCCGTCCTCGCTGCTCCCGTCCTGCTACATCCGGGATCCCCGGCCGTCGCGCGATGACGTCATATGCCTGCGACGGCCGGAGATCCCGGATGTAGCAGGACGGACGGACGGAGCACCGAGGAGCGGCGCTAATCAGAAGACCGGGATGGTAATATAACCAGGGGGGGGGCCCTTACAAGGGGGGGCGAGTGCCAGCATTTGGGGGCTATATGCACTGCTTCCCCCTGCCGCTGATTGACAGGGGGAAGCAGTGCATATTTAATGAGCGGCCCCACGTGACGGGGCCGCTCATACAGCAGCTCCCCCCGCCTCCTGCATCCTCCACAGCCCCGGACAAAGCCCCCACCACTCCATGCCGTATATGACCCGTGTATAAGCCGAGGGGGAGACTTTTCAGCCCAAATTTTGGGCTGAAAAACTCGGCTTATACACGAGTATATACGGTATGTATAAAAAGAATGTATTATTAAATGAAAAATAAAAAACACTAGAAGTTGCCATGAAATCATCTTTCAAATCTTTGGACCCTAAACTGTCACGCATGATGCCCACATCCCAGTGTATGACGCAGAGGAGGACGATGAGTGGCTGCCTGGCAGGTGCCACCTGAGGTTCCATCATCCATGACATCACCGACACATGATCATCTACAGATTATTTTCAACCATCGACTGAAGTGATCGGACTGAAATCTGCAGGTTGGGAGATCATTAAGAGAATAACGTCCACTCGACCTGAAGGAGACAGCGAAGAGAAGAGGAAGAGAGGAGAGAGATACCACTGAACTCAAGAAGATCTCAAATAGGAGGAGAGAAGAGGAAAAGAGCATGCAGAAGAGAGAAGAAAAGAGAACAAGAGAAGAGGAAAGAGATACCATTGGATTCAAGAACATCTCAAAGAGAAGAGGGAAAGAGTGTGCAGAAGAGAGAAGAGAGAAGAGCACAGAGATACCACTCAATTCAAGAAGATCTCAAAGAAGAGGAGGGAGGACAAAGACAATGAATTGGAGGATTACGAACCAACATCTAGATGCAGCAGAAACCCTGGAATATTGCCCCCACCACAGGCTTAACATGAGCCACTTCAACATCCACAACATCTTGGGTAGGGGCGACTTTGGCAAAGTGATTATATATTTTTTCTTTATAAAACTATGTCCCACTGACAAAAGTATACACTGAAATGTGCAATGGGGTAAGCGTGGCACGCATTCCCTGGTCTCTCGGAGGTAATTCACTTTCATTTGTCGGCCTCATTATAGTTGTTATCTATTCAGCGGCAGTTGCTTTTTTCCTTTATATAGTAGTGTATTCTGCATTATATGTACTCATATCACTGGACTTTATACTGATACAATATAGCTATGGACTGGTGATCATTTTATGTGCACTTTGCACTTTACTGTGATGTATGTAACTTTCAAATACTAAATTAAAAATTAATGTATGTGCTCTTTGCACAGTTGAATTCCTTTGCTCCTCTTTTTAGCTTTTGACCGACTTCAATAAGCTTTCTGACATCTGGTAATAAATTTATTTTTGTTTTTGCCATGTTTTAAAGGGGTTATCAAGAGTTTTTTAAAAAAACAAAATGAGCCCAAGCACTAACAGGCATGTAGCTGCCACCTACCTGCCGGTTGTGCCTGGCGCCATTCACTGCCGTTCATCCCCAGCACAGAGCGGTCACAGATTGCTCCTACCGGGGACAGCATGGTGGGGTAAACAGAGCAGAGCGGAAGAGCGGCAGCTTCTTTTCCACTCTGTGCAAGTGGGCATATAGCCAATGTCACGCTGATTGACAGCTGACTCCTCGTTACTTGATTGGGGAGCTGGCTATCAATAAGTGTGACATCGGCTATGCGCCCAGCTACAGAAGGGATAAGCTGTCACTTTGTAGTTGTGACATCTACAGATGTTTCATTATCAATACAAGCTTTTGTACAAAGTATTAAATAAATTTCAGTAAGCGTGTTAAATACTTTTTTCCTGTGTTCCTTGTTGGAACAAGGCTGTCAAAAAATAAACAAAATACCTGACCTTTCTGGCCATCCCACTGCCCACTGTCCAGTCCTCTTCTATCTGTCATTATACACTGCATCTCCAGCCTCTTCACAATAGGACAAGACTTCTGACTAAGTCAATGCCTTCGAGGTTGCTGTGTCCTGTAAGGTCACCTCAGAGGCTTCGAAATAGACGGAAGTCCTGGTCTATAGTGAAGATCCCAGAGATGGCGCACAACAGACAGAACAGAGGCATACAGCGAGTAGCGGGGAAGCGATTAGGTGAGTGCTAGATTTTTTTTTAGATTTGATGTTTGTAACGATCAAATATATGTTTGATGTTCGTAACACAAGGACTGTCTATATATACATGCAGGTATAAAAAGCATGTCAATTGTTTCTATATTTTTTATACCTTTTTCTCCATTGATGTCACTGGAGAGCTAATTTTACAGATCAAAACCTGATTTTCAGTGACTTAGTGTGGGTTGCAGGTGTACAGGGCATGCCAAGTAGTTTCCCCAAGAACATTTAGATCAGCAACTAGTATTCAAAGAAATGCTCAATGCTGACTACCAGCATGTCTAAAGTAAAGCACATAGCGAATTAGCAAAAACGTTTGTCAGTTGAAATTATTTTACACACGTTCCCAACATATGAACTACTAGCATGTCATAATTCAGGTGCCCATGGATGGCTGCAGGCTCAGGAGCTGGGTTACTCAGCCATCACCAATAACAGCAGCAATCCAAGGCAGAGAAAATTTACTATGCTTCACAGTAATAGTAGACGGTGACCTCCAAAAATGTTAGTTTCTACATTTGAACCATACCTATAAGTTACATTGTAAATACGGGTGGGTTTATGGCGTCTTCATCATTTTAGTATTCTAAGCTTAACTTAAAGGTGATTTCTCCTCCAGGTTAGGCTAGGGTCACACTTGCATGCATTTTTTAAGGTTGTTCCTGACAGCCTGCGATTATTGGCTACATTTTTGTAGTTAGGTCGGGAGCAGCCTTAAAATTCGCATGCGAAAACGCATGGTACATTTCGTGACATGCGTTTTCACATGCGTGACCCATAGGGCCCCATATTACAAAAACGCATGTGTTTTTGGAAAAGTACTAAAAAATGTCTCAAGAGACGTTGTTTGGTGCTGAGCCAAAATTGCATGCAAAATCGCGTGGCACTTTAGCCATGCGTTTTTGGCATTGGGGCATGCATTTTTTGTATTGGGGTCTATGGATGCGAATTCGCATGGAATTTTCACACAATCCAAGTGTGAAAATCGCATGGAAAATCACATCCAGCCCTCAAGTGTGACCCTAGCCTAACAGACGGAGATCTGAAAGTGGCTATAGTTAGTTCTGTATAGTAGGACAAATGAATCAAGAATTGTATAGTTCTCCAGATGGGTAAATTGTTATTAATACTTACAACTCAAACATTATATCAAAATATGAATGAGAAGTTGTGCTTAAAAGTTTAATTTTGCTTTCTTGGCCTTTTTTCAGACAATATGAATATGAATGGTAACACCTAAACACGATATTTCCACTCATGGTTAGTGGTTGGGTGAAGTGATTTATTATCAAGCTACTGTGTTTTCTCTTTTAAAATCATAATGACAACCAAAAACATCCAAATGACCCTGATCAAAAGTTCACATATCCTGGTGATTTTGGCCTGATAACATGCACAGAAGTTGACATAAATGGGTTTGAATGGCTAACATCCTCACGTGTGACCTTTTTGCTTGTAATCAATGTGTGTGCATAAAAGCTGAATGATTTCTGTGATCCAGACAGACTCTCGGATCTTTCATCCAGCCACTGACATTTTTGGATTGTGAGTCATGGGGAAAGCAAAAGAATTGTGAATGGATCTACGGGAAAAGATACTTCAACTGAATAAAGGAGTTGATATGCCAGTCAGCAGTGTTCAAACTGTCATTAACAAATGGAAAATCAGGGGCTCTATAAAAACCAAATCACGATCAGGTAGACCAACAAACATTTTGGCCACAGCTGCAGGAAAATTGTTCGGGATGCAAAGAAAAACCCACAAAGAACATGAGCTGAAATACAGGACTCACTGAAAACTAGTGGTGTGGATGTTTTAAGATGCACAATAAGGAGGCACTTGAAGAAAAATGGGCTTCATGGTGAGTCACCAGAAGAAAGCCATTACTGTGCAAATGCCACAAAGTATCTCGCCTACAACATGCCAAACAGCACTGAGACAAACCTCCAAACCTACTGGAACAAGGTAATTTGGAGTGTTGAGACCAAAATCGAACTTTTTGGCCACAACCATAAACATTACATTTGGAGAGGTGTCAACAAGGCCTATGATGAAAGGAACACCATTCCTACTGTAAAGCATGGAGGTGGATTCCTGATGATGTAGGGATGTGTGAGCTACAAAGGCACAGGAAACTTAGTCAAAGTTGAAGAAAGATGAATGCAGCATGTTATCAGCAAAGACTGGAGGAAAATTTTCAATCATCAGCCAGGAAGCTGCCCATGGTACCTATTTGGACATTCCAACATGACAATGATCCAAAACACAAGGCCACATCAACCTGTCATTGGCTTCAGCAGAACAAAGTGAAGGTTTTGGTGTGACCATCTCAGTCTTCTAACCTCAATATCATTGAGCCACTCTGGGGAGAACTCAAGCGCGAAGTTCATGCAAGAAAACCCAGGAATTTACAGGAACTGGAGGCTTTTTGCCAAGAAGAATGGACACTTTTACCATCTGAGAAAATAAAGAACCTCATCCTAACTACCACAAAAGACTTCATGATGTGATTGATGTTAGAGGGGGCAATACACGGTATTAAGACCTGGGGTATGTGAACTTTTGATCAGGGTCATTTGATGTTTTTGGTTGTCATTATGATTTAAAAAGAGAAGACACAGTAGTTTTAAAAACATGTAAAATCATTATTGTACCTTTTATAGTTTCCATGTTATCAGTATTGTTAGACCCTGCAGGGAGCTCCTGGATTAGTCCTCTCCATTATAAGCAAACAGAAATAGTCTGGCTGCTGTATAAACTGTCATGTAATTATGTACTCCCTCTCAGCAGCTTCCTCCTCCCTCCTTCCTTTGCTCTCAGTGCTGTGTGGTTTCACTTTCTGGAGCTACTGCTCTGTTTAGCCCACAGCTACAGATCTGCCTTATCTGATCTAGACTCATTTGATTCTGTAAAAAGGTATACTTTCTGGGCTGAGAGAGATCCTATGTCTATCTAATCTCTTGGTTTTGCTGCAAAGAGGGTAGAGAGGAGAATACAAACTCTCTCTCCCCCCCACTGATGTCCTGTGCAGTGATGTGGTGTGAGTATGCGACATGCATATTCATCCTATGAGGAGGGGACAGCAGAGAACTAAGTGGATCATTCACTGTGAGTGACAGATGGAATGAATCTTATTATTTTAAGTTTAAGAAGATAGGAGGGAATATAAATAAGAGAAAAATGAATAGAGAGAGATTAGAGAAAGGAATTATAAAATGATTGCAGTTACATATGATTTTTGACTGACGTTTTCCTTATTGTAGATTAAAATGTCCTATTGAAGAGAATTATAAAGGAGAACTCAAAGTTAAAGGGATTGTTCAGCTCAAAATGATATCTTTAGAAATTCTTAAAATAAAAACATACACGATTTACTATACAAAGAATGATTGCAGACTTTAGACCAGACAACCACTTTAAGTTGTGGCAAAGGACGGACATTAAGATTTGTTTTCACGGTTTGCTGCTTCAGTATTTTTAGATCTTTTAATTAGATGTTTCTCATTGTTAACTGGAGTCCAATTATCAGCATTTCACAAGTTTTCAAACTTTTATTGACCAATACATCAAGTTTATCTAAAGACTCAATATTGAGAGTGTTAACTCTTATTTTTCCAAAATTCTGCTCTTCACCCTGACATATTTCTGGGCCAAATCCTGACTTGATGAAAACTCATTCTTGTCTAATCAAAAATTCTGTGTTTTTGTTTGTCCACTAGATTTTTGAGGATTAACCAAAGGTTCTCAATGGGTTTAAGATATGAAGAGTTCCCTGGCCATGTACTAAAAGGTTTGAGTGTTTTCACCTTCTCTTCTCCAGACAATCATTCATCCAGATGTCCTAAAAAGTAAGAAAGAGGCTTCATCAAAGAAAATAACTTCATCCCAGTCCTCTGCAGTCCAATCATTAGATTTCCTGCAGAATGCCAGTCTGCCCTTGAGATTTTGCTTGGAGAAGTGCTGCCCTTCTTGACACATTCCAAATCTTTTGCTACCATGACCCCTTTGTCATGCCAATAGTGAAACATAATTTATGTCCACGGCTGCATTTCATCTGTGGAGGGAGTCACTCACAATGTTGTACATTGCCATGAATAAATAATCTAATCATCCTCCAGGATCAACTTCTCCCAAAGATCCAGGAGCAATTTGCTGATGAACAATGCTTTTCTAGGATGATGGAGACCATGTCTCAAAACTAATGGCTCAGTGAACAAAACATTTTCGGTCCATGGTCAAAAGAACTCTCCAGATCTCAGTCCTATTAAGAACCTATGATCAATCCTGAAAAAATGAGAGGACAACACTGTAACTATTGAATCTTTGCATAAATTTTATGTATTTGTCAATAAAAGCTTAAAAATGTATATTTGCACTCCAGTAACCATAGAAAGATCTGAGACAAGAGAATGACACTAAAGCGCTGCAGAAAAGTGCGCTATATAATAAAGCTTTTATTACTATTATTATTTTATTTTATTATATAAAGCAGCAAACTGTGAAAACCAAATTTGTGTCCGTCTTTAAACTTTTGGTAACAACTGTACAATACATTGAACGTGTCCCGAACACAAATCACAATATTAGGTCATTCACAGGTCCTGAAAGAGCAGAAATGTGAGTACAGATCTTATGTAAGTAAGAAAATGTTTACATTTAATTAAAAAAAAGTATTTCGGATGATGACGTTTATGCAGGATGGGATGTCACAATGGATTTTTTATTACTTCCTATATTATTTTTTGTGATTAATGAAACATATATATATTTTATTATGTAATTTGTATTATGTTCCTTATATGCACCCCCACTATTTACCTTGATATTTAAATGGTCACTGCTATTTCAACAAACTTTGCATAAATCAATATTACATGCAAATATAGCAAATTTGTAATGTATTTTAGACAATGATGCTTCTTTCTGCTCTAGTGAGACACTGCTAGAGATGAGCGAACCTGCTCGGGGCTGGTGTTCGGGTTATTTGTGTGTCCATAGTGCAGGATTGTGCGGCGCTGTGCTTCGGTAGGCTTGGTGCCCGATCAAGTGTGATCCGTTTGCAGTGTGTTATCGGCTCGCACTGAGTGTGTTGTCCCTAAAAAAAAGAAAAAAAGAAAAATCCCAACCCTCCCACCCCCGGAAGTGTTTTGCTTATGGCTGGGTGAATGTGGGCAGAGAGCCGAACAGCCAATTAGTGACAACTCAGGTCATGTTCACTCCCAAACAGCGCCACCGGACCCAAACATCCATGAGTTGATCCGGTGACCGAATCCAAACCTTGAAAAGTTCACTCATCACAGATACTACTTCTCCCCTTCGGCCTCCTGACCTCACTATCTAATCTGAAACACAGCACAAATCTGCCCTGGTGAAAAAAAGACTGACAGCACAGCAAGGGATCATCTTATACCTCCTTCTATACTCTAGTTAGAGGTAAGTGGGGAGAGAGGAAGTGAGGAGCAGATGGAGAAAACAAGCAGGAAGACAGGCAGATCCTGCTCCAGCTAGTGAGTGGGTTCCCACAGCTGGACTCACAGTCACACAGCTAAGTACATCTGTATAATCTGTCCCATGCTGTTTATACTACTTCTGACCATGTACTAGGTAGAGGAGCAATTATGATCATATGTATGGAGTGTATGTGTCTCAATAGTTTGTATTAAATCTACATATGTCTGTGCGTGTGAAGTATTTGTGTAGTGTATTCAAATGCATTAAGGTTTTTGTGTGCAGATGTGTCTGGATTGTATATGCAGGTGTGTTAGTACATATTTGCAGATAATGCTGGCATGTCTAGATGTTTTCTGGAGCCATGGAGCATAAGCAATTTTGTAGAACTGAGTGTGACACAATGGAGGTGTGTGAAGTGTGTTTATAGAAGTGCACTGGGAATATGTTCAGGTGTGTGGCAAATATATAAGTGTGAAGAGTGTGTGACACGTGTAATGGAGGTATACATTGTGTGTGTCCTCTTTACATTTTGGATAACAATATTTAGTCAGAACATATAAGTATCCAGTTGGTTTTGCTAGGTGTCAAGTGAATCACTGAATCAATTCTAGGACACTGACCATTTTTGAAGAAGGGAGGGGCTATTACATTGTGAGCTAAATAAAAGTTGTCCTCTCTGCACCTGATGTTAGGACGTTGCACAATATCATAATACAGGTGCTCAAAGGCACCATCAGGATAGAGAACAATGTATTACATCTAAACTAATATGCATGGTTGTTCAATAAAGAGGGCTGAGTATTATTCCTAAACACACCATCGTACAGGACATCTAGTCTACAGTGCAGTGTCTGGTGGAGAATGTAATTCCAGTGTGACGGATCATCTTAAAGGGTTATTATTCTCAAGTTGTGCCTTGAGAAGTACAGAGCTCTACTGTTTCTTTCACTTTCTTGGTCATTTACGCCTTCAGTGACAGATCTAATTCAGTAACTTTGTCCTTCTCCAGAGCTTGCTGTAGGGACACACTAACCATCTTGTCAGTGGAAACTGCCCATCCTGGGGCTTTTGATTTTGCAGGACTGAAAACAGCAGCTCAGTCAGCTGAGCAGTTTATTGCTGTCTATAAATCAATGGGTTGGAGACAGGTGGCTGGTATCTTTTTAGTTAACTCCTCAGCCAAGAAAGTAGTTTATGTGACTACTTAACAGGCTGATGGTCGGTCTCCTTTGCAACAAGCAGTAAACAAGGTAAGATAAAAGCTCTAAAAGAAGAGATGACAGCTGATATAAAAAGAAGTTGATTGAAAACTTGCTTATTTTCATGCTGTCTTACTATCTGTACCAATTTCATAACATGAGAACACTTTTAAAGGGTTGAATATCATTTGAAAAGTCTGTGATGTCTTTTTTTAGTGTCATAGAGACAGGAGTGGATTATTTGCAATGGAAAAATGTACTTAGAATTCTTATATCCCACTGCTCATGTTGAAATGACATGTCAGCACAGCTGCAGTATTGGAAAATCCTACATGTGCCTGTAATGCAGATGCCATAGTAACGTACAATATGCATTTGTATTTTGGGTCTATTGTTTCAGGTCCAATTGACTTCTTTTTTTGCTGCAGTGCTGCAGTCTTTTTGCAGCATGCTGTGCTTTGTGAACTGCAGCACACTCTCTAGATGATGAATCTTTGCCATTGATCTTTCCTGTTGACATCAATAATCAATGTCTGTGATTTTTCTTGGTGTGCTTATTACTGTGTTCACATTAGTATTCTGTGCTATAGATTTTCAGTTTTTCTTCAAGCAGTTATAATTCATTTCTCAAACACACCACTATTTATCTGGCTCCACACGAATGAACTCAGCCTTAAATTAGCCTTCTTACAGTTCATAAATGTAGAAATAGAGCCAATCCGTCCATAGCCTATGTGTAGTAAGTGGCTGAACTACAGTACCACACATACATCATGGACAAATGTTTTTAAGGCCCCTTCACATGTTTCCAGTACATGTGGTGTCCGTTTTCACACTGCAGACATGTTCACACACGTACTCATTAAAATCTGTGATTTTCACGCCTGTGTGTTTACACAAGGACTACTTGTCCATGTGAACCAAACGTGTGTCCATGTGCTCACTGCTTCACATGGTGACATGACTGTTTCTTAGCATTAGCATGAATGACAACGGCCAGTACCAGTCTATGGGTCCATAAAAAACACATACAGCACACAGATGACATTGATAGGGATCAGAATAAAATGCATTAAAGAAATTAAAGATTTTAATCTGTTAAAGATGCTCAAAAATGATAGATGGATAGAGAAATACATAGGTAGATAGATGATAGATAGCTGATAGATTTTACAGCTATTAGCCAAATAAATACTTGATTGAAAAAACTACATGGGGTCCCCCTTATTTTTGCTAACCAGCAAAGGTAAAGCAAATAGCTACCTGATGATATTATCAGGATGGGAAGGTCCACGATTATTGGGCCCTATCCAGCCTAAAAATAACACCAGGACTTGATGACAACTGACACTACACAGCTGACATTACCCCATAAACCATTACCCCAATTGTCACCATACCAGGGCAATCAGGAAGAGCGGAGGCGAAGCACCAGAATTGGAATCTGATGTACCACTTCTGGGGCAGATGTGGGCTGGTATGTTTAGACTACGAAGAGCCCAATAACCATGGACCTTCCCAGCCTGATAATATCAGCTGTCACTGTCTGCTAAACGTTGTTGGTTAGTGAAAATAGGGTCATGTTTTTTCAATAAATATTTAATTGTTTGGCTAATAGCTGTAAAATGTATCTACTATTTATCTATCTTATCATCTATCTTTGTACGTCTTTAACACATAAAAAAACGTTAATTTCAGTATCTTGCATTTTTTTCAGGTATGTGTCACCTTGATGTCACACAAATGACACACACATACACGGTGAATGGTCAAAACAGAATATGCCACACGTATGTTTTTTAAAACGGACATGTGAAGGGGGTCTAAATAGTATGTGTTTATTTTAAATCCTGGAGAATCCTATTAATGCTATGATATATAAAGAACATTGCTCCTCTATATAAAATACCACATGTATGGTACAAACATATGTCAACATTAGACAGCTGCAATACAACAAGAAAAAATCATCCTGAACCAGAGACTGCATCATTAGCTGTTTGTGAGCGTGGCATTATTCTAGCATATTCAACATACAGATGGCATGATCTTGTTCACCTTGAAGAGTGCATTCCCGTCTTATCTCTGGGCCTCCAAGAGAAATCTGCAGGCTGCTTTTCGGGCACGTCGTATTGGCATCCTGCATTCTTCAACACCTACAGAAATGCAAGATAGGAAATCATCAACACAGATTTGTCTGTTTTTATGTCTATTGTTACAATGATGATAGTGAATTTACAGTGGAAACGTGAGAGCTTTATGGAGAGTTTTTATACAGAATTGTAAAGAATGCCTTGATTTTCATGTTTCCTTTTTTTTCATAATCAAGCTTATTGATAAATCTTATTGATAACATTTCACATAAATCATCAAGATGTAATAAAAGTCCAAGTTTTAAGGTGGTTTTCAATTGCAATATCCAAAAGGTATATATCCGTAAACAAACACTTTTGATATATGCCTAACGCTAGTATAATAAAAAAACTCCTATTCATATTGACGAACCCTCTGATCTCGACTTAAGAGGATCAATTAGAAGGTTCAAATAAAGCAGAGGAAGAGAACGAAGGAGAGAAAAAAGGGGGACCGTAATCCACATCATCTGTTGAGGTAGCTTTGTTTTGTTAGTTCTGGGATATCCTACCCACAGAATTAATTCATATCAACAGAGAGATTCTCTAAATGTGCTCCATTCTTGCCATGTTTGCCAGAATGCCTCAGGGTTAAGAGTGATATATGAAGATGAAAGTCTCTCCATTCTAAACAAGGCGTCCACGTCTGCAGACCACCCATGGATAGTGGGAACTACCTTTGAGCACCATTTTCTTGGAATTATAGAGCGCATGGCTGTTAGGCAGTGTGTGAGTAGTCCCTGTTTAATAGATTTGAAAGACCCTGGGATCATAGAGAGGAGGCCTGTCTGAGGGTCGACGGTTGAGTGTGCTCCGGTGATGTTGACATCTCTGGTTTGATTTATTTGCCTGTGTAGATTGGATGGGTTGTTACCATCACCTGGAGAGAATTTCATGTCATTAGCACCTTTAAAAAAATATTTACTTAGAAAATTAGTGACGTGTTCAATACTTATTTCACCCGCTGTACATCTATATATACAGTATATATAATCTGTAGTGTTCCGTTTTTATAGCTGTGTATTTACTCCTGACAACTACATACAGCAATGAGGAAACATGACTGTACACTACATTATTTTTTTTCACAGAAATTCATTGAAAATCAATTAAAATAAATCAGTTCCAGTTAACTCATTATGTCTACTCCATGTAGTATTGACATCTTCTGGAAAGCCGGTAAAAATGGGTCCATAAAATAGAACTCTAATTGACCGGTGTCTCATAGTAACATATATACTGCAAACATCTTGTGCTCAGATTTTCCACTATATCTTTCATTGACATCTGTATACTGTATTAGACTACCTGACTATATATAAACAGTTACATTACCGAAAAGCCAAAAGTTTGGGGTCACCGAGACAATTTTGTGTCTTCCATGAAAACTCATACTTTTATTTATCAAATGAGTTGTAAAATGAATAGAAATTATAGTCCAGACATTGACAAGGTTAGAAATAATGATTTTTATATGAAATAATAATTTTCTCTTTCAAACTTTGCTTTCGTCAAATAATGCTCCCTTTACAGCAATTACAGCATTGCAGACCTTTGGCATTCTAGCTGTTAATTTGCTGAGGTAATCTTGAGAAATTTCACCCCATGCTTCCTGAAGCCCCTCCCACAAGGTGGATTGGCTTGATGGACACTTTTTGCGTACCATACGGTCAAGCTGCTCCCACAAGTTGTAATTGCGTACCATACGGTCAAATGTGCTCCCCCACAACAACTCAATGGGGTTGAGATCTGGTGACTGCGCTGGCCACTCCATTACAGATAGAATACCAGCTGCCTGCTTCTTCCCTAAATAGTTCATGCATAATTTGGAGGTGTGCTTTGGGTCATTGTCCTGTTGTAGGATGAAATTGTCTCCAATCAAGCGCTGTCCACAGGGTATGGCATGACATTGTAAAATGGAGTGATAGCCTTCCTTATTCAAAATCGCAAATCTCCCCCTTTGCCAGCACCAAAGCAACCCCAGACCATCACATTACCTCCACCATGCTTGACAGATGGTGTCAGGCCTCTTTCAGCATCTTTTCAGTTGTTCTGCATCTGACAAATGTTCTTCTGTATGATCCAAACACCTCAAACTTTGATTCGTCTGTCCATAAAACTTTTTCCAATCTTCCTCTGTCCAGTGTCTGTGTTCTTTTGTCCATATTAATCTTTTCCTTTTATTAGTCAGTCTCAGATATGGATTTTTCTTTGCCACTCTGCCCTGAAGGCCAGCATCCCGGAGTCGCCTCTTTACTGTAGACATTGACACTGGCGTGTTGCGGGTACTATTTAATAAAACTGCCAGTTGAGGAGCTGTGATGCGTCGATCTCTCAAACCAGAGACTCTAATGTACTTGTCTTGTTGCTCAGTTGTGCAGTGGGGCCTCCCACTTCTCTTTCTACTCTAGTAAGAGCCTGTTTGTGTTCTCCTTTGAAGGGAGTAGTACACACCGTTGTAGGAAATCTTCAGTTTCTTGGCAATTTCTCACATGGAATAGCCTTCATTTCTAAGAACAAGAATAGACTGTCGAGTTTCACATGAAAGTTCTCTCTTTCTGGCAATTTTGAGACTTTCATAGAAATAACAAATGTAATGCTCCAGATTCTCAACTAGCTCAAATGAAGGTCAATTTTATAGCTTCTCTAATCAGCCAAACCATTTTCAGCTGTGCCAACATACTTGTACAAGAGTTTTCTAAGGCTTTCTAAACATTCATTAGCCTACTTACACAATTAGCAAACTCAATGTACCATTAAAACACAGGAGTGATGGTTGTTGCAAATGAACCTCTATACACCTATGTAGATATTGCATTAAAAACCAGATGGACGTTTGCATCTAGAATAGTTATTTACCACATTAACAATATATAGAGTATATTTCTGATTCATTTAATGTTAGCTTCATTGATAAAAAAATGTGCTTTTCTTTCGAAAATAAGGAAATTTCTAAATGACCCCAAACTTTTGAAAGGTAGTGTACATATTACAGGGATTATGAGGAGACCCATTCTTGACCCAAGAGGGCAACAATTATAGATATTTTACTAAGATTAGTAAAAAAGAGACGTACTTTTAAAAAAAAAAACAGCACCGACCCTGCCCATAGGTGAAATTGCAGCTCATCCCTATATATTACATAAATGTACAAGTGAGGGTTATAGAAAGAAATATAATTTTAGACTTTCATACAACATTTTTAAAGCTGTAACACTAAAATAAACACCTTGTTTATTTCTGGTTAATTTTTCTACCCATTATTATAGAACATTGGGCAAAGAAGAAATGAAATGCACATAGAGTTGGGCTGCTACCCCTCCAAGAAAACTAGAAAACCCTCAGATCTTACACAATAAGGAGTAGCCCAGGTTTAGCACAGGACGCCTTATTCAGATCACTCGGCATAGGATCTATTATTTATTAACATATTTGACTCTTTTGATGATGACAACAGCAAAGTTTACAATGTAATTAAAAGTGGATCTACTCAGATAGAGAAGCCCAGACCAACACTGAATGTAATTATGTTGTCAGTGTTCCAATGATATACCTTCCCCTTAATGAGAACCTGTCAGCAGGTTTTTGCTACCTCATCTCAGAGCAGCATAATGTAGGCAAAGGGGCCTTGAATACAATAATATATCACTTTATCACTTAAAACCGTATTCATATATATCCAACCTCTGTATATATATATATATGGGTTTGATTGTTCCACTCCTGGCTTTTTTTGAGGCCAAGAAGCAGTGTGTGAATGGGGCCTAATTGCAGGTTGACACTTAAGCAACAAAGCAAGGTGATCATTACAAAAGGAAAGAACCCCAGCAATATAATGGCGGGTTTACACGTCGCGATATCGCAGTACAATTCAATCAAAAGTCACGTGGTTCAATCGTCGGAGGCGAAATCGTTTCCTGCGTTGTATGGTAAGAACGTCCAATACGATGCAGGAACGATGTCAATGCGATATCGGGGATCGAATGAGCGTGCTATTCAATGCTCCGATATTGCATAGCGATTGAAGCCGGATCGTGCTGTGTAAACGCCCAATTACGATGCGATTTCATACGTCACCCATTCACTCCCATGTTAACTATGCGATCCTGGGTTGGGAGGCGGAGACATCGCACGGACGTTTGTAATACGATATCGCAGCGTGTAAACATTCAATGCGATGCGGGAGGAACGTGCACTAATTGCGCGCTCCCGCGCCATTGAGTTGCGATATCGAAACGATATCGCGGCGTGTAAACCCACCATCACAGAGGTAAATTAATTAACATGTACAGGAAGCCAAAAAAATCAAGGGGTACAACAGTAATACACTTATATTTATATTACAGGCATACAGAGAGGGACAACTGGAGGAAGCACCAGAAGGAGGGACTCATACTACTGTATCAAGATCCCTCATAACCCAAAAAATCTAGTTTTAAAAAACCTTTATAAAAATAGTTTTTGCATGCTATGAATTTAGATGTGATTAATTGTTTCAAAATTTTAAAATTGTTTTAAAGAAGTTCAATAAATTCCCGAGAAAGGGTTATATGAATACACTGTGTTATTAATAGACACCGAGACCAAGAACAATCTATAGACTAAAAGAGAAAGGTTCCAGCCACTAGCCAGATTGTGCGCTTAACCCATATATATATATATATATACAGAGATTGGATATATATGAATACGGTTTTAACAAGTAAAGGGTATACAGACACACGGCTTCACCCGAGGCGGACAGCTGCCAATCATAATAAGGGATCTCCAGTGTTTAAGGTGTAGATACACAAATATCACTTTATCACTTAGTTTACTATGTGCAGTGATGCTGAAAATGCAGCAGAGCTCACACCAGACTTTCTATGTACAATGTTAATAGAAGTGAGAAGCTGCTAATCATAGCAGGGATCATGCCAGACTTGGGCTCACGTGCTGCTATGTCCAGTAATGATAAGCTGATTGTGCTAAAACAATCATTGCTGGTAAACAACAACACACCTTGGGATAAGAGGTGCATCACTAAATTCTTTGTGTTAACCCCCAGAGCACGCTGTCTTCAGTTTACATAACAAAAACCTGCTGACAAATTCCCTTTAATAGATGGATTGGACGTGCAATCAAATGCAGTAAAGTAAATGTATGTGAGGTTTATAAATACTCATTCCATTATGAAACATGGAGCACATGCTTCTTTTTAGTGTTAATATTAAGGAACAATGAGACTAAAGCTACATGATCAAATATGTTTTATAATTCTGATGTTCTGTATGTCTGGTATAAGAGCTGTCATACGTTTGGATGCCTCCACCACTTTCAGACATTGTATTCCTCATCTTTAGAGTGTCTTTGGAGCTATTGTTGCCTGCTGTTTGGACCACTGGTATTTCTGGGCCAGTAAAAGCTGCACATAGCGACAACTACATAGGTGCTGTTTAATTTGACATTGTACTCACACCATGCTGTATTAGAAATGCAAACGCTGTTTTTCTTGGTGTCATAGAGCAAAGCAATCCATATACAAAGGCGGGATCCAGAATAGTTTGATTTCAGAACGGTCTATCTCCTAATCACATTTCAGGCAAAACCGGCTCATCTGAAGAAATGCAATATTTTGTATTCTCTTTTTCCTTAAAAATGCAAGAAATATCCTCTGCTTGGAGCGTAAATACCCATTTCACAGATGGCACTGATTTAGTTACTGTGTATGAAATTCATTTTGTACACAGTATGCAGACAGACAGTTCAAAAGAGATCTGAAGGCTCTATTAGTATGCAGAACAAGGGTCCCCTGGCAATAACTGTGACCAGCACTGGAGAAAGATAAGCCAAGCACTGAACATGTGGGGTGAGTGGCAATAAGCTCTGCTGGAGCAAGTGTTTATTTCTGTATGGAAAGTGTCCTGGATTTACAGCATCATCATCATTATCCTTCACCATGCATGGAATCAGGGGTGGACATATCATTGAAGCAACCTGTGCATCCACACAGGGTTACAAGTATAAGGGGCCAATTCTACTTCCAAAACAGTTGGAATTAGGCATTTCAATTCACTATTGGTCTGCAAAGAGCTCAAACATGTTCTTGCACTGGGGCCTCTTCTGTCTGTGGATTGAACCCTACAACTGAGAAACTATTACACTTTAGTGAGAACCTCATTGCACCACAGGCCAACATATTCTCAGACTTAATAATTGATTTAGTCCATGTGACAAGCTATTTCTTACATACCAGATTAAAGACTACAATAGGCGACAATACCACAAAATGATATGCCCCTTTAAGAAGCTGTGTGAAACGTGCGTCGGGGTGGAGGAGCACATCACCTGTATTTATACCACTCATGCTGTGTCGATAGTGTAAGCATTCGATCCTGATTCAATATCCATATTGGGTCCTTATACCCTATCCCACTAAGGACGCACTTAGCCTGCGATTTCAGTCAATAGTCAGAATCTTACTATATTATATTACACTGTCATTATTCTTCACTATTATATGTAAGATATTCCACATTGTCTACAGCATACATGTATTCAGGTTTTTATCTGCTCCTATTTTGGTATCTTTTAGATATTTTAATATTTTGTTACATGATAAACATATTTTTATTAATACTTGTTCATATATACTTCATTTTGGATCTATGATCCGTTGTTTGAAGTATTAGTACAATTTATGTAGATTGGACTCCTTTGATATAAAATGGGTGACATTAACAGCAGAAAGATATAGAGCCCTATTCATTATTGCATTTGTTTGTTTTAGTTTTTGGTGCTTTTCAGCTGTTTTTACTTTAATTTGCCCATTTATAAGTCTAATTTATACCTCTTTTCCTGTTTTATTTTTTTATGCACTTTTATTTATGTGTTATGTTTTTTAATATTCATCATTGTGGTAGGGGTTTGGCATTTCCAGATGTTATTGGCTCTTTAATCAATTACAACTTTTAAAAAATTTGCTACAATTTTACGCAAATGTGTTCAAGTTTACCCTTCCCTGGATTGACTTTAGGTACCCCTGACATATTTGCGGAGATTTTGCATTATTTTAGAAGAACATTTTTTGTGCTAAAAAGTCACTAAAAGGTTAAAGACAAAAATTGAGAAAAATTTTTTGTTATATTGCATATAATTCATGACCTATTTTGAAGAAGGTGGCACAAAAAAGCCAATGAATACCACAGTATGAAAAAAGAAAAGGATTAAAAAACATTAACATGATGAAAAAAGTTCATAGCCTACTGTAACAATAAACAAAATATAAATGTCACTGATCAGACCGGGGTGATCATCCGGCACACGGCGCCGAACAGAGGAAGCAACAGAATAGTATAGGGAGAGGAAATCCTAACGGGAGGGAGCAGGGGATGGGACACCTTCTGACACAACCTGAGTCTGTCCCTGAGCTGTCCTACCACCCTATTCGGCCTTTCCTCCCCCCCCCCGCTGCCATCACGTGCCTAGTCCCTAGTTGTCACCTGTACGAACTCTGACTAGTGCCAAGGCTGGTGAGTTCACTAGACGTCACCTCTGCTGTAATAAAGCACAGGGAGGTAGACAGACACTGGGGAACATAGACAGGTAGGATACACCAACTGGAAAGCTACAGCCAAGCACCAGAGTTTGCTGGCCACACCTGCTCCAGACAGATCAACATCAGCAGATCTCCAGCAACAAACACCTGCAACTGCAGGAGCCTTCCACACATCACGATGGTCAGCATATAAATGAAGCTCTATTACCAGCATCAGGTGATTGGTCATGTGGCTACTTACTCGGGACAGGATGTGCTCACCAACCTGAGCACAAACTGAGATGAACTGACCTGAAGCTACCAGCAAGGAAAAGATAACATTAACCCTTGCTGGTACAAGAGAAATTAATCACATTTAAATCCAAAAAGTCCCAGAGCATAAGACAAGCATAAAATAAACATGGGACTTCAGGATGTGCCTGGCTATCCTGTTATCAGAATTACACATCTATCATTTTAGTTTATGTTTCAAAAATACAGATTATTGTTTTTGTGCTACTAATATCCAATCCAAATATCTACAACTTACTAATATACATCAATTAGGATAGATGCCCCAATCTGAACGTATCAGTGCCAGTGCCGGCAGCTCCACTTCTGGATTATGTTCTGGAGACAGTTCCTGTGTCGGCACATGGGTGATGCTGTGTGATAGGGCAGCTGGTCAACCAGATATCAGATGAGCATTTACCACTACAGAATGACTGTGAAGGTTGTGCTCTAACCAGTGCCACATTGATCAGGTGTGAATGCTAATTTACATCGGTAATATTTCCTGTTCTACCATGTGTATATTTCCTCTGCACAATGATAGACCACTCTTCAGCTGTCAAGGGTTATAATAGCTTTTATTTTTCAATGATGCCTATATACATTTTTCCACTCATCTCTATCTCCGACCCTGACAAGTGTGTTGCTGCTTATCAATTATATTTCTCACTACATCTTATTGTCATTGTAGGGCTGTGACATTGCATCCTAGCACCTGACCATGGCAGCCAATTTCTGGTTGGCATGGTAACAAGTTGATTTTAGAAGTTTAGAGCCAGTTTACACATATTGTTAAAGGGAACCAACCACCCCAATGACCCCCCCGACTATTAATATCAGTCCCTACACACAGCACATACATGTGCTGCAATGATTTTTGCTAAAAAAACTGTTTTTTAAAACTAAAGATAATGATTTTTAAAGTTTAAACCGAATGGACGGATGGGCGGTACTTATCTGTGGCAAAAGCCGAGATCTGATGCCAATCATCCTCCCGTCTCCCCTCGCAGCAGTTATGGACAGCCCTTTGTGCAGCGTCACTGCCTGGTGCACGGGGTCGCATGCCCGTGCACACGTCATCATCTACAGCCGGAAGCGCGCGGCTCTGACTTCCTGCGCTCGGCTATGGAAGACAGAGCGCGCGCTCGCTTCCCGGCTGTAGATGATGACGTGTGCACGGGCATGAGATCCCGTGCACCAGGCAGTGACGCTGCACAAAGGGCTGTCCATAACTGCTGCGAGGGGAGACGGGAGGATGATTGGCATCAGATCTCGGCTTTTGCCACAGATAAGTACCGCCCATCCGTCCATTCGGTTTAAACTTTAAAAATCATTATCTTTAGTTTTAAAAAACAGTTTTTTTTAGCAAAAATCATTGCAGCACATGTATGTGCTGTGTGTAGGGACTGATATTAATAGTCCGGGGGGGTCATTGGGGGTGGTTGGTTCCCTTTAAGGGACATGTTAATTCATAAGGTTCCAAAAATGCAGTTCTTGAAAAGTGCGTGCATTACACTTATTTATACATAATGGATTTGGAAAGACTTGGGACCTGATCTAATATTATTGCTGCATCTGAGACTGCAACTAGTGACTCTTGTTCCAAAAATTAGAGGCTCATAAGTCTTATTGGCTTTTTGTACCCTAATAATTTGTATTGGAGTTCTTGAAAAGGAGCTTCATCAAAGAGAATTTACTTTCCAAGGGGCGCAGGGACACATGCCAGTAAAACATTACACTTTATTAGTAAATTCCCTAAGCAGCAACCCTTGGAGAAGTCTGCACAGAGTCCAAAGAACGAGCTATCAGTTTAAACAAAGAACCTGTCCCAAACATGGAAATGAAACCTTTACTAGGTTACACTTCTTTGGAAGATTAGTTACAGAAACTTCACTTGTCTCCGTATATTAAGGCGATAAACCAAAACCAACATAGCCCACCATGCTGGCCCATGTGTGACGGCAGCCAGCATGGTGGGCTAGTATGCCTAACACCATAAAATATATCCTCTGAGGAACCCTTCTAGGAATCGCACAAGGGGGAAGTGCGTCAGGTTTAGGACCCCTGGAAAAGTTCTGCAGAAGTCATCTAAATTATGCAGCCCATCCCTATAAGTATTGACTTCCCTATACCCTGTATATATTATGCTATCAGTATTGACAAATTGTAAATAGGGCAAGTGGCTAGAAATTTAAAGGGAGACACTGTGAAGCGGGGGCACTATACTGACAATAGGGTGTCTAACCCCCTGCTGTTAGGTAGGATATCAGTTTTTCTATCAGGATCAGATTAGGGATATTATTCCACCTGGCATTCGTGCCTCTGTGACCCCTTTACCCTCTACCGCATCATACATAATCTGTTATTTATTTTTCAGGAAACTGTGCTTCTTATCGGGTGATTTGTGACATAGATTTTTTACACTTATTTGGTTATATGAGATATATTTTTTAACAATTCTACAATAAAGTTATATCCTTTACTGGTTTTTTTTCTGTTTGTGATTTTTACACATGCATTTTGTAGTTTAAAGGCCCCGTCACACACTGCGATATTGTTGAAACGTCACAGGTTTTTAGTCGTTCTAACAACGTTGTTCAGTGTGACATGTACATCCGATCAACGATAATTGGGCATATGGTTGATGGAAGGTTTGTGAACCGGACCTTAAACCAAACGTTGAGCATTTGTTTAACCTGCAGCATGGGTGTGTGTGACACCTTGATAACGATGTCGTTAACAACCTCGCCTATTGAGAAGTGAAGGACGTAGGCGATCTAACGACTGCAAGTATCATTTGCTTGTCGCGGAATCGCTGCTACGTCATTAACGGTATCTAAACATGTGACATTTCACTAGTGATCATTAACGTCAGTCAAGTGATCTAGGTCAAGTCGGATTGTTGATCGGATTGTTCGACCGTTGAAGCGTGAGATGGGGCCTTTACACCATGTTTTTATGCTCTCTTAATCTAATTCTGTGAGTATAATAACATTTTGCAGCACTTTAAGCTTATTGTGGTCTGCATTATCCTTGATCATTATTTAGCAGTATATTGTACTGCAGTTATCTTTTGCTGTCTGGAAGTGATCAAGAAGCTGGTGTTAACAGATCTGGTTAAGACTGAAGATATCACATTAGCACAGTCTGAGGAGCAATCTAAGGCTCTAGTCATGTCTCCTAGTATTGTTCAGACTGCCCTATGAATAATGAATACTTCTGCAGATCAGGCTGACTAGTCGGAGGGGTCCATGGACAATGATGAGGCATATAGCCCATCACTTGTCAAATTGCCCTGCTCATTAACTTGGACCGCTAGCTGGCAGGCATCTTTACCAAGGACCCTTGGTAAAGAGTTGGAAGAAGAGACAAACTATAATCATGAAAAAACAAATGAAAGATTTTTTATTACTGTAGATTTACTTTTTTCTCCAATTAAAGCAAAGAAAGTAAAATAAGAAAATGTACGTTTTGATTGCATTAACCTTTGCTGTCAACCTGACAGTGGCAATACTTGTGTGACAGATGCCTAAAATTCTCCATATTATATTCAAGCCTTTCAATATTTTCGCAGAATTTCTTATGTACACAAGGATACTAATAATCCCTGTGTATATTGCTCTGGCAGCAGGTAGATTATGTAAACTGCCATTGCTTCAGAAGATTAATAGCAAATGATATCCAGATTCTGTTCCCTGGGAGGCGATCGACATCATATAGTCACCCACTCCATAAAAAGAGTCATCAACACATTTACAACTTCATGCTGAAACTAACATATGTCAGCGAGTGACTGACAATAGTGTAACATATGTATTTCATAATTGCAACAGATGTAACATGTTCCAGGCCCTATATGCTGCCTTCTAGTAAAAGATAAAACAAACAGCAGATAAATGACTTAAAACGCACCTTCTGATTCTGTATGAAGAATACCTGACTTATATCTGCAGTTAAACCAATGTATACATTCATAACTCCTATTTATGAGAAAAGTCATTTATCATAATCTAATCCCAAAGTGACCCTTCGTGATCAACTGCAATCTGTGGGTAAGCCTGGCATTACATGCTCAGATCATCTGTGGCACTTCCACAGGGAATTAAGTATGATGGTGGGTTTACACACACCAATCATTGTATCCAATATCTGAACCAATCTCTGGTTGCAGTGAAATCATGGACAGATTGCTCCATGTTGTACACAGCCACAAAATGGAACTATGTGTCCATGATTTCACTGCAACCAGAGATCTGTTCAGATATTGGATACAATGATTGGTGTGTGTAAACCCACCATTACACACCAGACACTTAAAGGCAAGTGAGAATTAGAAAGTCACAAAAGGAAACAATAAGTAGAGAATGTCAGCTCACCTGTCCCAGAAGATGGGATGCAACACAGTCAGGTAAGGAACTCAGTGGAGAAATGTGAAGAGAAAAATGCCAGTGTCCATACCTTCTTAAAAACGTCTTTATTGTAATTCCATTAAAAATCGCAAAGCCAATAAGAAATATTGATGACATAAAAAGAGATCACACATAAATGAATCACACGCGTTTGATTCAGCCATATATTTTTTTTGTCTTATTGGCTTTGCGATATTTAATGGGATTACAATGAATAGGCTTTTAAGAAGATATGGACGCTGTCATTTTTCTCTTCACATTATTAGAAAATTACCTATTGTTAAAATCAGGTGTTTGTGTTCTAAATATATGTACCAAATATTAAAATAAAAAATAGAAATCTTGCAATTTTTACACTTGTTACTGGAGCTTGGACCTCCAACTTCTTAATGTTTCTGGAAATCACATGAACATTAGCAACAATAAACAGATTGTGACCTATTTTTTGTAGTGAAGCATCTAATAAGTGTGTGCTCACTGTGAAGGGAGGAGGAGCAGGGGAGCTGTGACATCACCTATCGTGATTGGGGGATCCTGTGTAATGATCTATCCAGAGGGGAGTTGCCTGTCATTATAATCCTACCTCTGATAATAAGCAGCCCGCTTAGTAGTCTCAAAGGCGAGTGTGAAAATTGCAGGATTTATTGTTTAGTTTTATTTGGTAAAGATTGAGATGTGAAAATAAATGATAAAAAACAAATGTACCACAAAAACCTGAGTTAAACAAATGTATTTTGAGCTTGTATCTGCTTTCCATTCTCGCCATAAGATAGGGCTCCTGCTGAACAGTCCACTCAGGCTTCTTTAATAAGCTTTATGAAATTGATATTTCTAAACTAAACATCCCCTTTAAGGTTCTGTTACTCAGTAGTAAAATTACAAATGGGCAACAATGGACATCTGGTATTGAGAACATTAATCAAGTGTCTCCTGCTACTTTACATCTAGCTCATTAAGGGTACGTTTTGTGGGCTGTTTTTTAGCGTTTTCCGTCGGCGGTTTCCGCTGAGTTTTATGTTAATTTATGTTAATCCTAGCCACCGGTTGGATTAACATGCTAGTCAATGGAGTTTAGAAAACGCTGTGTACATTAGAACGGTTTTTTTTGTCTCCTTTCCAGTTTCTTCACCGGTTTTCCACCGGTTTTCAAAGATAGAGCAAGTGACTTGTTTTGAGCGTTTTTCCAGCGGATCTAGCTTACAAGTGCACCAAAAACCAGTCTGGAAAACGCTAAGAAAAACGCCGGGGAAATCGCCAAGAACACGCTGTACAAACGCTAATAAACCAATCGCAAAACGTTAGCAAAAAGCTAACAAAACGAGGGACACTGCTGAGCTCAGAAAACTCAGTTTCTGCTATTCTACACCGGTTTTAGGACGGTCTGCAAAGATGCAGAACCGCTCGATGTGCACATACCCTTATGCTTGTGTTATATAGGACCTGTCTAGCCTCAGGTATACTGAGTCTGTATATGTACAGAACATAACTATGGCTGACAGGGAATTTATTAGTGTTTCAGATGAAAAGGTAGCAAAACATGCATTATCTGAAAAAGTGGATGAATAGAGATGAGGGAACCTTTTAAGGTTTGGTTCAGGTCACCAAACTTCCCGGTGTTGACCAAACATGTTCGGGATTTAGGAGCTTTAGAGCGAGCATCGATGTGGTCGGGTACAGTTGGTGCTTAAAAGCACAGTTTGTAGGTGTAGTGTGTGTCCAAAATTAATTTGGATAAAACCCTGCCCTTCTACCCCCAGAAGTGTTTTACATATGGTTGGTTGTATGTGGGCAGAGAGCTGAACTGCTAATCAGTGACTTCCATTGAGGTTCACGTCAAGATCAGGGTAACAAGCAGTGTGCCAAAAGGTTTGGATGCCCCGCCCGAACCTGAACTTCAAAAGGTTCACTCATCACTAGTTGTGACTTGGTAGACCACCTTGGAAATCAACAACAAGCAACATATCAATGGATCTGATGTTTAGAGTATGATTACATTGGCATATATAAAAATCAGTCTGATATTCATCCAGAAAAGTAGGGTGAATTTTTTGTCACTTGTCATCCGTGTGCTGTCTGTATTCTATCCATTTTTTCTCAGAAGCTTTCATTCATTTACAATCATTTATAGGACCACTTACAATGTCGTATGCTATACAATGGTGATGTATCCATACAAAAGCCATGGCACTAAGATGCAATAGAAAGTGATATTTTGTCAGCGCTAAGGTAATACACCAAGACTCAGCTCATTCAATAGTTACCTCTAGGCTTTAATAATTCGGTATGAGGATCCCAATCGCCACAACACGTTTCAGCGCTTATTGCGCTTATTGCGCAAGTGAGAAACTTGAGAAAGGCGCAATAAGCACTGAAACGCGTTGTGGCGATTGGGATCCTCATACCGAATTATTAAAGCCTAGAGGTAACTATTGAATGAGCTGAGTCTTGGTGTATTACCTTAGCGCTGACAAAATATCACTTTCTATTGGAACTGCAATCTCTCTCCCCTGCTGGGAAGCGTGATATCGAGCAGCTTTGGCATCTAGGACCTTGCTCACGTCAGACCACCACTCCCCTGAAGTTGTCACGTGCACCGCCAGCCCTTGGACTACGTGCTTCTTCCTACCCCTCGGCTCCAGGCCGGCGTGGAGATCCCACCGGGATTATTCCAAACCTACCAACCTGTTGTGCGGTCATGCACAACAGGATCAGGTGAGCACAGAGGTTATTTAACCGACCCCATATTTTAATCCTATCAGCAGTGTGGCGCAAATTTTATTTTCTTTTATATGACACTAAGATGGTCAGTTTGGCTTTGATTTTGTTCTCACACCCATAGACTTTTCTCACCCCCATAGGCTGCCCAATTAATGCGTCCACTCAAAGAATGCTGGGATTTTTTCCTTAGGTCGAATACAGCTCAGAAAGAAATCACAGATAAGCACTACCTCATTGGATAATGGGCCCGAGTGCAATCCCTTTTTTTCTGGCATTGCACTCGTCTGAGTTAGAAGTTAGTCTTAGCAAATCCTTAGCCAAAGAGTTTATTACTTAATGGCCTGACCTGGAAACGCTCTGCTTCTACATGACTGGAACAGGCTGCTGGATCAGTGTCAGTGAGTATGATTATTGACACCTGATCATAATCAATACTGCATGTCCTTCTCAAAATGTAATAAATGGAGAGGAAGCGCACAATAGGGTCTTATCCAATATAATCAGTCAATTATAAGTATGGTCGCACTCACCTGGTCAGGTTGTGTGTGACACAACCACTAATAAACCAGACAATTGGATCCTGTCGAATGCAGCAATCAGCCAGGAGAGTTGTATAAATCATATGCGTTGATACAGGAGTCCGGCTTGTAGATTGTGCTGTTCGGAGATTTGGCCAAGAAAATCACTCCAAGGACCTCGGATCTTAAGACAAAGATCTTTATTCCTCCACAGACTCGATGTGTTTTGTGTACCCACTGTACACTTTCTCAGGAGTTTAAGAATTACACCCACTGTACACTTCCTCAGGAGTTTAAGAATTACACCCACTGTACACTTCCTCAGGAGTTTAAGAATTACACCCACTGTACACTTCCTCAAGAGTTTAAGAATTACACCCACTGTACACTTCCTCAGGAGTTTAAGAATTACACCCACTGTACACTTCCTCAGGAGTTTAAGAATTACACCCACTGTACACTTCCTCAGGAGTTTAAGAATTACACCCACTGTACACTTCCTCAGAGTTTAAGAATTACACCCACTGTACACTTCCTCAGGAGTTTAAGAATTACACCCACTGTACACTTCCTCAGGAGTTTAAGAATTACACCCACTGTACACTTCTCAGAGTTTAAGAATTACACCCACTGTACACTTCCTCAGGAGTTTAAGAATTAAATTCTTAAACTCCTGAGGAAGTGTACAGTGGGTACACGAAACACGTCGAGTCTGTGGAAGACGTAAGATCTTTGTCTTAAGATCCGAGGTCCTTGGAGTGAGTTTCTTGGCCAAATCTTCGAACAGCTGCGATCTACAAGCTGGATTCCTATATCTTCTCAAAATTAGCAGTTTTATAATAATATAATGTAATATAATATAATAATTAAATTGACTACTTAAGTCTAAAAAGGGGTCAACTCTTCTCAGTATCCCACCATAAGCTATTTATTTTTATGATGTTTCTTACTCAGAAGAAAGGCCTTTTTGCCCCCACCCACATGGTGACCATAAAGACAATAGTGAATTTTCCTTCCAATGGTGAAAAAAATAAGGCTTATCATCATCTGTCATCAGCAGTCCAAGATCATATCAGTATATTCTTATCTCTTTACAGAGGTTCTTCAGGAATAAAAAAAAGGAAATAACTAAAGAAAATGTCATTAAAAGCAAGTTCCTAAATATGTTTAATGAGCACTTGACAGTTGTTTCTCCAGGGAGGTCATCTTTCCAGAATTGATATGGCTGCTGCTTGTTAGGCTATGTGCTGAATATTTGGTGTAGAAATGTTCTGCCTCTTCTGTGTGTTTTTTGTGCAGATTTGCACCATGCGTTTTTCTTAATGAAGTCAATGGCTGTATAGTAAGGGGTGAATAACGCAGGGAAAGCTGAACCAATAATTGTCATGCAGCAGAATATTTTCTGCACCAATTCTGCAAGGAAAAAAAAACAACATGAGCACAATAATTCAGAATTCTCATTGACTTTGCTGGCATAAGGATAGGCATGCAGATTTATGATAAATCTGCACCAAAAAACACATAAAAAACGAAGTGTGTGCACAAAGCCTTAGGGTACCTTCACACATTGCAACATCAGGTTTTGTGTGACATCACAGCGACCTCTCCAGCGATGTAACAGCGTGTGACACGCACAGCGACCTGGTCCCTCCTGTGAGGTCGCTGGTGGTTGTACGTCGCTCAGGACCATTGTTTGGTCCTTGATCTCCCGCTGGTCAGCACGCATCCGCGCGTGTGACCATGGGAAAACCAGCGATCAAGCGACCTCACAGGCTGGTAACTATGATAAACACCGGGTATCTAGGCAGCGCACACTGCTTAGTTACCCGGTGTTTATCATAGCTGCCAACATCCCCTGCTTAGAGCAGCCTGTAAGAAGGAGGATGCTGGTAACCATGATAAACACCAGGTAACTAAGCAGCGTGCGCTGCCTAGTTACCCTGTGTTTATCATAGTTACCATCGATCTCACGCTGCTGAGTCGCTGGAAGAGTCGCTGGTGAGTGTGCCTGTTTGACAGCTCACCAGCGACTCCAGAGAGACTTTCCAGCGATCCCGGCCAGGTCGGACCACTGGTGGGATCGCTGGAAAGTTTGAGTGTGTGAAGTACCCCTTAGGGTGGAGGCACACTAGGAGTGTGTAAAACGGAGCGTTTTGTACGCTAGCCATTTCTGCAACTGCGTCGCGTATTTGTCCGCGATCGCGGTGCGAGTTGTGTGCGAGTGCAGTGCGAGTGCGATGCGAGTGCGATGCGAGTGCGTTTTTTCAGTCACAAACAGCGATCCGTGTTTAACGTGTTTTTGAGGCATGGAGGCATGCAGGTGCACTTTAGAATTGGAATCAGCTTGTACTTCCTGTCACATACAAACGTATTTCGCGCATGTAACTCGCATGGTGTGCTGACTTCATGCGAGAAACAAACGCCCCATAGACTTGCATTGGCCGTACGCGTGCAGGAATCGCACACATACGCAGCATGCTGAGAGTGGAATCGCATTGCCGGTGACATGCGAGAGGCGACTGCGTAAAACGGACCACTGTGCCCTGGCCAATTTGTTAACATCAGTGCAGAGTGACATGCGTTTTTTACAAGCGTGAGACTCGCGCGAGTCTCACGCCAGTGTGCCTCCACCCTTACACTGACAGAAACCTGTCCCAGATTTGTAGAGGTACCTGTGAGTGTGTGCCATAGGTTCCTTATTAGTGTAACAAGGCACAGCCATATTAATTCTATAGTGATTACCTCTCTAAACAAAACCATTGTGATTTGCTACCTAAATGTATTTAGGGACTTACCGGTATTTGTAATGTAATTTCATTTACCATATTTTTTTTTTTATTTCTGGAGAACCCTTTTAAGCTATTGTAAATTAAAGGGGTATAGAGTTGCATCATTCTATGGTTTACATGCTATTATCATTTCCACCAATTTGTTGCATTTAACCTATTTTGTAATAATGCTGTTAGCCTTTCCCCTAAAGAACTGTTTATCACAGTAATGTAGTCATTGGATTATAGTGGTTTAATAAAATCAATGTACTTTCATTCTAGTTCTCAGATTTCATGCAGTGAGACAAAACTTTGATTTTTTGTGTTTTTTATTTTTTTTTATTTTGCTAGTTAAAGAGTAGCTTGCAAAAACAGAAAATCACAAAAAATCACTTCCCAGTAGAGCCAGAGAAAAGGCAATAGAAGTCAGCAGGGGTCAGTCTCTGGCAGAGCTAGTGGGAGAAGTGTAGCTCCTGCTGACCTCCTTCCCAGCTCATGGACCAATTAGCTGCAATTCTGCCTATTAGTTGTGGAAAATGCAGAACAATTATGGAGAAACACAACAGCTTGCACGCAGAATACACAGCAGAGACGGAGCTGCCAATCATTCCGATACCCCCCCTTGTTCCAAGCACACAGCACAGCAATGTTACAATCCCAGATGTCCTGTTTTTTCTTTGTGAATGCTGTTGAAACGAATTGCAAAAAAAAAAAAATTCAATTGCTACAAAAAAAGTTCTTCAATCCTAGGACATGCTCGGTTTAGTCTCTATTATTCCCATAATGTTTCAGAAATAACACAGACAACTACAAAGATATAAATGTCATTTTAAGAAATTTGTAGATAACGGCTGTGCATATAACCTAGAAAGAAATCAACAATCCCATCAGGGTGTGATCTATATGATGGGAAATGATGTCACAAAGGTGTGTGAGTTGGCGACTCCTAAGTAAAAATGGACAATCTTATATAATACATTATATAATACCATATATTTTCCATATATTCCCACTCTATATCATTGTGGATCATATGGAACAATATATACAGGTAGACCATGAGGCTTCTATTAGGCCTATAGATGGAGGGGGTTAATTCTTGGTCATTCTCAAATCCTTTGCTATAGTGTAGTGAGAATGTTTGCATGCAGCTCTATGTAGTGGAATTGCCCGGTCCACAAACTATTGGATGATGAAGGACCCAAGGTTTATGGAAAGAGTAGGGTGTTATTCTGGGTAGCAAAGCCACTCACCATGTACCCCACTGTTAGATGACCTTAAACCTCTATTACTTTCTTGCTCCATCATAGTATAAAGCTGTTCCAAAAGGGAATCTGTCTGCAGCTTTTTGCTACATCATCTGACAACAACATAATTTAGGCAAAAAGACTCTGAATCCAACGGTGTATCACACAGATTACTGGGTGCAGCTGTTCTGTCACAATGAAAGCATCGAGTGTTAAGCATGCAGCTGAGCAGGAAGAGCTGCCCCAGGCCACACCAAGGCTCTCAATAGAGATTGTACATGTCGGACTGCCGTTCGCATGAGTTTCTATTGCTGTAATGTTAATCGCAGGGCAATAAACCCTTTAGATTAGGTAAACAATAGCGGGCACACAGATAAGTGAAGCATGTGTTTTTTAGTAACCTTACATTACTGTGCAGTTAAAGCAAAATCTGCTGACAGATTACCTTTAACAAGTAAAGGATTGTTTACACTTTACAATTATCGTGAAGAGGAACGCTCTATTACCTTACTCCAGTACCCTAAACAGGATGCCGATCACCTGATGAACAAGCAAAATGCTAATTTATTGAGTGACATTATCATTCTCAACAGCACATCATCCTGTGTAATCAGTACACTAACAAGAACAATGGCAACCGATGCACACTGAACGATCTACTGCAGATTGTTCAGTAAGCATTGTGTATGAAGGCTATTAAAGGGGTTATCTGGACTAAAGTAACATTTTCCTGGTGGTTTATTATGGTAAAAAATAACTAATAATTTTATATGCACCTCCCCACCCCTTACCTGAATCCAGCACCAGCCGCTCTGTGGTCTGTGTTTAAGCTGGAGGGGAGACATCCCGAATGAGGAAGCAAGAAGACTGGCCTGTAATTGGCCAGCATTGTCAGGTGACTTCCTTAGCGCATCATTAGTGATGTCACTGATCACATGCTGTGGAAGTCACCCAATCACGGCAGCGAATCACAGTTCTCAGACACTTTGAAAGGTGACAGATACCTGCTGATGTAATGCAAACGATGAAGCGGCCTGTGCTGGATCCCTTTAAGTGACAGGTGCTGAGTATCACTTTGATTGTTCTTTTTAACATACTAAGCCACAGGAACATTTTAATTTTGCCCAGACGACCCCTTCAAATGACCAATGATCAGCAAACAAGTTGTTTATTGGTGGTTATTCAGTGCAAATAAATGTTAAAGGATCCTGTCACCTACCAAAACGCCTCCTAAGCTATCAAAACATGTCCCTGCAGCATCCATCACTAATCTCACACTTCTTTTGGCTCAGAAAAGCATCCTGTGAAAGTGGAGAAAAACTTTTATAACTTACTCATTAGCGATGTTAATTAGCAGGGGCCTATATTCTTTAGTCCCTAAGGGCTGGCCATCTTTGTTATAACATCATGTCCTAATAGGCGTGATCTTCTATTCATATTGTATTCAGTACCTCTCTGCTCTCCTCGGCGCTGCCGGGGCTGTAATTACGCGAATCGCGTCATTTCCGGCATCAGGTGACGTCAGTACACCCACGCCGCATGCGCAATGCTGTTCTTGAAGCCTACAGAGTGGGCGGGTGTACTGACGTCACCCGATGCCGGAAATTACGCGATTCGTGTCATTACAGCCCCTATTACAGCCCAGGCAGCGCCGAGGAGAGCAGGGAGGCGCTGAATACAATATGAATAGAAGATCACGCCTATTAGGGTGTGATCTTATGACGAAGATGGCCAGCCTTAGGGACTAAAGAATATAGCCCCTGCTAATTAATATCGCTAATGAGTAAGTTATAAAACGTTTTTCTCCACTTTCACAGGATGCTTTTCTGAGCCAAAAGGAGTGTGAGATTAGTGATAATATGCTGCAGGGACATGTTTGGATAGCTTAGGACACGTTTTGGAGACAGAATTTAACTGTTAACATACTGAAAGAATTCTCCTAGTAATGGCACATTGGCCAAGCAAAGAATCATTGTACTGTGTTCCAAATTATTATGCAAATTGGTTTTAAGTGTCATAGGGTTTTTTTTTTTTTTTTCAATGAAACCCATTCATGGTATTGTGTCTCAGGGTTCTTTGGATCATTGAAATCAATCTCAGATATCTGTGATAATTAGTTTGGCAATAAAAGGAAAACTGGGTGTTCCACAATATTACGCAGGCCACAGTTTTCAAGTAACACAGGAAAGAAAAAGGATCTCTCTGCTGCCAAAAAGCAACAAATAGTGCAGTGCATTGGACAAGGGATGAAAACATTTGATATTGCACGAAAACATAACCGTGCTCATCGTATTGTGAAGAGATTTGTGGCTGATTCTGAGCACAGACGTGTTCGTGCAGATAAAGGCAGAATGAGGAAGGTCTCTCCCAGGCAAGTTCATCAGATTAAGAGAGCAGCTGCTAAAAAGGCCTTACAAACCAACAAACAGATATTTGAAGCTGCTGGTGCCTCTGGAGTCCCTCAAAACCTCAAGGTGTAGGATCCTTTAAAGGCTTGCTGTGGTGCATAAACCTACTATTCGGCCACCCCTAAACAGTGCTAACAAGCAGAAACAGTTGCAGTGGGTCCAGATATACATGAAGACTCATTTTCAAACAGTCTTCTTTACTGATGAGTGCCGAGCAACCCTGGATGGTCCAGATGAATAGAGTAGTAGATGGTTGGTGGATGCCACCATTTCCCAACAAGGCTGCAACGCCAGCAAGGAGGTAGAGGAGTCATGTTTTGGGCTGGAATCATTGGGAAACAGCTGGTAGGCCCCTTTAAGGATTATGAAGGTGTGAAAATGACCTCTGCAATGTATATAGAGTTTCCAACTGAGAACTTTCTTCCATGGTACAAAAAGCAAAAACGTGCCTTTAGGAGCAAAATCATCCTCATGCATGTCAAGGCACCATCTCATGCTACAAAGAATAACTCTGTGCCATTGGCTGCTATGGGCATAAAAGGAGATAAACTCATTGTGTGGCCACCATCTTCCCCTGACCTCAACCCTATAGAGAACCTTAGGAGTATAATCAAGCAAAAGATCTATGAGGGTGGGAGGCAGTTCACATCAAAACAGCAGCTCTGGGAGGCTATTCTGACATAATGCAAAGAAATACAAGCAGAAACTCTCCAGAAACTCACAATATCAATGGATGCAAGTATTGTGAAGGTGATATCAAAGTAGGGTTCCTATGTTAACATGTAACTTGGCCTGTTAGGATGTTTTGGAGTTAAATAGCTTTTTATTTCAGTGAATGTGACCTGTTAATGCTGCAAATTCAACAAATGAGTATTTTCAGATCCTTCAAACATATCAAATGTTTACAAACTCTACTGTGCGTAATAATTTGGAACAGTGCTTTTAGAGTTTTTTTAATTTTGAAAATTATACTGTTATCACAGGGAGACTTCTTCAATAAAATTTGATGTATACTCTAACGAGTGATGAATTTTTATTACACTGACTGTAATTTGCACCAACCATTTAGAAAAATCAGAGAAAAAGAACATTTGCATAATAATTTTGAACACAGTGTAAATATCTTGTATCATACCGATTTTACATTGGTGCAATAGGACGTGCCATGTTCACGCACGAGGCACCTTATTTATTAACTTGTGTGGTTACAATGGCACATCATTTATCTGCTTGTTATCAGTTACATCAGTTATCTGCTCGTTATCAGTTACATCAGTTATCTGCTTGTTATCAGTTACATCAGTTATCTGCTTATTATCAGTTACATCAGTTAGGCTGTGGTCACACATAGAAATCCTTTTTTGGAAGTGATTTTCATCACCAATCCGTTTTTTTCTGGGTGCTTTTTGAGCCTCCTGCACTCCTGAACGTTTTTGGAATTTTCATTAAAAAAACGCATGCGCGAACGCAAGTGCGCATTTGCATGCGTTCGCGCATGCGTTTCCCATAGGGCCCCATGTTAAAAAAAACGCATGAAAACGCATGCGTTTTTTAACTGATGCCAAAAACGTTGCATGCAACGTTTTTGACTCAAAAACGGACAGGGCAATGTTTGGAGCTCCAGAGAAAAACGGACAGGGTGTTTATTACATCCAATCCGTTTTCTGTCAGTTTTTGGACTTAGAAAAAAAAAATGAGAAAACTGAAGCCAAAAACGGACTGAGGGCTTATGTGGAACCCCAGCCTTATCTGCTCATTATCAGTTACATCAGTTCTCTGCTTGCTATCAGTTACATCGGTTATCTGCTTGTTATCAGTTACATCAGTTATCTGCATGTTATCAGTTTTATCTGCTTCCTATCAGTTACATCAGTTATCTAATTGTTATCAGTTTTATCTGCTTGTTATCAGTTACATCAGTCATCTGTTCGTTATCAGTTTTATCTGCTTGTTATCAGTTACATCAGTTATCTGCTCGTTATCAGTTACATCAGTTATTCGTAGACTGTGAGCCTTTGTGGACAGGATTTCTCCCCTCTTGTTTCTGTACAACCGAATTGTCAACATTTATTGTTACTTGTATTGTTACTATGTTACTTGTCCTAGTCTGCACTTTTTAGCATGTAAAGCGCCATGGAATATAATGGCGCTATATGAATAAATAATAATAATAATCTGCTCATAATCAGTTACATCAGTTCTCTGCTTGCTATCAGTTACATCAGTTATCTGCTTGTTATCAGTTTTATCGGCTTGTTATCAGTTACATCAGTTACCTGCTCGTTATCAGTTACATCAGTTATCTGCTCGTTATCAGTTACATCAGTTATCTGCTTGTTATCAGTTACATAAGTTATCTGCTTGTTATCAGTTTTATCTGCTTGTTATCAGTTACATCAGTTATCTGCTTGTTATCAGTTTTATCTGCTCGTTATCAGTTACATCAGTTATCTGCTCATTATCAGTTACATCAGTTATCTGCTCGTTATCAGTTACATCAGTTATCTGCTTGTGATCAGTTACATCAGTTATCTGCTCGTTATCAGTTACATAGTGTTATCTGCTTGTGATCAGTTACATCAGTTATCTGCTTGTGATCAGTTACATTAGTTATCTGCTCATTATCAGTTACATCAGTTATCTGCTAGTTATCAGTTACATCAGTTATCTGCTTGTTATCAGTTTTGTCTGCTTGTTATCAGTTACATCAGTTATCTGCTTGTTATCAGTTTTGTCTGCTTGTTATCAGTTACATCAGTTATCTGCTTGTTATCAGTTTTATCTGCTTGTTATCAGTTACATCAGTTATCTGCTTGTTATTAGTTACATCAGTTATCTGCTCATTATAAGTTACATCAGTTCTCTGCTGGTTATCAGTTACATCAGTTATCTGCTTGTTATCAGTTACATCAGTTATCTGCTTGTTATCAGTTACATCAGTTATCTGCTTGTTATCAGTTACATCAGTTATCTGCTCGTTATCAGTTACATCAGTTATCTGCTCGTTATTAGTTACATCAGTTATCTGCTCGTTATCAGTTACATCAGTTATCTGCTTGTTATCAGTTTTATCTGCTCGTTATCAGTTACATCAGTTATCTGCTCGTTATCAGTTACATCAGTTATTTGCTTGTTATCAGTTTTATCTGCTCGTTATCAGTTACATCAGTTATCTGCTCGTTATCAGTTACATCAGTTATTTGCTTGTTATCAGTTTTATCTGCTTGTTATCAGTTACATCAGTTATCTGATTGTTATCAGTTTTGTCTGCTTGTTATCAGTTATCTGCTTGTTATCAGTTACATCAGTTATCTGCTCGTTATAAGTTACATCAGCTATCTGCTGGTTATCAGTTACATCAGTTATCTGCTCGTTATTAGTTACATCAGTTATCTGCTTGTTATCAGTTTAATCAGTTATCTGCTCGCTATCAGTTACATCAGTTATCTGCTTGTTATCAGTTACATCAGTTATCTGCTCGTTATCAGTTACATCAGCTATCTGCTGGTTATCAGTTACATCAGTTATCTGCTGGTTATCAGTTACATCAGTTATCTGCTCGTTATTAGTTACATCAGTTATCTGCTTGTTATCAGTTTAATCAGTTATCTGCTCGCTATCAGTTACATCAGTTATCTGCTTGTTATCAGTTACATCAGTTATCTGCTCGTTATCAGTTACATCAGCTATCTGCTGGTTATCAGTTACATCAGTTATCTGCTGGTTATCAGTTACATCAGTTATCTGCTCGTTATTAGTTTAATCAGTTATCTGCTCGTTATTAGTTACATCAGTTATCTGCTTGTTATCAGTTACATCAGTTATCTGCTCGTTATCAGTTACATCAGTTATCTGCTTGTTATCAGTTACATCAGTTATCTGCTCGTTATCAGTTACATCAGCTATCTGCTGGTTATCAGTTACATCAGTTATCTGCTGGTTATCAGTTACATCAGTTATCTGCTCGTTATTAGTTTAATCAGTTATTTGCTGGTTATCAGTTACATCAGTTATCTGCTCGCTATCAGTTACATCAGTTCTCTCATCAGTTATTTGCTTGCGACCATTCCACAGTCTCTGTGCACACAGGTGCATAGGTCACATGCAGCAATGCCTACATTGATACCTGACTGCACTAAGGTCTATACACTGAAATGATTTTATGTATGTGAGAAGAAACAAAGTCACATAGGAGCCATGTCCACACGCAGACTACCTCAGAGAGGAGATATTTTACCATTTGAGCTCCGGACAGAAAGGAATCAATAGGGTCTACAAAGCTTAAAATTATATATACGGTATATATTTTCTTTTTTGTCGAAATATAGACAGAACTAAAAGCTTTCTCATTGTGGTGAGGGTGGCACAAGAGTTAAGTTGATATTACCTGCACTTTGTCTCCAGGACGGATATCTGGTTGCCATGGTAATGAGACCACTTTGCCTGCTCAGAATAGTTAATCATGATTAGTGCAAATCTGGGGTCTCTCGCCCTTGTTGGCTTCAAACTGTTAGGTGCAAAATCATTTCTGAGAGTAGGTAATCATTAAAAAGCCTAAGGTGAAATAATTACTCCTAAAATTGGAATGGGTCACCTTATCATTGGCTGGAGTTAGGTACCTAACCCCCGGTGGATGCTCCACCCTGTATGACAATTACCGTCTCCCTCCCAGGAAACCTAACAAGAAAAGTTTGTGTAATAGAAGGAAGTCTAGCACCTGACATAACACTGACGTGGCCTGGAGAAAAGCATTCAGGCTTTGTGTTATCAATGTCCAATTTATCAATTATACTAGTAAAAAGGCCCGATGCAATTGCATCGGGAGCGCGGTGAAATGAATTGTGTGTATAGAGGTGGCTGTGTGGGTCGCAGAGTATAGAGGCAGCTCCGTGGGTGGCAGAGCATAGAGGCAGCTCCGTGGGTGGCAGAGCATAGAGGCGGCTCCGTGGGTGGCAGAGCATAGAGGCGGCTCCGTGGGTGGCAGAGCATAGAGGCGGCTCCGTGGGTGGCAGAGCATAGAGGCGGCTCCGTGGGTGGCAGAGCATAGAGGCGGCTCCGTGGGTGGCAGAGCATAGAGGCGGCTCCGTGGGTGGCAGAGCATAGAGGCGGCTCCGTGGGTGGCAGAGCATAGAGGCGGCTCCGTGGGTGGCAGAGCATAGAGGCGGCTCCGTGGGTGGCAGAGCATAGACGCGGCTCCGTGGGTGGCAGAGCATAGACGCGGCTCCGTGGGTGGCAGAGCATAGAGGCGGCTCCGTGGGTGGCAGAGCATAGAGGCGGCTGGGTGGGTGGCAGAGCATAGAGGCGGCTGGGTGGGTCGCAGAGCATAGAGGCGGCTGGGTGGGTCGCAGAGCATAGAGGCGGCTCCGTGGGTGGCAGAGCATAGGGGCGGCTCCGTGGGTGGCAGAGCATAGAGGGGCTCCGTGGGTGGCAGAGCATAGAGGGGCTCCGTGGGTGAGAGGCGGCTCCGTGGGTCGCAGAGCATAGGGGCGGCTGCGTGGGGGGCAGAGCATAGGGGCGGCTGCGTGGGGGGCAGAGCATAGGGGCGGCTCCGTGGGGGGCAGAGCATAGGGGCGGCTCCGTGGGGGCAGAGCATAGGGGCGGCTCCGTGGGTGGCAGAGCATAGGGGCGTCTCCGTGGGTGGCAGAGCATAGGGGCGTCTCCGTGGGTGGCAGAGCATAGGGGCGTCTCCGTGGGTGGCAGAGCATAGGGGCGTCTCCGTGGGTGGCAGAGCATAGAGGCGGCTCCGTGGGTGGCAGAGCATAGAGGCGGCTGCGTGGGTGGCAGAGCATAGAGGCGGCTGCGGGGGTGGCACAGCATAGAGGCGGCTCCGGGGGTGGCACAGCATAGAGGCGGCTCCGGGGGTGGCACAGCATAGAGGCGGCTCCGGGGGTGGCACAGCATAGAGGCGGCTCCGTGGGTGGCAGAGCATAGAGGCGGCTGGAGGTCTGGGTGGAGGGGTGAGGAGAGGTGGGGGCTGGAGGGGTGAGGAGAGGTGGGGGCTGGAGGGGTGAGGAGAGGTGGGGGCATACTTAATCATTGTAGTGACAGTGGGGGGATTAGAGGGGGTCCAATTTGGAATTGCTAGTGTGCTCCACTGCACGCCAGTCTGTATTGGAGCAGAGGGTGTGTATAGTGCGCTCCAGTCCCCGTCCACACCACTCTCTCACCTCCACTCCTGAGCGGCTGCAGCAAGTGGACGGATCTCCCGGAGGGTGCCCAGGAGCGGCTCCTGGCGACAGTTCCGCCGCTGTGCCTGAGCGCAGGGCAGCCTGACAGAGGTGAGGCTGCGCCTGCAGCAAGGTACTGGACGCCTCTCCCGGAGGGTGCCCTGGAGCGGCTCCAGACGCCGGTTCAGCCGCTGTGCCAAGGCGCAGGGCAGCCTGAGAGAGGTGAGGCTGCGCCTGCAGCAAGGCACTGGCCGCCTGTCCCGGAGGGTGCCCTGGGGTGGCTCCCGGCGCCAGTTCCGGCGCTGTGCCTAGGCGCAGGGCACCTGCAGCAAGGCACTCGCCACCTCTCCCGGAGGGGGGCCTCGGGCGGCTCTCGGCGAGACTTCCGGCAATGTGGCTGCGCTCAGGGCAGCCTGAGAGAGGTGAGGCTGGTGAGAAGTGTTATCACCGCTCACCGCCATACGTGTTCCGCTGGTGTGGGGCGGGATCCGCCGCCATCTTGGTAGCGTGAGTTAGGGCCGGGGGTGTGACAGAACTCCTAGTGATAGTGATAGGGAACGTCGGTGTGAGGTAGTGCGGCTGCGGCTCGTGATGACGCTACGCGTCATCACTCGCAGTCGCGCAAAGGAGTCTGGGATTGGGCTACAGTGCCCAACTCCCGATTATGTAAGTAGATAGGAACTCCGCTATCTATGAGGATGATACAAGGCTAGCCAGGGGCCGACGCAGAAGAAGAGGCCCTGTGTGCAAGAACAGTATGGGCCCTGTGCAGTCCAATAATGCACCCCTTTCTGTGAAACAAGCTGCCTGCTCGTTTGGAGGTGATGGTAGCCCCCTTACCTCTTGGGCCCCTGCTGTTACTGTTTGCTTTCTGCCTTGGAGGTGATGGTGGCCCCTTTCCTCCTGGAATCCTGCTGTTACTGTTTGCTTCTGCCTTGGAGGAGATGGTGCCCCATTACCTTCTGGATCCTGCTGTTATTGTTTGCTTGCTGCCTTGGAGGTGATGGTGGCCCTCTTACCTCCTGGGTACCATGCTATTATTGTTTGCCTGCTGCCTTGGAGGTGATGGTAACCCCTTTACCTCCTGGAAAACCTTCTGTTATTGCTTGCTTGCTGTCTTGGAGGTGATGGTGCCCCATTACCTTCTGGATCCTGCTGTTATTGTTTGCTTGCTGCCTTGGAGGTGATGGTGGCCCTCTTACCTCCTGGGTACCATGCTATTATTGTTTGCTTGCTGCCTTGGAGGTGATGGTGACCCCCTTACCTCCTGGAAAACCTTCTGTTATTGCTTGCTTGCTGTCTTGGAGGTGATGGTGGCCCCCTTACCTTCCTGGGACCCTGCTGTTACTGTTTACTTGCTATCCTGGAGGTGATTGTTGCCCTCTTATCTCTTGGGACCCTGCTGTTACTATTTGCTTGCTGCCTTGGAGGTAATAGTGGACTCCTTGCCGCCAGAGACCCTGATGTTATTGTTTGCTTGCTGTGTTGGAGGTGATGGTGCCCCCTTACCTCCTGGGACTTTGCTGTTAATGTTTGCTTAGTGCCTTGGAGGTGATTGTGGCCCCCTTACCTTCTGGGCACCTGCTGTTATTGTGTGCTTGTTGCTTTAGAGGTGATGGTGGCTCCCTTTACATAATGGGGTCCTGCTGTTACTGTTTCCTTGCTGCCTTGGAGGTGATGGTGGTCCTCTTACCTCCTGGGCCCTTGCTGTTCTGCTTGCTTGCTGCCTTGGAGGTGATGGTGGCCCACTTACCTCCTGGGACATTGTTGTTTGCTTGCTATCTTGGAGGTGATGGTGGCCCCTTACCTTCTGAGACCCTGCTGTTACTGTTTATTTGCTACCTAGGAGGTGATTGTGGCCCCCTTAGCTCTTGGGACCCTGCAGTTACTATGTGCTTGCTGCCTTGGAGGAGATGGTAAGAAAAAAGAAAGGGGGGCGCAATGTGAAGATCTATTTAAAGTAGTGGATTTTAGTGGGTAATCTTCCACCCTCACCTGGGAGTGTTGTGCGCCCTCACACCTTATACACCTGATGAAGACGGCTTCCTGACCGTTGAAACACGTTGTGTGTTCACTGAGGGACGTAATAAAGGATTTGGATCAATAATCCCCCATTATCTTTCTTTCCCAGCGCTCCTAAACAGACTGTTTATTTTTCTAGAATCTATTGGAGGAGATAGTGGCTCCCTTACCTCCTGGGACCCTGCTGTTACTATTTGCTTGCTGCTTTGGAGGTGATAGTGGCCCCCTTACCTCCACGGACCCTGATGTCATTGTTTTCTTGCTGCGTTAGAGGTGATGGTGCCCCCTTACCTCCTAGAACCCTACTGTTACTGTTTGCTCTCTGCCTTGGAGGAGATTGTGGCCCCCTTACCTCTTGGGACCCTGCTGTTATTGTTTTCTTGCTGCCTTGTAGGTGATGGTGCCCCACTTACCTCCTGGGACATTGTTACTATTTGCTTGCTGCCTTAGAGGTGATGGTGGCCCCCTTTCCTCTTGGGACCCTGCTGTTACTGTTTCCTTGCTGCCTTTTTGATGATGGTGGCCATCTTATCTCCTGGGACCCTGCTACTACTGTTTGCTTGTTGTCTTGGAGGTGATGGCGGCCCCTTACCTCCTGGGATCCTGTTGCTACTGTTTGCAACTAATGGTCAGGAGAGATGTCTATCGCACATGTATGATTTTGGACACTGGCAGACACAGACAGAAGAAGGTCCTTGTGTAAGAACTGCATATGGGCCCTTTAGGCTCCAACAGCTCATCAAAATGCACAATTCCACCTGCTTTAGAGGTAGAACTGGGCCCCCTCACCTCTTGGGCCCTTGTGAGGCCATTCAGTGATATGTATGCACCTAAATTCAGACTGCCGATTGCTTAGTTGTCCCAGAGGTAAGTTGCCAACCGATGTGTCATCAACATTCTCATAGATAACATGAGTGATCGGCCGAATGAGTGCTGCTGTGTATGGGAGCGTCAGCTGACATGGCTGCTGGCTGAATGATCGGCCAATAGCTATCTGTGTATGGGCAGCTTTCAGTCTAGCAAAATGTGCCAAGCTGAACAGTGTGAACAGCCATGATAAATCTTCACACGTCCTCCTCTACACAACATTAGTAATTGTGGATCTATATCTTTACTCTGAGTGGATGTTATATTGTAGACAAATTAGTATAATCTTTATTATACTATCATTTATTTGTATAAATATAGTATAATCGAATCATTTACTGGTTCAGCAGACAGATAAGGCACAGACCTCACGCTCTGGTATTGAAGTAGTTAAAAGAGGAAATGTGAAAAATTCATAATGCATGAATGGAATGAACTCGATCAATGCAACCATGCAGAATGCAAGAGGGCTCGAATCTGGCCTATGTGAATTACAGAGAGTTCAGTGTGTCATATAACAGTCCCTCTGAAAATCATAGCAATATTATAGCATTTACTCTAGGGTAGCCTGAATGGCGGCCTCATTTATAATAACCCACATGCACTGAGCTCTAATAAACGTTGTACATTGGGAATTCAGGGCTGCTCCATGGCTGGGGGGGAGGGGAGGAGGAAAATCTCTATCAAACGGCATAGTCAGGCAGAAAACCACTTTGTGCCCAGCTTCCTGGATCTTCAGATGTTCTGCAGTCAGCACAAAACCTGGAGTTCCCTTTGAATCAGTAGAGTAATAGTAGATGGAGGTAACACTCACGTGCCGTACAGTCGTCAGTCTCACAACACAACTACTACACATTCTTACACTTCTGTCCTAAAACCTGCTACATATGCAATCCATCTGTGAAGTGCATGACATAGGAATACACATATAGCACAGGCTTTTATTGATCAGTTATCTCCAATCAGAGAGCTCTGTCGCTAATCTCATAAAGAAGAAATAAAATGGACCATAGTTCTGGTAACAGACGTTAGGCAAATGATGACAGAAAGTCATTAAGCTGGAAATTCTCCTACGCTATATTTCAGGATATATCTATAGAGGGAGGAGGGATGAGCAGCCGCTTGACACCTTTGGCACTGTTCATCTCTGGGGAAAACAACAGAATCATCCAAAAATAATCCAACGCTGCAAATCCTATTTTCCTTCCTAAAAATCTGCAGGCATCAGACCTATAGACATTAGTTCCTCTTAATACACAGGGACCCGCAGACAAAAGGCTATTGTCTACAGGCAGTTTTAGCCATCCAACTACAGATCTAGGGAAAGCCTTGGAGGGGTTGTGTTAGCATAAAATGAGCAGGAAGTTTTTTTCAATGATTAATTTGTGTCATTTTCATTCATAAAGGTGTGGAGCAAGGTGTACTGAGCTGCACTCCGGGGCAAAAGAGCACAAATGCATCAGAAAACATAGAAGAGTGCCAGATTGATTGACAAATATTGCTATTTTTACCCAACTTTAAGATTGCAGCATGGAGTATGATAATTGTTTATTGCAAATATTTCCAAAGATTTATGAAGACAGTTTGATCATTTCAGATCCATCCGAACCAAATGACCCTAGAAAGGTACGATAACATAGTACCGTAATAGAAATGTCTACATGGTCGTGTACATACATCTTTATCTTTGGTTCACTGTGTGCAATAAAAAGCACTTAAAAGGTTCAACAACAAGCTGGTAAATTAGCCTGAAGCCTCAACAATAACACTTGTCCCCGCAGCAATTCTCCTGGCAAAAGTAATTTTGTGTCTGCTCCAGGATTCCATTATACCGTATTAGTCAATGGTGCTATTATCTGATTAATGTCGACACTAGCCGCACTGCTGACACATCCCATAATATATAAATATTATTTGAAGCTGCTTCTCCTTACATTTCCTCTTTAATGACTCAATAACAGCGTATTTGTAAGATGTTAATGTTCTGCAATTGAGAGCACAATAAGTGATGTACAGGTTGGGAAAAGAACACTGGATGTAAGGACCGCTAGGGGGATGTGCAGGAGGGTCGCACTTGTTTTATTACACAGGAGACTGCAGAGCCGTGATACAATCAATGTATCGGCCATACATATGCACAGATCTGCAGGAATTCTGGAATTAGTGCTCTTTAAGGTGCAGTGTGCAGATATACAATTTGCTGTGAATTGTTCAATCTGTGCAGGCTATCATTCCTTGTAAAATAAATCTAGAGATAATTTGTCCTATATTTTATTTCGCTGTCACAACATTATTTTTTTCTGTTAAAGATGACCTGTCCCTAGCTCCAAAAAACTGATTGAAAAATCCCTGAACCCTTCTGCATTTTTCAGTCCATTACAGAGATATTAACCATGGCTGCTTTCGAAGTGCAGTATGTGAAATTTTTGCTTGTATTTCTACGAGGCATTTATTTTCCGGGACATACAATTTCACTCCTCCCTCCCTAAAGCTGTGATTGTCAGTGCATGAGAAGGACAGCTGAAAGCGCGCACCCCCCAGATGCCCAGATGGTCTGCAAGTAAAGATTTCACATACTGCGCTTCAAAAGCAACAAATGTGAATATCTCTGTAATGGGATGATGTGACACAAAATGTGAAAACAAAGTCAAAATCAGAAGAGCTCAGGGATTTTTACAAGGTATTTATCTAATTTTTTTTAGCAAGTGACAGGTTGTCTTTAAAGGTGACCTACTCTCTTTTAAAGAGGTTGGCTGCTACTTTTTTATTGATGGATTATCCTTAGGCAATATCTGATTAGTGGGATTGCGACAAACACCATTACCGCCAACCAGCTATTAACGGTAGCAGTGGATGGAAGTTCTCAGATGCTGCCGTAACACAACATCTCCACCATGTCTATAGTGGCCATGACTGGGTACTGCAGATCCAGCCCATATTCAAGTGAATAGGAGGTGGATCTGTAATAAAAGGACATGGCCGCTTTAGTTTTGCTGGAGCTACTGTGTTTTGACAGCATCCAAGAACTTCCAGCCACTGGGGTCAGTAACAGTTGATTGATGGTGGGTGGTGCTGGGTATCACATTCCAATTGATCAGATATTGATAGCCTTCAATAAAATTAGTATCAAACCCATTTAACTTGTATACTCCAGTCAATATTTTTCTATAAAATAACAATTATCTAGTGTCTTTTCGTACACCCTTGTTCACATGCTGTTCCACTACTATTCTTCCTGCAAATGTATGAATAAATGAACTGGGTATTACTATTGTCTTTATCCATAGGGTGATACTGCTTCTGCTAGACAGTGTGCGCACCTAATGCAATGGCTAGGACATTGTTAGAGACCAGTTGTTATTTTACACATTAGGAAAAAAAAACATTTCAGACAGTGGCGTAACTACGCGGGTCGCAGCGGTCGCGACTGCGACCGGGCCCGCCCCCCGGCCGGAGAGGAGGGAGGACGGGAAGTGAGACAAAGCTCACTTCCTGCTGCTGTGCCCGCCCCTCCTCTCCTCCTCACTGCGGACCGCGGGACAGTGGAACCGCGCACGGCGGCGCGGTGAGTATGACTGCAGTGCCAGGGGACAAACACCGCTTACCGCTAGCACCCCCGGTCCTCTGGCAGCAGCAGCAGCTGCTTGTTGTGAGCAGCCGAGAGCAGGGCCAGGGCCATGTCCGCGCCTCCTCCTGCAGTGCTAAGCGCTGCTGGGCAAGTACAGCCCGGCTCCTGGAGACGGCAGTGAGTGCCGGATGTTGGAGGTGCACAGACAGGCAGGAGCTAATCTGTCTGCTGCACCAAGCTGAAGCGGCTGGACATAACCGTGGTGTGCACAGTGGAGCAGGTGCAGGTGCTGGAGGCTGCAAGCTGATCACCAGGAGGGACTTACAGATGCTGTTACAGGTCAGACAGTGTTCTGTGCCCCTGCCCCATATACTGTGTTCCCTCTCCATATACTGTACCCCCCTAAATTGTGTGCCCCCTCCCACTATACTGTATGCCCCCCTTACTGTGCCCTCCCCATATACTTTGTGCCCCCTCCCCATACTGTGCATGCCCACCCCATATACTGTACCCCTATACTGTGTGCACCCTCCCCAATGGCGTAACATCCACGGTCGCAGCTGTGACCAGGCCTGAAGGTACAGGGGCCCGCTGACCCCTGGCGCATCCGCTTTACATGGATGTGTATCCCTGAGGATGCACATCCATGTCCCCAGGCGGCTGATCACAGCACCGTTCTCTCTCTTCCCCCGCCACTGTCCTGGCCAATCACAAGCCAGTCGGCGCATGACCTCAGCTACTGGCCTGTGATTGGCTGCCCAGACGGCTCGTGGCATGTAATTGCCCAGAACAGCGGCACTGCAGTCATCTCCTTGACTCAGATGCCGTTAGTCCTGGCTCCTCCGAGCTTCTGCAGGCTGAGAGAGGCGCCAGTGGGGTGGACCGGTGAGTAGTGTCCCTGTGTGTGTGTGTCCCTGTGTGTGTGTGTCCCTGTGTGTGTATGTGTCCCTGTGTGTGTGTGTGTCCCTGTGTGTGTGTGTGTGTCCCTGTGTGTGTGTGTGTGTCCCTGTTTGTGTGTGTGTCCCTGTGTGTGTGTCCCTGTGTGTGTGTGTGTCCCTGTGTGTGTGTCCCTGTGTGTGTATCCCTGTGCGTGTCCGTGTCCCCGTGTGCGTGACCGTGTCCCCGTGTGCGTGACCGTGTCCCCGTGTGCGTGTCCGTGTCTGTGTCCCTGTGTGTGCATATGTGTCCCTGTGTGTGTATGTGTGTTGCGAGGATGTATGCTATATGGAGGGTTATGAGGCTGCACTATTGCATTATACTATATGAAGGGCTGTGACTCTGCATTATATTATGTGAAGGGCTGTAAGGCTGCATTATATTATGTGAAGGGCTGTGATGCAGCTTTATACTATATGGAGGGCTGGGACGCTGCATTATACTTTATGGAGGACTGTGAGGCTGCATTTTACTATAATGGAGGACCATACATACCAGGATAAAGGCATATTGCAGGAGGAGGACCATACATACAGTGGCGTACCACCCACGGTCGCAGAGGTCGCAAGTGTGACCAGGCCCGGAAGTACAGGGGACCGGCACCCGCCGACCCCTGCGACTGCTTTACATGGATGTGCATCCCTAGGACGTACATCCATGTCTCTGCATAGTGCTCTGCCAGGCCGGTCCCCAGGCGGTTGATTCCGGCTGCCAGAGGACAGGAAGGCGCGGTGGCGCAGCAGCTTTCAAATTCCTGCAGCTGCTGCGTCACGTGCTGAATCTCAGGATGGAGCCGTGAGCTTCTGGAGGTCCGGAGAGTCTGGCGACAGCCTCCTCAGTCTCCCGCCGTGTGTCTAGTCATGGCCGCTCATCCAGAAAGTGAGGACACACTGTTGCTGAATACTCACAGAAGAGAAGAAGAGAGGTGAGGGGAGGAAAGCGCCGGGGGACACAGGAGGAGGAAAGCGAGGGAGACAGAAAAAGGGGACTTAGGAGAAGAAGAGTGGGGGACACAGGAGGACGGGGGATAGAGGAGGAGCAAAACGAGGGATGCAGGGAGACGGAGGAGGAGAGTGAGGGACACAGGAGAGCGGGGACCCAGGAGGAAGAGAGTGGGGATCACAGGAGAACTGGGGACAGAGGAGGAGGAGAGTGGGGGACACAGGAGAATGGAGGGCAGAGGAGGAGGAGAGCGGGGAACACAGGAGAATGGAGGGCAGAGGAGGAGGAGAGCGAGGGATATAGTAGGAGGAGAGCAGGGGACAGAGGAGGAAGAGAGCAGGGGACAGAGGAGGAGGAGAGCAGGAGACAGGAGAACAGGGGAAAGAGGAGGAGGAGAGTGGGGGACACACAGGAGGAGGAGGATAGCGAAGATAGATGAGAACGGGGGATAGAGCAGGAGGAGAACAAGGGACACAGGACGATGGGAGACGGAGGAGGAGAGCGAGAGACACAGGAGAGCAAGGACACAGGAGGAAGAGAGTGGGGATCACAGGAGAACTGGGGACAGATGAGGAGGAGAGTTGGGGACACAGGAGAATGGAGGACACTGGAGGAGGAGGCGGGCGACACAGGAGGAGGAGAGTGGGGGACACAGGAGAATGGGGGACAGAGGAGGAGGAGAGCAGGGGACCGAGGAGGAGGAGAGCGGGGAACAGAGGGGAACGGGGTAGAGGAGGAGAGCGGGGAACACAGGAGGACTGGGATAGAGGAGGAGAACGGGGGACACAGGAGGACAGGGGACGGAGGAGGAGAGCGAGGGACACAGGAGAGCGGGGACACAGGAGTAAGAGAGTGGGTATCACAGGAGAACTGGGGACAGAGGAGAAGGAGAGTGGGGGACGCAGGAGAATGGAGGACACAGGAGGAGGAGAGCGGGGGACACAGGAGGAAGAGAGCGGGAGATACAGAAGAACGGGGAATAGAGGAGGAGGAGAGCGTGGGACACAGGAGAATGGGGGACAGAGGAGGACACAGGAGGAGGTGGAGAGTGGGGCACAGAGGTGAAGAGCGGGGGACAGAGGAGAGCAGATGAGTCCACTACTGGAATAAGCTTGGGGGGTCACACTGGGTTTTGGAGTGAGTCTACTGTTTTGTGCAGTTGTCACTAATCCTATTTTTCAGATCTTGGTGGGGCTGCATATATAACACACAATATAGAGGGATATAAGGCTGCACTAATGGAGAGCTATGAGGCTGCATATATAAGGCTGTACTATAGGGGCTGCACTACATGGAGGACGGAGCCTGCATTATACCGTATAGAGGGCTGTGAGGCTGTATTATACTATATAGAGGTCTATGAGGCTACTATATGTAGGATGGTTGGGGTGCATTCTAATAACTGGATGACTATTGGGGCTACCTTATGAATGGGGGACTATGGGATGCATTATAATGCATGGAGGACTATGGGGATATATTGTAATATATGGAGGAATATGGGATGTGTTATAATAATAATTGGACGCCTATCATGGCGGGAGGAGGAACACCATATATACCAGAAAGGGGAACATATATACCACAATAAGGGCCACATTCCAGGAGGAGGACCATATATAGCAGGGTGAGGGACATTAATACATAGAGGGGTCAATTTGTGAGTCTTTATAGAACTTTTAACGTTACACGGGCCCCAAGCATCCGACCAACGTGTGCCCGTGGGTGGGGGGGGGGCCCCGGTCTGAATTTCGCACCGGGGCCCACCAGACTCTAGTTACGCCACTGATTTCAGACAATAAAAACGTACATAGATAATCTTATATCACATCTAATATATGAAGCTGAGTGTATTTATGTATGTACAGTATGTTTGTCCACACAGTCGCATCTACAATCACAACATTTTGCACCCCCCCCCCCCCCATTTGACTCAGGGACCATCATAGACTATGTTTTGAGGGGAAATTTTAACCCCGTGCTTTATTCATTTGTCAAAAAAGGCCTATTTACTGTTTGTGTGTGTGTGTGCTAATAGATACAGTATTGGCTGTTTTGAAAGTAAACCTGGATATTTCTCAGGTGGCTTATAGCAACCAATCACAGCTCAGCTTCTAACTGGTTGCTATAGCCAACAAAGGACATTCATGGTATAACACAGCTTACGCACGTGTGTGAAACATTCAGGGCAGCTGCCGAACACAAGGACCTCTGGAAAATGCCACACACTGGGATATGACTGTCAGTGAAGCAGCAGCCACACAAACCCCAAAGTCATTAAAACACATCTTTGCTGTTCTTCTAACAACCTGTAACCAATCAAATTCCCTGGAGATTTGGAGAAAGTACAAAACTGATCATAGTGAGGACCAGGTGCGGATTAGAAGTAGCCAGGGCCCTGGGCTGTTTAGAATCCAAGGGACCCCAACCCCAAGTATTATGTGACATGTGACATGATCAACTTTGAAAGATCATGTGGTAGGTCACGGGATTAGCACCCAGGGACTGATTGGTAGAGGCAAAAGAAAAACAATAGTAGTGCGTATATCCACCTAGCCCCCAGTATACAGCAGGAGGCCGCACACAGCCCCCAGTATACAGCAGGAGGCTGCACACAGCCCCCAGTATACAGCAGGAGGCCACACACAGCCCCCCGTATACAGCATGAGGCCACACACAGCCCACAATATACAGCAGGAGGCCGCACACAGCTACTAGTATACAACAGGAGGCCCCACACAGCCCCCAGCATACAGCAAGAGGCCACACACAGCCCTCAGTATAAATCAGGAAGCCACACAGCCCCCAGTATGCAGCAAGAGACCGCACTCAGCCCCTAGTACACAGCAGGAGGCTGCACACAGCCCCGGTGTACAGCAGGACGCCGCATACAGCCCCCAGCATACAGCAGGAGGCCGCACACAGCCTCTAGTATACTGTAGGAGGTCACACACAGTCCCCAATGTACTGCTGGAGGCCGCACACAGACCTCAGTATACTGCAGGAAGCCACACACAGCTTCCAGTATACAGCAGGAGGCTGCTCACAGCCCCCAGTATACAGCAGGAGGCTGCACACAGTCCCCAGTATACAACAGGAGGCTGCACACAGCCCCCAGTATACAGCAAGAGGCTGCACACAGCTCCCAGTATACAGCAGGACGCTGCACACCAACCTCAGTATACAGCAGGTGGCAGCACACAGACCCTATTATACAGCAGTATATATCTGGGGGCGTGTGTTTAGGTTGATATGTATAATTACCCTGTGAGTCACATTCCCTTGGAAAGACAATACAAATTAGCAATTAATAAAAAGGCCCATGTCTATGGAACAAGATATATATGATTAATGCAAAGCAGTCTGTGGAGCGCTCAGGAAAGGCAGGCAGGGTGAATTATAGATAAAACTTAGCTTTTTATTTTTCTCCTTCACAGCCACAACGCGTTTCCACTGACATATTTTATGATTATTGGTTTTTATCTGTTTTTTACACATTTTATATATTTTTATATTTTGAAGATATGATGGATAGGAATGTTATGGGTAGTGTTGTGGGGGAGGCTTATTTTATTAATGGGAAGATGTAATATGAACTACCTATGGTTATAGTATTTATAGGGTTAACCAGGGGATTTGAGGATTGGTTGACATAAAGGGGGTTGTTAACCAATGAGGGTTGTTTTTACTTAAAAGTTGTAACTTTGAAGTCCTCCTTCATTCCACCTGAGGAAGACTGCTGTGTCAGTGGAAACGCGTTGTGGCTGTGAAGGAGAAAAATAAAAAGCTAAGTTTTATCTATAATTCACCCTGCCTGCCTTTCCTGAGTGCTCCACAGACTGCTTTGCATTAATCATATGTTCCAGTTTCTCCCATGGAGGATCAGCAGCAGGAGCAGCTTGGAAGGCACATCAACAAAAGGACCTGTGTGGTGTGAGGTGAAGGCCTGGAACTACAGGACCTTTCCTGTCTGAGTGGTCACATGTTCAGAACTGGGGCCAGAGGAAGCAGCTCACAGGCAGCAGCACACAGAGATTCCAGGGAGAGCGATTAAGCTCCACACTTCAAGTGATTTACCAGAGCTGTGCGGGCAGTGCACAGCCCTCCAAGGTGAGCAGCTTTTTTACTAGTTAGGGAAATAAATTGTTTATACAGGTGCACCCATTGCGCATCCTTTTCTGTTTATTTACATATGGAACAAGATAAGAAGACTTTTTAACCTATCAGCCCTGTTCCTGATCAGGCAGATTTTTTTTCGTAAATGCCATTTAAAGAGTTTTCTTATTCAGATATTCAAATAATTTTTGTATCTATTATTCGTGATACATGGATCTTAATATTTATGTTCTTTGTATACTCTAACAATTTTTTGTTCGATATTGGCTGACACCCGTTGAAAAATAAAACAAATACATGTCTGTTTTTTTAAATATTTTTGATGGCAACATAAGTCCACTAGAATACATTTCTTTCAATTTTTTTATATACTAAACACATTTTTTACTTTCATGGATGCGCAAGTAACAACAATTTGGATTGGCAACAGATTTTTTTTTACCTGCTTCTTATTTATTTAAATGTACCGTATTACTCATGTATAAGCCGACCCTGTGTATAAGCCGACCCCCACTTTGCCCCAAAATCTGGAAACCTATTGACTCGTGTTAAGCCGAGGTGGACCCCTGCACGTATCAGCCCCCAGCAGTGTGTATACAGGCCCGCGCAGTGGAATCAGGCCTCCCGTGGTAGTATTACAGCCCCCAAATGTGGTATACAGCAGCCTCCCCAGTGGTAATACAGCCCCAGCAGTGTTACAGCAGCCTCCCCAGTGGTATATACAGCAGCAGCCCCAGTGGTAGTATACAGCAGCCCCAGAGATATATACAGCAGCCCCAGTGGTAGTATACAGCAGCCCCAGAGGTATATACAGCAGCCTCCCCAGTGGTATATACAGCAGCAGCCCCAGTGGTAGTATACAGCAGCCCCAGAGATATATACAGCAGCCCCAGTGGTAGTATACAGAAGCCCCAGAGGTATATACAGCAGCCTCCCCAGTGGTAGTATACAGCAGCCCCAGAGATATATACAGCAGCCCCAGTGGTAGTATACAGAAGCCCCAGAGGTATATACAGCAGCCTCCCCAGTGGTATATACAGCAGCAGCCCCAGTGGTAGTATACAGCATCCCAGAGATATATACAGCAGCCCCAGTGGTAGTATACAGAAGCCCCAGAGGTAGTATACAGCAGCCCCAGTAGTAGTATACAGCAGCCTCAGTGGTATATACAGCAGCAGCCCCAGTAGTAGTATACAGCAGCCCCAGTAGTAGTATACAGCAGCAGCCCCAGTAGTAGTATACAGCAGCAGCCCCAGTGGTAGTATACAGCAGCAGCCCCAGGGGGGGGTATATACAGCAGCAGCCCCAGTAGTAGTATACAGAAGCCCCAGTAGTAGTATACAGCAGCCCCAGTGGTAGTATACAGCAGCAGCCCCAGGGGGTATATACAGCAGCAGCCCCAGGGGTATATACAGCAGCAGCCCCAGGGGGTATATACAGCAGCAGCCCCAGGGGGTATATACAGCAGCAGCCCCAGGGGGTATATACCGCAGCAGCCCCAGGGGGTATATACCGCAGCAGCCCCAAAGGGTATATACCGCAGCAGCCCCAGGGGTATACAGACCCCCCCCCCATTAGTATACAGGGGCCCCAGCTGTATACAGCAGCCCCAGCTGTATACAGCCCCCTCGTGGTATCCAGGGCCCCCCTTGCTGCACCTGTAAAGGAAGATGTCAGTATACTTATCGCTGCTGCCGCCGCCGCAGCCGCTCCGCTTCTCGGTCACCGCGCTGCTCCGGCCGGGTCTTCATGCTTCCTGTTTCTTCTCCGACGCTCGAACAATGACGTCATTTCCTGAGCGCCGGAGAAGGAACAGGAAGCATGAAGACCCGGCCGGAGCAGCGCGGTGACCGAGAAGCGGAGCGGAGGCGGCGGCAGCAGCGATAAGTATACCGCCATCTTCCTTTACAGGTGCAGCAAGGGGGGCCCTGGATACCACGGGGGGGCTGTATATACGGCGGGGGGGGAGACCACGGGGGGGGGGGCTGTTATACATACATAGGTACCGTACATACCCGTGTATAAGCCGAGGGGGGACTTTTCAGCACATTTTATGTGCTGAAAAACTCGGCTTATACACAAGTATATACGGTACTTACTTTTCAATTATTTCACATACTGTGCCCCTTGATAGGGTCATAACAGACCTTTGGGGGCAACTAAATCCATTTTTTTTACTTGCTTTCCCCTGAAACTCAGGTTAGTATATAGACTCAGTTGCAGAGGAAATGCAGAGCTGATTGAGATTCTTGGGACTAAACAGCTCCTACTCCCTCTGTATACCCAGCAATCACATGACTACCATGGTCAGGAGGAAGAAGCGCTGGTTAAACACTTTCTATATGTTGTGTGTGTACAAAGTGATTGTTTAGTGTTGTGTATATAGCGAACGAGAAGGCAGAGATGATAACAAAAAGTCCCTGTCTTATCTATGGAGAGTTCAGTTGTGCCTGACAGCCGACTCCCTGCTCCTGCAGCTGCTCAATCATGAGCACCTGCTGTACTATGCAGCAACACTTTAAACTATCACTGCAGAGTAGATCGCCGACACCTTTAAATAGTTAAAAAGAAAAAAAAACATATAGGGAAGCAGTATGAATAACATAGGAGTAAGGGCCACTTTACACACACCAACTTATCTGTCCAACTTCTGACCAACTTGCTTTTTGCAGTGAAATCATGGACACATTGTTCCATTTTGTGACTGTGTACAATGGAGCAATGTGTCCATGATTTCACTGCAACCAGCAAGTTGGTCAGAAGTTGGACAGATAGGTTGGTGTGTGTAAAGTGGCCATAATACCTGGCCACTTGTGACTTGATGACATGTCCTACTAAAGTACTTGTCTTTTGTAGTAAGTGCATTTTTTAATGGCCTATTAATGGTCAGATAGTCTACATATAAATTACTAAGTAATGCTCAGTTATCCAACATGATTTTCACCATCCTGAAAAAGGAGAACTATGAAAACACAATAGAGAACCTGGCACATTCTTGCTTTCCATGAATAGTATTGATTTTGAACGTTTAACGATTAGTTTCCCCTGTGAGGGAACTGCAGGGAAATTGAAGAATTTTTTTTTTAGTCAACTTTATTTTTATTTTATATATTTATATCAAAGTTAAACATAAAGAAAAATACAACAAAGAGACATTACAGGATATCATGACTTAAGTTAGTCTAACAAAAACAGAGAATTTCCAAATGTGGTAATTTATTATTAATTATTAATTTAATTATACATATATTATACATGGTCATATTCTTAGCTTTGCCATTTCCAGTCACCAAAAGTTTCCAAAAAGTTTCAAAACGGAAAGGTCCAGAGATTCAAATTTTGCATGATAGGAAGGAAAGAGGCCTTGGCCTGACTCAATGGCCTCAAGTGTTCTTATAATTGAAAGTTTTCAGTGACCAATATCCATGAATTCCATGTTTTGTTAAACGTGTCCATGTTTTTATGCAGTATATCGGTCAACCGTTCCATGAAATAAACATCTTTTATTCTGGCATATAAATCAGACATAGCAGGGGCTGTGGTCTTCTTCCAGAAGAGGGAGATTAAACACTTGGCGACAATCAGCAAGTGCAGTAGTAGCTTTATCCCTGGTTTATCTAGACCAGGAGGGAACAAATTCAACAAATAGGAAAAGGGTCCGGGGGTAGATCCTTAACTAGCACTTTCCCCACCAGAGTCTCCACCTCTCTCCAGAAGGTCTGCGCCCCAGTGCAGGTCCAGAAGATGTGGTATAGGGATGCACCACCCACTTCATACCTCCAACATGTGGCCGGAATAGTGTGGTTAACTTTGTGGAGGAATTTGGGCGTATGGTACCAAGTCATCAACAACTTAATTTGGTTTTCTTTATAGAGTGCATTTATGGAGGATCTGAAGGCTCTGGACCATATCACCCACCACTTTTATTGAGAAATCTCCTGTTCCACACATCTCTCCCATTCCTGCATGTATAGGTGTTTAATTGGGGCTTGGAGTATTCAGTAGACTGTATATATCGGAGATAAGGCTCCTGGTTGAAGTGCCCCTAGAGCAAATAATTTCAAATCTAGTAGGTGGGAGTCCCCAGGGGAACATATCGTGGACCAATGGTACTGCACTCTTTGCTGGTGTGAGAAGGATAGGGTAGACGGTAGATTATATTTTTACGAGAGATCTTTGAACGTTCTGGGTCTCCTGGTGAGAGGGTTCATCAGATCCCTAAAACTAAAAGGCCCTGTCTCTGCCCACCTACGAGTCACATCAGCATTTATCTTCCCCATCAAGTGAGGAATGTATAGGAAAGGGATCAAGAAGGAGGCGTGTGACGCTACTTGGAAATTTATTCTCCACTTACCCCAGAGCTCTCTAGTGAAAGCCACTGGACGTAGAAGGGAATATTTAACACTTTGTATCCACTAACTTTCCAGATTACAGTTGATCGCTGGAAATCCCAGCAGTCTATGATCAGATTATTGCCAGGTTATGAAAAAGACAACCCCTTGAAAAGAGGTGTCTGGATTATTACTGTATATAAGATTAACCCTTTACCACAAAGTTATGTGTGCAACACTAAGACTGCTAACACGGAAAGGGACATTCTTAGACCAATAAAAAAAAATCAATTTTTCAGTAAAGCTTATCAGAGAGAGAATTGATTTGTCTCAGGCTGGAGATTATTGATTTCCTGCACACTGCTCTCAGTGAAGAGTCAAGGAATAGCAGAAATGTGTGCATCTAAAGGAAGGGTGCGAACATGTGAGGGACGAACACCCACTATTAACTGTATTCAATAGCGTCATCACCTGAGAGATGGTACCATGAAAATCAAAAGAATAATAAGTGATAATTGTATGGTACAGTGTGCCGGCTTCTTCCGTCAATATATGTCCCAAGGTGCATTTACACTGCAAAATTGTCGAAAACGAGTATTAATAAAGCAGTCTAAACAGACAACTGATCACCCAAAAAGACAGGAAAAACGCTCATTCATTGGTTGAAATGAACTTTTGTCTTCCACTAAAGATCATCATTCTCGACAGCTCATCGTCCCGTGTAAACAGAACCTGTGCTGCCGAGAACAACAGTCTATGTGCACTGAGCAATGTATTACGGGCTATTAGTCATTTAACAGCTCACATCGCGCAGTGTAAACGGACCAGTCCGGCCTCTTCTTCAGAAAAAGTACCGTATCTAAAAATCAAACTGTTCTGCTGTAAGGGAAAAGAAAATAACCGTCTTATCCAAGTTGTTTGTAAAAAACAATGCCAAAATCTGTTCATCCACCCAGAAATAAGTGTACTTAGGGCATTTGTGGGCCATCTTTTACTATATTTACAACCTGTTTCATTATTGCATTGCTCCTGTTTTTATCTAGCTATCTAGTAACTTTTGAACATTGTTCCCTTGCGCCTTGTAATTCTTTACGTGGGCGCCTTATTTAAATTCTAATTTATATTTGTTCCCCTGTGTTATTTTATGTTCATCATAGTGGTATAGTGGTAGGACTTGGGGTGTTCAGAAGTTTTCAGCCAGTTTATTTGCAACGTTTTAAAACGTTACATATAAATCAGGACTCAACAAGTGTTTCAAGTTATGGAATCCATCCAATTTGTCAAAGCTTTGAATACCTAGAGCTGGTGGTATTGAAAATACATCAAACACAAATCTTGTGACTTCAGATATCGGTTGATACCATAACCCAGACCACAAGTCAGCTGTCTTGGTATCAGATGTTCTGAGTTACTTCAGACAACATCTCTGAATCAGGGTGAGCTCACATATCCGTTAGCGCGGATCCTGTAGAGATCCATTGGAAAACATTTGTGCAAACACAACATTTTTGTAGAGTGTGGGATAGGGGAAGGGAAAAAGCTCACCCCTCCTTCTTCTCAGGAGATCTGGTCAGGTGCATAGCGGCGGCCGGCCACCACCTGAATTGCAGGAAACAAATTAAAAAAAGGCTGGCACCTTCTCCAATGAACGAACTTACTTTATTTTGTGAAAATCACAACAATAAAATTAAAAGCATCTTAGTAGGCAGCATGCCTCATCAGGTGCATTTCGGTAAAACCTTTATAATGACAAGGAGCTAAAAAGACTGACGCACAATTTTCACAAAATAAAGTAAGTTCGTTCATTGGAGAAGGTGCCAACGGTTTTTCGTATGTTTCCTCACAACATTTTTGTCTGTTGGTAAATAACTGATGCCTGCCAGATCCCTTTGCAGGTGCTTACATTATCACCTGTGCAATACTAAGGAAATCCTGAAAACATGACCTGTTGGCAGCCCTTGAGGTCTGGATTTCCCCACCCCCGCATTAAAGGATTGCTATTTAGCCACCGTTATTCTTGCATTTCTAATGGATCAGTTTTTTTCTTACAGGTCCATATAAAATGTTAGATAAATAGCAGTCCATGTAGAGTTTCGTAACTCCAGTCCCCACCAACAGTGCAAGTTTTCAGGATTTCCTTAGCATTTGCCATTGAAGGAAATCCTGAAAACATGCACTGATTGTGGGCCTTGAGGACTGGAGTTGGGGAACATAACAGATCAATTCTCCATAGACTCCCATGTTAAAAAAACAGACATAATTTTTCCAACAAATCTCTGCAGGATCCATTCTAATGGATGATTACTGGACATGTGAACCTAGTCTCATTCAGTTTTGGGAACGAAAAGACAGATCCTTATCCCAGTTTCCTGGAACATGGTGGGGATTGAGGCTAGTACCAATGGTAGCATAAGACCTGCTGAATGTCCCCATCTAATCACTCCCTTGCCCTTTTGCACCATTACATTTTTAAAGCTACCGGTATTTCTTTTCCTCAGTAACTGGTAGAATTTGGCCATTCAAAAAGGTCACCCTATTGGTCATATCTAGAGGGTTGAGAATGCGCACATAGGGTCTTATCCTTTATAGGCAGGTAAATGTGAAAAATCAGATTTGCTCACCTGGTCAGGTTGTGTAGCACACAACCAGCGTAATCGCTCGAACAATGCAGCTGCTGCAGGGACTGTACTTCCACGAGGTGCGGTGCTGTGATCAGGTATTTTGGACGAAGTACCTTAATGTCCGCGCTGCTGCCAGAGAGGAACATACACCAACGACACTGGGACGTCTGAGTACTGGTAGTAGAGGTTTATTTCCAACGCGTTTCGGAGCCACGTACCGAGCTCCTTCCTCAGGGAACATCAAGAGTACATGCGCCTTTTCTGTGATAAATACAAATCTGTCCAGTGTACTCTTGATGTTCCCTGAGGAAGGAGCTCGGTACGTGGCTCCGAAACGCGTTGGAAATAAACCTCTACTACCAGTACTCAGACGTCCCAGTGTCGTTGGTGTATGTTCCTCTCTGGCAGCAGCGCGGACATTAAGGTACTTCGTCCAAAATACCTGACCCTATTGGTCATGTTGCTCTAGATGTCAGTGAATGGCTCAATCCATATTATTTTTATATACTGCATAGTATCCACAGATATCTATACAGTATCTACACACCAAATATTTTATAAAAAAAGTCAACATCAGAACACTATACCCATATAACCTGATCTGTTAGGCTGCCTTCACACTTGCGTTTGTGTCTGCATGCTTATGGCATGCAGAGGCAAACGCAGTGCAACGCAGCACATACTTATGTGAACACAGCAGAGAATCTCTGCATGCGTTCACATTAGTATGGTGCCCGGGCAGCCAATCAGCTGCCTCTGGGGGCAGCCAGGAGGAGGAGATCAGCAGCAGAGATCTCCTCCTCCTGGCACAGCTGAACTCCTGCCGGTGTCAGCAGGGAGAAACAGCTGATCTGACAGCTGTTTAAATCTCCCGCGCTGACACCAGGTAGGGTGATAGTGCAGGAGATATGAAACAGCTGATCGCTGCTTCAAATCTCCCACGCCGACATCACCTATTTGGTGTCGGCGTGGGAGATTTCAACAGCTGTCAGATCAGCTGTTTCTCCCTGCTGACACCGGCGGGAGATCAGCTGTGGCTCTGAATGATCTCCCGGTGGCCACCAGGAGACATTTCAATGAGATCCGCAGCGTTCTCCTGCACTGTCATGCGGAGGACACTGCGGATCCATTGAGACCCATGCATGGTTTGTGCGCTTGCGGGCGCTTGCAGATTAAACAAGCACCCGCGACCGCACAAAAAATGCAACAAGCTGCGTTTGGAGGGTGCACAAATTGTGCTCATCCGAACGCAAATGCAACCGAACGCAGCCAAACGCAGGCACATGCGTTCCCATGTTAAACATAGGAATGTATGTGCGCAAGCGTTTGGCTGCGTTCGGTACGCAGCGTTCACAAACGCTAATGTGAAGGCACCCTTAAGCAGTTGGCAACAGCCAACAATGTACCTTTTTTATGAAGACCATGTACAACGCACATTAATTAGATGCTAAAAACGCACAAGGGAAATATGTACATTTATTTCTAACATGTCTTTTTTTCTCAGCTGTCAGGACATGACATTAGCCAAGCCATATTATCAACATTACATCTGTATATTTATATGCATACACCCTTTTCCTTTGGGAGACGATTCATTACATTCGTTTTGGACACAGGACACAATTGCAACTATTACAATCAGCAAAATAAATAATGAATAATAAAAATGTATTAAATATGTATCATCATTATGAATAGAGAAAAGGCATGTGGAGGCTCATGAGTGAATGTATTCCTGGACGGATTGCTCAGAAGCCATTGTCTGGGTCTTGTTCTCGCCTGTGTAGTAATCAGCAGTCTTGAAGCTGCACTGCAGTAATTCTACATGTGACCAAACACAAGGAAAACAATGCTGCCAGCTCCACAGTGCTCACTGAGCTGCTAAGGCAATAACTGGTTAATTTCCCACAGCCTCCCAAGTAGATCTAGCCTAAGGCTGGGGTTACACATAGAAATACGTTTTTGGAAGTCATTTTCATCACCAATCCGTTTTTTATAGGGTGCTTTTTGTGTCTCCTGCACTCCTGTACGTTTTTGGAATTTTCATTAAAAAAACGCATGCGCGAACGCATGCGCAAACGCAAGTGCATGCGTTTGCATGCGTTCGCGCATGCGTTTCCCATAGGGCCCCATGTTAAAAAAAACGCATGAAAACGCATGCGTTTTTTAACTGATGCCAAAAACGCTGTTTACTGCGTTTTTGGCTCAAAAACGGACAGGGCAATGTTTTGAGCTCCAGAGAAAAACGCACAGGGTGTTTATTACACCCAATGCGTTTTTCTGTCAGTTTTTGGACTTAGAAAAAAAAAATGACAAAACTGAAGCCAAAAACTGACTGAGGGCTTATGTGTAACCCCAGCCTAAAGCATGGGCCAGGACCGGGGCAATGGAGACCTGGTGATCGGGGAGAGCACACCGCCATCGTTGTATCATAGAGCGATGCACAGGGTCACTTACTATATACACCACACTCGCCCAGTATTCCTCCGCCTAGAAATGTCTTCACCCCTCCAAACTACGCACTGAATGGAAGTGTGTGTCAGATGTCAGAAATCTATAAAAAGGAACACAAGGGTATGTGCACACATCGCCTTTTCCAGGCGGTTGAACCCGACAAGTTTTTCAAAGGAAAGATGCTTTGAGAAGTGCTAGCAAGTTTTTCTCTTTCCATAAGTGTATTTTTTGTGATTTTTTGCTTGTTTAATGAGTGCTTTTTTATATTTTTGACCGCTGATGTGTTTTTTTTTTTAGCGTGTTTCCAATGTATTTGAGGCAACTTTTTATTGGAGTTCTGAGAACAGTTTTTAACAAAAAAAAAAAAAAAAGAACAGTTTTTAACAAAAATAAAAAATAAAACAGAGAACAGTTTTTAACCCCATTTATTAGTGCAAAAACCATGATTAATTTTTCAAGTTAAAAGTGCTGACAAAATGCTCAAGAAGCCGGCCAGGTATTTTTCCAGGCATATTGTATGTTGTCCCATTGACTTGTGCTATAAAGAATAGAGCTCTTCTGAGCATAGAACACCTACAGAATGGTCAGGAGAAACCTGAAGCAGTTAGATCAAAAAGACTGAATATAACAGCAAAGCATTTTTACTAAGTAATGCATTCTTTTGAGTATTTTTTTTGGGCAAACATTCAGGCACACTTTGACATGATAAATATAATTCGGAACAAATCAAGCCAGATATGTCATTTCAAGTCACCAAGCTTTGACTTGCATACTTTGGACACATCATACAAAGCAAACACTCACTGCAGAAGAACATTATGGTCAGAAGAATAGAAGGAACCAGGCAAAAAAGGAAGACTAGCAAGCCAGTGACTTGATACTACCAGGATAACAGCAAAGAACACCCTTGTGGTCCTATCTAGGCTTGCTGTCACAGAGATTTGCAACACTTTGTCAACTGTCATGGCCTATCACAGCTGCTCCCCTCTTATTTATGCTGGAGGGGTCCTTCTGACCATGTCAGCTACAGTTTATCCTATGTTGGTCTGTGAGGTGTGATGTCCCAGACTTTGGTGAAAGTTGTGCTAGCTGTTTGATGAGGTGTTGGTAGTTCTCTGCTGTTGTTTTGTTGCTTCCTTCCTGCTCTTGTTTTTCCTCGTGCACCTCTTATTGTCGTTACCTTTGTGTGTGTATGCTTAGTTACAGAGTTTTGGTTTTCCCTTGTTTTTCTTTCCCTGTGGGTTTCATTACTCCCCTACCCAGAGGGTGGGGAAATAAGATCAGGACTGGTCAGGAGCAGGGCCAGGTTGGAGACTCAGGCCTCCTCACTATTAGGAGTTTTCTTGAGATAAAGGAAAGCATAGGGACCACTAGCTTGAGGGACAGATCAGACGCCTGGTTCTCTGTGATTCCAAAGTCATTGTGACACTCGCGCAAGATTGATCTTCCTACAGAAAGTTCATCTATCAAGTCACCATTTAAGGGGAGAAAAAGCTACTCTAAAAAGGCGCACACTGTAATTGCAGTGAATCACACAATATTTATTAAGGGAAAACAAAAAACAAGGCTAGGACAGGGAGATTAGAATAAAAATTAAAAACAAGTTACAAGGTAACAAAGAGCAAGGGCCCCACACATTGTGATCAATAACACAAGAAGGACAAGACATAAACAGTCAAACATTTGAACAATAAAGGCAGTATATAAGCTTGGTTGTTGCTGTATAATTGTACAATTGGAAACACAATTGGACAATAGGAAACACAGAAAGTCTCCCCACATACAATCCCCCACACTATGCTGTGTATCGAAAAAGTACACACATATCATATATGTCATAGGTCCCACCATAATAATAATGTTACAGAAGGAAAATGGCAACAGGGAGGGAGGAGTAGGTTCAATAGGAATATGGCAAAGAAATTAATATCACACATAAACCCATTTAACGAGTAATGTACTAAGCTTAATGGTACCTATGGTAACTTTGAGTAATGGTGGGCTAACAGTTTAACAGAGCAATGAACAGCGGAAACTCCACAATTAGCAATTACCCCCAATAAGGTTAGCACCACAGAGTGCTCACTGAAGAGCTGAACATCCTTTTTTTCCCTTCTAACTATTAAGGTGTAGCGTACATGGGTTGGGGGCAGGGAGGGGGAGCGGAGGTCCAATAAGTCAAGGATTGGATAGGTGCCCCATAGAGGGTAAACCGTGTGCCCTATGAACATCTGAAGCTGAGCCTACAATATCTAAGATTCCTGCCGGGGTATAAGGTGCTTCCCTGGCGTGTGTGGCACAAAAGGGCCCAATGTCTGTCGCCTGGGAAGGCTTCGCTATGGCTCTAAATGAGCTGAAGGCAGGTAAATAATAAAAATCCAATACACTAAGGATATGGCAGATTTTGCTGTCTTTGTTCATTCATGTAGATTAATGTATGAGCTATAGCACTTTTGACAAAGTGGTAGCACGGTTAGGTGCCAATTTTTGTGCTGAGCACTTTGGCATAAAACAGTCACCAACAAGGGAAGCCAACTGAAATGCAATAGAGAAACCTGAGAGGCTTGGATGGTAAACCGAGCACAACATGTGTGGCCTTCCATTGAAACCGCCTAACAATGCCATGGTAAATGTAACCCTATGGATAGCGCCATTCCTCCTGCTGTGCTCTAAATAAAAGCACAAATTCATGCAAGACGTTCTGTCTCTCTGTATCAGCGCTCAGCTCCTGTACCATCTGCATGAAGCCTCTGCCAGTGTAAAATCCTACATTTGGCTTATAGGCTTCACATAAACCTGTGACATCTCAGATGCTACATGGGCCAATAAGAAGAATTAGCTGTCAGTAAAGCCAAGTCAAGCCATCTACAATAACTGATTTACCTATAAGAAGAAGGACGTAGAAACATCCTGTGGATGCTCCATATTTCTATGAATAAACCCTACCGGATGTTCAGAAAGACATATTTTATGTTCATGCAAGTCTTGCTGTCTACTTGTGATGTTCTTTGCATGAGGATGACAAGATCTTCTATTATAATTGAATTATTGAGAAATCTTGCTATATGAAGGCACCCTGACTCTGTCTTTGGCTCTGCGAGAATGTCACAGTAATCTAGAAATAACTTTAATTCTTTTATTGGCCGCTGAAATTATTTAAAGGGTCTTCCTAAATATCAATAACAGGTACAATAGCAAAGTACGGTACTTGTAAAACTTAAAGCAATTATGATGTTACTAAAAAAATCCTCTGTGCACTCGAGAACAGAGGGATTTTTAATTGAATTGTTTAATGCTTGTTGTTACCGTCCAGCGCTGAGGTCTAGCAGTGTGGACAAGAATGTGCAGCGCTTACAGGCTCTTTTCATAGTCAGTGATCTATTCCTGGCTGGATCACTGGGCCGCACAATCTGACCAGCTGTACTGTCCTTGCTCCTACAATGCTGCTGCATCATTTGAGCACACATGTTTTGAGCTAGTGGCAAAACTATGCTGCTGAGCCAAACTGTCACTCTTCAGAAGAGCTCTGCCCCTGGCAAAAAGGAAGGCACCGAGGCAGGAAAGTGGTGCACTCCTTAAGGTTAAAACCTGAGAACAGCCCTTTAATTGCCAATGATGGGAAAGTGGTGATATAAGAAAGCAAAAGCAATAATAGATAGGGACTAGATCCTCTTCAACCTTTGGCATGGCTATACTCTATGAAATACCTGTTCTTATCAATTTTGTGAATGCACAATGCTAGCAAGACAGAACCAAACTAACTGATGGCATTGATCAGGCACCTCCCCTAATGGGAGAATGCCTTATATACCTAGTACCTCTCAACCTTAGGGGTCACTAAGGTTGAGGGCATACTGGCCCTTTAGGACCACTGCAGGTGCGCGGCCACATGACTTAGGCGCACTCCCAAGAGACCTGTTTGGCTTGCACAGTACCTGGGAGCTCGAGACAGCTGAGGACCACGTGGACGGCCGAGGAGGTAGGAGGAGGCATGCGGACGGGCTGCAAAGGTGAGTAAGCTGATGTCCCCATGTCATGCTGCCCCCCTGCACAATTCCCATCAAAGGATAAGGAGAATTTTCCTCATCAGTATTATATTAATATGTCAATAGTATTATATCAGTATGTCATCACTGCTGTGGTATTAAATCAGATAGACTTCAATCCTGTATCTGTAAGTTGTCATTACATAATCCGGACTGAAGTCAAATGTCATTGGCTCTGCGATTGTATGTCATAAGAATTAGGTTATATTCACAATACTGAACTTTTGGTACTGTCCATAAAAAATGATATCATTCAGACAACACTTAAAGAAATTATTATTCAATACCACTAATCTGATGACACATGGACCAAATGCCCCCAAAAAAATCTCAGCATGCACTAGTCTCTTTAGTATTTTGGATGAGACTCACCTATTCAAGTCTATGGGTGAACCATAAAGCATCTGAGTTTTACAGATATGATGTCATTATTAGTATAGGAAACTGTATTTGTTCTTGTAACTATTATTCACAGCTGATGCATACATCAAATGTCATACACATGACAATACACCTAAAAAAAAAGTCATCAGATTTTCATCCAGAAATAAATGAACAGTTTTATGCTCATGTGAACTTATTCTAACACTGCCCCATCCATATATAATCAGTTTTGGATCCATACTTGAATGGGTTTGTCTTACAGATTTCTTGTTCCTGTCTTAGGACAGCCCATCAGTACAAAAGATGAAATTCTATACTGACTACATATGGATGCCATTCGAAGTGTAATACCAGATATATTCAGTGACACTGATGGTCCCTACCAAGGATTACTTCTCAACCTCCAAGGACAAAGCACTTCTGGTACTTGAAGACTACATGGGCTACCTACTGAAAGACTGATCATCGCAGACACTGGATGAGGAGAGGGTGGGGAAACGGATTTATTGTAGGGTGCTATTATTTTCATGTCATGTGACATGGTCCTAGAGTCGATATTGACTTTTAAGATTGCTACCTCCAATAGAATTCCTGTTCTTTTATTATTTGAATTGGCAATTTATATATGTAATTTCCCCGGGCAGCATTGCATGGCCTATAAGTCTCCCTACACTAACTTAGCTCTCTGACTGATGAAGCTGTTAGTAATATTTTAACACTGGATGAGCTGTTTGTGTTTCTTTCTCACATACAGATTGTTGAAATATTAGCAAGGTTATCTTTTTATAGAATTAGACTAATTTGGTTAATTTTCTTGTTTCTTTCCCGCTCCGCACTGAAATGTTCTATGTATCAGCCTGTGTGTTATCTACATTTACCCTGAACCAGTTATTAACTATAGTGTAATTATTCTGTTAAAATGCTCTTTCCAAACATTCAAGTGCAGTCACAAACCCCGGACCATAAAATGACCCAGCGTTGTGTGAGGACTATTTATTTTCTAAACAAAACCCTAGTTTTTTACTTATAGTTGTTTAAAATCCATTTCTCACACAAAATCTTGCCGTATTTATCTGCAGAAAACATTCTCTAAGCCTAATCACAGGATTGACAAAAGCCTCTGTTATCTAAATAGGCAACGAAAACAACAGTCAGATTGTAATGATTTATCCTGACAAGACATTGTATTACTCCCAAGACTGGCAACACTTAACTGTTCATACCCACGCTGCAGGTAACACTACACGAGGCTGGATTGTTACTAAATGCTACCATGCATACCACACATACATATACATGTCAAAAGAACGGAGGACATAATCAGCTCTACATTTCTACATGTAGTATTGGTAAACAGTCCACCATACCACGGCATGACCAGCTATAGCCAGGGCTGTATTTATGATTAGGCACCTGTAGGTACGTGCCTAGGGCACCGCCTTGGAGAGGGGCGGCGCCAGAAAGGAGTTGTGAAAAACTTTTTTTTTTTTAAACTATTCACCGCCCCTCCCCCAGACTCTATAGCAAAACTGGATGGTTTGCGGGGGAGGGGGTGTCACAGCGGGGGAGCCGAGGCAAACTGGATTGTTTGCGGGGGAGGGGGTGTCACAGTGGAGGAGCCGAGGCAGCACAGCAGGCTCTATATAATTTCATCAGCGTCTTTAAAAAGCTGATGAAATAATACTCTGTGACCCCTGCACTTCCGGGTTCGGAGGGAGCTCCAGGCTGCTCTCTGACCCTGCGTGCACACGCTCTCCTGACGTCCCGGCAGCAGGGTAAGTTTACCCCTTCACTGTCGGTTTGAGTACAGTGTGCATTGCAGCCACAGAAAAGGAGAGAGAGCACAGTAGCCGGGAACAGCCTAAGATGAGGACGGTGGTGCAGGGATATGGATCCGGTGCAGGAATATGGATGGGGCACAGGGGGTGCAGGGATATTATGGATGGGGCACAGGGATATGATGGGGTGCAGGATATGGATAAGGCACAGGGGCAGGATATGGATGGCACAGGGGTGCAGGGATATGGATGGGGCACAGGGGGTGCAGGGATATTATGGATGGGGCACAGGGATGCAGGGATATGGATGGGGCACAGGGATATGGATGGGGCACAGGGGGTGCAGGGATATGGATGGGGTGCAGGGATATGGATGGGGCACATTGGTGCAGGGATATATATTGGGCACAGGGGGTGCAGGGATATGGATGGGGTACAGGGGGTGCAGGGATATTATGGATGGGGCACAGGGATATGGATGGGGTGCAGGGATATGGATGGGGCACAGGGGTGCAGTGATATGGATGGGGCACAGGGGGTGCAGGGATATGGATGGGGTGCAGGGATATGGATGGGGCACAGAGGTGCAGGGATATGGATGGGATGCAGGGATATGGATGGGGCACAGGGATATGGATAGGGCACAGGGTGCAGGGATATGGATGGGGCACAGGGGTGCAGGGACATGGATAGGCTGCAGGGATATGGATGGGGCACAGGGATATGGATGGGGCACAGAGGTGCAGGATATGGATGGGGCACAAGGTGCAGGGATATGGATGATGCACAGGGATGCAGGGATATTATGGATGGGACAGGGGTGCAGGGATATGAATTGACACAGCAGGGTGCAGGGATATGGATGGGGCACAGGGGTGGTGCAGGTGCTGGGTGCCTGGTGCTGGTGGCATGTGCCTGGTGCTGATGCCTGGTGCCAGGTGTAGGCAAGCTGGAGACCGGGAGCCTCAGAGGAAGAAGCTGCCTGGTGCCTGGTGCTGGCGAGAGGGAGACCGGGAGCCTTAGAGGAAGAAGCTGCCTGGTGCCGGTGAGCGGGAGACCGGGAACCACAGAGGAAGAAGCTGTCGGGTGCCTGGTGCCAGCAAGCGGGAGACCGGGAACCACAGAGGAAGAAGCTGCTGGGTACCGGGATGAGGGATCTGGAATCAGGAGCGTGGAGTCAGGTAAGGCGCTGTTACAGCCCAAGATAGCAGCCTGGGGGGACAGAATGGGATGGATGGAATGGAATGGGGCGGCCTGGAAGAGGGGCAGAATGGGATGGATGGATAGATGGGTGGTCTGGAAGAGGGCAGAATGGGATGGATGGATGGATGGATAGATGGGGCGACCTGGAAGAGGGGGCAGAATTGAATGGATGGATGGTATAGTTGATAATATAAGATAGGAAGTGCCCCTGTTTTGATAAAGTGCCCCAATAGACCAAGATGCTCATCACCCTAGCATGCTGCACAGCTGCTATTCAACAGGCATTTGATCCTCCTTCCTATCTTATATTAAGGTTTCTGTGATAAGGGAGCATTAACTGAAAGTATACATGTGGATCTCCTTGGTTTAATTATACTGCTTTGGACTCCCCCACAGACACTCTGAGGTCCGTATCAAAACTGATAGTGATATTCACCCCCTGGGCATGTCCTCGAGTGTCTTATTTCACCACTATGAATTGGAGCTCATCGCTTAGACATAACATCTGTCACGTTGGGATCCCCCGATGACCGATACTCTTGACCCGGTACCTTGTTCTCACCAAAGTCATTATTCAAATTTTGACATTGGTTCCATATGTCTGCGTTGCAGTTTTCCTATTAAGCACAATCGCATTTAGTTAAAAATCAGCTGGTCTGATGAAGGCTATCCAAGCCGAAACGTAACCAACACTGATAAAAAAAAAGTTGCGCTTGACTGCAAGAGAATAAAAACACAGATAATCAGTCTATACCATAGAAAATTTTTTTCTCATTAATCTTTGTGTGTCGGGGTTTTTCAACTATACTGAACTTGTTTTTTTCCCTACGGCACCAGTACTGCAGGGTACCAGGCCTTAATCTTTTCTATTCTGGATGGATGGATGGGGCAGCCTGGAAGAGAGGGCAGATTGGGATGAATGGATGAATGGGGCAGCCTGGAAGAGGGGTCAGAATGGCATGGATTAATGGATGGATGGGGCGGCTAGGAAAAGGTGGCAGAAGATGGATGGAGGAGGGGGGCAAGGAAAAGGGGGCAGAAGATGGATGAATGGAGGGGGGCATGGAAAAGGGGGCAGAAGATGGATGGATGGATGGATGGGGGCGGCATGGAAAAGGGGGGAGTAGCTGGATGGATGCATGGGGGGACGGCATGGAAAAGGAGAGAGAAGATGGATAAGATGGATTTGGAGAAGGTACATGGATGGTTTGGTGGATAGGGGAAGAAGGTACATGGATGGATGGGTGGATGGCGGAGAAGGTACATGGATGGATGGGTGGATAGAGGGAGAGGGTAAATGAAACATGGGGGAGAAGCTGCAAGGATGGGGTAGAAGCAACATGGATGAGGGAGAGGCTGCGTGGAACATGGGAGGGGAGATGCGGGACATGAGGGAGCTGGTGGAACATGGGAGCGGGGCATGGGGGGGAAGGATGAGCTGCATGGAACATATGATGGAGGATGAGCTGCATGGGACATATGGGGGTGAACAGTATGGGACATGTGGAAGGAGGATGAGCAGTATGGGACATTTAATCTGCAAACACATTTATATAGGGAACATACTGTTCTGGTGATGTATTGACGGTGGTTCTGATTATATATTATTGTATTGCTGGTGGTTCTGGTGATGTACTGACAGGGGTTATAGTGATGATGTATTATTGTATTGATGGGGTTTCTGGTGATGCATTGACTGGTTTTGGTGATGTATTACTGTATTGACAATGGTTCTGGTGATATACTGACAGTGGTTCTGTGAGGTATTATTGTATTGACAGTGGTTCTGGTGATCTAGTCATGTGGATGTTGTAATCTTTAACTTAACAGACTTGATCCTAAAACATTATAGGGCAAGTGTGCTTGACTAAAAATACAGCTGAATGTCAGCTAAACAATTGACTAAAGCTCCTAAGCACTATAGATAGGTATCCGATCACTCGGCCGGTAGCGAGCTTGCTCGACTCTCCCATATACGGGAGTACTCATTCTTCCTAGTGTTCCTGTATACAGTATGGAAGCTGCCGTTAGGCCCCTTTCACATCAGCAGTTTGCTGATGTTTCTGGCGATCTGGCAGATGGAGCCGGATCTGCCGCCTAACGGCCGACTTGTGGCGCCGATCCGGCAAACCCAATGGGCTTGTGGTCGGGTGCGGTTCTGCCAGATCCGGCACTTGCTGCAGCAAAAAAAAAAAACGTTGCTAACCGCGTTTTTTTTTGCGGCCACAACTGCCGGATTTGCAGAATCGCGGCAAAACCTCAATTGCCCCATAGAGAATTAATGGGGGCTTGCCGCAAGTTTACCTTAAGTCAGTCGCATACGCGGTAAATCTTCCGATCCGGACAGAACCGCTGAGTGAAAAGGGGTCTTAGATGTCTCTGGCTGCAGCTTATCACTTAGAGGACAAAGTGATCTACAGCCAGTAATCAGACATGCTGGATCCTTATTTCCCTCGACCAATCATCAGTTAGAGCCCCCATACACATTACACTGTCCTCGCAGGATTAGCCAACTTTAGTCTCATGTGTATGGAGGTCTTCACTACTATCTGAAGGCTACGAGCACTGACATCTGTCAACCCCCTGAGTGCAGGAATTCAGATAAAACATAGGACACACAAAAAAGAAAACCTCAAAAGGGTATGTGCCCACAGGACTTTTTGGTGCGTTTCTGCATGCAGTTTACCATTGGTTTTATGATAATGTATGCTAATGTGTTCCTGCGGTTTTGATTCCCAGCAAAACCAATGTATTTCACAGAAACGCTGTGCCCACACATTGGTTTTGCAAGTGTCAAGAACTGTCAAATCCCTGCCGTTTTGGTGAGGATGGGAGAGAATTGACATGTTATATTATTCCTGCGTTTTTGCTGCAGTCAATGGCAAAAACGCAGCATAAAAAACGTGCAAAAAACGCAGGACCTGAACAGCAATCCATGCAGGAGTTCATTCCTTTTAGCATTTATTTGTTGCTTGTTCAGGTGGAATACTGAGCGGATCTGCCTGACAAATAAAATGCTGTGTGCACATATGCTTAGTCTGACTGATCGGGAAGGGGTGCGACTGCTGAAAGTGCCTAGGGTGGCAGGAACTCCAAATATGGCCCTGGCTCTACCCTTTCCTACTGTATCCTCACCCATCCCTTGTAGACTGTGAGCCCTCATGGCAGGGTCCTCTCTCCTCTCCTACTGTATCTTCAACCATTTCTTGTAGACTGTAAGCCCTTGTGGGCAGGGTCCTCTCTCCTACCTACTTTATCCTCACCCATCCCCTGTAGACTGTGAATGCTAGGGGGCAGGGTCCTCTCTCCTCACCTACTGTATCTTCACTCATTCCTTGTAGACTATGAGCCCTCTCGGGCAGGGTCCTTTCTTCTCTCCTAGTGTATCCTCAACCATCCCATGTAGGCTGTGAGCCCTCATGGGGAGGGTCTTCTCACCTACTGTATCCTCACCATCCCTTGTAGATTGTGAGGTCTTGCAAGCAGGATCCTCTCTCCTCACCTACTGTATCCTCACCCATCCCTTGAAGACTGTCAGCCCTCATGGGCAGGGTCCCCTCTCCTCATCTACTGTATCCTTACCCATTCCATGTAGGCTGTGAGCCCTCGGGGGTGGTCCTCTCACCTACTGTATCCTCACCATCCCTTGTAGACTGTGAGGTCTTGCAGACAGGGTCTTCTTTCCTCACCTACTGTATCCTCACCCAGTCCTTGTAGACTGTGAGCTCTCACAGGCAGGGTCCTCTCTCCTCCTGTACCTGTCTGTGCCTTGTATTGCTCATATTTATTGTACTTGTCCATGTATGCCCCTTTTTACATGTAAAGCGCTATGTAATAAATGGCACAATAATAATAAATAATAAGAGCAATAAAAGGTACAAACTGGAATCAACTTGACACATGGATGCCATGTTATAGTATAAGAAGAAGGAGTTTAGCTTCTAGTAGCTACTCAAAATGGACACTTATGGTACCGTCACACGGGGAGATCTCCCGGCGATGTTGCGGAGATCTCATGAACGCGCGCATCGCTCGTGAGACGTCACACGTAGCTTAACTTACCGTCAACCCAGGTCGAACTGGCGATTCAGGAATCGCCTGAATCAACCTTGAAGTGATGTTGGCTTTTCAGATCGCCGTGTCACACAGCACTACCTCACGTCAATGTGGCATACAGAATGGTATTGCCTGAACACAGACATCGCCTGTGCCATTGCTATTGCCGCGTCACACGGCAGTAGGCATACGGATCGCTCAAGCTACATCGCCTGATTTCCCGACAATGTTGGGAAATCTCTGAACTCAGAAATAGAGATTAATCGTCGTTCAGTTGCCCTGTTACAAGCGGCGACGCACAGGCGATGTCGCTTCAACATCGCCTGAACAGGAAGATCTCGGCGACATCGCCGGTGATATCTCCCTGTGTGACGGGCCCATTAGTGTTGAATGAACAAGCAGAAAACTTGACTTTCTAGATATGGTGACACGTTAAATCACTTTAGTGGGCACCAAATAAATGAAAATTAAGGACTAAGTGACAATTTAAGACTACACACTGGAATAAAGGGGATTAGAGAGTACAGATTTTCTATGGGCACTATATGTCCTGGTACCACCTTAGGCATTACATAGAGATGAGCATTTCTTTTGAAATTCTCATTTGCTGCCTATGTGGAGTTTTCACACAAAAATAGATGTGTGGAGAAAATATTTGTGCAAATCTCAGTACTGGAAAGCTTGCAATTTCTCAGAAAATACACGTGGTGGAGGGGAAAGACACAGAGAACCCTGCTGACTATAAGAGCTTACACTCTACAGGAGAGAGAGGACCCATTGACTATAAGAGCTTACATTCTACAGGACAGAGAGGACTCTGCTGACCATAAGAGCTTACACTCTACATGAAGGATAGAGAGGAACCTACTGACCATAATAGAGCTTACACTCTACAGCAGAGAGAGGACCCTGCACACCATATGAGCTCACACTCTACAGGAGAAAGAGGATCCCACTGACCATAAGATCTTACACTCTACAGGAGAAGACTCCGCTGACCATAAGAACTTAAACTCTATAGGAGAGAGAAAGAGGACTCTGCTGATCATAAGATCTTATACTCTACAGGAGACAGAGGACTCCACTGACCATAAGAGTTTACACTCTACAGGAGAGAGAAGACCCTGCACACCATTGGAGTTCACACTCTACAGGACAGAGAGGACCCTGCTGTCCATAAGAGCTTACACCCTACATGCGAGACACTTACCCAGTGACTCTGGAAATATAAAGAAAAAATTATTCTGCTGCACAAACTGCTTTGCTGGGACTCAAAGAGATGGCCCAGGTACTGACCACCACTGTACAAGGTGTGATAATCCGAAAGATAAATGTTGCAGGACAATATAGGAAGGTCCAAGTGGCAACACAAAATGGTATTAGCCAGCTCTCTGATACCTACGCAGTGTGACAAATGGTACAATGTTTGTTTTTTTGCGAATGACAGACTGATTTCCAAAGTGTTCAAATTCATGTGAAACTGCAAATTTCAGGAAATTTGACTCAAACTTAATCCCCCGTGGATCGATCCGCTCATCTCTAATTACATTCTTTAGGTGACTAAGTCTATATATAATCTATTATTATCATATTTCATTATTCTGTACACCCAAGTGCATTCTAAAAATGAATTTTCATGATCCAGTAAAAAATCTTTTGACAGTTCTTTAAAGTTCTAGATGTTTCATCCAAAACACTTACATGCTAAAATAAAAGAAACTGGGGCTGTCAGCACATCCAAGTCTACACAATCCATTGGGTGCCTCGGTGAGGCACTAGGGACATCCAACACACCAAGTCCTCTTTCCCTTTTGGTTAAATCTATCCACTGGGACTGAGCTCTGAACAGATAAGGAATGATACATAAGAGGTAACAACTACAAAGTATAAAAAAGGTAGTAGTTTAGTCGCACAATGGAAAGCAATCAAAGGGTTAGCTCAGAATAAAGTATAAAGAAACCACAGCTACCTGAAGGGAATTACAGTGAAGATTTAATTTCCAGCAATATTAGGATGAAATATTCATAATTAAATATTACCCTGTTATAATCCTTTTCATTTTCTGCATAGGCGTTTAGTTTATACCAGAAGTGCACAACCCTACGTTCAGGTTGGTGTGACCCTAACTATCATGGCAGAGATATGTTTTTGTGTGACCTCACCATATAGCAAAAATATGACTGTTAGAAAGAACCTGTCAGCAGGATTTTGCTAACTAAAGTACAAAGAGGGACCATAATGGCGCTGTTACCCTGATTTAAATTATATCCATGGTGACAAAAATATATTTTATAGATTTTGTGTAATGAAATGTTATGTTTTCTTGTAATCGTAGCTTCAAGCATCAGGGTAGGACTGTGGGTAGGACTGTGGTAGGACTGTGGGTAGGACTGTGGTAGGGTCTTCTACCCAGACCCTCAGCTGCCTCTGGTGTATTTATTGTCTTCCTGGCTTACGTTTTGCACCTGCGGTGTCCTAGCTGCGGATGGCTCTTATGCACAGTGATCTCCTAGCAGTCTTCATGAAAGTGTCTCTGGTGGAGGTGCTTGTGCAGTTTGACCTCCCAGTGGTCTTCAAGATTATGGTACCAGTGGCAGTGCTAGAGCAGATTGAGATCTTACCTGGTCATTGATCAAAGATCTAAATCTGCACATGTGCTGCCACTGGTGCTACTTTTCCTTAAGACTGCCAGGAGATCAATGTGTGCAAGCACAGCCCACTGCTAAGATGAAGCTGGAACAAACCCAGAAGATGATAAAGACACAAGAAGTAGCGGAGGGGCTGTGGCCGAGCCGAAGACCCTACCCACAGTCCCATCCTGATACATGAAGCTGTGATTACAACAAAACTTCAAACACTCATTATACTAAATCTACAAAATGGACTTCTTCAGGTATCATTTTAATTAGTGTAACAGAACCAATTTGTCCCTGACTGAATTTTACTGAGCAAAATCCTACTGACAGGTTCTCTTTAAAGGACAACAACGGGATTCTTCTGAAGCTGACAAAGGGGTGCAGCTCTGTTCTCCAGCTGGCAAAGTTGTGTGTCACTCACTAATAGGGTGGCACTGTGTATTGCATGAATGCCCGGCCTCCTGCTTTTCGTACTGCAGAACAGAGAAGTAGGGATTCCCATTCCTCTGATACGTAGGAGTCACAAAGTGTTCAACCCAAATGTTGCCATAATCTCTGACTCGAACAACACATTAAGATTTAAAGTGGCCCTTAGGAGTAGTGCAATCCAACATTGTGGCCCTTGGACCAGAAAAAGTTATGTATTTTTGATCTAGATATAGAACCATATTTATTATTAGCCATAAAAATATGTATCCAATTAGCAATGATTTCTTTACCCTTAACTGATATAGTAACATAGTAACATAGTAACATAGTTTTTAAGGTTGAAGGAAGACTTTAAGTCCATCTAGTTCAACCCATAGCCTAACATGTTGATCCAGAGGAAGGCAAAAAAACCCCATGTGGCAACACTAAGCTCCACATTGGGGGAAAAAATTCCTTCCTGACTCCAGATACGGCAATCAGACTAATTCCCTGGATCAACGCCCTATCAAAGAATCTAGTATATATAACCGGTAATATTATAGTTTTCAAGAAAGGCATCCAGGCCCTTCTTAAATGTTAGTAGTGACTCACTCATTACAACATCATGTGGCAGAGAGTTCCATAGTCTCACTGCTCTTACAGTAAAGAATCCACGTCTGTGATTATGATTAAACCTTCTTCCCTCCAGACGTAGAGGATGCCCCCTTGTCCCAGTCTCAGGCCTAAGAGTAAAGAGATCATTAGAAAGGTCTCTGTACTGCCCCCTCATATATTTGTACATTATTATAAGATCACCCCTAAGCCTTCGTTTTTCCAAGCTAAATAACCCCAAGTTTAATAACCTGTCTTGGTATTGCAGACCCCTTAGTCCTCTAATAACTTTTGTCGCTCTTCTCTGGACCCGCTCTAGTTCAGCTATGTCTTTCTTATACACCGGAGACCAGAATTGTACACAGTATTCTAAGTGTGGTCGCACTAGTGACTTGTATAGAGGTAAAATTATGTTCTCCTCATGAGCATCTATGCCTCTTTTAATACATCCCATTATTTTATTTGCCTTTACAGCAGCTGCCTGACACTGGCCACTAAATGTGAGTTTGTCATCTACCCATACACCCAGGTCTTTTTCAGTGGTAGTTTTGCCCAGTGTTTTATAATTAAGCACATAATTATACCCTTTGTTTCCTCTGCCCAAGTGCATGACTTTACATTTATCCCCATTAAAGCGCATTTGCCATTTAGCAGCCCAAGCTTCTAGTTTACATAAATCCTCCTGTAATATAAAATTGTCCTCCTCTGTATTGATTACCCTGCAGAGTTTAGTGTCATCTGCAAATATTGAGATTCTACTCTGTATGCCCCCTACAAGGTCATTAATAAATATATTAAATAGGAGCGGGCCCAACACTGACCCCTGTGGTACCCCACTGTTAACTGTGACCCATTCTGAGTGTGTTCCATTAATAACCACCCTTTGTTTCCTATCACTAAGCCAGTTCTTAACCCACTTACACATATTTTCCCCTATCCCCATTGCCCTCATTTTATGTATCAACCTTTTGTGTGGCACCGTATCAAAAGCTTTTGAAAAGTCCATATACACCACATCCACTGCATTTCCTTGGTCCAGTCCAGAACTTACTTCTTCATAGAAGCTTATTAGATTAGTTTGACAGGAACGGTCCCTCGTAAAACCATGTTGATAATGGGTCATGAGGTTATTTTTGTTCAGATACTCCAGTATAGCATCTCTTAGAAAACCCTCTAGGATTTTACCCACAGTAGAGGTTAAGCTTACTGGCCTATAATTTCCATGGACATAATTATTCATGGACTGAGCCTGCTCCATACACAATGGGTGCTGGCTGCATAATACAGCTATCAGTGACCTCTATCAGCAGCAACTGGAGCTAACTCTGATACCTGCTATTTAAAATGTTACCTTCCTCTGTCAATATCTGGTAATGCAAATTTACAAAGGATGGACGGTGTTCACGGACCTGCGCTGCACTGTGTATGCCAACAAAGGATCAGACGTTATAAGAATTTTCACACCACACACCACACCACAGGACGATGTTCACTCTCATGGTCACTAGTAGTTTACCATTTTGGTGTGTATTGTACATAGGACAATAATAGTAACACTCTGCTGATTTATTAAACAAGTGGAGACCACTATGGAGTTATAGTTACATAAAATATTACTTTTATTTAAATACATATATAAAAGTAGACACATATACGTTTTGTACAGTGAATTACAGTCAGGAGATTCCAACAGAGGCTACAGGCAGGTAATCAATCACTCTAAGTATAACACATTTGGCATAAACATCACAATACCAAGTGGTAGTGAATCAAGCACAATGATGGGCCCTATAAACATGATGTACCATTATGCACATAATCTCTCACCCATATCATGCACAGCGATATCAGCCTCAGTCACCTACACAGAGTGTCGCCTCGTAGCACGCCCCCGCGTGATTACCTGCCTGTAGACTCTGTTGGAATCTCTTGACTGTAATTCATTGTACAAAACGTATATGTGTCTACTTTTATATATAATAATAATAATAATAAAGCTTTATTTATATAGCGCCAACATATTCCGCAGCGCTTTACAATGCAGGGTTAGCGTACAGAAAATATACAGTAAGTAATTACAATAGAGAACAAATAAAGTACAATCATTGGATACAAAAGCAATAGGCATAGAATCAATGTGAAAAAAAATACAATAAATAAAGCAAGAAATGAAGGTGACCCTGCTCAAAAGAGCTTACAATCTACAACGGGATAGGGGTTGTACAAGGTGTCGGGGCTTATTGCACTGGTGGTCCAGGCATCTTGAGGAAATGGGGTATAGGGCTAAGCTTACATGAATGGTCATCAGTCTGTGTAGACCTTTATGGTTTGGTGGAGTTTGTAGAAGAATAATGTCCAGAGGATAGCCCATTCACTGTCTACAGTACAATGGACATGTTAGGGAGTACGATAGGCCGCCTTAAAAAGATGCGTCTTTAGGGATCGTCTGAAGCCATGCAAGTTGTGGATAGTCCTGATTTCTTTGGGTAAAGCATTCCAGAGGTTTGGTGCAGCTCTGGAAAAGTCTTGGAGCCGGGAGTGGGAGGATCGGATTAGTGCAGATGTTAGTTGAAGGTCATTTGAGGAACGTAGAGAGCGGGTGGGGTGATAGACAGAGATGAGGGAGGAGAGGTAGGGGGGAGCTGCACTGTGAAGAGCTTTGTGGGTAAGAACAAGCAATTTGAATTTGATCCTGTAATATACGGGCAGCCAGTGCAATGACTGGCACAGAGCAGAGGCATCTGAGTAACGATTGGCCAGATGGGTGATCCTGGCTGCTGCATTAAGGATGGACTGGAGAGGAGAAAGTCTGGTGAGGGGGAGGCCGCTTAATAGAGAGTTGCAATAGTCAAGGCGGGAATGGATTAGGGCCACGGTGAGGGTTTTTGTTGTTTCCAGGGTGAGAAAGGGGCGGACTCTAGAGATATTCTTCAAGTGTAAGCGACAGGAGCGGACGAGAGATTGCGTGTGGGAGGAGAAGGAGAGATCGGTGTCAAATATAACACCCAGACAGCGAGCCTGCTGTCTAGGCGTTATCGTGGTGCCGCACACCGAGAGAGAGATGTCCGATTTAGGGAGGTTAGTGGATGGGGGGAGCAGAAGAAGTTCAGTTTTGGAAAGGTTTAGTTTCAAATAGAGAGTGGACATGATATTGGAAACTGCAGCTAGACAGTCATTGGTGTTCTTTACTACCGCAGGGGTAAGGTCAGGGGCTGAAGTGTATAGTTGAGTGTCATCAGCATAAAGATGGTACTGGAAGCCAAATCTGCTGATGGTCTGTCCAATCGGGGCCGTGTAGAGAGAGAAGAGGAGAGGGCCAAGGACTGAACCCTGAGGGACCCCAATAGTGAGGGGAAGAGGGGGGGAAGTGGAGCCAGCAAAAGATACACTGAAAGAGCGGTCAGAAAGATAGGAGGAGAGCCAGGAGAGAGCAGTGTCCTTTATGCCAATGGAGTGCAGCATAGAGAGTAGGAGCTGATGGTCGACAGTGTCAAAAGCTGCAGAGAGATCAAGGAGGATAAGCAGAGAGTGGTCACCATTACGTTTTGCTGTCAGAAGGTCATTGGTCACTTTGATGAGGGCAGTTTCTGTGGAGTGAAGGGGGCGGAAACCAGACTGTAATGGATCTAGAAGAGAGTGAGCAGAGAGGTAATGGGTGAGGCGGGAATAGACCAGGCGCTCCAAGAGTTTAGAGATGAAGGGGAGATTGGAGACTGGTCTGTAGTTATTTGTGCAGGTTGGGTCGAGAGTGGTTTTCTTTAATAATGGAGTAATGATCGAGTGTTTGAAGGAGGAGGGGAAAATGCCAGAAGAGAGGGAGAGATTGAAGATTTTGGTTAGATGAGTGGTGACGACTGGAGAGAGGGACTGGAGCAGGTGTGAGGGAATGGGGTCGGTAGTGCATGTGGTGGGACGAGAGGAAGATAGGAGCCTGGAGACTTCTTCTTCTGTGACTGGGTCAAATGTGGAGAGTGAACCGGAGGGGATGTGAGGAAGAATGGGGGTGGCAGTGCTTGGAGGCTGAGAGCTGATTTCCTGGCGGATGTTGTCTATTTTATCCATGAAGTAGGAAGCCAGGTCATCAGCAGAGAGGTCGGTGATGGGGGCCTGCACTTTAGGACTGAGGAGAGAGTGAAAGGTGTCAAAGAGTTTTTTTGGATTGTTGGATAGTGAGGAGACCAGGGTGGTGAAGTAGGTCTGTTTGGCAAGGTGAAGGGCAGAGTTGTAGGTTTTGAGCATGAATTTATAGTGGATAAAGTCTCCTGGTGAGCGAGTTTTCCTCCATAGGCGTTCAGCACTCCTGGAGCATCGCTGGAGGAATCGGGTTTGTGATGTGAGCCAGGGCTGTTTTGTTCTCTGCTTGGAGGTTCTGCGGGTGAGGGGCGCTACTTGGTCCAGGGAGCTTCTGAGAGAGTCATTGTAGTGATTTACTGCCTGATCTGGAGAAGAGATTGAAGAGATTGGGGACAGAGATGAGATGAGGGAGTCTGTGAGTGCTTGAGGGTTAATGGCCTGTAGATTTCTGGATGTGTGATAGGTAGGCTTGGGCTGTGTTGGCCGAGGGTTAGTGAGTGAGAAGGAAAGAATGTTGTGGTCAGAGAGTAGAGTTGAGTTATCCAAGGGGGAGGATGAGCAGAGCCGGGTAAAGACAAGGTCAAGGGTGTTACCGTTTTCGTGTGTCTTAGAGGTTGAGAGCTGTGATAGGCCAAGAGAGGTAGTTAGAGATAGGAGCTGGGATGCAGATGGGGAGATGGGGCTGTTTATGGGAATGTTAAAGTCTCCCAGAATAAGGGTTGGTAAATCTGAGGACATGAAATGCGGGAGCCAAGCGGAGAAATGGTCGAGGAACTGGGTGGGTGACCCTGGGGGGCGGTATACCACTGCTACTTTGAGGGGGAGGGGATGGAATAGCCTAATGGTATGGACCTCAAAAGAAGGGAATGAGAGTGATGGGGCTGGAGGAATGACCTGGAAAGTACATTGTGGGGACAGGAGGAGGCCGACTCCACCGCCACGTCTGTTCCCAGGTCTAGGGGAGTGAGAGAAGTGTAAGCCGCCGTAAGAAATAGCAGCAGGGGAAGCAGTGTCTGAATCCTGTATCCAGGTTTCTGTGAGGGCCAGCAGGTTAAGAGAGTTGGAAAGGAAGTAATTGTGAATGAAGGGAAGTTTGTTGCATACAGACCGTGGATTCCAGAGAGCGCAATTAAAAGAGGGAGGTGAAGGTGTGCAGGTAATATTAATGAGGTTAGTGGGGTTTCTGTGTGAGGTGGGAGAGGGGTTGAAGTTAGAGGGTGGACCAGGGTTGGGAGAGATATCACCTGAGAGGAGCAGCAGTAAAAAGAGGAAGAGCAGATAGTTTTTGGGATTAGGACATGATTTATTATGACAAGCTTTGGAATATGATGGGCTGAGAGTCTTCAGTAAACTGAAGATAGCATGGGAGCTGTACATAGAGTAGGGCAGGAGAGAGGGGCTGATGTGAATGAGTGGTGATGGAGGGGGGATGGGGTGATAAAAATTGGTGGCGAGAGCACATAAGAAAACAAACAGTGAAATACAAGACATGGTAAAGATTAGTAGTGAATGGAGTTATGCACAGTGTTTGAGTGTCCCTCTATGTCATTGTCTTCCAGCAAGAGCACATAGAACAATAGATGGTGAAGTAAAGGACATGGTGATAGGGAAAGGAAAAGTAGTTTTTTTTTTTTTTTTTCTCTCCCTGTTAAATAGAGTGGCGTACCTGACTCCTGCCCTGACTAACTGCCATGAAATAACTGCATCCACTTAGCATTCAATGCCACTTTGCATGAGATGCCACACGTGTCTGACCCCCCACACGTGTACCCCTTAAGAGTGAGCTAAATTTATAGGAGACACTATCAGGATCAGGTGAGGGGGCTTGTGGGAGGAAACATGGTATCAGGTAATTAGCTACAAGGAACAGCAGGGGTGCAAGAGGATGAAAGGGCAAGACTCCCTCCACACTCTAACACCTCCAACAAGATAACTATTACAATCTGCCAAATTGTCATATACTGGTGAGTGAGTAATGTAATGCATAGAGATGACACAGGAAACTTTACAATAAGTGCAGTGTTGGAATATTACCATGAGACTATAAGTCAAGCTGATATTGCTATGGAGATCATTGCAACAATCACAGGTATATTGAACATGCACTGTTACAATGAGTTGGGTACAAGTAGATTGACAGCAAGCAGTGTTGGAATATTACCATGAGACTATAAGTCAAGCTGATATTGCTATGGAGATCATTGCAACAATCACAGGTATATTGAACATGCACTGTTACAATGAGTTGGGTACAAGTAGATTGACAGCAAGCAGTGTTGGAATATTACCATGAGACTATAAGTCAAGCTGATATTGCTATGGAGATCATTGCAACAATCACAGGTATATTGAACATGCACTGTTACAATGAGTTGGGTACAAGTAGATTGACAGCAAGCAGTGTTGGAATATTACCATGAGACTATAAGTCAAGCTGATATTGCTATGGAGATCATTGCAACAATCACAGGTATATTGAACATGCACTGTTACAATGAGTTGGGTACAAGTAGATTGACAGCAAGCAGTGTTGGAATATTACCTGTATGAAGAGAAGAGAAGAGAGGACGGATGTTAGTCAACTGCCATGAAATAACTGCATCCACTTAGCATTCAATGCCACTTTGCATGAGATGCCACACGTGTCTGACCCCCCACACGTCATATATGTACTTGCTGTAGTACCCGGCTACGCCCGGCTTAATAAATAACTGATGTTAGCTATAACAAAATAGAATTTGAATATGTCATATTAATGACCTGTAGGAAAATAGAAGCTGAGCTGTGACTGGTTGCTATAGGCAGCCTGATAATTCTCCAGCCAACAGTAAACCCTCCCCCATGCCGGGCAGTATATGTTACCTCACACATACACATAATAGACAGCTCATGTGACTGACATCTGCCTCAATTCCCTATATGGCACATGTGTTGCACATTGGCTGTTTTTAATCATATGTTTATTTTTGGAAAATAAAGATAGCGCACGTATGAGGCAAGTTGTGTGAGGCGATATGTGCACGTCTGTGTCTGTGTGGTGTATGTGTCCCTGGGGTGTGTGTGTGTCCCTGTGGGGTGAGTTCATATGCCCCTATAGGGTGTGTATGTGTGTTCCTGTGGAGGGGGTCTGTGTGGTGTGTGTGTGTCTCTGTGTTGTGTGTCTCTTTGTGGTATGTGTGCGTGTGTGTTTGTGGGGTGAGTGCATGTGTCCCTATAGGTTCTGTATGTGTGTGTGTCCCTGTGGGGGGGTCTATGTGGTGTGTGTGTGTCTCTGTGTTGTGTGTCTCTTTGTGGTGTGTGTGTGTCCCTGTGGGGTGAGTGCATGTGTCGCTACAGGGTGTGTGTGTGTCCCCGTGGGGTGTGTGTGTGTGTCTCTGTGTTGTGTGTGTCTCTTTGTGGTGTGTGTGTTCATGTGCGTGGTGAGTATCCAATGTTGGGGCTGCACCTTAGCGACTATACACTTGCTGTTACTCTTTGTGTGCTGTGGTGTGTATACATGTCCCCGTGCGTGGTGAATATCCCATGTTGGTGCCCCACCTTAGTGACTATATGCTGGTATATGCTGTTAGTCTTTGGCGCTGTTATTAAGCCCCTCTCATTCACAACTGTTAACTGGTAACTGTCACTTTTTCCCCATTATGTAAATAGGGACAAAATTGTTTGATGAACTGGAACACGGCAGGGTTAAAATGTTGCCTCACAAATAGCCTATGACGCTCTTGGGGTCCAGACGAGTGACTGTGCAAAATTTTGTGGCTGTAGTTGCGACGGTGTAGATGCCAATCCCGGACATACACACACACATACACACATTTGTCACGCTTCCGGGAGAAGGCACCCTAGAGTGGACCCACTGGGCCGTGATACCGAACTCCCCTGGGTGAGCTGATCCTAGTTTACCCAACCCCTATACAGGATTCAGGCAGCCCTGGGTCTAAAACCACGCAGCTAGTACCAGGGGGCGGTTGTAAGGTAGGCTATACTAAGTACAGAGAAGTATTCCAGTAACAGGGTACAAGGCTAGAGACCAGAATGGTGCTACCAGGAAGCGCACTAAAGGTTCCAGGACACAGAGCACAAGAAGGCCTGACCAACATCAGCAAGGCAAAGCAAACTGACTTAATAATCAGGCACCTCCCATCAGAGGAGGTGGCCTGATATACATGGAAGAGCAGCTATTGTCAAGGGAGCGTCAGCTGGACCGTGCCGGCCCCTAGAGTCACATGGAAGGAGTGCACCTAGCGCGCCGCTGATTGGTCACATGAATAACGACCATAGTAATGTGCTCATGTGCGAACCCGGCGGTCAGCTGACAGGAAGGGAACATGGCGACGGCTCCAGACACAGCACGCCTGGATGTCGGACGCCCGTTGGCAGAGAGAGCAGGAGATGTTTGGACCCGGAGAGGTGAGCTGGGAAGCGGTGCCAGGGGGCCTAACAACATCAGCTTTAATATAGATTTAAATAAAGGTAAATTTATGTAACTACTAGCTGTGAGCCCGATGCAATGCATCGGTGGTCTAGATTATTTTAAATTATATTTAAGATTTCAAATAATAATCCAATTATTAATGAATCTTTACACAACTACATATATTTGTATGATTGATTCATTTAAGGAAAATTGAACTATTATGTTGTAAGGTCTTAGAACACAAAGTAGCAACTCGCCTATACTTCTATGGGATTACCGCAACCTCGCGCTACACAGACTCGCAATGAATCCCATTGAAAGTATAGTGGGACTTGCGTCAGGTGCGCAGCTGAGGTAGCACTCGCAATGCCTGCGCGGCCATTGCATCGCGCTACACAGCGCCTCGCAATGAATCCCATGAAAGTATAGTGGACTTGCGCAGTGCGCAGCTGAGTAGCGACTCGCAATGCCTCCGCCTTGCTCGCGCACACAGCGACTCGCAATGAATCCCCATTGAAATATGTGGGACTTGCGCAGTGCGGCAGCTGAGGTACGCTCGCAATGCCTCGCGGCCATTGCTCGCGCTACACTGCGCCTCGCAATGAATCCCCATTGAAAGTAAGTGGGACTTCGGAGTGCGCAGCTGAGTAGCGACTCGCAATGGCCTCGCGCCATTGCTCGCGCTACTCAGCGGTAATCGCTAAGTTTGTAGCCGACCTGGTCATTTCGCCACGACTTCAATGGCCGCTTCGCGGCCATGCTCGCGCGTGTGAGTCACATAGTGACAAGCCACGGCGATTTCGGTCCGACACGATTTTGCTACGGCAATTAATAGTAATACTCCATATTGGTCTCCACTTGTTAAAGGATCAACGTTGTTCATACTAAAGCTTTATTCCGACGTGTTCGGAGTTAGTCCCAACTCCTTCCTCAGGATAATTCCCTTTCTAGTGTTGATGCAATATCTGGTAATCGCATTAATGGTGTGATCACTCTGCTCATCATTCAAACCGTAACCCCATGCACTGAGACAGCAGGATACCACGGCTACTATGGCAGCCTGATTTATACAAGGCCCCTATACAGCCATCTACATTCTAACCTAAGTCTTCACTAACTCAATCAATGATAATGTACGAGATCAAACAATCACTGTTCAAATCCCCTAGGTGGACTAAAAAATTGAGTGAAAGTTACTTTAATAAGAAAAAAAATTAAAAATATAGCATAGATTTAAAAAAAAAATATATAGAAAAATCACACCCTTTTCTCAAAGTGTACACATTAAAAATATATACTTGTTCTCGCATTCATAGAAGTCCTATATATGAAAATGTAAAATTAATTAACCTCTACTGTAAATGCTGTAATGAAAAAAATCATTTAAATTGGCATTTCTCAGTCATCTTGTATAACCAAAAAATGTAATAAAAAGTTATGAAAATGTCATAAAAAAATGTCATAAACATCTCAAAATGAAACCAATGAAAACTGCAACAAACACACAAAAAACCAAACCATCCATGGATGAAAAAATAAAAAAGTCTTAGAATTGTGGACGGAGATATAAGGAAAAGATAAGGCTCTTGGAAGAATAACAGAAAGAAATGAAGGAAGGGGTTAAGGCTGTATTACAACAAAGAGCACCATGGCGTCCTGTCCATTTCTATAGGACTATCCCTCTGTACTGCTGCCTGCAATAACAGAATCACTGGCACTCATTACAAGTCTGTGGAAGATCAGATCTGAGACACAATTGTTTCCAAACAGTATATCCCTCATACATGGCTAATAAAGGAAAATAATACACACACTGGCAAGAAGAATTAGGCCAACTAGCAACATTTTCTACATAAAAATCATTTGTTGCCCCAAATAATGGACACATGGGAAAATCGAGCATCTTTATCTCACAGTTTTGTCTCAAAATGCATCAAAGATAAAAAGAATAGCATGGTCTAATATGTATAATAAAGGAGAAGATGGAGGGCGCTGAATGACAGCTCTGCCACATTTGTAACACAGCTTGGACCATATGAATGTACAATAAGCCAGTAAAACAAATACAATTTATAGCAGCTCTTTCGTGCAGATTTTGTATGTATTATCCGGCCAATATTTTGTGCCAAAAATAAGTGTTATGCCGCCTTCTACAGTGACAGGGAAAGATAAGCAGAGAGTAGAAAACCTCATAAATAATCATGTGCGTACAAACACTGCTTACTACATCCAGAACCAGAATAATGTATAGTTACAGGAAAGCCATACTGAAAAGAAGGAAGGATGGAAGAAGTCACTTGGGTCCACTTATATTGTGGAAGTCATTAACAAGATAAGAACCCTGATTACTGCACCTCTTAATTATCAAATCTTTTGCTGGATGATATGTCTTTTACTTTTAGTATAAACACTTGGCGTGAAGAGACATTCACAATTGAGATATATACTGTAACTATTCATCAGAGAGACCTGACAATAGATTTTACATTCATACATTATTAATAAGGTATCCTAAACCTGCTAAGAATAGTGTACTGATTCAAAATCAATGTCAGAGTAGTTTAATAGTCCGTATATTAAGATGAACTTTTTATGAGCAAAGCTAAACAGTGAGAAGGCTCATGATTCCAAGTGTATTTATTCTAACCGTCCAACCGGACAATCAGGGTCAGCTCCAGGTTTTTGTGGCTCTGGGCGAATGAGTCTCAGTGGGCACCTTAACACATACTGGCTGAATATATACAGTATAATATAAAGGATACAAACTATAATATATCTATATATATAATCCCATAAATATAATCTCTCTTGTGCACCATCTCCACCTTCTGCGCTGTGTCTCTCCCTCTTTATGTGCTGTCTCTCCCCTATCTGTGCCTGTCTCCCCCATGCTCATTCCTACCAGGACTCTGACGGGGCGGACCTATCACTGAAAGAAGGACCGTGCTGAAAAACGCCTATCCCCATTTGGGAATTATTGAATAAAGCAAACCACTTATATCGAGCGTTCGCCACCAAGGAAAGACGCCTCTTTCCAATCTTATCCTAGAACATTCCATGACCCACACCTGCCAATTGTCGTGATCAAGGCTTTGGTTAAAGCCGAAACGCGTTGACATCTGTGGCCATTAACTGTTCATAATAAACCTTGCATCACAAACATCTAAAGGAGTGTGCAACTTTGTATCCATAATTGTCTCCCCCATGTGCGCTGTGTCTCTCCCCTCCGTCTATTTCCCCATGTTTGCTGTCTTCCCTCTCTGAGTCTTTCTCCCCCTTGTACGCTGTCTCTCTCTCTCCCCCCCCCCCCCATCTCCTTTCTGTGCAATGTGTATCTGCCACTCCCTTAGGCTATGTGCTAATGGTGCAGCGTGTATTTTGCAGTGTTTTTTTCTACAGCATAGTGTGGGATAAGCAAAGTCTAAGGCCTCCTTCACATTACATTTTTTGACTGTCCGTGGGGATCCTGTTTTTTGCTGGACCACACGAACAGTAACGGGCGGGACCGGATTCTTAACTCCGGATGCCATGTCTGGACCCGGGATTTTGAGGGATTTGGTCACACAAAGAGCTGGGAAGAGCCGAGCCTGCAAAGCACAGGCAAGTGGTGTTGGGTCTGTACTTTAACTATCATAATGTATCTACATACATTGCGAAAGCAAAAGAAAGCAACGGTTAAAAATAAAAAAAAAAATGCTCATCTCTACGCCGAGTGTCCCGCGATGTGAGGCGTCCACGTCTGATCGGTGAAGGCCCTGAATCATCTGACTAGCGACAACCGATCAGCTGACAGCATCAGCCGAGCAGTTTAAATCGCCCCCCCAAAACCCATCGGTGGGCGGGCAATTTAAAACGCTCAGCTAATGCTGTCATGTGACACATCAGCTGAATTGGACAGCGCCGGATCCGATTCTGTCCGATTCTGTCCGCTTTTTTGAAGGCAGCCCCAATTCGGAGCAGTCACTGATTTTGGGGACGTAAAAAAGCGGACACAATCGGACCCCTGCAAACACGGATGGCCAATAAGGACCAATCCGTGCCTATCCATGCCCATAGGGAACAGAGGAGCCAAATCGGATCCGTGGCTATCAGTTTTACAATGGATAGCCACGGATCCCCAAAAAACGTGATGTGAAGGGGGCCTAAGTGAAACAGAAAGACCTGTGCCAATGCTGAGTTCTTTCGTGCGATGGAAATGCTCTGTTTTTCAGTGCGAGAAAATCTGCGGCATGTCAATCATTCCTGTGGATTTTCCCACCAACATGCAGCACTTCCCAATGCAGAATCTATCATTTCAATTCTGGTCTCTTCTCTCACTCTCCTAGAAAATTAGTTTAGTAGAGTCTGGATCAGACATGAAGGCAAAAAATGCACCTTATCTGCACCAAAGAGAACGCACTGTTGGCACAGCCATTTTTCTGCTGTGTTTTTTTCTGCAAGTGCAGATTTCTGATGGCAAAAAACATGCACAAATATTCTGAAGCTGACACATATAGAGATGATTTAATTCAGTCTGGCGATCATCATCATATCATCATCATCAATAATCTGAGAGCACCGTCAATCACCAGATCCCTCAGCACTGATAGTAATTGATCAATGAGATGAGAGCCGCTGGACAGAGCACACCGGATTGCAGAGCACACCGGACGGCAGAGCACACTGACAGCATAGTGCACACCAGATGGCAGAGCACACCAGATGGCAGAGCACACCAGACCACACTGACAGCAGAGTATACTGAGTGGCAGAGCACACTGACAACAGAGTAAACTGGACAGCAGAGAACACTGACAGCAGAATACACTAGATGGCGGAGCACACTGAACGGAAAGCACACTGATGGCAGAGTACACCGAATGGCAGAGCACACTGGATGGCAGAGCACACTGACAACAGAGCACAACAGACAGTACAGCAGGGCACAGACAACAGAACACAACATATGGCAGAGCACACGACAGCAGAGTACCAGGCACATTACAAGATTTGCAGGGCACTGGGCACTGCACATGACCTGCAGAGCACCAGGCACTGTACATGATCTGAAGAGCACCGGGCACAGTACATGATCTGAAGAGCACTGGGCACAGTACATGATCTGCAGAGAACTGGGCACTGTACATGATCTGCAGAGCACTGGGCACTGTACATGATCTGCAGAGCACTGGGCACTGTACATGATCTGCAGAGAACTGGGTATTGTATATGATCTGCAGAGCACTGGACACATTACATCATCTGCAGAGCACTGGGCACTGTACATACTCTGCAGAGCACTAGGCACATTGCATGCTCTGCAAGCACTGGGCACTGTACATACTATGCAGAGCACTGTACATGGTCTGCAGAGCACTGGCACTGTACATACTCTGCACATCACTGGCACTGTACATACTCTGCACATCAATGGGCACTGAACATACTCTGCAGAGCACTGGGCACTGTACATACTCTGCAGAGTACTGTACATAGTCTTCAGAGCATTGGGCACTGTGCATACTCCTTCCTGCATAGCACTGAACTAAACATATTCTGCAGAACACTGAGCAGTGTACATATGCTGCAGGTCACTGGACACTACATACTCAGCAGAGCACTAGGCACATTGCATGCTCTGCAGAGCACTGGTCAGTGTACATACTCCTTCCTAACCTGTGCGACAAGCAGCAGATTTCTATCTCCTGAACCTCCTACAGAAGCTAGAGATCTGCTGCCGGCTGCACAGGTTAGGAGGGGGGGAGAGGGAGACAGCGCACAGGGGTCCCAACACAGAACCCGTGGACCCCCTGTAAGGGTCAAATACATAGCACTCAGGGACCCACAGCTATCGGGAGGAAGCAGTGCAAGTCAGGTCCTGTAGCAGACATGGGTCCCCAGGCATTTCAGGGCCCTGGCACTTGCTGGGTGTTGATGCTGGCCCTGCTGACAATCCCCTCAGTGTTCCTCTTTCCTGCTGAGTTCTCACACTGATTAGTACAAGCTGCAACTTTGACTCAACTTGGGTTGGCAGAGACTGAATACCCTTTTTTAAGTTATCAGCTCTTTCACTCTATAGCCAGGCTTACAAAAAAAATAATTTTATGGGCTCGCTCCCACTTGCGTATAAAATGGATGACTGCAATACGAGAAAAAAAATGACATTGCACTCAGACCCATGTTATTCAATGAGTTAGCGCTGATCTGTGAGGTTTTTATCAGCTGTAATTGGCCTGAGGAAAGAATTACATCATGCTGCATATAGCCGAGTTTAAAAGTCAGTCAAAACTCACTAATGAAAATCTATGGGTCAAAAGAGAAAAACAAACGGTACAGGGACAATCCATATGGTGTCCGTTTTTACAGATACATTACAATTCTGTAGCAGAGAACATTGTAAATGTTGCTATTAATGATTGTAGAATAAAAGCTGCTGAGAAAAAATGCATTGCATACGGCAGCAAACGGATATCCACACGGATGTAACAGATGTCATACGCAGGGGCGTAACTACCGGCATAGCAGACGTAGCGGTCGCTTTTGGGCCCAGCGCTTGTGGGGGGCCCGGACCCTGCGCCGCTACGCTGCTATCCGGTCAGCTGCGATACAGTGGCGTAACTACGCGGTCGGCGGCCCCGAGCTCCTGGGGCCCTGCTGCCTGTGCCCAGCGCCCGCCGCCACAGACCGAAGAGGACTGCAGTGATCCTTCCTGCAGCATGCGCGCCCCACCAAAAGCTGGGAGAGGCAGACAGGTATTGTGTGCTTCCCACCCGCCGCCCACTAGCAGCAAACCCCCCCCCCCCCGTTCTCACCCGGCCGCACCACTACACCCCCACGCTTCTCACAGGGCCCTAAGTATTCTTGCGCGGGGCGCGAGGACACTTGTAAGCCACTGCCACTGGGGCTGCTGTATATACTGCGAGGGCCTGTTACTACAACTGGGGAGGCTGCTGTATACTACACTGGGGAGGCTGCTTATATACCACTGGGAAGCTGCTGTATACCAATGGCTGCTGTATATCACTGCCTGGGGCCTGTGTACTACCATGGGGGGCCTGTATACTACCACTGGGGAGTCTGCTTGTATACCACTGCGAAGGGCTGCTGTATACACTGGGGAGGCTGCTGTATACCACTGGGGCTGCTGTATATACCACTGGGGAGGCTGCTGTATACCACTGGGGCTGCTGTATATACTGCTGGGGCCTGTATATACCACTGGCGAGGCTGCTGTATACTACCACTGGGGAGGCCTGTATACCACTGGGGGGGCCTGTATACCACACTGCTGGGGGCTGTATACCTGTGCTGTGGTCCACCCTCGGCTTATACACGAGTCAATAGGTTTTCCCAGGTTTTGGGGACAAAAGTAGGGGGTCGGCTTATACATGGGTCGGCTTATACACGAGTATATACGGTAAACTGGGTGGCGTCAGACTGTTAACACCGACTCAGTAAGGGGGTGTGTCTTGAAGGGGCCGTGTAATTGGGGGCCGTGTCTTGGAGGGGCCACATTCAAAAGTTTGCTATGGGGCCCTGCCAGTTCTAGTTACGCCCCTGGTCATAGGATGCCATATGTATGCTAGGCAAGAAATAAAATGGCACACTCACATAGTACTCACATGACATAATGAATACTAAACAGATTTCCAACTTTTCTGGGTGAGAATGGGACAGATTTTTTATACCCAAGTGGGAGCAAGCTCTAATGATGGTTTGAAGGATATCACACATTGACAAAAAATGTAAGGCTAATACAACCCTGGCAAAAATTATGGAATCACTTGGCTTGGAGAAAGTCCTTTCAGTTCTTTAATTTTGTTAGAAAAAAAGCAGATCAAACACGGCACAAAACAAAGTTATTTTAAATGGCAACTCTCAGCCTGAAGAAACACTAAAATAAATCTTGAAAAAAAAATGTGCTAGCCAGTAATGGTTACTTTTGTAGACCAAGCAGAGGAAAAAATTATGGAATCACTCAATTCTGAGGTAAAAATTATGGAAACACCCTGTAAATATTAATTCCCAAAACTAACGCCTGCATCAAATACGATCTGCTTGTTAGTCTGCATCTAAAAAGGAGTGATCAAACCTTGGAGAGCTGTTGCACCAAGTGGACTGACCTGAATCATGGCTCCAACACGAGAGATGTCAAAAGAAACAAAGGAGAGACTTATCAAACTCTTAAAAGAGAGTAAATCAACATGCAATGTTGCAAAAGATGTTGGTTGTTCACAGTCAGCTGTGTCTAAAGTCTGGTCAAAATACAAACAACATGGGAAGGTTGTTAAAGGGAAACATACTGGTAGACCAAGGAAGACATCAAAGCATCAAGACCAAAAACTTTTGTCTCCAAAACAGGAAATGCACAACAAAACTGAGGAACGAATGGGAGGAAACTGGAGTCAATGTCTATGACCAAACTGTAAGAATCCACCTAAAGGAAATGGCATTTTCCCATTACAGAAAAGCTAAATAAAAACCATCATTAACATCTAAACAGAAAAAAACAAGGTTACAATGGGCTAAGGAAAAGCAATCGTGGACTTTGGATGACTGGATGAAAGTCATATTCAGTGATGAATCGCGAATCTGCATTGGGCATGGTGATGATGCTGGAACTTTTGTTTGGTGTCGTTCCAATGAGATTTATAAAGATGACTGCCTGAAGAGAACATGCAAATTTCCACAGTCATTGATGATACGGGGCTGCATGTCAGGTAAAGGCACTGGGGAGATGGCTGTCATTACATCTTCAATAAATGCCCAAGTTTACATTGATATTTTGGACACTTTTCTTATCCCATCAATTGAAAGGATGTTTGGGGATAATTAAATCATTTATCAAGATGATAATGCATCCTGCCATAGATCAAAAACTGTGAAAACATTCCTTGAAAAAAGACAGATAAGGTCAATGTCATCGCCTGCAAATAGTCCGGATTTCAACCCAATTGAAAATCTTTCGTGGAAGTTGAAGAAAATGGTCAATGACAAGGCTCCAACCTGCAAAGCTGATCTGGCAACAGTAATCAGAGAAAGTTGGAGCCAGATTGATCATGAGTTCTGTTTGTCACTCATTAAGTCCATACCTCAGAGACTGCAAGCTATTATAAAAGCCAGAGGTGGTGCAACAAAATACTAGTAATGTATTTGAGTGTTGTTTTGTTTGTTTGTTTGTCATGATTCCATAATTATTTCCTCAGAAGTGAGTGATTCCATAATTTTTCTCCTGCTTGGGCTACAAAAGTAACCGTTACTGGCTAGCATATTTGTCAAGATTTCTTTTAGGGTACCTTTACACACCGCCACTGTGCCTAGCAACAGGTGGATACCGATCGCTGATGCCGCATATACACGCCGCCATTGCGTGCTCCACTGAAGGTATCTTTGTTCCCCGGAAGTGCCGACTTCCTGTGGAATACCTTTGCTACTTCACACGCCGCTACCACAAAGGAATATGGGCGTACATATTTCGCGCCGTAAGTACATAGGCGTGACAGAGTTGTGTGTTCCGTGATGCACAAGCGTTGATTGGACAACGCAATAGAGTCATGATTGAAGGCTGCCTAATACATGATGCCATTGCAATTGTAGACTGTGAATGGATAGCTCTTTAAATATGGCGCCCTGTGAAGGGACAACCAATCGTAACGCAAGAGCCTCCACCAATGATTGCTGATGGGGCGTGGTATCCATGACGCCGTGGCACGCCCCTGGGAATTCGTAGGCCACGCAAATACCTTGCCTGTGCCCCGTTTACACGCCACCACCATAGGAATTGTGCCTTCCTGTTTTTGAGCACGGCTCAGCAACAGGTGTCCGAAGGAACTGCAGGACACAGGGAGGCATTTCCCGATTTACACGCCGCCATTTCGTAGTAGTTTCATGGCAACAGGCACAACTGTCCCCAGTGCCCGGCAGTTGCTGCCTTCTTGTGGCGGCGTGTAAAGGTACCCATAGTGTTTCTTCAAGGTAGAGAGTTGCCATTTGAAATGACTTTAGTGTTGTGCCTTGTCTGTGATCTGCTACTTTTCTACAACATTAAACAACTGAATGAACATCCTCCGAGCCAGGTGATTCCACCATTTTTGCCAGAGATTGTATAATCACCTCTCTTAATGATATAGTACCACTTCCTAAAGGAAGAAAATTGATCCTATATGGATCATCCTTGTCTTTTTTTCCAGATACATTGCAATTGTTATCATAGGAAACTCTGTTTGGTCTTTTCAGATTTTTGTAACTGTTGAATTATACAAAAGAATAACATACAGATGTAAAAAATGAAAATATGAGTAAAGCACAAATGGAAGACGGATAACAATCGTCCGTTTTTGGGGGATCGAAAATTGAAGATTTTTCATATGTTTGACCGATATCTGTTTTTCTTTATATTTACATACAATCTTACATCCAAAATATTTCCTTCCCACTTATATTGCCAATATTATAAGCTGAATAGTTTCATATTGCAATTCTCTGGGCTCTGAGGTTTCATTCATTAGTATGTTTAAAGGGATCATGTCACCTCCAGAACGCCTCCTAAGCTACCAAAACACGTTCCTGCAGCATCCTATCACTATTCTCACTCCTTTTGTCTCCTAAAAGCATCCTGTGAAGTGGATAAAAACGATTTTATACTCGCTCATTAGGCATTATAATTAATAGGAGCTATATTCTTTAGCCCTTAGGGCGTGTTTGTTTTGCAGGCTCCAGGATCCACCTCCTCTCTCTCTCTGTGCTGCTTTGCTTGTGCAGGCTTTGCCCTCCCTCTCTCTGTCACTCACAGAATGCAAATCATTAGTCCTGCCTTCAGCTCCACATCACAGCAGCACAAAGAGAGAGAGGGTAGATCCTGGAGCCTTCAAAACAACACACCCTAAGGGCTAAAGAATATAGCCCCTGCTAATTATAATCCCTAATGAGTGAGTAATAAATTGTTTTTATGCACTTTCACAAGATGCTTTTAGGAGACAAAAGGAGTGTGAGATTAGTGATAGGATGCTGCAGGGACATGTTTTGGTAGCTTAGGTGGCGTTTTGGAGGTGACAGAATCCCTTTAATGTCAAGTGCTGCCATATAATTTAATATAAATCTAATTTCTTTGCTAAAAAATAATAATATTCTTGAAGAATTAATTTTATTATGAGGATTATATGGCCCTTCAGTCATCTGTCACAGATTTTAAAAGCAAGAACCCTGTCATAAAGTAATATACAGTATGTGGTTAGTACTGTGGAATCTTAACAAAGCACATACTGTACATGGGAATGTGAGAGGTTTTAAATTCATACCATTACTATGCTGAAAAAAAAGAAGGTTAAAAACAGAACAAAGGATCAAGATAAAATCTATGGGCAAAATAAGAGCAGAGGAAAGCAGAATTATTGAAGGTGGCCTCACACATCTACATATGGTTACAAACACACTTTGCTTGTCTGAGCATGCTTAATTCAGTAGTGTGACGGGAACAAAGGGTCTGATATGTTGAAAATAAACATGTCCAATCCTCTTTCCTTAACATTTCCCCTCTAGAGAGAGTCTGGCGGTTGTTAAAGGGAACCAGCAGAATTTAGGGCTATAAGGTGCAGCAGAACTGGGATACTGAATGCAATCATACCTTTACTTGAAAGAGTCCAGGTTTGATTGCAGAGAAAAGTGTAATAAAACTACTGAGAAACTGGGCAGCAGATGATTGATGTGTGCAGAACTGAATCACTATTTGGAGTTACCGTATATACTCGTGTATAAGCCGACCCGTGTATAAGCCGACCCCCCTACTTTTGCCCCCAAAAACTGGGAAAACTTATTGACTCGCGTATAAGCCGAGGGTGGACTCCAGCACAGGTATACAACCCCCAGCAGTAAGGTATACAGGCCCCCCCAGTGGTATACAGCAGGCCCCCAGGCATATAAGCAGGCCCCCAGGGGTATAAGCAGGCCCCCAGGGGTATTCAGCAGGCCCCAGGGGTATCAGCAGGCCCCAGGGGTATCAACAGGCCCCCAGGGGTATACAGCAGGCCCCCAGGGGTATACAGCAGGCCCCCAGGGGTATCAGCAGGCCCCCAGGGGTATCAGCAGGCCCCCGGGGGTATACAGCAGGCCCCCGGGGGTATCAGCAGGCCCCCGGGGGTATCAGCAGGCCCCCAGGCGTATAAGCAGGCCCCCAGGGGTATTCAGCAGGCCCCAGGGGTATACAGCAGACCCCCATGGGTATACAGCAGGCCCCATGGGTATCAACAGGCCCCCAGGGGTTTATACAGCAGGCCCCCGGGGGTTTATACAGCAGGCCCCCGGGGGTTTATACAGCAGGCCCCCGGGGGTTTATACAGCAGGCCCCCGGGGGTTTATACAGCGCCCCCGGCAGTGGTATACAGCCCCCCCGCCTAGTACCGGGCCCCCATGCTGCGGCACAGCATACAGTAGTTCATACATTACCATCTCCTGCAGCGCGCGGCTCCTCCATCTCCCGCCCGGCTTGTTGCTGTAGTGTCATGTGACGCGCCAGTCACATGACACTACAGGAAGATGCCGGCTGGGACTGGAGGAGCCGCGCGCTGCAGGGAGAGATGGTAATGTATGAACTACTGAATCCGCAGCATGGGGGCCCGGTACTAGGCGGGGGGGGCTGTATACCACTGCCGGGGGCCGCCAGGGGCTGTGTCCGGCAATATGCACTGCATCCCCTTGCCGGGGATGGACAGGGGGATGCGTGCATATTAATGAGGCGGGCCCACGTGACCGCGCGGTGTCACTGCAGCCCCCTCCTGCCTCCTCCTGCCCCCAGTCAGAGCCCCCGTCCCCGTCACACACATGTATATACTCGCGTATAAGCCGAGGGGGGACTTTTCAGCCCAATTTTTGGGCTGAAAAAGTCGGCTTATACACGAGTATATACGGTATTTATTTTCCTTATTTGTGGGCAAGCCTTTTGGCTGTAAGCCAAAGTCCCCACCCTACCCCTCTCTTAACTTTGCTTTCAGTTTTGTCAGGCACCCAGTGGCTGGAGTATAGTGACAGTGCACAGGAGCCAGAAACTGTGAGGTAAGAGGAAGGGGGAGAGTTTACCTTACAGCCGAAAGGCATGTCCACAGAAAGGCATTTTGTCTAGTATAAATGAGCAGTTGAAAGGAATTTTCCAAAAGGAAGACTTTATCACCTATTCACAGGATGGATGATAACTTCTAGATTGATGATGGTTTAACTGCTGAGATGCCACCAATCACCAGAACAGGGCACTTTTATTCCTAATACAATGGAGAGGTAGTAGACATGCTCAACTGCAACTCCATTTATTCACTTTCTAATGTGGAATAAAGGGGGCATAGTGAATGAACATTTAACGGAAATCTGTTAGGTCAAAAATCCATATGTAACTGCTATTATTTTCTAATTCCTCGCTCTAATCTCTCTTTGTTTATGTATTTCTTTTATTTCCCTCCTATCCTCTGTAAACTTCAAATAAAGAATTCATTCCATCTGTGACTCACAGTGAGTGATCCACTTAGTTCTCTGCTGTCCCCTCCCCATAAGATGAATATGCATGTCACATACTCACACCACATCACTGCACAGGACATCAGTAATGGGGTTGGGGGGGACTGTATTCTCCTCTCTGCTCTCTGTGTTTTCAGCGTCAAAAGAGGTCAAATACAGCACAGAAACTGTCACAGCAGGGATACCTGCTTAGAGAAACAAATGGAGTCTAGATAAGGCAGAGCTGTAATAGCTCTCTCCTTCCGTGTCCTCAACAGCACAGATGCTCTTATGGAAACTGAAACCACTTGCACTTGGAGCAAAGGGAGGAGCGAGGAGGGAGCTGCTGAGAGGGAGTGCATAATCACATGACAGTTTATACAGCAGCCGGACTATTTCTGTTTGCTTATAATGAGGCGGACTAATCCAGGACCCACTGCAGGGTCTGACAATACTGATAACATGGAAACTACAAATGGTAGAATAATGATTTTACATGTTTTTAAAAGCTCTGCCCAGTCACTATTCAAGGGTAATATTAGTATCATACTGAAAAATGACATGACAGTGTCCGTTTAGATTTAACTTTGAGAATAGAGGCACTACAATGCTGAATTTATCCTTATCTTGTTTGTAGTATTGTATTTTGTTTTGAAGTGTAAGATGAACCTGGAGTTTATATTTTTTGCTAATGATTTCCAATGTAGGTGTGGGACTGAGAGGGGGACAAGCTTCCCTGCCTCTCTTCTAATTTCCCACTTTCTGCCTGCCTCTGGCCTTTGATGGACAGGTTACTATCTCAGTTACCTGCCTTCTCTGCTGAGACTTCTTTCATCATTGCCTAGGGTCATCTCCGGGGGAGTGGTGTATTTTGCAAAAGGAAACGCTGGGCCATGCCCACCACCTAAGATGGACATGCCCACTAACTTGAGGTCCCCGTCACAGCAAGTATGCCACAAAAAACAGATGACAGATTCCCTTTAAGCGCTATATCGGCAAATGGATTAGGGATCCATCCAAAGTTAGCAACAGTGATCCAAAATGTTTTGTTCTTCACCCATAAATAGCATTGTACTGTACAGTCCTCATTTTCCTACACTGCAGTATCATGTGCCATTAGTACACAAAAAGCACAGCTCCAACAGTGATACAGGGAGCAATAATGGATTTTCTGAACCCTTCTGACATTGTGCAGGATAATATTCACCTGGTGAACCTCCATAAATATGTTATCTTTAGATATTAAGAGGTTATTAACATTATGGGAAAACTGATCGTCTGCCCTTCTATTGTAGAAGAATAACAAGTTTACTCTTACAGAACATTGTGCTGATTACATAATGCGAGGTGCCAGAGAAACAGATTCTATTTGGCCTTATAACTAAACCTAGCAATTGTATTTACGAGTCTGCCGCTGACGTACATGACATGCACATTTATGCCCATTTTGAGTTGTGATTCACCATGGTGACTTACAGAGCAGTAAATGTAGCGTACATCACGTAGATATCAAACAATTATTCTCATAAAAAATACACACTTTTATAAGAAAATATATATACATGTATGCAAAAAATGTATGCGCAAAATAGCTGGAGTCCCTGCATTCCCCATGTTGCAGCTGAATGGGTTAAATCCATTTTAATTGGCTATTATATTTCAGTTTAATTGTGACACTTTGGTTATATTGATTGATATCGCCCTACATTTGGAAGCAGGCACAATGCCTGGTTTTCAATTGAAAGTTTTAGCAAATAATTACAGATAACAAGAAGCTGTTCTCCGCACAATTACCGCAGGACTCGGCTCTAATTTGTAGGCGACGTGTGGAGAACATACATGATCAGGAAAGTGCCACCAAAACAGCAAACACAACATTACTGGACACGGCCTGGATACCTGGAGAAGGAGTTATGTGAGGAACACGATTATCTCATCAATAAAGAAGATGAAATGATACCAGATAGTACAATAGAGGACACATCTGGGGCTCAAATAACCGTTTGGTGCCTTCTTATCTTTGTTTGTTCTGTCTACACCCATGCAGCTATCGGGTATGTGGAGTATTTTATGGAAAATGTATTTTTTAATATATTAAATTGATTAACCGGTGTTTTGCAGGAAAGGGGCCCACTCAGAAGTTTTGTTTTCCCCCCTTCCCGAGTTGAACTCCTTAGCTACATCTCTGTCTCTATAGTGAAATGACATGGCTATTATGGATTCATAGAGGACAGTACTGGTTCTCTATGGTCACATGGCAGGGCTATTATGGATTCACAGAGGACATTACTGGTTCTCTATGGTCACATGGCAGGGCTATTATGGATTCACAGAGGACATTACTGGTTCTCTGTGGTCATATGGCAGGGCTATTATGGATTCATAGAGGACAGTACTGGTTCTCTATGGTCACATGGCAGAGCTATCATGGAATCACAGAGGACATTACTGGTTCTCTGTGGTCATATGGCAGGGCTATTATGGATTCACAGAGGACATTACTGGTTCTCTATGGTCATATAGCAGGGCTATCATGGATTCACAGAGGACATTACTGGTTCTCTATGGTCACATGGCAGAGCTATCATGGAATCACAGAGGACATTACTGGTTCTCTATGGTCACATGGCAGAGCTATCATGGATTCACAGAGGACATTACTGGTTCTCTATGGTCACATGGCAGGGCTATTATGGATTCACAGAGGACATTACTGGTTCTCTATGGTCACATGGCAGAGCTATCATGGAATCACAGAGGACATTACTGGTTCTCTATGGTCACATGGCAGGGCTATCATGGATTCACAGAGGACATTACTGGTTCTCTATGGTCATATAGCAGGGCTATCATGGATTCACAGAGGACATTACTGGTTCTCTATGGTCACATGGCAGAGCTATCATGGATTCACAGTGGACATTACTGATTCTCTATGGTCACATGGCAGAGCTATCATGGATTCACAGAGGACATTACTGGTTCTCTATGGTCATATGGCAGGGCTATTATGGATTCACAGAGGACATTACTGGTTCTCTATGGTCACATGGCAGGGCTATTATGGATTCACAGAGGACATTACTGGTTCTCTATGGTCATATGGCAGGGCTATTATGGATTCACAGAGGACATTACTGGTTCTCTATGGTCACATGGCAGGGCTATTATGGATTCACAGAGGACATTACTGGTTCTCTATGGTCACTGGCAGGCTATCATGGATTCACAGAGGACATACTGGTTCTCTATGGTCACCTGGCAGGGCTATTATGGATTCACAGAGGACTTACTGGTTCTCTATGGTCACATGGCAGGGCTATCATGGATTCACAGAGGATTACTGGTTCTTTAGGTCACATGGCGGGCTATATGGATTCACAGAGGACATTACTGGTTTCTATGGTCACATGGCAGAGCTATCATGGATTCACAGAGGATACAGTTCTGGTTACTCATTATTGGTCACATGGCAGGGTCTATTATAGAGGATTCATCAGGCATTACGGTTTCATATGTCACATGGCAGAGCTATCATGGAATTCACAGAGGACAGTACTGGTTCTCTGTGTCATATGGCGGGCTATCATGGATTCACAGGGACATTACTGGTTCTCTATGGTCACATGGCAGAGTATCATGAATTCATAGAGGACAGTACTGGTTTCTGTGGTCATATGGCAGGCTATTATGGATTCATAAGGACAGTACATGGTTTCATATGGTCAATGGCAGAGCTATCATGGAATCTCATAGAGGACATTACTGGTTCTCTGTGGTCATATGGCAGGGCTATTATGGATTCACAGAGGACATTACTGGTTCTCTATGGTCACATGGCAGAGCTATCATGGATTCACAGTGACATTACTGGTTCTCTATGGTCACATGGCAGGGCTATCATGGATTCACAGAGGACATTACTGTTTCTCTATGGTCACATGGCAGAGCTATCATGGATTCACAGAGGACATACTGGTTCTCTATGGTCATATGGCAGGGCTATCATGGATTCACAGAGGACATTACTGGTTCTCTATGGTCACATGGCAGAGCTATCATGGATTCACAGAGGACATTACTGGTTCTCTATGGTCATATGGCAGGGCTATCATGGATTCACAGAGGACATTACTGGTTCTCTATGGTCACATGGCAGGGCTATCATGGATTCACAGAGGACATTACTGGTTCTCTATGGTCACATGGCAGAGCTATCATGGATTCACAGAGGACATTACTGGTTCTCTATGGTCACATGGCAGAGCTATCATGGATTCACAGAGGACATTACTGGTTCTCTATGGTCACATGGCAGAGCTATCATGGATTCACAGAGGACATTACTGGTTCTCTATGGTCATCATGGCAGGGCTATCATGGATTCACAGAGGACATTACTGGTTCTCTATGGTCACATGGCAGAGCTATCATGAATTCACAGAGGACATTACTGGTTCTCTATGGTCACATGGCAGAGCTATCATGGATTCACAGAGGACATTACTGGTTCTCTATGGTCAATGGCAGGGCTATTATGGATTCACAGAGGACATTACTGGTTCTCTATGGTCATATGGCAGGGCTATCATGGATTCACAGAGGACATTACTGGTTCTCTATGGTCACATGGCAGGGCTATTATGGATTCACAGAGGACATTACTGGTTCTCTATGGTCATATGGCAGGGCTATATGGATTCACAGGGACATTACTGGTTCTCTATGGTCACATGGCAGGCTATCATGGATTCACAGAGGACATTACTGGTTCTCTATGGTCACTATGGCAGGGCTATTATGGATTCACAGAGGACATTACTGGTTCTCTGTGGTCATATGGCAGGGCTATCATGGATTCACAGAGGACATTACTGATTCTCTATGGTCACATGGCAGAGCAATTATGGATTCACAGAGGACATTAATGGTTCTCTTGGTCATATGGCAGGGCTATTATGGATTCACAGAGGACATTACTGGTTCTCTATGGTCACATGGCAGAGCTATCATGGATTCACAGAGGACATTACTGGTTCTCTATGGTCACATGGCAGGGCTATTATGGATTCACAGAGGACATACTGGTTCTCTATGGTCACATGGCAGAGCTATCATGAATTCATAGAGGACATACTGGTTCTCTGTGGTCATATGGCAGGGCTATCATGGATTCACAGAGGACATTACTGGTTCTCTATGGTCACATGGCAGAGCTATCATGGATTCACAGAGGACATTACTGGTTCTCTATGGTCACATGGCAGAGCTATTATGGATTCACAGAGGACATTACTGGTTCTCTATGGTCAATATGGCAGGGCTATTATGGATTCACAGAGGACATTACTGGTTCTCTATGGTCACATGGCAGAGCTATCATGGATTCACAGAGGACATTACTGGTTCTCTATGGTCACATGGCAGAGCTATCATGATTCACAGAGGACATTACTGGTTCTCTATGGTCACATGGCAGAGCTATCATGGATTCACAGAGGACATTACTGGTTTCTCTATGGTCACATGGCAGAGCTATCATGGATTCACAGAGGACATTACTGGTTCTCTATGGTCACATGGCAGGCTATCATGGAATCACAGAGGACATACTGGTTCTCTATGGTCACATGGCAGAGCTATCATGGATTCACAGAGGACATTACTGGTTGTCTATGGTCACATGGCAGGCTATCATGGAATCACAGAGGACATTACTGGTTCTCTATGGTCACATGGCAGAGCTATCATGGATTCACAGAGGATATTACTGGTTCTCTATGGTCACATGGCAGGGCTATCATGGATTCACAGAGGACATTACTGGTTCTCTATGGTCACATGGCAGGACTATTATGGATTCACAGAGGTGATAACTGGCGCTATATAATCAGATGGCGCGTCTTTATAATTTTATAGAGGACATAACTTACCAACTATGATGATATATCAGGTATATCCTATTATAAAATGAAATATAAAAGATCCCATAGGATCCGCAAAGAATGAAATTTGACAGGAGGGTTATGTATTTTAGAGCACTGAAGCACTGTAGACACAACTGTAGATGTAGCAGGTAGAAAATAAATGTAGCTGCAGATCCTTCAGGGGACACTAATGATCCAGAGTAGAAAATGCTAAAGTATAGAAAGAAGAATCATGGAGAACATAGCGGTGCTGGGACTGAAGATGAAGTACAAGATCTCAATAAAGATGACTAAGCTAAAAATATTATGAGATTGGCCTGATCTCTTCCTCAGATCCAGTATCTCAGTACCCTAATGGACTTCAGCAAGAGATCAGACCAAACCTGAAACTCATCGCAATCAACATAACAAAGCTTTTCATCTCCAGTCCCGTCAGCGCTTTTCTTGACAGCGATTCTCCTTGACTGTACTTTGGCATACCCTAGTGATGTGGCTGAGATCAAGTACATTTTATATGTACTGACAGTCTGCAGTTATTCGATGCCTTTAAATCAGCAATATTACAGATAATTGTCACATGTAACCATTCCTAAAGCTGAAATTTGAAGAAAAAAAATGTCCAAAAATATTTGGTAGAAGTGAAGCAGCAGTATATTTCAGGGCTCAGGTTCTGACAGAATGAAAAGATTAATGGAAGAGAGGCTTTTTTTGCCTCAATTCATTTCCTGAAATGTAACAACCATTATTTAAACCTTGTGTATTATCTTCTAAAATTGCACGCTGTGCGTCTGAATTCCACTCTTAGAGAAAGAGGAAGCGAATGCATTTGTGAAGAGGATAAACTAGCAGCAAAGTGAAAAGGGAAAAGAAAAAAAACATTAAGAAACTACAATTATACTTTTCAGCCATGAGAAGTAAATCAGATGGTGCTAAAATCCCTGCAGAATACACAGATTAATTAAAGTCTGCTCTTTCCAAATCTGTTATTCAGCTAAACACAGCTGCCGGGAAAAATGAAGCCTTTCCTATCATTTCCATGTGCCATCACAGAGATCAAATACAGTAGACTATAGACATACAGTATACAGAATGTATGATGGACAAAGCAGGGCGCATATCAGTGCATTGTAACACTGGCAGCACCTCCTGAGCAGACATCCGGTGGAGCTGCCATACAATGCGGCATCTGTATTGCTAGGGATGGATTTACCTTTATGTGACTGCTCTGTGATCGTCTCTCTCCTCTATGTACCCAATGCCTTATTATAGCCACATGCCTTCTAATTAACATATACTTACTTCACAACCTGCTCTGTAGGCCGATGTTCGGTCTGATTAGACATTAAGTGGCAATTTAATGTACAAGGGGACTGTGCAGGGTGAGTGCTTCCATTAATCCAATGTCTCACCATACGTGCAGTGTGACCATGCGGTAATATGGGCCATAGTACTAAAGTGCATGTGTCATTTTGGCTAATAAGGTTTTATTCTGTGTGCAAAAAAAATCTGTTCTATGCTTAGAAGGAAGCCTCAGAAACTAGTGGAGATTCCCTTTGTAATGGGTTATAAATTAAGAATTCAGACCCTTATTTTTACCTTTGTGTTAGTTGCGCCAATTACGGTATATTTTAAAGGGAATCTATCAGCAGAATTTCACACCCCAAACTATTTATATGTGCATGTAGGTATTTCAAGAACAAGTATATCAATACCTTTATATGGCCAGTTCATTATTCCTTATATAGAATTCAACTATTCAATTGATATATGCAAATGAGGCTGAAGACATAGATCTGAAGCCTATGTCACTCCGGCTCTATTCCACACCCAGCACCGCCTCCTCCTGCACAACTAACTGTTCCTTTGCCTGGAGTCACACAGCTAACGGTGTGTGCACAAAATAAGGACACACAACGCTTTGGACACAGTGTCTTGCTGTGTCCAAAACCATGCATTATAACAGTAGAAGCATAGTGGATGGGATCTGTAGAAATCCCATCCTCACAATGCAGCGTTTTGACAGCTGCAGTGTGGGTGTCCGTTCCTCCTTCTCTGCATGTTCATTTCATGCAGCGGAGTCTGACATGGCTACAATTGGGTGCAGGCAGGGAGAAGCCACCCTTTCATCCACCACAGATGGAGAGTATAGGGCGGCTGCGGTCTCCCTGCGGCCACCGGTGGGTTCCCGCAGGTCCATGACGCAGCTCCTCTGGACCATGAGCACACAGTCTTAGAGGCTGTTAGTCAAGCAGGAAAATGAGGCAGCACTGGACAGGTTATGGAGCTGGAGTCACAGAAGCTTCAGATCTACAATAGCTTTTCAGCGTTATTTCCATGGGTATGTATTGATATTTGCATTGATATTAATTGATATTCAAATGCTAATTTCTCAGTAACAGAGGAATGAACTGGCCATGTAAAGTTATGGCTGGACGTAATCTACATGCACATATAGTTTGTTGTGTGACATCTTTCTGCTAGATTCTCCCTATTCCCTTTTTGTACACTTGCTTTGGCAAAACTAGTGTGTATTTAATCCTGCCAATAAAGCTTCTTTGAATCTTGATTCCCTACAAACTAGGGCTGGGCGATTAATCGAATTAATTCGATTAATTCGCGCCCTGCTGTGGCCACGATTGTGGTTTTAACCACAATCGTCAAATTCGATTTAAAATGGCGTCCGGAGCGCTGTTTAGAAGCCGGCCGGATCTTCTAAACAGCGCTCCGGACGCCTAGCGGTAATCCCGAGTGTAACTCGGGGTTGACTTTCACTTTCAGAAGCGGTAACCCCGAGTCACACTCGGGATTACCTGCTGATGGGAACGCTGCCGAGGGTGAGGACTTGGTTTGGGGTCGGCTGAGCCCCTGCTGCTGATGAGCCCCCGGGAGGAAGGGGGGGGGGGGTGCTGACACGTTCCCAGCACCGGAGGACCGGAGGGGGGGGCTCCGCCGACCCTGCTGTGCAGCCGAGGGATGAGGACCGGGGGATGTGCTGACAGGCCGAGCTGGCTGAGCCCGGCACAGCACCACCGCCGCCGCCTCTGCTGTGCAGCCGGGGGATGAGGACCGGGGGATGTGCTGACAGGCCGAGCTGGCTGAGCCCGGCACAGCACCACCGCCGCCGCCTCTGCTGTGCAGCCGGGGGATGAGGACCGGGGGATGTGCTGACAGGCCGAGCTGTCTAAATGTTTCCCGGGAACCGAGGTCAGTCACGATAGTTCCTATGTAGTTCTGGCATCCCCTGAGCTACCCGCCTTATATATTGATTAATGGCATAGAGAAGGTTACGTGGAGATGTGATAAGGCGAGGTAAAACGGGGGGAAGGCTGCTGTGGTGATGCGTGCTGTGGTGGTGCGTGCCGTGGTGGTGCGTGCTGTGGTGGTGCGTGCTGTGTGCTGTGGTGATGCGTGCTGTGGTGGTGCGTGCTGTGTGCTGTGGTGATGCGTGCTGTGGTGATGCGTGCTGTGTGCTGTGGTGATGCGTGCTGTGGTGATGCGTGCTGTGGTGGTGCGTGCTGTGGTGATGCGTGCTGTGGTGCTGTGTGCTGTGGTGGTGCGTGCTGTGTGCTGTGGTGGTGCGTGCTGTGGTGGTGCGTGCTGTGGTGGTGCGTGCTGTGGTGGTGCGTGCTGTGGTGGTGCGTGCTGTGTGCTGTGGTGATGTGTGCTGTGGTGATGCGTGCTGTGGTGGTGCGTGCTGTGGTGGTGCGTGCTGTGGTGGTGCGTGCTGTGGTGATGCGTGCTGTGGTGGTGCGTGCTGTGGTGATGCGTGCTGTGGTGATGCGTGCTGTGGTGATGCGTGCTGTGGTGGTGCGTGCTGTGGTGGTGCGTGCTGTGTGCTGTGTGCTGTGGTGATGTGTGCTGTGGTGATGTGTGCTGTGGTGATGCGTGCTGTGTGCTGTGGTGCGTGCTGTGTGCTGTGGTGATGCGTGCTGTGGTGGTGCGTGCTGTGGTGATGCGTGCTGTGGTGATGCGTGCTGTGGTGATGCGTGCTGTGGTGATGCGTGCTGTGGTTATGCGTGCTGTGGTGATGCGTGCTGTGGTGATGCGTGCTGTGGTGATGCGTGCTGTGTGCTGTGGTGATGCGTGATGCGTGCTGTGGTGATGCGTGCTGTGGTGATGCGTGCTGTGGTGATGCGTGCTGTGGTGATGCGTGCTGTGGTGGTGTGTGCTGTGTGCTGTGGTGATGCGTGATGCGTGCTGTGGTGATGCATGCTGTGGTGATGCGTGCTGTGGTGATGCGTGCTGTGGTGATGCGTGCTGTGGTGATGCGTGCTGTGTGCTGTGGTGATGCGTGATGCGTGCTGTGGTGATGCGTGCTGTGGTGATGCGTGCTGTGGTGATGCGTGCTGTGGTGATGCGTGCTGTGGTGATGCGTGCTGTGGTGATGCGTGCTGTGTGCTGTGGTGATGCGTGCTGTGGTGATGCGTGCTGTGGTGGTGCGTGCTGTGGTGATGCGTGCTGTGGTGCTGTGTGCTGTGGTGGTGCGTGCTGTGTGCTGTGGTGGTGCGTGCTGTGGTGGTGCGTGGCTGTGGTGGTGCGTGCTGTGGTGGTGCGTGCTGTGGTGGTGCGTGCTGTGTGCTGTGGTGATGTGTGCTGTGGTGATGCGTGCTGTGGTGGTGCGTGCTGTGGTGGTGCGTGCTGTGGTGGTGCGTGCTGTGGTGATGCGTGCTGTGGTGGTGCGTGCTGTGGTGATGCGTGCTGTGGTGATGCGTGCTGTGGTGATGCGTGCTGTGGTGGTGCGTGCTGTGGTGGTGCGTGCTGTGTGCTGTGTGCTGTGGTGATGTGTGCTGTGGTGATGTGTGCTGTGGTGATGCGTGCTGTGTGCTGTGGTGCGTGCTGTGTGCTGTGGTGATGCGTGCTGTGGTGGTGCGTGCTGTGGTGATGCGTGCTGTGGTGATGCGTGCTGTGGTGATGCGTGCTGTGGTGATGCGTGCTGTGGTTATGCGTGCTGTGGTGATGCGTGCTGTGGTGATGCGTGCTGTGGTGATGCGTGCTGTGTGCTGTGGTGATGCGTGATGCGTGCTGTGGTGATGCGTGCTGTGGTGATGCGTGCTGTGGTGATGCGTGCTGTGGTGTGTGTGCTGTGTGCTGTGGTGATGCGTGATGCGTGCTGTGGTGATGCATGCTGTGGTGATGCGTGCTGTGGTGATGCGTGCTGTGGTGATGCGTGCTGTGGTGATGCTGCTGTGTGCTGTGGTGATGCGTGATGCGTGCTGTGGTGATGCGTGCTGTGGTGATGCGTGCTGTGGTGATGCGTGCTGTGGTGATGCGTGCTGTGGTGATGCGTGCTGTGGTGATGCGTGCTGTGGTGATGCGTGCTGTGGTGATGCGTGCTGTGGTGGTGCGTGCTGTGGGAAATGCAGGACATAGCTAAAGTAGATAATAACTGAAGGTAAAGGCAGTTTATAGTTGCTGTGTGACAGGAATTATACTCCAGGTCCTATATTCCATCCTCCTCCCTATATATTCTATACCTGGGTCCTATATCTCTCCCCCTCCTTACATATTATAGAATACCTGGGTGACTGGTCCTATATCCCCTCGCCCTCCTTACATATTCTATAATATACCTGTGTTCTATATCCCTCCCCCTCCTTACAGATTATATACCTGTGTCCTATATCCCCTCATATATTCTATACCTGGGTCCTATATCTCTCCACCTCCTTACAGATTATAGAATACCTGGGTGACTGGTCCTATATCCCCTCGCCCTCCTTACATATTCTATAATATACCTGTGTTCTATATCCCTCCCCCTCCTTACAGATTATATACCTGTGTCCTATATCCCCTCATATATTCTACACCTGGGTCCTATATCCCCTCCCCCTCATAGATTATATACCTGGGGGAACCTGCTCCGTTCAATAGATGCAGTCTCCTTAAAGTAATAGAAAATAGAAAAAAAAAATCGAGATTTAAATCGAAAATCGTCCATAGGTTTAAATAAAATCGAGATTTTGATTTTTCCCAAAATCGCCCAGCCCTACTACAAACAATATTTAAGAGCACAGCTTCTAAAGAAGTAACAAGTCTCATAAGAGAAGAATGTTGTGATCCTGGATCCATGGAAAACCACGTCACTATAAAGCCAGTTATACAAAATTATTAAAAGATGTAAATGGGCATCCAAAAACTTTAATGGACCCATATGTACAGTTGTGGCCAAAAGTATTGACACCCCTGCAATTCTGTGAGATAATACTCAGTTTCTTCCTGAAAATGATTGCAATCACTAATTGTTTGGTATTATTATCTTCATTTAAGTTGTCTTAAATGAAAAAACACAAAAAAGAGAATGAAGCAAAACATTGATCATTTCACACAAAACTCCAAAAATGGGCCAGACAAAAGTATTGGCACCCTGAGCCTAATGGTGGGTTTACACGCTTCAATATCGTTGCGATATCGCAACTCAATGGAGCGGGAGCGTGCATTTAGTGCACGTTCCTCCCGCATCGGAGGTTTACACGCTGCGATATCGGAATACAATGTCCGTGCGATGTCTACGCCCCCCAACCCAGGAACGATCCTGTAACATGGGAGTGAATGGGTGATGTAGAACATCGCATCGTAGTTGGGCTGTCACACAGCACGATCCGGCTCCAATGTCTATTCAATATCGGAGCATTGAATAGCACGCTCATTCAATCCCCGATATCGCATTGACATCGTTCCTGCATCGTATTGGACGTTCACACCATACAACGCAGGAACGATATCAGCTCCAACGATCGAACCACGTGACTTTTGATTGAAATCGGACTACGATATCGCAACGTGTGAACCCGCCATCATACTTGGTTGCACAACCTTTAGCCAAAATAACTGCGATCAACCGCTTCCGGTAACCATCAATGAGTTTCTTACAATGCTCTCCTGGAATTTTAGACCATTTTTCTTTGGCAAACTGCTCCAGGTCCCTGATATTTGAAGGGTGCCTTCTCCAAACTGCCATTTTTAGATCTCTCCACAGGTGTTCTATGGGATTCAGATCTGGACTCATTGCTGGACACCTTAGAAGTCTCCAGTGCTTTCTCTCAAACCATTTTCTAGTGCTTTTTGAAGTGTGTCCTGCTAGAAGTCCCATGACCTCTGAGGGAGACCCAGCTTTCTCACACTGGGCCCTACATTTTGCTACAAAATTTGTTGGTAGTCTTCAGACTTCATAATGACATGCACACGGTCAAGCAGTCCAGTTCCAGAGGCAGCAAAGCAACCCCAAAACATTAGGGAACCTCCGCCATGTTTGACTGTAGGGACCGTGTTCTTTTCTTTGAATGCCTCTTTTTTTCTACTGTAAACTCTGTGTTGATGCCTTTGCCCAAAAAGCTCTGCTTTTGTCTCATCTGACCAGAGAACATTCTTCCAAAACGTTGTAGGATTTCTCAGGTAAGTTTTGGCAAACTCCCGCCTGGCTTTTTTATGTCTCGGGGTAAGAAGTGGGGTCTTCGTGGGTCTCCTACCATACAGTCCCTTTTCATTCAGACGCCAACGGATAGTACGGGTTGACACTGTTGTACCCTCAGACTGCAGGTCAGCTTGAACTTGTTTGGATGTTAGTCGAGGTTTTCTGTTCCGTCCACATCTAGGGAGGTTAGCCACAGTGCCATGGGCTTTAAACTTCTTGATGACACTGCGCACGGTAGACGCAGGAACATTCAGGTCTTTGGAGATGGACTTGTAGCCTTGAGATTGTTCATGCTTCCTCACAATTTGGTTTCTCAAGTCCTCAGACAGTTCTTTGGTCTTCTTTCTTTTCTCCATGCTCAATGTGGTACACACAAGGACACAGGACAGAGGTTGAGTCAACTTTAATCCATGTCAACTGGCTGCAAGTGTGATTTAGTTATTGCCAACACCTGTTAGGTGCCACAGGTAATTTACAGGTGCTGTTAATTACACAAATTAGAGAAGCATCACATGATTTTTCTAACAGTCCCAATACTTTTGTCCACCCCCTTTTTTATGTTTGGTGTGGATTTATATCCAATTTGGCTGTAGGACAATTCTTATTTGTGTTTTTTCATTGAAGATAAATTAAATGAAGAAAATTAGGCTGGGTTCACATTTGCGGACACCTCCGTAGCGTTCTGCGGAGGGGATCCGCAATGTGACCGCAGCGGCCGCCAGCTCCTATCTTTATAATGGGAGCGCACGGTGCTGCGCTTGACTGCGCATGACCGTGCACTCCCATTCACTCCCATATGTGATCTGTACTCAGGCGGATGCCTGCGCACAGATCACCCAGTCTCGTCCGCACCAGGAATGCAACATGTCGCGACCCTGGTGCGGACTAGAGTGTGTGATTTGTGCACAGGCATCCGCCTGCGTACAGATCACATATGGGAGTAAATAGGTGCACACGGTCATGCGCAGCCATGCGCAGCACAAGCGCAGCACCGTGCGCTCCCATTATAAAGATAGGAGCTGGCGGCCGCTGCGGTCACATTGCGGATCCCCTTCGCAGAACGCTGCGGAGGGGTCCGCAAATGTGAACCCAGCCTAATACCAAAGAATTTGTGATTGCAATCATTTTCAGGAAGAAACTGAGTATTATCTGACAGAATTGCAGGGGTGTCAATACTTTTGGCCACAACTGTATATACTCTGCATAGAATAGAAAGTTGACCCTCTCTATTGAAGCCTATGGGAGTTATAGAAAGGGTCACACATTGCTCTGGACTCCTAGGGGTGGAATAGACGCCATACCTTTATGGTATAAAAATTAAAGCTGTGCTCTAACTGGCTACAAAGTCAGTTTCTCTTTCAGATAGTCCAGATAAAGGCCCAGTTGTATTAAAATTGTATTTATGGGTAAGACGCATATATTCTACCCTTTATGGACATAAATATTCATGCTTTCAATAAGAACACCCATTGGTGGTTTGTTGTCTGGTTCTCCTGTGTTCAGCCATGTCGTAGAAGACAGATGATCCTCCTTTGACATGAGCTGGTGTAGAACGCCTATGTCCACCCAGTGTTGCAAGGACGGTGCAATCAGACGTTTGTATTTCACTGCAAAGTAAGAAGAAGACATCCTGTAGAACAACAGCAAGTATCTACGGAATATGAGTGACCAGTCCTGAAGAAACGACAGCACATATTCATGGCCACTAGCTGAATATGGTTACAGACCTAGCGCTTGCCTTCACACATACTTAAGGTAGGGAAGACTCTAACCTAAATGTATAATTTCTTAAAACTATTTAATACAAATATCAAAAACATGATTTAAAAATGAGTACATAAAAATATATTAGATTCTGAGAATAAAATCTGTAATAGCAGTTTGTGTTCAAATATGCTGTGTGGTGTCCTGGCAGTATAAGGCGCCTTCTCCTAGTGCTTCTGAACAGTTGATGCAATAGATGATTGTCGCTAGTTCCACTGCAATCTGAACGAACTCCTCATTTGCTGTGGAAAATAGAGGAACTGTGCTACTAGACTATACCGGTCCACCTCACTAAAACTAGTACTAATTGCAGTATTGCTCTCACCATTTGTTGTGCTGTATGATATACGTTTTCCAGCTTGTTTGTTCCTCCTTCCTGATTCCCTTCTCCCCTGGAGGTATGATTCCCTCTATATGACGGTGGTATATATTCTGAGGGGGTCATGTAAACAAAATTATCAATAATCTCCCATTTAATATTAATCTTGCTTAAAGATGAAGATGCTCACCCAATAACTTTATATGGTGGGTAGGTCTTCTTAAAATTAGTTGTGCGTTTTTCCTGCTAGAGAATGGAAATGTGTATAGGCTGTGGAGAAATGAGAGAGATGTGGAGAAGTGCTGAGAGTAAGGATCATTAACACTAGATGTCATACATCAGATAGAGCTGGCCATAGGGCAGAACTAGAGCCATATCATTAGACAACAGAAATCAGCTGAGGCAGGGAGCACAGTGTAACAGAACACCCAGGAGCAGATCATGTGGACACAGGAGGACCAATAAGAGAAGGAGGAGCAGGCAGGAGGCAGATATAACTAAGATCAGCACAGGGCGGGTATCTTGAGAAAGTTGTCCATGAGCAACGAAACATGTTGATAACTCTGCCCAGACTGTGCTAAGACTGCCTGACTGATAGACAGACGAGTTGTCCCATCACAAGAAGCGGAGGCTGTGCTTAGCTCACTGTGACCAGTTCCTGTAACATCATCTATCAGAAAGCCAGGTGCACACTGTCGGCCGCAGATGTGCTTGCCCGTGCTGTGGTGCAGACGAGCCGACACAACAGACCAGACAGCTTGGGAAACCACCCCATGACAGATGCGAGCACTCGCTACAATCTACGAATAGTAAGTACTCACATCAGATCAAGGGAGATTATGTATGTGTATACAGGACTAGCAATCTAAACAAGATCTGCAATCATTACCCTTTTGGCATACTGATTATACGCATGACAGCCTATACACATTTCCATTCTCTAGCAGGAAAAACGCACAACTAATTTTAAGAAGACCTACCCACCATATAAAGTTATTGGGTGAGCATCTTCATCTTTAAGCAAGATTAATATTAAATGGGAGATTATTGATAATTTTGTTTACATGACCCCCTCAGAATATATACCACCATCATATAGAGGGAATCATACCTCCAGAGGAGAAGGGAATCAGGAAGGAGGAACAAACAAGCTGGAAAACGTATATCATACAGCACAACAAATGGTGAGAGCAATACTGCAATTAGTACTAGTTTTAGTGAGGTGGACCGGTATAGTCTAGTAACACAGTTCCTCTATTTTCCACAGCAAATGAGGAGTTCGTTCAGATTGCAGTGGAACTAGCGACAATCATCTATTGCATCAACTGTTCAGAAGCACTAGGAGAAGGCGCCTTATACTGCCAGGACGCCACACAGCATATTTGAACACAAACTGCTATTACAGATTTTATTCTCAGAATCTAATATATTTTTATGTACTCATTTTTAAATCATGTTTTTGATATTTGTAATAAATAGTTTTAAGAAATTATACATTTAGGTTAGAGTCTTCCCTACCTTAAGTAAGTGTGAAGGCAAGCGCTAGGTCTGTAACCATATTCAGCTAGTTACCCTGTACCATAGAGATTGGAAGCACAGCAATCTCAGAGACTTTTCAGCTGCTGCCTAATTAAGCCCTGCTTATGTTAATGCAAGCTCCAGTGACCCCACTATACTGGTTGTCATATTCATGGCCATCCAGGTAGCAAAAACCTCTAACATTGGGAAGATATCAGTGCAGTGATCCCTTTTGGAAATTGATTTGACAACTTAATTTCTAGATCTTAAACCACTGAGCAATAATTGATATTTGGAGTATAACCCTTTAGTATCTGGACCTGCCACTATTTGCTCCATAGTCTTACATGAGATCAATGTGTCAATAGATGTTGTGGTTCTTTAAGAAAAAAAGACAGCAGGTATCAATCAGTCTTGTTGGCGACAAACTTTTCTTCTTTACAGAGTGAGTACATTTTATGCCTCGCCCACGGTAGGTCCAGCGGAGGTGGTTAGAAAAACAAAGTTATAAATTACTATTTAACCAAGTCACTGATGGCTCGGTCACATTCTTATTACCTTGTTACAGCAATCACTGAACATCTGGGTTTATAGCAATTTTCATGTAGTCGGTTGGTGACCCACTGAAATTTAGCTTCATTAAGCCGTTAACTCTATCATGTGCCAATAAACTCTCCATTATTATAGCCTACATAGCAGTGTGCTATAAATTACCATATGAACAATGATTTATCTATATACAGTATATTGGACTCATCATTGAGTCGCCAACAGCAGCAGTCCATATGTACAAAAAAAGAGACTCATTTATGTCCAATATCATCACCTATCAGATATCACATCACAGCGTCACATGATTCAGCAACAACCAGCAGAATTATGTAAGATTACAGCTCTGGACTAAACAACTCAGAAGAAGTATACAATAAGACAAATCACATTTATGCATAATTGTGGTTTATTTTTATGGAAGAGGCAGGGTTTGCTATACCTCCAGGCAAACCCTTGTTTTTCAGATTGCCTTGTATCGAGCTGAAATGTATTCTGCATTATAGAGCAGTCCTCCTAATCTGAAGTCTTGTTAACTTTCTAATGAAGTCAGCCCACATTCATTAACCTTTACTTAACTGTCAGTTTCTGGAATAATAAAACTGGATGATGACATAAAAAAGAAAGGTTATGTGGCTGCAAAAAAATAAAGTCATCCCACGTGTCAGGGGTTGTCCCCTTTAAGAAAACTTTTGCCTGCTGGCTCAATGCGTTGTGGAAAAGAAAAACAAACTGCACTTTTCTTACTTTCCTTTGTCCCTGTGCAGACAGTGTGCTTTTAGAAACATTTTTAGCGCAGTTTTGTCACAAAACTGCAAGCAAATCCTTATGGCATTAAAGTCAATGAGAGTCCTTAAGACCGGCTTAACACCACGGTTTTCAGCTGTCAGGTTCTGTCCAGTTTGAACTGGACAGAACCTGATCCGGTTTTGCCCCCATGTGTCCCTATGGTGCCGGATTGGTCCTATTTCACCATCTGCTTTTGTTGTTTTTGACCCTGAACCGATTTTGTCCGGTTTTGCACCGGGAACAAAACCAGAGTCAGAATAATTTTTTGTGTCTGGTGAAAAAACAAACAAAACAGGATCCTCCTGGATCCGGGGCGATTCGGCACCCATAACATGGAAGTGTATGTGTGGCACCCCTGCGGGGGATTGCCACAGGTTACACTGGTACAAGGAAGGATTGACACCTTGGTTTGTTCAGCACACAACACCTTCCACTCCAGACCTGAAGGGGGAGCTCTACTGGCTGCATTAAGTCAGTTCCCCTGGGAGATCCAGGCTGAGAGGAGGAGACAGTTGGTCCTAGGAGACGGTTGCTAGGGAAGTGTTCGTGTGAGGAGAGGAAGGGAGAAGGAGGCTGAGCTGCTGGTCTCTGAAAAAGAGAAATACCAGGACCAAAAGGGACAATTGTCGGCTGTTCACACCCCAGGGAAGGGGCCGGAGGCAAGGAGAAGAGGTAGGGAATAAGAAGAGGGACCCAAAATATATTCCCCTTAGGAACAAACGGACACTGGAGTCCGATGCTGTGGGCTTACAGAGCCACAGTAAAAACCCAGCAGTTTCAGGTGAAGTTTAGCCCTGAAGGAAGATAGAGGAAATATTAAAAACTAACCAAACAGAGGACCAGGGGCCACAGGATAAACCGGGTTCCCGCAGAAGGGCCTGATTGTTAGTTTTAGACATCAGAGGATTGGAGAGTCCAAACTCAGGAGAGACTCATCCCTCAAGGCAGAGAATAGAAATAAAGGAGGCCTCATATCCTTCCAAGGAGTTGATCCTAAATTGTACCAGGGACCCGGTTAATACTCAAGACTGTACCTGTTATGTTACCTCAGTAAAAAAAAGGTACCGGAACAACTAACCCTGTGTGTATGTGTGACTGTTTATCAGCTATAATCCACCATCATCCTCCTTCGCTGCCCTCCCTCACCATCTTCCCTTATTGCTGCCCTGAGGTAAAGCTCCACCTGTGGGGAGCTATACCACACTTTGCTGCCCCCTCCATCACCTCAGAGGCCGGCTGGCAGCGCTGGTACCACCTTACCAGACCCTACAGGTGGCGTCACGTCCCCCCCTGTAAATAATTCCCTCACAACCCCCTTCAAATGATCCCCAGGGCACGGCACCGGGTTACCGTCCACCTGTGACTCCCCACTCAGCAGACCCGGTGACCGAGTACCCCAGACAGCCCTGGCCTCATCATTTTCTGGCGTCACGAACAGGATCCAAACCAGCCTGGTATTTACTAGGTGAAGTGCGCCTTAAGACTTTATTTAATTGACTGTTTGTGTGGCCGCCATTACATCGCCTCAGAAATTACAACTGCGTCACAGCAGGAGAAAGAGCGGGAAGATAAGCCCCGCCCCCTTCCACTCTGCCGGAGAGACTGAGGAAAGCGCAGCTCCCTGTTAGAGAGAGACCTGAGGTGCCCGCTCTATCTACAGAGCCGCCGACAGCTGGAGAAACCAGTTTTCATCTTACAGGTTGGCATCCATTAACTAGGGGGGCCTCACCATGAGTGACACGGATGATGTGCGGGTCCCTGACAGGGGAAATGGCGAGAACGCAGTACCTGAAGCAGCAGCCCAAATAATGCCTATAACCATGCCGTATGTACCGGGTGCCAAGTGGTTACCAACATATGAAGGTAAACCTGGTACGTTAGCAACATTTAAGCATAAGATGTGTGCAATGCTGGACATGTATGCTATGACACAGAAGCAACAGGCTACCGTTGTGCTGGGACAATTAATAGGCGCAGCGGAGCTGGAGGCTGAGTCCTGGAGAAATGCTGACAGGGACTCTGCTGCCAAAGTGTTTGATAAGCTAAAATTGGTGTTTGAAAAGCGCACACAGTCTGAATTGAGGATGCTGTTTTATCAGTGCAAGCAGAGACCACAGGATACCATCAGAGACTATGCCCTCCGTTTACAAAGAGCACTCCGGTCCTTGAAACAGGTAGACCCGGCCAGTGTATTGGAAGAGGATAAAATGCTTGCTGAGCAGTTTACAGAAGGATTAAGATCAGACTATCACCGCCAACAAGTGCATATGTGGGTATTGGACCACCCAACAGTGAGTTTTAGTGACTTAAAAGATCGTGCTATAACTGTGCTAAGAGATCCAGCACCTGCAGAACCTGCCAACCAATCATGGCAGACTAATGCTTCTTCCATAGACTTCAAACCTATTTCTGCAGAACCTGCAAAAGCAGAGAGTCAAGCTGTAGCAAATGATAACATGCAAAACCAGGTGCTGCAGTTAACTAAAAACATGGACTACGTACTAAAGCTCTTGCAAAACATGCCTGGGGCACCACCACCAAGTAAAATTCAACTAGCTGATAGCCCTGAGGATGTCCCATGGATGCAGAGAAGACCCGTGTCGCCCGCGCAGGGGACCAACGCACCATTCCAACGCAGAACCGGGTCGCCCGCGCAGGGGACCGACGCACCATTCCAACGCAGAGCCAGGGATTACACAGATTCTTCAGGACAACCCATCTGCCTGCGATGCAACAAACCAGGACACTTTGCAAGAGGATGCCCTTTAAACACGAGCTTCCTGGGTCCGAGGGCCAACTCCCAGGAGTAGAGCAACTGGGCCCAAAAGACTGGTGTAAGCGGTACGTGGGAGGCCGTCCGTACCTCAACATTACACTAGAAGGAATTCCCATGTCGGCCCTATTGGACACCGGGTCGCAGGTTACTACGATCCCGCATATCCTTTATAAGCAGTATTGGTCTGATGATGATCTTGAACCCCCAAACCCCAATTTTTATATTATTGCAGCTAATGGCCAACCACAGAAACAGGTGGGGTACAGAGCAGCTACAATAAAGTTGGGGAGGGAGGAGTTGAAAGGTCAAGGGTTATTTGTAGTTGAAGATAATCCTAATGAAAAATGCCCTTACATGGTTATTGGTACAAATGTTATTGAAAACTGCTTTGGAGAAGTGTTGTTTTTACTCCGACAGATTACTCAAACTGCTGGTTATGGGCGGACAAGAGTCATCCAACAAGAGATCCGAGCCCTCATCCACAAGCAACAGGTAAATCTGTCTGGGGGAGAAATTGGCAGTGTGCGGGTAATAGACTCGGTTCCCATTGTAATACCACCAAATAGTGAGATGATGATATGGTGTCGAGCAGCGATAGGTTGTAGAGGACAGGAATACCAGGCAGTTGTAGAGCCGGTATTTTCGGAACACAGACCTACACTACTGACAGCCAGAGGGTGGTGGATGTACGCAAGGGACGAGTACCAATCCGTGTGTTAAATTGTGGGGCAGTGGAAGCAAAGTTACCTCGGTATGCTACCGTAGCAAAGCTGTATACTGTTTGTAACAACAACATACAGACAGTAGAACCTGTTTCCTCGCCTAGTCTGGTGGAGGATAGTAACTCTAAAGGACAGCTGGAGGAGTGGTGTCAGCAGTTGCATGTAGGAACTGATGCCACCCCTTCTCACCTGAAGCATGGAGTGTACCGGGTCGTGCAGGAGTTTGAGCAGATATTCAGCAAGCATCCATTAGATTTTGGGAGGATTAAAGGGGTACAGCATCACATACCCACAGGAAATCATCCACCAATCAAGTTGAGACACAGACCCATTCCACCAGGTCACTACCAACATGCCAAAGAAATGCTGAGGGACATGAAGGAGGCCGGGGTTATAAGAGATAGTAGTAGTCCCTGGGCAGCCCCTTTAGTCCTAGTCAGGAAGAAGGATGGCACAATGAGGATGTGTGTGGATTACCGGGAAGTCAATAAGATCACTCACAAAGATGCTTACCCATTACCCCGAATAGAGGAGTCTCTTGCTGCATTAAAGACTGCTAACTATTTCTCCACATTAGATCTCACTAGTGGGTACTGGCAGGTCTCCGTTGCAGAAGAAGACCGGGAGAAGACTGCATTCACAACGCCAATGGGACTATGTGAATTCAATAGTATGCCATTCGGGTTATGCAATGCACCAGGAACGTTTCAGAGAATCATGGAAAGTTGCCTGGGACATCGAAACTTCGAAACCGTGCTCTTATACCTGGACGACGTCATCGTGTTCTCTAGAACCTACGAAGAACACCTGAAACACCTGGCGGAGGTATTTGAGGCTTTAGCAAAGTACGGAATGAAACTCAAACCATCTAAATGTCACCTGCTGAAACCTAAAGTCCAATACCTGGGACACGTGGTCAGCGCAGATGGAGTAGCACCAGATCCGGAAAAGGTAACAGCAATCCAGGATTGGCAAAGACCAACGACCATCACCGAGGTACGTCAGTTCTTAGGTCTGGTTGGATACTATAGAAGATTCATTAAGGGCTACACAAAGATGGCTGCGCCCATACAAGATCTTCTGATAGGCCAATCTAAGAAGAGAAGATTTCCAGAGTCACCATTAGAATGGGAGAGGAACAAGAAAATTCCTTCCAACAGATGAAGCAGGCTCTAACCGGTGAGGAAATTCTGGCTTACCCGATTATAACCTACCATTTGTCCTTTATACCGACGCAAGCAATGTAGGCTTGGGAGCAGTCCTTTCTCAGATGCAAGATGGTAAAGAACGAGTAATTGCCTACGCTAGCAGAAAACTTCGACCCACTGAGAGGAACCCAGAAAACTATAGTTCCTTTAAGTTGGAGTTCCTAGCCTTGGTCTGGGCTGTAACAGAAAGGTTCAAGCATTACCTCGCAGCTTCAAAGTTCACTGTCTTCACAGATAATAACCCGTTGACACATCTGGATACCGCAAGACTTGGAGCATTGGAGCAACGTTGGATGGCTCGACTGTCAAACTATGACTTTACTATCAAATATCGAGCAGGCCGCAATAACGCAAATGCTGATGCCCTTTCCAGAAACCCTCAAGTACATCCACGAGGAAGTGAAGAAGAAGACGACGACTTAGAGGAAATAGAACTCCCAGCTTTCCATAAAAGTAGAAAATGGCAAATCGCTGAAGATCGAGTCTACCAAAATCGTCAGACTGTTGAACTAAACCCGTTGCCTCACTATGGATGGAAAGAGACTCAAGACAGTGATCCAGCAGTAAGTCTTGTAAAGAAGTTAATAACTCAACCAGGTTCCAAACTTGAAAAGAATGTTCCACTAGAAGCTCAACATTTGTGGAAAGAAAGAAGTCGATTATTCATCTATCAAGGTCAATTGTGCAGGCGGTATATCAACCCAAGAACACATGAAATGGTATGGCAAGTTGTGGTTCCAAAGAGAGATGTTCAAATGGTATTGCAAGCGTATCACAATGAATCAGGACACTTTGGATGGAGAAAATTAGAAATACTGTTACGTGAAAGATTCTATTGGATCAGCATGAGAGCCTCCATAGAGAGATGGTGTAAAAATTGTGGACCATGTTCATTAAGAAGAAAAGACCGTAACAGCCAGAAAGCACCCCTCAAACCTATCATCACCAAAGAACCATTAGAACTGGTAGCCATAGATCATGTCAAACTTACACCCAGTAAATCAGGCTACACCTATGCTCTTACCATGGTAGACCACTATTCCAGATTTCTTGTGGTAGCTCCAGTAAAAGATTTAACAGCTGAGACAGCAGCAAGAACATTTCAAGCTTATTTCTGCAGACCTCATGGTTATCCAGACCAGGTATTGACAGACCAAGGACCCGCCTTTGAAGCTGAAATATTTCAAGAGTTCTGTCGCCTATACGGATGCAAGAAAATACGCACTACGTCTTACCATCCTCAAACAAATGGAATGTGCGAAAAGATGAATCACGTGGTAATTGAAATGTTAAAAACTCTGCCCTTAGAAGAACGCAACCAGTGGCCAGAAAAGTTACCAGATCTAGTTGACATTTACAACAATATCCCAGTAAATTCAACAAATTGCACCCCTGCATATCTCATGAGAGCAAGACCAGGAAAATTACCAGCAGACTTTGAGTTAGGCATAGTAGTTCCTGAAGCAGATACTACAGATACAGATTGGGATAGTAGAAGGAAGGAACAATACCAGAAAATCCAAGAATGCGTTGAGAGAAGTTTGGAAAGATCAAGAGGAAGACAAGAAATTAACTTTAACAAAAGTGCACAAGGAACGCCTTTAACACCAGGTGAATTGGTTTTGAGAAGAAAAAGGAGAATGCACAAACTAGATGATCAGTGGGAAAAAGAACCATACACTGTATTACCATCCAATTTTGACAATCAGAAAACCTGTTTAATCAGTAAAGATCATGGTCAAACTACAGCAACAGTGTCCAGAGATCATTTGAAAAAGTGCCCTCAACAGCTTCAACCAGAAGAAGATGTACCTTGTCCAAAGCCAGAAGAGCAAGAGAAGCCAAAGACAGTCCAGACAATCATTGGAGAGTTACCAGCAGATTGGCCTCAAATAGAAGGTACATATCTAATCCCAACTTTAATGTTTCCATCAGCAGTAGAAGTGCCGAGAATACAAGAACCACCCGTTGTACCGGAACCAGAGATCCCTGCAATCGGTGAATCTGCCAGTCCACTAGAGAGACTACGCCAATACTACGGTATTACAACCACACGTAGATCTGATAGACTGAGAGAGAGAGCATACACTGCATTAGGTACAGACATTAGTAACACACCAGTGCTACGCAGGTCAACCCGTAGTAACTTTGGTCAGCCACCACTTAGATACAGAGAGTAGGTGATAAAATGTGGGAAAATGTAAAAATGTTTAAAATGTAAATATGTTATTAATGGTAGTGTGTAGAAGGGTGGAGGAACTGGACTAGCCCCCATGCACATCAAGTTAGGAAAAGAAAGTGCCTGGGGGTGGTATAAGTGAAGCCAGGCCTCCTAAGCAGATACACCCGTATTGTATATAGTTATGATTTTTAATTCCTAAAAGACTTAACCTGTTGGACTCTTGAACTTTCCCTTTTTCTTATTTTTAAAATGGACCATAGCCACAGGACTGGTAGTGGCAAATCCCTGTTTCAACACCCCCTAAACAGCCTGCAGCGAATGGACTAGCGCTGTATGGACTGGTAACCTGTTTTCTTATTTTTCCTTGGTTTTTTTGTAAATTTTTCATTTTCAAGACTCTGTTCAATAATCAAGTGTAAATAGTTATAACCTGTTATGTTTATGAAAAATGTTTCAGTCCCGGAGGACTGAGTTTAACTAGGGGGAATGTGGCACCCCTGCGGGGGATTGCCACAGGTTACACTGGTACAAGGAAGGATTGACACCTTGGTTTGTTCAGCACACAACACCTTCCACTCCAGACCTGAAGGGGGAGCTCTACTGGCTGCATTAAGTCAGTTCCCCTGGGAGATCCAGGCTGAGAGGAGGAGACAGTTGGTCCTAGGAGACGGTTGCTAGGGAAGTGTTCGTGTGAGGAGAGGAAGGGAGAAGGAGGCTGAGCTGCTGGTCTCTGAAAAAGAGAAATACCAGGACCAAAAGGGACAATTGTCGGCTGTTCACACCCCAGGGAAGGGGCCGGAGGCAAGGAGAAGAGGTAGGGAATAAGAAGAGGGACCCAAAATATATTCCCCTTAGGAACAAACGGACACTGGAGTCCGATGCTGTGGGCTTACAGAGCCACAGTAAAAACCCAGCAGTTTCAGGTGAAGTTTAGCCCTGAAGGAAGATAGAGGAAATATTAAAAACTAACCAAACAGAGGACCAGGGGCCACAGGATAAACCGGGTTCCCGCAGAAGGGCCTGATTGTTAGTTTTAGACATCAGAGGATTGGAGAGTCCAAACTCAGGAGAGACTCATCCCTCAAGGCAGAGAATAGAAATAAAGGAGGCCTCATATCCTTCCAAGGAGTTGATCCTAAATTGTACCAGGGACCCGGTTAATACTCAAGACTGTACCTGTTATGTTACCTCAGTAAAAAAAAGGTACCGGAACAACTAACCCTGTGTGTATGTGTGACTGTTTATCAGCTATAATCCACCATCATCCTCCTTCGCTGCCCTCCCTCACCATCTTCCCTTATTGCTGCCCTGAGGTAAAGCTCCACCTGTGGGGAGCTATACCACACTTTGCTGCCCCCTCCATCACCTCAGAGGCCGGCTGGCAGCGCTGGTACCACCTTACCAGACCCTACAGGTGGCGTCACGTCCCCCCCTGTAAATAATTCCCTCACAACCCCCTTCAAATGATCCCCAGGGCACGGCACCGGGTTACCGTCCACCTGTGACTCCCCACTCAGCAGACCCGGTGACCGAGTACCCCCAGACAGCCCTGGCCTCATCATATGGGCACTGGATCGCCCTGGATCCAGGGAAAAAGTAGATTGGATGCCATGTACTGAACAGCGCAGGCTCTGAAATGCTGCTGCACTCATTCAGCACCATAGACAGCAGCATTTCAAAGCCTGCGCTCAACATTCAGCACCATGGACAGCAGCACAGCACACGCAGGCTGAGATTTCAGCACAGCGGACAGCAGCAGGAACGAACAGAAAGTAATCCTGCAAAAAACAGGATCGGAGGGCATATTTGCCCACAGTTTCTGGTCATCCTGTTCTGTCAGGTTCTGTCCAGTGGATCCTGCAAAACACCGGACAGAACCTGACAGCTGAAAACTGTGTGAAGCCGGCCTAAGTTTTGTGTACATGTTGCTTTTTTCCCTTGCAGATCTGGTGCAGAAATAAATCTGCAGCATGTCAATTCTTTCAGCATTTGTCAAAATAGCATTAAAAATGCATTCAAAAACAAATCACAAATGCACCACAAATGCACCAAAAATGCAGCAAAAATGTTCCGGGGTGTTTATTCTGCCAGGAGATGCAAATTTGGTGCAGAAATGTCTGCAACCAAATACTCCACATGTGCACATTGCATTAGTCCAGTGATGTATCTCCAGTGATTGTGTGTAGGCTGGAGCGGTAATGTCATGTTGTAGACAGTGACTGTCTGCAGGGCTGTCAATGTACACCCAACGCTCCAGCCAAATAGACCGGGGCATTCCCGGAGACAAAGCCCTGGATCCGGGGAAGGGAAGTACGATTTGGTCTTTTTCTTACAATGAACTTAGCCAGAAAGCAAACATTTTCTGAAAAGGAGACAAGCCTTTTAATAAAGAAAGAGAAAAGTCATCTGAAATCTGATGTCACTGTGTATTGGGCACACTCACACTTTTCATCTGTCTTTGATTGTAGCAAAATACTATGTACTATTATTATTGTTAAATAAAAAGCAATTTATTGGCTAATAATATTATTTTAACTTTATATATTAACTTTATATACTTTAACTTTATACATTAACTTATCCTGCCACAAACCGTAAATGTTTTTTCCATTCTAATTTAAAGGTAAGTTGTTTAAATGTACGAATATACTTTACTCATGATAGCGGCCAGTCCAGCCCAGTTTAGGGTACATAATACTGTGATGAAGGAGGCGGCAGTATGTTCATTATTACTGACTTACGTAGAAGTCTTATATATCACTTATCTATAGGGAAATGTCTCCTGATGTGGGAGAACATATGTACACATATCTTATGTGCAATTCACTTCTATGAGTTAATTATCATACTATCCCCTCCCACCACAAGACATAATCACCAGATGCACAAAAAATTAACACGATTTGCATTTAACTCTGTGCATTATTTCATCTTCCACTCATCTTTTACACTAATAAGACTTTGCCTCATCTGTATCTGTTATGGGGCCGTCACACGCGTCAATATGGCCTGCACGATCACTGCTGCACGTGACGTTGCAGCGATATTGCCGCGTGTGACATGCTCAATCAACCAGCGATAAATTGCTGGTTGATGGTCGCCAGGTTTTAGAATCTGTTCTAAAACCTGAATACAGTCGCCCGGTGGACACGCAGCATCGCTGCGTGTGACACCGGGAGATGCGATCAGCCAGCTCCCAGCGCCTCTCAGGATGCTGCACAAAATCTGCACATTATAACTTCACCCCGTACTCGTCACAGAAACACGGCTGCTACAACCACACATCTGTACTGACAGTCAAAGTGCTGTCCACGAAGAAAACTGACAGCACCCGGACCGATGTTCTTCAATACGGCTGTCACATCACATTATTCATCTCCATGGACCAAATGTCCATGGGAAAAAATGGCAGAGTGCTATTATTTTCCATATTTCAGATGATATAAAAAAGTCAAATCCCATAAGAATCAACTGTATAGCAATGATTTTTACAGATACATTGCAGTTCTGTAACACAGGAAACCATAGGTGGTCTGGTAAATTTTAATAACTGTTGATGTATAAAAACAGATGCCATATGTATAACAATACAGATGAAAAATCATCAGTTTTTTTCTAGATTAAAATTGGATGAGTTTTTGATATGCTGATGTGAACCTAGCCCGTCATGCAGACTTTGCTGTTTTCACTCTATTCGTTGATGTGTTATTAGGAATATGAGCTCATTAACAATGTTTCTGTGTACAATTAAGCTTGTAATAACAGTTGTATTCAAAGGAGTTATCTAATGAATAGCGTTTTCTGAATAGGGTCTTAGAGCCCATTGTGAATGGAGTGGTAGTGAAAATGAGTGACCAACTCTCCATTCATTTCTATAGGAGGCATTATGAATATATGTCCACCGCTCCTATAGAATGCAAGAAGTGGAGGTCATGAATGAAGACCGGGCTCCCATTTTTTACATCCATGGGGTCCCATCAGTCAGAACTCAGAAGAATAATACATCACCTATTCTGTTAATATGTAATAAGCATTAAAGAAAGTCAAACCCATGGATTTGAGTTGAACCAGCTTATATGTACATTAACATTAAGGGCCCCTTTACACGCGGCTACATTTCTTGGGTGGCTACAGGTAACTTACTGGCTGCAGTGAAATCATGGAGAGATGATTCCATTTGTACACAGCAACAAGATAGAACCTTGTCTCCATGATTTCACTGCAACCAGTAAGTTACCTGTAGCCACCCTAGAAATGTAGCCGCGTGTAAAGGTACCCTAAGTACGACCGATGACACCTCCCTGTGTGAAAGGTGCTAGCCAGAAAAAACATGAAACAAGAAAAAGATATTGGCTGCACACTAAGGCTAGGGTCAATCCACACATCCACCAAAAGGATGTTTTTTTTCATTAGCATATGTTTAAAAACTCATGCATTAACGCACTCATAGGCTCCAATGGAAAAACCCATTGCTAAATTGCAATGCATTTGGCCCTATGCATTCTTTGTAGCACACATAAAAACACAGGCTGCAGCGTTTTAGGGCCTGTTATGGAAAACAGCTGCTTTTTTTAACATGGGAGTCTATGGCAAACGCATCCATTAATGCATGGTACATGTATGTACAGTGCGTTAACGGATGTGTTAATTTAGGCAACATAAATGCACACGTCATATAAACGCCAGGACAAAAAAAATCATCCTTTCACGCATCGTTCAAGCGGATGCCACAACCCAAGTGTGACCCTAGCCTAACACTAAGCATATATGAAATAGCATACTGGTAATAGATGCTATGGCATGGATATATGTAAAGCTGTTCAAGTGCGAATGGGGCATAAAGGCATAGCAGAAAACTGCTTCATGACACAAAGAAAAAAATGAGGACTTAGCTGATGCGATGGCCAAAGCATGTGAGCCCAGTAACCAGCCTCAAGTTGTCTTATCTTAGCGGCTCCTATCCTTGTACCTCTACCTGCGGTATAAGACATTATGACCTAAAGTGTTGGCAACCTTGAAATTGTACCAAAAAATGATGTTTTTCTGTTTCACAGAAAATTATTGCAATTACACATACCGTATATACTCGTGTATAAGCCGACCCGTGTATAAGCCAACCCCCCTACTTTTGCCCCCAAAATCTGGGAAAACCTATTGACTCGTGTATAAGCCGAGGGTGGACCCCAGCACAGGTTATACAGCCCCCAGCAGTGTGGTATACAGGCCCCTCCAGTGGTATACAGGCCTCCCCAGTGGTAGTATACAGCCCCCAGTAGTGTGGTATACAGCAGCCTCCCCAGTGGTACATACAGGCCCCAGCAGTGTTACAGCAGCCTTCCCAGTGGTATATACAGCAGCAGCCCCAGGGGTATATACAGCACCAGCCCCAGGGGTATATACAGCACCAGCCCCAGGGGTCTATACAGCACCAGCCCCAGGGGTCCATACAGCACCAGCCCCAGGGGTCCATACAGCACCAGCCCCAGGGGTAATATAACAGCACCAGCCCCAGGGGTATATACAGCAGCAGCACCCAGAGGTATACAGGCCCCCCCATCAAGATCCAGGCCCCCCCCCTTGCTCGGCAAACCTGTAAAGTAAAATCATTATACTTATCACTGTCCTGTCGCCGCCGTCCCGCCGCTGCCGACACCGCGCTCCTCCGTCTTCATTCAGCGTCTTCCGGCTTCCTGTGGTCGGCGCAGACAATGACGTAATTGCCTGCGACCACAGGAAGCCGGAAGAAGACGGATGAAGCCGGGGATCGCGATGTCGGCAGTGGAGGGACGGCGGCGACAGGACAGTGATAAGTATAATGATTTTACTTTACAGGTTTGCTGAGCAAGGAAGGGGGCCCTGGATCTTGATGGGGGGGGCCTGTATACTGATGGGGGTGGCGGGCGGTATGCTTGCGTATAAGCCTGAGGGGGGACATTTGAGCCCAAATTTTGGGCTGAAAAACTCGGCTTATACGCGAGTATATACGGTATCTTTTTTTGCAAATTGCTCCAGATCTCTTATATATGAAGGCGCCTTCTCCTAATAGTAATAGTTTTAAGATCTCTCCTCAGGTGATCAATGAGATTTAGATCCAAACTCATTGCAGCCAGTTCAGAACTCTCCAGCGCTTTGCATCCACCCATTTCTGGGGCTTCTAGAAGTATGTTTGGGGTCACTGTCCTGCTGGAAGACTTATGACCTAGGATGCAAACCCACCTTTCTGACACTGGGCACTACATTGTGACCCAAAATCCTTTGGTAATCTTTAGATTTCATGATGTCTTGTACACAGTCAACAGGAAAAAAATAGGTTTTTTTTATCGGCTTGTGGAGCGCTAAATGAATCACAAGCAGAGCATCAACTAAAATCAGACCTTTATTGGCCCCTTGTGCTGCCACAACATGTTTCAACAGTACTCTACTGTCTACTTTAGGTGGTACCACCTGAGGTAGACAGTAGAGTACTGTTGAAACATGTTGTGGCAGCACAAGGGGCCAATAAAGGTCTGATTTTAGTTGATGCTCTGCTTGTGATTCATTTAGCGCTCCCCAAGCCGATAAAAAAAAAACTATTTTTTTTCCTGTATGCTACCACTCCCTCTGGTAGTTCGGCAGGAGCTGCTCTAGTGGATCACAGCACCTAATAAGCTGAAGGACCTCTGGACATCACGCTGAGGAACCGCAGGACTGGCATAGGAGGACGCCGCCACCTGGCACCACGACCAGAGGACATAAATTCCATAGGAGGCTTTATCTGGGGTTGAGCGGGGCGCACAACCCTCCAAGGTGAGCGACCTAACAGCCCCCCTTAATTCTTATTCCTGGAAGGTCCTTTCACAGGGAGCGCTCTCTTTTCTCCTTTCTGTCTTGTACATAGTCAAGACACCCAGTGCCAGAGGCAGCAAAAAACCTCAAAACTTTTTTGAGCCTCCACCATATATGACTGTAGGTACTGTGTTCTTTCCTTTCTAGGCCTCATTCACTTTTCAGCAAACAGTAGAATGATTAGCTTTACCAAAAAGCTCTAGGTATCATCTGTCCACAAGACACTTTCCCAGAAATATTTTGCCTTACCTTACATACATTTTAGAAAACTGCAGTCTACCTTTCTTATGTATGTGTCAGCAGTGGGGCTCTCCTGGGTCTCCTACCATAGTGTTTCATATAATTCAAATGTCGACAGATAGTTTGTACTGACTCTGATGCACCCTGAACCTGCAGTACAGATTGAATTTCTTTGGAATTTGATTGTGGTTGCTTATCTCCATCCAGACTATCATGCTTGCAACCTTTCATCAATGTTTCTTTGCTGTCCACATCAAGGTTAGCTACAGTGAATGGATTGTAAACGTCATGATTACGTTGTGCTCTGTGGACAAAGGAATATCAAGATCTCTCTGAAGCTGGAGTTGTAACCTTGAGATTTTTTTTCATATTTTTCAACAATTTTGGTTCTCACATTCTCAGAGAGTTCTCCTCTCCTCTTTCTGTTCTCCTCTCCTCTTTCTGTCTCCATGCTTAGTGTGGCACACACAGACACGCAATACAAAGATTGAATAAACTTCCCCCTTTTTAATCTGGTTTCAGGTGTGATTTTCATATTGGCCACACCTATTTCTTGCTGGTGAGTGTGAACGTGAATCACTTGCTTGACACAAAGTTGTTTACCCACAATTTTGGAGATGAGCCTTCCAACTCTTTTCTGCATGCTTGGCTGAACTGAGCATGAATTTTGTGGGTTGGATGGTTAGGAGGAATAGCTCTTTTTCTAACATTTATGGGCATCTTCTCTCTATAAAAGGGAAATGTGTTTTGCCTTTCATGTATATACACAGGACTACTTACTGAAAGCACTGAATAATAATATATTTTTAAGAATTGTTGCTTTTTATCTAAATAAAATTCATATTCATACCACATACTAAATGTAATATATTTTTTATAAATATCTGCAAATTTATATTCAGTGTTTAAAAGCATACATGGAGGCACTATGAGTCCCTGCAGTTCCCTACTATAAAGCTGTAGGCATTCACTGTGCTGCCATATGGTTCTGTTTAAAATACATCAATAATATGGCATGCAATGGTGCATGGCACAATTTTATTTTAAGTCTATCTCAAATTCTTTATATGTGATGAGAAGCAAATGGAGGTACAATATGGCCCTTTATAGTTCTAGGAATGTCAAATTAAAACTCCATCCAATTAAGAGATCGTATGTTTCATTGTGTGAATGAATCCTTATGGTATTGAAAATCAAACTTGATACCTTCTAGTAAAAATGATTATGTATACCCAGCATCAGCTACAAAAGTACTTGGTGCTCCAGCTATTGAGTGTAGTCCACAATTCTGCACACAAGGAACATACCGTATATACTCGTGTATAAGCCGACCCATGTATAAGCCGACCCCCCCACTTTTGCCCCCCAAAACTGGGAAAACCTATTGACTCGCGTATAAGCCTAGCGTGGACAATGCAGCAGCTACCGGTACTGTGCTCCCATTATAAACCTAGGGGCTTGCACTGGCTACACTCACATGGTGATTCCCCAGCCACAGAATGCTGCGGAGGGAAACACCAGTGTGACACCAGCCTACGGTAAGCATCCTGCTAATTCTATACCTTGTACTCCTTTCTCCTTTCCCTCACTAGTCTTCTTTCCCCTGCTCTATTACTACTGTAATTTCCCTGAGAATATATCTTTCCCCTGCTCTGCTCTTCTTTCCCTCACTATTCTTTTCCCTATTCTATTACTGTATGCTAAACTTACAATCCTATTACTCTAATGGTGCCTCACCTCCTTCCTTAGACTGGGACAGTAATATGGTACCGTAATTAAAGTCCCCTTTTGTGTGCACTGTGGGGGACAGAGCGATGCAGCGGAGGGATCCGGCCGCCACATCGCTACAGCAGAACGGAGCGATGCGGCGGAGGGATCCAAGCCGCACATCGCGGGAGCAGGACGGAGCAATGCGGCGGAGGGATCCAAGCCACACATCGCTGGAGCAGGACGGAGCAATGCGGCGGAGGGATCCAAGCCGCACATCGCTGGAGCAGGACGGAGCGATGCGGCGGAAGGATCCAACCGCTCATCGCAAGGGCAGGAGGAAAGAGCGATGCGGCGGAAGGATCCACCGCACATCGCAAGAGCAGGGCGGAGGGATCCAGGCCTCCACATCCCAGCCCCAGCCAGCCCCAGCTGGCGCGATGATGCGGAGGGATCAGTCCCTGAGCTGAGGTACCGTAATGACTGCAGGGAAGCAGCGGGGGCGAGGGTGGTTGTAGGGGGCTTGTGTGGGTGTTTGGGGGATAGCTAAGGTGAGGAGGAATTGAAAGGCAGAAGTTACTGAAGTTAGTGACTCGTGTATAAGCCGAGGAGGACTTTTTCAGCCCAAAAAAAGGGCTGAAAAAGTCGGCTTATACACGAGTATATACGGTACGTGTTTTGTGTTATCCTGGCTCACATACTTGTAGCCTTTCTTGTGTATTGCTCTCTTAGGCATAGGATTTGTAAGAATATAGCGACACGGCCTGGAAGAGCTTGGTGGCATGAGCTCAGCAGAGGAAGTCTTCTCTGAATAAGAGTCAGTTCCTAGTCTTAGCTAATGAGTGATATAAACCACCCAGAGGATAAAGGTGGAAAAGTCTGGAATTACAGAAAAGGAGGGAGACATTACTGTGTGGCCTGCGAGAAGAGTCCAGGGTTTGATTTTATTCAGTGAGCCCCTATATAATCACTGGGAATGAACACAACCTCTAAGCTTTTAACAATGGGCAGAATTTGGCTTGAAGCTCCAGAGGTTTCTCCTATAGATGTCCTTAAGGCGGCCGTCACACGGTGAGATATCTTTAGCGATATTGTAAGCGATCACGTGCACGCGCGATCGCTTACAATATCGCTCACATCGCTGGTGAGATGTCACACAGACAGACTCACCAGCGATGTGGAGCCGCGATCTCGCTGGTAACTATGGTACACATCGGGTTACTAGGGCCGCGCGTCGCTTAGTTACCCGACGTGTACCATAGTTACCATCTCCCAGCATAGGCGCGGTCGCTGGGAGATGGATCATCGTGGTGTTATACACCACGATGATGCAGATCGTTGCATCGTTCATCGCTAGATCTGAGAACCGAACCTCAGATCAGCGATGTCACGATCAAGCGATTTACCATCGTAAATCGCTTGATTACATGCAACGATATCTTGCCCGATATCGCTTAAGCGATCAAAAAGGAGATCGCTTAAACGATATCGGGCAAGATATCGTTCCGTGTGACGGCCCCCTAAAGAAGACTTTTCACTGGATTAAATGTAACCTGGTATCTCCACCAATTGATGCAGCTCCACTCATTGTGGGACAGTTTTTTCTTCCGTGCCCCTCTGTTCCAAAGATTTTCTCTTGACAATAATAATGGTGTCATTTTTTCCTTTTACCCAACTGAGCTTATATTACAGAAGTTCTCTGTCATCGCGGCAGTGTTTAGATTACCCAAAAATCGAGGAGAAGAAGCAAACACCCACAGAGAAGTGGTGCATGCCATGGTGGTTACATGGAAAATACACACCACATTACCAGGAACAAAACTGTAGGGTGGAGGGGCACAAGAGAAAAACTGATCCAGAATCAGTGGAGCAACAACAATTGGAACAGGTAATCAGTTTAAATAAAAAAAGAAATAAATAAAACAGTACAAGGTCTTTAAATAAGCCGAATTTCAAAACCTTTTACACTTCCCCAAGGTAAATCGATAATGTAGTTGTTATAGAAAATAAGAAAATACAAGTCATTGCCTGGAGTGCTTTACATTGTGTTCTCCTACTCGTTCAGTGGTCATAGCTGTCGGGGCTTACAGGGGTATCCCCATCTCCATGATCCTATTCCAATATATAGTAGGTGTAATAATAATAACAATAATATTAGCAAATACCTCCAATCAGAAATGTAGAATAGTTCTCCTGATTAGCTATGTCACTTCCCTCATGTGCAGGGCATTGCAGTAGCTTAGGTATCTATAGTTATGGCCACGAGCATCTAGCTAGCTGACTAGCTTTCTATATGAGTGGTTGTAACAATGTACGCCTGAGCTGCAAAGGCCTGCACATGAGGTAAGAGGCATGACTATATCGAGAGAAATGTACTACATTTTTAATTGGAGGTATTGCTAATAATATTATTAATACACCTGCCAAATATTGGGATTGGATCTTGGAAATGGGAATAATCCTTTAAGTCCGAACCCTCCCCCTGCTAAATAGGATTCACTTATATGTGCTGACAGGGTCACTGACTTCTATGGCGCAGAGAGAGTCCCCAAATCTGGCAGATCCGGCACTAACAGATGGCAAAAAAATTCTGCTAGCAGCATTTTTTTTGCAGTGCTGCAAGTGACGGATTTGGCAAACCGTACTTGTCATATCGACCACAAGCCCCATAGAAAATTAATGGTGCCGCAAGTCGGCCATTGTGCGGCAGATTCGGCAGATGCGGCGAGATCTGGCGGATCTGCCACGAATTACACCTACCCAGATGTGAAAGGGGCCTTAGGTGAACACCTAGATACAGTCTACTACAGGGGATATTTAAAGTATTCAGACCCCTTTACATTTTTCACTTTTGGTTTCATTGCAGCCATTTGGTAAACTCAAAAAATCATTTTTTTTCTCATTACTGTACACTCTATACTCCATCTAGACTAAAAAAAAACAGAAATGTAGAAATTTTAGCAAATTTATTAAAAAGGAAAAATTTAAATATAACATGGTCATAAATATTTTGGTCAGAAAACCCTTTGCTCAGTATTGAGTAGTAGCACCCTTTTGAGCTAGTACAGCCATGAGTCTTCTAGGGAATGAAGGCAACACGTTTTATTCACACATGGATTTGCGGAATCCTCTGCATTTCTGCCTTGGCAGATCTTCTCAGATCCTTCCAGTTCCGTCAGGTTGGATGGTGAACGTTGGTGGACAGCCATTTTCAGGTCTCTCCAGAGATGCTCAATTGGGTTTAAGTCAGTGCTCTGGCGGGCCAGTCAAGAATGGTCACAGAGTTGTTCTGAAGCCATTCCTTTGTTATTTTAGCTGTGTGCTTAGGGTCATTGTCTTGTTGGAAGATGAACTTTAGCCAAGTCTCAAGTCTAGAGCACTCTGCAAGAGGTTTTCATCCAGGATATCTCTGTACTTGGTCGCAGTCATGTTTCCTTCAATTGCATCCAGTCATCATGTCCCTGCAGCTGAAAAACACCCCCATAGCACCCACCACCATGTTTCACTGTTGGGATTGTATTGGGCAGGTGATGAGAAGTGCCTGGTTTTCTCCACACATACCGCTTAGAATTATCATCAAAAATTTCTATCTTCGTCTCATCAGACCAGAGAATCTTATTTCTCATAGTCTGCGATTCCTTCATGTGTTTTTTTTCAAGGCTTTCATAAGTCTTGCACTGAGGAGAGGCTTCCGTCAGGCCACTCTGCCATAAAGGCAGACTGGTGGAGGGCTGCAGTGATAGTTGACTTTGTGGAAGTTTCTCCCATCTCTCTACTACATCTCTGGAGCTCTGTCATAGTGATCTTGGGGTTTTTCTTTACTTCTCTCACCAAGGCTCTTCTCCCACGATTGCTCAGTATGGCTGGATGGCGAGGTCTAGGAAGTCTTCCATTTAAGGATTATGGAAGCCACTGTGCTCTTAGGAACCTTGAGTACTGCAGAGATACTTTTGTAATCTTGGCCAGATCTGTGCCTTGCCACAATTCTGTCTGAGTTCCTTGGGCAGTTCCTTTGACCTCATGATTCTTATTTGGTCTGACATGCAATGTGAGCTATGAGGTCTTATATACACAGGTGTGTGCCTTTCCAAATCAAGTCCTATCAGTTTAATTAATCACAACTTGGACTCAAATGAAAAAGTGGAACCATCTCAAGGAGGATCACAAGGAAATAGACAGAATGTGTAGTAAATATGAGTGTCTGAGCAAAGGGTCTGAATACTTATGACTATGTGATAATTCAGCTGTTATTTTTTTAATAAATTTGCAAACATTTCTACATTTCTGGGTTTTTTTTTAGCGAAGATGGGGTGCAGAGTGTGCATTAATGAGAAAAAAATGAGCTTTTTGGAATTTACCAAATGGCTGCAATGAAATAAAGAATAAAAAATTTAAAGGGGTCTGAATACTTTGTGTACCTACTGTATGTCTGGGTGTCCACTTGTAGTAGATGTATACTTCCAAAAATGGTGCACAACAGAGTACACCGTGACTCCATCTGCACCAATAAAGTCAATGGTCCCATCCCTTTTGGTGACGGGCTTGGACTTAAAGTGTAACAATAATAATAATAAAGAGCAAGTGATAATAAAGTATATTTGACAATTTATTATAAATTAAATCTGGAAGAAAACATTCAAATATCTTTTAGATGATGTCCCCCTAGGCTGTTTCTGAACCACACATATGCTCGTTGTCAGCGAAATCCATATTCAGCTCTACACACTGAATTTTGGCCATATATGGATGGGGCGGGGCCTACAAAGCATGCCTGTGTAGCTTGGCTACAGCTTATTATTGTTTATCAGTGTATCTCAGGCCAAGTCATAGTGCTGAACTTCTCAGGCTATCAGCAGTTCAGGCAGGCCCTGTGATCTATCTGCATTCACATCGGATCTGCTCCGTGTTATCAGCTGATGGCCCCACACAGCTCCGTAGCTGATTGGATGGAGCAGAGCCGATGTGAAGGCAGAGGAGAAAAGATCATAGGAGCTGTGTGCTGACAGACTGACGAGCTCAGCACAGTCCTTTAACCTAAGGTAACCTGACACCACATGAGCTGTAGCCAGGATTGTAAATGCTGTGTAGGTCCCGTCTCCCCACTCTTATAAGGACATATTAGTGTGTGGAATATGGATTTCCCTGACAATGAGCATATGGCTGGTTCAGAAGCAGCATAGTGGGTACATCTTCTGGAATATTTTTTAAAGGTTTTCTTCCAGATTTAATTAATAAAGTATATTTGAAAGTTTATTATAATTACTTGCTCTACATTATTATTAGATAAAAATGTAAAATGCTGTTACAATTTAAGGTGTGGGCTGGTTTTTACAGAGCTCAACGTTCAGAGAACTGGTAGATCTGCAGCATTTAAAATAATGCAAACTACAGCAGGTAGTCCAGAAAGGACACATCCCAGGAATCAGGGTGTCTGCCCCTATGATATGCTGCTTTCAGATGTGGTAGCAAAAACCTGGTGTCAGATTCCCTTTAAGGTTAACTATACAGTTAGAATCAACTTAACATTAATGAGGTTGTTACCACTTTGTCCAATGAACAGAATTATGACTTGCAAGTACAGAGATGTATAATTAGCCATTACATCAACTGTTACAGATAAACTTAAGATCTTTTACACATGGCCATGAAGATAAAGAAGTGGAATTGTTTCTGGAATAGTTATCCTGGTGGCTGGGTGGTTACTTATTTTACTGAGTGATGATAAACAAACTCTCCGTCTGGTTAGAATATAGTAATCCCTGACACTTCCCCATCACATACATTGCAGTCTCTTATAGTCCGACTCCCCATCATTTCTGCTACATAGACTAACCACATCCAAAGGACAAAGTCATGGCTCTGTATGTGGAACAAGCAGCTCATCACAGAGTAGGTAAATGGAAACTATTGTCTGATTGAGTGTGTGTAACTGACAAGACATTAGGGTATTATCAATCTAGGGGCACAGTAGCTTTGGCACCCTCCTTCAAAGGAATATGCTAGGAAATTCTCAAAACTACACATGTATGTATAGAGGCCGTCACACGCAACGATTTCTTGCCCGATATCGTTTAAGTGATCTCCTTTTTGATCGCTTAAGCGATATCAGGCTTAAAATCGTTGCATGTAATTAAGCGATTTACGATGTGAAATCGCTTGATCGTGACATCGCAGATCTGAGGTCCGGACCTCAGATCTAGCGATTTACGATTTAGCGATCTGCTTCATCGTGGTGTATGACACCACGATGAACGAACTCCCAGCGGCAGAGCCTATGCTGGGAGATGGTAACTATGGTACACGTCGGGTAACTAAGCGACGCGCGGCGCCTAGTTACCCGATGTGTACCATAGTTACAGCGAGATCGCGGATCCACATCGCTGGTGAGTCTGGCTGTGTGTAATCTCACACAGCGATGTGAGGGGATATTGTAGCGAATCGAGCGGTGCACGTGATTGCTTACATATCAAGAGATATCTGTGCGTGTGACGCCGCTTTTAGCAGAGTTGCACACATATGGGGCATATACTCATCAGTTTGACCACAATGTGAATTTTGCTAGCTTTATACTCTAAGGGCAAGTGCCCTTGATCAGGAAACACTGCCTTCTAAACGCAACGCCGTTCCTCTTGCAGAGACGCTAATGTTCTCTGCACAGTGTACGTGCCCACAAGCAGGATTCTGGATGTAGTGTATTTTCAATGTGTTCTCCCGCTGAGAACATTAGCGTCTCTGCAAGAATGAGTTTACATGCTGCGAAAACACGCTGCTAATCCTGATCGTGGGCACTCACCCTATAAAAGGGTTGGCAACTTTCTATTTTTTAATAAATGTGCAACCACTTCATGATGTATTGTTACTATATGAGCAGTATACAGGTGTATCTCAATGAATTAGAATATCATTAAAAAGTTAATTTTTTTCAGTAATTCAATACATAAAGGGAAACACACATATTATATAGAGTCATTACAGAGTGATCTATTTCAAGAGTTTATTTATGTTAATGTTGATGATTATGGCTTACAGCCAATGAAAACCCAAAGGTCATTATCTCAGAAAATTAAAGTAGTGATATTCTAATTCATTGAGATGCACCTGTATATCTTTTGGATATTGGAATGGGGCATAAAGTAATATAAGGCCTTCTGCACATGGCAGCGCCGTGTCCACAGAATGGTAAGGTGGTACATGGGCTTCTAGAAGTGCCGCCTGCATACTGCACTATAATAAACAAGCTAGGCTTCCAGGAGACAATTTATTCAGAATAACACATGCCATCTTTTTTGTTAGATTGACATGATGTTTAGATCACTATCTCGCCTGCTTACAGCTCACACAGCAAAATGAACACATCCTTTGAATCAATTAAAAAAGATGCAATCTTGGCAACTTTAAAAATAAAAATAAATAAAAATAAAAGAGTTGATAATTAGTAACAATGTTCAAAGCAAACTAACGATTGAATACCACAAAGTGGGAGTGTATAATTATAACACAAGGAAGCGGAGCTTGTGCTCTGTGTATAAATTTTGTTTCCTCTGTAATGAGAGTGAAATGGAAAAGGCAGCCATAATTTTGTTAGAGAAATGCATCAGCGCGGGTCACATTAGTGCACATCATTCCACTAATGCTCTTTTCATTATTTGCTGCGCTTACAATAAGGGTAAAATGCTTTTCTATTTCAGTTTCCCCGAACATTGTAAACTGTCATTATTAAACAGCTTTAACAAAACAAGAACACTTTCATCTTTTTTTCTGGGAGATTCTGCTGCACAGTCACATCTGTAGAGCTTGGTCTTTATACCCTGACTGCGGTTTCATGGCTCTATGGAATTGAAGGGGATATACTGCAGATAAGTATAATGGAAAGAGAAAAGGAAAACCTCACAAGACTGATTTTCATTAATACATAATACACAAAGAGATATCAACAGAGTTCATCAGCGGCGTCCAACACTGTAGACGATTGCTCACCGAAAAAAAGGGTATAGTAACCCTAAATCTCAAATCATAACAAAAAAAAGGAAACTTTTCTTACACTGGTTAAAAACGTGGACTGATAAGTCCTATTTTATATCCACATATCAACCATTTGAACAGGAAGAGGGGTATGCCAATAGCCCTGTACTCTCCCTTTTGTCAATGTGCCTGTCAACAGAGTTTTCAACACCTAAACAAAATATGGTGCCCCTGTACCACGGCGACTGACCCTAGTGTCCCTTATAGGGCCCAATCAGCAAAAACACACAAGCCCTTTTCACATCTAAGCCTTGGCTGCGTTTTGCGTTTCTATGTGTTTTTACTGTTAAAAACACATCTAAATGCATGCGTTTTTGCCCCCATTGATTTCAATGGAAAATGCATTGCAAACGCAGCCAAAAACGTGGTCTGCTGCGTCTAGGGCAGTGTTTGCAAAAACACATGCGTTTTTGCAAACGCATATGCGTTTTTGCATACGTTTGCAATTTGTTTTCCATTGAAATCAATGGGGACAAAAACACGCATTTGCATGTGTTTTTAGTGGTAAAAACGCAAACACAGCAAAACGCAGCCAAGGTTTAGATGTGAACTGGGCAACACAGAACTCTCTGAATAGTCTTAGACCGGTTTCACATTACGGCAACCTGACAGCCCCAGACCCGATTTGCAATCAGAACCAGAACTGTTTGTAGCCGGATTAAGCTGAGCTCAGCTGTCCCCTGCAAAATGGTGATGAACAGCTTCACAGGGGACAGCTTCCTGGTGCTGAAGTTCAGCGTAGCTCACGCTGAACTTCAGCAGCCGGTGTCCGGTTCCTGGATGCTCCCAGATTGGAGCAATCTGGCCCCATAGACTCCCATGTTGGGGAGCATCGGATTGCCCCAAATCTGGCAGGATCCGGGAGAATCCGGGAGGATCCAATTTGGGGAGATCTTTCTCCCCGGACACAAAAATGCTGCAAGCATTTTTGTGTCCGGGAGAAAAATCTGAATACACCCGGATCCTCCCGGACAGATGGAAACCGGATGGCAGATAGCTGCCATCCGGCTCCATAGCATACCATGGGCCGAAATCTGATCCGGGGCTGTCCGGTTCACAACGGACAGCCCCGGATCGGATTTAACCGTGGTGTGAAACCGGCCTTACAAATAATTGTATATATGTCAAAGATGGAGTTTCACAGAGTATGGGTATATCCCTAGTATTCCAAGAAAGGTGCACATGTGATTCCAAAAAAACATCAATATCTTAAGTTAATAAAAGGCTCAATATGGTCCTCAATAAGCATACAGTAACCAGACAGGGATGATAAAACCAACCTGTTAGTGTTAGATATATAAGGTTATACTGCACTTAAAAAGTAGATGTCATGAACTCTTTTCATATATTACGGTAATAGTAGGAAACAAAGTGCCCATACAAAACAAATCTTTCACCAGCACTGTCTTTGCAGATATGATAGATACAATGCATCTGTGCAAGGGTTAACCTAAATAGCCAGAATCCCTCTGTGCAATCCACAAAGGCTGCAATAGTATTGTAGACTTGCAATGTATTATGGTGATAAGGTTTGTTTTGTGTGGGCACTTTGTTTCCTACTACTATAATCTGTAGCGTAACGATCGCGGTGGCAGGGGTCGCAGCTGCGACTGGGCCCGGACCTATAAGGGGAGGGGAGGGAAGCCTCCTACTTCCTGCTGCTGCTCCTGCCCCTCACCTCCTCTGACCTGCCGGCTTCATGGCCTGCGGTACACTGTGCCGCCTCCTCCCACTTCCTGCTTTATGCAGTGCACAGTGGAACACAGGCCGGCAGCATCTCTTCCACCTCCTGAGTCAATCCTCAGTTTCTGCAAGAGGAGACACTGGAGCAGCAATGGAAGCAGGAGAGGTAAGTACAATTTTTTTTTTTAATAAGTGAGTGCACTATGGCCAGAGGATAGGATGGGTCATATATAAGGGTGCATATGTAATACTGCACTATATGGGAGGCTGCTATATACTGCACTATATGGAGCTATAAGGATGATATATAACTGCACTATATGGGAGTTATAAAGCTACATATATAATAAATAAAAAAGCCAAGAAGCCAGCTCTGCCTGTGGCTAGCACGCAATAAAAAAAGAAACATATTTGTTATTGGTTTGTGGTGGACCACCACTTTTTGCCGTACGCGCTGGGTTATGCATGCCATGCTATCTGTCTTTATTGTGATTGATCTAGGCCGCTGTACACACTTTGAGCAGCCACAACCCTGCCCATAGGCTCTGCTAATTGTTGCACATGTGTTTGGGCCTGTTCTACCCTCATCCATGGTTGCTGGTCTGGCAGTGTGGGGGTCAGATGTGATAATGTCCAGATGTCATGCCCAGACCTGGTCTGCCTTTATCTGCGCTGCCCTTCTGGCGCCGTGGGAGTAGTTCAGAAATGCTTCAGGTAGTGTGCATTTAATATGGTTCTGCTTTTATGCATTCAGAAGGCCGTAATGGCACAGTGTATATAAAAAACATAGAGTAGGACTGCCTCATCTGAGATTGCCGTGACGTGGAGGGGTAGCTCAAAGAATTGATCAATTGTTTGCTAAATGTCTCCTTTTAAAGTACAGTTAGAAATTAATATGTGCATATGCACTTTTTGTAATGCATGCTAACCACAGGCCGCACTGGCTTCTTGGCTTTTTTATTACATATATAATACTGCACTATAAAGCTGCATATATAATACTGCACTATATGGGAGCTATAAGGCTGCATATATAATACTGCATCATATGGGAGCTACAAGGCTGCATATATAATACTGCACTATATGGGAGATATAAGGCTACATATATAATATTGCACTATATAGAAGCTATAAGGCTGCATATATAATACTGCACTATATGGGAGCTATAAGGCTGCATATATAATACTGCACTACATGGGAGCTATAAGGCTGCATATATAATACTGCACTATATGGAGAGATATGAGGCTTCATATATAATACTGCACTATATGGAGAGATATGAGGCTGCATATATAAGGCTGCACTATATGGAGAGTTTTGATGCTGCACTATATGAAAAGTTATGAGCCTGCACTATATGGTAGGTTTTGAGGCTGCATCATATGTAGAGTTTAGAAGCTGCACTCTATGGAGAGTTTTGAGGCTGTATTATACTATATGGAGAGTATTGAGGCTGCACTATATGGAAAGTTTTGAGACTGCACTATATGGAGAGCTATGAGGCTGTATTATGCTATATGGAGAGCTGTGAGGCTGTATTATATTATATGGAGAGGTTATGAGGCCGCATTATACTATATGGAGAGCTATGAGGCTGTATTATACTATATGGAGAGGTTATGAGGCCGAATTATACTATATGGAGAGGCTATGAGGCTGTATGATACTATATGGAGAGGATATGAGGCTGCATTATGATATATGGAGGGATGTGAGGCTGCAGTATATTATATGGAGGATAATGGGGGTTCATTATAATAATTGAAAGACTATGGGGACTACCTTATGAATGGAGGACTATGGGATGCATTATAATACATAGAGGACTATGGGGATACATTGCAATATATAGAGGAATATGGGGATGCATTATAATAATTGAACGACTATGGTGATGGGAGGAGGTGGACCATATAAACCAGAATGGGGGACATATATACCACAATAAGGGCCATATTCCAGGAGGAGGACCATATAAACTCTATGTTGATGCATTTGCCCAAAAAGCTCTACTTTTGTCTCATCTAACCAGAGAACATTCTTCCAAAACGTTTTAGGCTGTTTCAGATAAATTTTGGCAACTCCAGCCTGGCTTTTTTATGTCTCGGGGTAAGAAGTGGGGTCTTCCTGGGTATCCTAGCATACAGTCCTTTTCATTCAGACGCCGACGGATAGTACGGGTTGACACTGTTGTACCCAGGGTAGCTTGAACTTGTTTGGATGTTAGTCGAGGTTCTTTATCCACCATCCGCACAATCTTGCGCTGAAATCTCTCGTCAATTTTTCTTTTCCGACCACAGCCAAAGGTTAGCCACAGTGCCATGGGCTTTAAACTTCTTGATGACACTGCGCACGGTAGACACAGGAACATTCAGGTCTTTGGAGATGGACTTGTAGCCTTGAAATTGCTAATGCTTCCTCACAATTGGTTTCTCAAGTCCTCAGACAGTTCTTGGGTCTTCTTTATTTTCTCCATGCTCAATGTGGTACACACAAGGACACAGGACAGAGGTTGAGTCAACTTTAATCCATGTCAACTGGCTGCAAGTGTGATTTAGTTATTGCAACACCTGTTAGGTGCCACAGGTAAGTTACAGGTGCTGTTAATTACACAAATTAGAGAAGCATCACATGATTTTTCTAACAGTGCCAATACTTTTGTCCACCCCCTTTTTTTATGTTTGGTGTGGAATTATATCCAATTTGGCTTTAGGACAATTCTTTTTGTGTTTTTTCATTGAAGACAAATTAAATGAAGACAATAATACCAAAGAATTTGTGATTGCAATCATTTTCAGGAAGAAACTGAGTTTTATCTGACAGAACTGCAGAGGTGTCAATACTTTTGGCCACAACTGTATCTACAGTACAGACCAAAAGTTTGGACACACCTTCTCATTCAAAGAGTTTTCTGTATTTTTATTACTATGCGCCTGGGAAATATCCTGGTAGTCTGCACCAATCAGGTAAAACTTGATGATGGCAATACATTGAACTACTTGGGTGTATAGATATGCTGTAGCACTTTAAATTTGTTTCACTTGCATTTGTGATCATTGAATAAAATAGGTGGGAACAATGTGACTAATTCCCCCATTTTAATTGATCTTCTATCTTATCACAGTTGTTGTTTGGTTGATTTTTTTGATACTCTGCACTAGCACTTTCTTTTTGTTGTATCAGTCTTGTAGCACTGTGTGTATTTGATTATGAATTGTATATTACTACAGCAATAAGTAAGTAATAAGAGAGAAGTAGACTACCAAAATTGGTTACCCATTAGTTGTACAATATATGTTTTTAATTCATTTTAATTTAATAAAGATTTGTAAATTTACACTATATACAGCCTTTTTTTCTGATTCAATAATGAAAAAAGGTTGCAGCATCTCTTCTAGTTGCTAAAAAAAGCATTTATTTCGGCCTACGGGTACAGGGTAGCAACATTTCAGTCCACCCTGTACTTGTTGTGAAATGAAGGAAATGGTTTGCAGTGTTAGAGGAGCACTGGAGAGGAGTAATAAGGGACTGGAGCTATTATGGTAATTATACCAACCTAATTTATTTCATGCAATAAATCAGCTCGCTATAATGCCACAACGCGTTTCAACAGCTGTTGTTGTCTTCCTCAGGTGGAATACTAGTGATGGGGGCTATATACCAGTGATGGGGGCTATATACCAGGCTGGGAGTCTATATACCAGTGATGGGGGAATATGTACAGTGAGGGGGGTATATACCAGGATGAGGGGCCATGTACCATGATGGGGGCCCTATATACCAGTGATGAGGTGCTGTATACAGTGATGATTGCTATATACCAGTGATGGGGTGCTATATACCAGTGATGAGGGGTTATATACCAGTATAGGGGTCTGCTGCATCTCTCACCCTAGGCTTATACTCAAGTCAATAGCTTTCCCCAGTTTTAGAGGTAAAATTAGGGGCCTCAGCTTATACTCGGGTTGGCTTATACTCAAGTATATTCGGTATATGTGTGATGGACCCAACAGCCAATCACAGATTCTGTCACAGAGAATGTGCGTCAGTGATTGGCTGCTGGAGTTAGCTGAAACCAGTCCATACATTTTACCACACTAGAATGTATGGGCTGATTGCAGATTACTCAAACAGCCAATCACAGACACCCATTTTGTGTGACAGCATATGTGATTGCCTGTTGGGCCCCTCACATAATTTGTAGTGTAAAAATAAATAAATATTTCTTTTTAAATTACGTAGCGCTCCACAGTATTTTTGATTCTCAGCACATACTGTATAAAATGGACAGCCATGGACTGCCACCCCAGCTGCCTGGTTATACCTTGGCTGCAATCAAAATACAGCAAATAAATTAAATAAATAATTAAAATAAAATGCGTGGCCTCCCGCCGTATTTTGATCGCCAGCCAGGGTAAAACGAGTCAGCTGGGGGCTGGGATTCTCAGCGTGTTAAGGCTCAAGAATTCTGGCCCCCCCCCCACACTAAAAACTGGCGCTCTTAGCCGCCCCTCGAAATGGCGCATTCATCATAGTGCCATTTCCAGGCGCTTTACCTGGAGGTTAATATCAGCTTTGTATTGTCAGCTCAGTGGTGGACCTGGAGCCGTGTGGGCCCCGATGCAGCTGGTTCCATCCCAAGTGGGTGAGGAGCAGAGGGGGGGTTGCTAGTGAGGAGCAAGGGTGCTACGTCAAGCTGCAGTCCCAGGTGAGGAGCGAGGGGGGAGAGGAGAGGGGGCCTAGCAAGCTGCAGTCCCAGGTAAGGAGCGTGGGGGTTCTGATGGGGAGTATGGGCTGCCATCTGCGTCTCCAGCATGACCAGGGAGTAGAGAGGAGGGGTGGGATCAGCTGCGGGAAACAGGGAGCTTTCCGCAGCTGCACCTCTCCTCTGACACACTATCGCGGCCTCCGGGCCCCCCTTCAGGGAGGTGGAGGGGCCCCCCTACAGGTGCCTGAGGGGCCCCCTAGCCGGTCAGGGCCCTGGTGCAGCTGAACCAGCTGCACCGCGGTAGGTCCGCCCCTGTGTCAGCTTGTACTAAGCCCAAAATTCATGTTCTCTGGCCAAATTAGACCCAGCCACCATGAATTTCTAGAGAACATTAAAAAAAACACAACTCAAAATTTTTTTTATTAGAAATAAATACACAAAACACATTTAGGGACTCCATCTTTATCAGAAAAAAAATCTCCCTCCAACATAATCCAGGTCTTGCTAGCTTCACCTCAGCTACATCTTTGTCAACAGACAAACATTTCTGCTAGCAAAGAGAATAGGCACAAAATGACACCTGGGTGCCATGTGTGGAGTAAGCTGAAATCAACCTATACATTCTACTATCCTAAAATGTATGGGCTGATTGCAGATTACTCAAACATCCAATCACAAACACCAATGCTGTGTGACAGCGTCTGTGATTGGCTGTTGGAGCCTGTGAAGTGAATATTCCCTGAAGATAATCAGCAGCCTGGAAGTAGATGCGGTGGGACAGCAGGACAGGAGGATGGAGGACCCGGTAAGTATAATGATCATATTTAATAATCAAGTGCTCTGTTGGACAACCCACACATACTGTAAAGGATTTCCCAGGGAAATCTGTGTTCGGGATCTGTGCATGAACACTAGGTGTTTGGTACGGACCCCGAACTTTACAGTTCGTGTTCGCCCATCACTACTCATATCTTTCTATACTTCACTGAATAGGTTACTGTATGGGATCATTAAAAAACATTTGTCAGTGGGTTTCTGCTATTTAAACTGAGAGCAGCATGTTCTGCCTTCTACTACATATGGAGCTGTGGATATCTAGCATACAGCTTAACCCTCGTTCACTTCCCCAAGGAACAGGCTGTAGGATTCTGGAGTCTATATTTATTGAGGTGATGAACTTGATTGCGTGAATGATAATGTATGTGGTGAAAACTAGAATACAAGTACGGAATAATCACAGTCAGTACTGGGTGCATTAAAGAAACTAGCACTGACACAGTGATAACACAGGTTACAATCAACATGAGTAACTAGGTAAAGGTCACTGCAGCAGGCTCTATTCTATACAGAATGCATCTATCTGTCTGCAGCGCGAAAGGCATTAACTCAAATAGTGTACCTCAGAGCACAATACACTTCACTTGACAGTATTCTACACAGAAATACCTTTATCTACATACAATGCAAACATGCTAGCATGAAGAATTACATGGTATAACACATCTCCTATCACCCAGTTCTCTCTCTACTAATGGCTGGATTATAACATGTTCACACAGATTCTACACAAAAACATGTAACTGCATTGCTCTTAATGGAATCATCTGACGAGAGGAAAGTTGTAAAGAATGAAGAGCCAGAAACACACGTCTTATCTTATCACTGAAGAACTGGGAAACTGACTACAAGGAGCTCTTTTTCCTGGAGGAAGAAGGGGGGCGGTCCCTTGGCACACACTATTCTTAAAGGGGGACAGACTAAGAGCTCTGCTAAATCATGTTTAACATCTAAACAACGTAAATAGGCAACTAATGAACTCTTCAGGTCATAACTAGTATAACTATAGTATAACTTTATGAATATTTTCTTAGCTGCTCATGAATGGGCAGAACACAGCATAATGTAGGAGCTGAGAGCCTGATTCCAGCAATATGTCACTTATTAGGCTGTAAACTGTTGTTTCAACACATTCAGCAGCAGAATATCATTAGAGGATTAAGTTTCACATGCAATTGAGACAACTAATCTTTGTCACCACCACTGACTAGCAGTTTTCTTACAGTGTGCACATGAAGGTGTCAATCAGTGGTGTGGACGGGGTTATACACAGCTCAGTGGTCTGAGTTCTGCTGTATCTACATCGGAGAAACAGAGATCCTATCAAGACTGGTATCAGGCTATCTACACCTACTTTATGCTGTTCTCAGACTCTATAGAAAAAACCTGCTGACAGATACCGTTTAAACTAGTATAATATTACAATGCTCAGTAGTGAGGTTATGTTTTCTCTGTACAATTAGTGTGGACTGGTGCTCAGTTATTGGCTAGTGTAGCTGCATTCATACATCAGTGGGAAATGTCCAAATGCTGCCCGAGTTTTTTATGGTACAGCACAAGAACCCATTGTGTTAAATGGATCTAAGCATGGATTTGTAAGGGTACCGTCACACGTAACGATATCGTTGCTGATATTGTTCAAAAGTCATGTGTTTAGTGACGCTTGAACGATGTCGAAACTACATCATTGCGTGTGACACTACTAACGATCAACGACCTCAAATCTATCGTTGGTCGCCCGCTGGACACTCAGCGTCGCTGCGTGTGACACTGGGAGATCAACGATAAACTAGCTCCCAGCGCCTCACAGCTTAGTAACCCAATGTTTATCATGATTTCCAGCGATCTCGCTGGTCCACATCGCTGGTGAGTCTGCCTGTGTGACAGCTCACCAGCGATGTGAACGATGTTGTTAGCGATCGCGCGTGCATGATCGCTAACAACATCGTTCATTAAAATTGAAGCGTGTGACGGTACCTTTAAAATGACAGATCCGAGATTGAGATCTGTTAAACTCAGAGCATGTCCTATTGTGATCTAATTTTGAGGATCAGAATAGGACAAATCCAATGGGTGATTGTGTGATCCGTGAAAGAATCAAGCAGCACACCAACACTTCACCCGGATATGTGAACACAGTCGTAATCTCACACTACAATCTAATAAACAGAATACACCTAATATTGCTGGGCCCTTATCTTAAGACCATCACATTGTCATATAGCTATCTTTCTGTCTATAGGTACCATTACACGGTATGAGATCGTGAACGACATTGTTTAAACGTCACGGGTTTGGAGTCGTTCAAACGACATCGTTAGGACATCGCTGCGTGTAACACCGAGATACGACTACGATATATCGTAGGATCATTGATCGCAGATTTGAGAACATATTCTCAAATCAGACGATCCACGATCAGCCAACCTGATGCATCGTTGTGTGTGACACCCAGTGGCGTACCACCCGCGGTCGCAGGGGTCGCAAGTGAGACCGGGCCCGGAGGTACAGGGGCCCGGAGCCCGCCGACCCCTGCTACCGCTGCGCCGGTCGGTCCCCAGGCGGATGATCACAGCTGCCGGAGGACTCCTGGTACTCACCGCTGATGTTGCAGCCACCCCGCCCCCCTTCTTCCTCTGCTTGCAGACCGCGGGAGCAGGCTGGGGACTGTAGGAGGCATGCAGCAGCACGCCTACCTCTCTGCCGAAGAGGAGCTGCTTAGAGTCTCCCGGCCTGGCCTGCTCTCCTCCTCCTCCCACAGCACCGCTGGAGCGAGTCACTGCTTCCTGGGCCTGGCATGAAGTCCTTCAGGGAGCACGGAGAACACAGGAGAGAAGGTGCAGTCAGTGTGTGTGTTGACTGTGTGTGCAATGTATGTATGTGACTATGTGTGTAATGTATGTATGTGCCTGTGTGTACAGTGCATGTGCCTGTGTGTGCAGTGCATGTATGTGCCTGTGTGTGCAGTGCATGTATGTGCCTGTGTGTGCAGTGCATGTATGTGCCTATGTGTGCAGTGCATGTATGTGCCTGTGTGTGCAGTGCATGTATGTGCCTGTGTGTGCAGTGCATGTATGTGCCTGTGTGTGCAGTGCATGTATGTGCCTGTGTGTGCAGTGCATGTGCCTGTGTGTGCAGTGCATGTATGTGCCTGTGTGTGCAGTGCATGTATGTGCCTGTGTGTGCAGTGCATGTATGTGCCTGTGTGTGCAGTGCATGTGCCTGTGTGTGCAGTGCATGTGCCTGTGTGTGCAGTGCATGTGCCTGTTTGTGCAGTGCATGTATGTGCCTGTGTGTGCAGTGCATGTATGTGCCTGTGTGTGCAGTGCATGTATGTGCCTGTGTGTGCAGTGCATGTGCCTGTGTGTGCAGTGCATGTGCCTGTGTGTGCAGTGCATGTGCCTGTTTGTGCAGTGCATGTATGTGCCTGTGTGTGCAGTGCATGTATGTGCCTGTGTGTGCATGTGCCTGTGTGTGCAGTGCATGTGCCTGTGTGTGCAGTGCATGTATGTGCCTGTGTGTGCAGTGCATGTATGTGCCTGTGTGTGCAGTGCATGTATGTGCCTGTGTGTGCAGTGCATGTATGTGCCTGTGTGTGCAGTGCATGTATGTGCCTGTGTGTGCAGTGCATGTATGTGCCTGTGTGTGCAAGCATGTGCCTGTGTGTGCAGTGCATGTGCCTGTGTGTGCAGTGCATGTGACTGTGTGCAGTGCATGTGAGTGTATGTGCAATGCATGTGACTGTGAGGCAGCATTATAGTCAGGCGGCATTATATTTTCTGGAGTGGCTATGAGGCAGCATTATAGTGAGGCGGCATTATATTATTTGTAGCGGCTGTGAGGCGGCGTTATATTATTTGTAGCGGCTGTGAGGCGGCTTTATATTATCTGGAGCGGCTGTGAGGCGGCATAATATTATCTGGAGCGGCTGTGAGGCGGCATAATATTATCTGGAGCGGCTGTGAGGTGGCATTATATTATCTGGAGCAGCTGTGAGGCGGCATTATATTATCTGGAGCAGCTGTGAGGCGGCATTATATTATCTGGAGCGGCTGTGAGGCGGCATTAGATTATCTGGAGCGGCTGTGAGGTGGCATTATATTATCTGGAGCAGCTGTGAGGCGGCATTATATTATCTGGAGCGGCTGTGAGGCGGCATAATATTATCTGGAGCGGCTGTGAGGCGGCATTATATTATCTGGAGCGGCTGTGAGGCGGCATTATATTATCTGGAGCGGCTGTGAGGCGGCATTATATTATCTGGAGCAGCTGTGAGGCGGCATTATATTATCTGGAGCGGCTGTGAGGTGGCATATTATCTGGAGCGGCTGTGAGGCGGCATTATATTATCTGGAGCGGCTGTGAGGCGGCATTATATTATCTGGAGCGGCTGTGAGGCGGCATAATATTATCTGGAGCGGCTGTGAGGCGGCATTATATTATCTGGAGCGGCTGTGAGGCGGCATTATATTATCTGGAGCGGCTGTGAGGCGGCATTATATTATCTGGAGCGGCTGTGAGGCGGCATTATATTATCTGGAGCGGCTGTGAGGCGGCATTATATTATCTGGAGCGGCTGTGAGGCGGCATTATATTATCTGGAGCGGCTGTGAGGCGGCATTATATTATCTGGAGCGGCTGTGAGGTGGCATTATATTATCTGGAGCGGCTGTGAGGCGGCATTATATTATCTGGAGCGGCTGTGAGGCGGCATTATATTATTTGTAGCGGCTGTGAGGCGGCATTATATTATCTGGAGCCGCTGTGAGGCGGCATTATATTACCTGGAGCCGCTGCGAGGCAGCATTATACTATAATGGAGGATCATATATACCTGAATGAGGGACATTAATACATAATGAAGGGGAAAGGGGTCAATTTGTGAGTCTTTATAGGATTTAGAAGATTACGTGGGACCCGTACATCTGACCAATGTGGGCGCCCAGGGGAAGGGGGGGGCCCAGGTCCAAATTTCGCACCGGGGCCCTTCGGACTCTAGTTACGCCACTGGTGACACCGTGATAACGATGTCATTCACGACTTCGCCAATTCACATCAATGAACAAGCATCGTTCACTGGGTTGTGCGAATGATAGCTGCTCACCACATCGTTGGTGCGTCGTCCACGATATCTAGACGTCTGACATCTCACCAACGATGTCAAAATGATGTAATAACGACCGCGCGCCCACGAGATCATTAGTGAGATCGTCTCAACAATTGAAGCGTGTAACGGTACCTTATCCCATATCTATCTACCTACCTCTGTCCATCTATCTCTTACACCTTCATGTGGACATTTATAATATGTTCTCGTGTCCGTATGTTACAACATTCCTCCACACTGCGGCCATCCTGAATTGTATTCTATGATTCTGTGACATGAAGGAAACATCATTCCCAGGTTCAGAGATAAGGATAAGAAGCTGTGAATCAAACACTTGCATTCACAGATAGAAACTGCTGAAGTACAGTCAGTTTGAGATAGAAAAACAATGTCTCAGCACTGCCAGGATGACATTAGCATTCAAACTTCCATTGCTGTGAAGAATAAATAACTTTCATGTAAAGGGACAGACAATTGCCTCCACGACTCTACTGTCAAACTTGGGTTGATCTGTATGCAATTTCCACCTCATCCCGTCTGCTGTGTAGTTTAAATCTGGCTTTGTGCATCCTAATGATTATTTTATATTCTGCTTTGCTTCACGTCTCACAGATGTCTTCAGCACTGAGTGGTTAAACAGTTCTCTAGGAACCGGGGCTACCAGAGCAAAATAATTGGAGCATCTTTCTGGGTCAATGTGGCCAGCTGCTTGTGAATGATGGTGACAGGGTACACAGGTCTCACATGCCCTCATCCTTAGAACATTATACTCCATGGGGTAAAGCAGGTTTTAGCAGCATGATTTCCTCTAACATTATGTTCAGCTTTTGGCTAGTGACACATCAAATATTCAAAGTCTATGGACCTGTAAGGCCCCACGGAGGAGGCATCACAATGGATCATTTAATGCACATATGTTAACAAAAAGGTAAAGTACTACAGAGGGTAATGGCCGTATTATTAGTAGATCTCCCTATAGTCAGGTCATGTATGATGATGGCGATCTGTCATGGGACTAAACACAAGCGCGTGCTAGAGTGATCCAGGCTATCCCCAAATATATGGTGCACGTGTTATCATCATTAATTCCTTGGCACACATTAATAGGCCGGGGCTGTAAAAATCCAATACATTACTAGTACCTGGAAATAAATAAATGAATGTCTGCTGTGAAGATCTGCCAGTATAATGTGTAACACAAGCATTGGTCTACAGAATAGGAATCCTAAGAGAAATCGGCTTGCTATGTAGCACTATGGACACCCATTAGATCTGACAGTCATGGTCTACAGGAGCTCGGAGCAGAGGAGAAGACGGGGGAGCTGCTGTACTTATCATCCAACAAAACAGTATTAGAATCTACACCAGCTGGCCGAAATTTTACAATATTTATACACCTAAACAGATCATTTTACTGCTGTAGTTTTGTTAAAATCCCTGTTTTCTTTGCTGCAGATCTCCTGGTTGTATGAATGCACAGCCCTGTATAACCCGCCCACATCACAGATTGGCAGCTTTCCATGCACTGTGCATAATCAGAAATATTCCAATCAGTGGTGGGGGCAGGGTAACACAGACCTCATGAATATGGAGGACAACAATGCGGGAGGTTTCCTAGTCCTTTAGTAATAATCTCCTACTGATTAAACAGTTATTTTTTTTTCAGCCCTGTAAATGACAAATAGCTGGAATCAGGATATCTGTCCATACATCATGCTGATGTCAGATTAGGTGTCAAGTATCTGCTGACAGATCCCCTCTGAAACCAGTGTACACATCTACTATATAATTGTCTAAGGCGTCTGTCGGTCACAGAAATCGCGCGCCAGACAGAGGCCGCTCATTGGTGCCCGCCGGAGACATATAGGCGCGCAAATTCAAAGTTTGAATTTCGTGCCAATTTGCAGCCCGGCAGCTGCTGTTGCCGGGATACACGGGTCCGGCCGACGGTGGCCGCAGCGCGAGCCAGCCGGGAGATGACCGGCGTGAGCCAGTCATCTCCCGGCTGGAGAGCCGCTGACCAAAGCTCAGCCGCGGCTACCTGCGGCACAGAGGTCCGCGGTGAGCCAGCTGGGAGATGACCGGCGTCAGCCGGTCATCTCCCAGCTGCTCGCAGAGGTGGTTGCCCTTAGCGGCATTCAAACCATGCACCAAGCCGCAGTACTCTTCTGATTGGTTGCCGTGGCTGCGGCGACCAATCAGAGAAGTAGCTCAACTTGGCGCGCGGTTTGAATTCCGTGTCTCTGATTCGTCGCTGCGGTCGACCAACAGAGGAGCGGAATTCAAACCGCGCGCCAAGCTGCGCTACGTCTCTGATTGGTCGCCGCGGCGACCAATCAGAAGAATGCTGCTGCCTGGCGCGCAGTTTGAATGCAAACCCCATCCTTGAAGCCTCCTCCATCCCCTCAGCTTCCCATCCTCACAGCCTCCTCCATCCTCACAGCTTCTTCCATCACCTCAACCTCTCCATCCCTCAGCCTCCTCCATCCTCAAAGCCTCCTCCATCCTCACTGCCTCCTCAATCCCCTCAGCCTCCCCATCCTCACAGCCTCCCCATCCTCACAGCCTCCTCCATCCTCACAGCCTCCCATCCTCACAGCCTCCTCCATCCTCACAGCCTCCTCCATCCTCACAGCCTCCTCCATCCTCACAGCCTCCCCATCCTCACAGCCTCCTCCATTCTCACAGCCTCCTCCATTCTCACAGCCTCCTCCATCCCCTCAGCCTCCTCCATCCTCACAGCCTCCTCCAACCCCTCAGCCTCCCATCCTCACAGCCTCCTCCATCCTCACAGCCTCCCCATTCTCACAGCCTCCTCATCCTCACTCCTTACTTCTGTCTATAAGGTCTGTCAGTCAGTGTGACACAGTTTACTCCTGTCTACAAGGTCTCTCAGTCAGTGTGATGAACTTCACTCCTGTCTACAAGGCTGTCAGTGTCACGAACTTTACTCCTGTCTACAAAGCTGTCAGTCAGTGTGACAAACTTCACTCCTGTTTACAAGGTATTCTAGAATACCCGATGCGTTAGAATCGGGCCACCATCTAGTTCTTAATATATTCCTCCCATTGTCTCCCTGCTGTATGCTACAGTAACAGAAGACAATGGTAGGACACAGGAATGATCTGCCTTTGCTCCAGTAGTGGGTCACTTCTGCTCATACAGGTAGACATTCTGATAATAGAGCACAAGTCATAGAAGTAAGAACTCCATGTGTCTAATAATTAAGTGTAGGTTCAGCAATACTTTCATTTTAAAGCATTGGATTTTTGGATTTTATATATTTGGATTCCATAATGATAGACATAATGTTGGACATAATTTTAGCTAGAGTGTTTTAACATTGCAGTGTGTGATTGGTAACATTAGCGAGGAGGAAAGTAACAGTGAAATTCAGAAAATCTCAGATTTATCCAGGGCTGTGTGAATAATTTATCACTTGACCAGTGAAGAAATACTTTGCACAGAAGATTTCTGTGTCTTTTTTTCCAAATCCGTGAGTGTATTTTCAAGTGCATTTAACTCATTGGAGAACAAATACTGTACACTGAAAAGTATGTCTAGAACCGTATCATTTACTGTATTAGATATGTGTGATGTGTAGCATCTGTAATCTTCCCTTACATACACAGCCGTGTCAGGGAACCGCATATCTGTAATATGGATTCTATGGCCCCATATGTCTCCAATTTTATATAGAGGCACACACATTCTCTTCTCATATACAGTAAATATAAGAAGAAAAACCTCTGGCATGCTCCACTGCATGTCATATTACAGGGATAACGCTTCTTCACGAGTAAACAGGGCCTCATGAATGTACCATATGATATCACACGGTAGTACAAACCTTTAACCCCTTAACAGACAACTTATTGCACAATTATTTCTAAACCCAATGCTTCCCCTCCTTGTGAAATAAAAACACTTATAGCAATCTCTGGTGTCAGCACTAGCTTTCCTAGGGATCACACGATATTATTATGTAACACAATCCATGCGGCCAATAGCATTGGCTTCACTGTCCTATCTTGATTTTTATGGGAGAGTGAAGTCAATGCTGCTGTCACACAGAAATCACGTGGCATTGGGAAAGCCAGTGCCAACACTGCTGGAACAGAGTCAGCACCGGAGGTGAGTATAAGTGTTATTACTTTACTGTCACGGGTGGCACGGATGACAGGGTAGAGGCCACGCGCAGACGGTCCCAGCGTTTGGCCAATCAGCCATAATGTTTGAGGACGGTCCGTCTTTCAGGGGCATTTACCTTCTGTGTAGATAGAGAGAAGGTATGATAAGATCTCCCTATCATGGGGAGACGGCTGGGAAGGTCTTGTGCTCGGTCTGGTTTCTACACCAGTATTCTGGGTCACTAGGACCCAGCAGGTTCTTCCCACCTTTATAAGGAGTTTCATTGCCCTCCCTCGGTGCAGGTGATATTTCCTTGTGCACTCATTATCCTTGCTCCAGCAGAAGCTGAGGTTGTGGAGGTTGCTGTGCTCTGCTGCAAGATAAGTGTTTTCTTTCCCCATTGTCTGTTTTTCCTTGTGTTTGTCTTTAGTTGTTAGTGGAGGGGTCTAGTGAACCTCTCCATCTGATCCTTAGATAAGGTAGTGCTAGGATCAGAGAGGGACGAGGTTCGTGGTCGGCGACAGTTGAGGAAACTGTATAGGGACGTCAGGGCAGACAGGGTCAGCCCCAGTAAGACTAGGGGTCACCCTCTCCCTCTTGTGCCCATAGCTTTAGGGACTCCTTATTCCCCCCCCGTCGTTGTCCTACGCTGAGTGTCTCTCCCGCTCCCAGCGTGACATTTACTAAGGGGAAACAATGGTATTCAGAAGGGGTTTTCCAAGTAGTGGACAAACCCTGTAAGGATGCAGACAATTTTCATCTTGGCATTTTAATTTTCTCCTTCCCTTTTTCCAAACAGCCAAAACTTTTTAATTCCTCTGTCGACATGGGCGTATAAGGGCTCGAGTTGTAGTTTTGAATTACACTATTCATTTTACAACATAGAATAAGCAGAAATGGGTAAAAAAAAAAATTCCTAGTACACTCAATTAGTGACAAAAACAAGCATTTCCATGATTTTAAATTAGGGTTTTACAGTTGTGGCCAAAAGTATTGACACCCCTGCATTTCTGTCAGATAATACTCAGTTTCTTCCTGAAAATGATTGCAATCACAAATTCTTTGGTATTATTATCTTCATTTAATTTGTCTTAAATGAAAAAAACACAAAAGAGAATGAAGCAAAAAGCAAAACATTGATCATTTCACACAAAACTCCAAAAATGGGCCAGACAAAAGTATTGGCACCCTCAGCCTAATACTTGGTTGCACAACCTTTAGCCAAAATAACTGCGATCAACCGCTTCCGGTAACCATCAATGAGTTTCTTACAATGCTCTGCTGGAATTTTAGACCATTTTTCTTTGGCAAACTGCTCCAGGTCCCTGATATTTGAAGGGTGCCTTCTCCAAACTGCCATTTTTAGATCTCTCCACAGGTGTTCTATGGGATTCAGGTCTGGACTCATTGCTGGCCACCTTAGAAGTCTCCAGTGCTTTCTCTCAAACCATTTTCTAGCGCTTTTTGAAGTGTGTTTTGGGTCATTGTCCTGCTGGAAGACCCATGACCTCTGAGGGAGACCCAGCTTTCTCACACTGGGCCCTACATTATGCTGCAAAATTTGTTGGTAGTCTTCAGACTTCATAATGCCATGCACACGGTCAAGCAGTCCAGTACCAGAGGCAGCAAAGCAACCCCAAAACATCAGGGAACCTCCGCCATGTTTGACTGTAGGGACAGTGTTCTTTTCTTTGAATGCCTCTTTTTTTCTCTTGTAAACTCTATGTTGATGCCTTTGCCCAAAAAGCTCTACTTTTGTCTCATCTGACCAGAGAACATTCTTCCAAAACGCTGTAGGCTTTCCGGGGTAAGTTTTGGCAAACTCCAGCCTGGCTTTTTTTATGTCTCGGAGTAAGAAGTGGGTCTTCCTGGGTATCCTACCATACAGTCCCTTTTCATTCAGACGCCGACAGATAGTACGGGCTGACACTGTTGTACCCTCGGACTGCAGGGCAGCTTGAACTTGTTTGGATGTTAGTCGAGGTTCTTTATCCACCATCCGCACAATCTTGCGTTGAAATCTCTCGTCAATTTTTCTTTTCCGTCCACATCTAGGGAGGTTAGCCACAGTGCCATGGGCTTTAAACTTCTTGATGACACTGCGCACGGTAGACACAGGAACATTCAGGTCTTTGGAGATGGACTTGTAGCTTTGAGATTGCTCATGCTTCCTCACAATTTTGTTTCTCAAGTCCTCCGACAATTCTTTGGTCTTCTTTCTTTTTTCCATGCTCAATGTGGTACACACAAGGACACAGGACAGAGGTTGAGTCAACTTTAATCCATGTCAACTGGCTGCAAGTGTGATTTAGTTATTGCCAACACCTGTTAGGTGCCACAGGTAAGTTACAGGTGCTGTTAATTACACAAATTAGAGAAGCATCACATGATTTTTCTAACAGTCCAATACTTTTGTCCACCCCTTTTTTATGTTTGGAGTGGAATTATATCTAATTTGGCTTAGGACAATTCTTTTTGTGTTTTTTCATTGAAGACAAATTAAATGAAGATAATAATACCAAAGAATTTGTGATTGCAATCACTTTCAGGAAGAAACTGAGTATTATCTGACAGAATTGCAGGGGTGTCAATACTTTTGGCCACAACTGTATTGTTAATTGTACACTAAAAAATGACAAGACAGCATACCGTATTTTTCTTTTTATAAGATGCATCTGAATATAACAAAGAAAGAGAGGGAGGAGGGGTGCTCCTTGTGAAGGTCTATCAGTGCAGGGAGCCAGGCTTGTTATAATACGCTCACCTGGGGGGGTTATGCAGCAGGCATAACACCGTGGAGAAGCACAGTGAGGTGGAGGTGTAAACACCGGGAATCCAGCAGTAAGGAGGCGGTCACGTGGTGCAGTCACATGGAGTGATGTCACCACAGATCCTTCAGCTCTTCAGCATTCACAGATTTAGAAGTCTCCTCAGTGTGCAGCAGCCCACCGCTCACCCTAGGGCTTGGAAATGTGTATAAGTGTAAATAAGCGGTTTTGGGGCGCTCAGAGAAGGAGACAGAGATTGATTAAAGATACTTTACTTTACTGGACACAAGGGGGTCTTCACAACGCGTTTCGGCCCCAAAACCGCTTATTTACACTTATACGCATCTGAATATAAGACGCACCACCAAATTTGATGAAGGAAAAGATAAAAGCTTTTATTAATGTTAGTTAGGGTCCGTTTTATAATGCCAGTGTCTGTCTTACATAAACATAAAAAAGCAGGAAGGTGCTCCTGGGGTTATACCCGATGGTATAGTGGATCTATTTGTATGTGTGCAGGTGGTGGACTAACCTGAATAGGTTATGCAGCCTGCATAACTCGGGGTGGAAGCCTCTGGTGCTGTTAGCGTGCACCACATGCAGATCTCAAACGCAGGGGAAGCCAATCACGTGGGGCGTCACGTGCTGCTGACGTCACCCCAGGTCCTGAAGTATCCTAATAGGAGATTGTTCTCGCTCCGCTGACAGGAATGTTGTGGTTCCAAGCCTCTTCAAATTTCCTCTGCAGAACCTCACTGCTCACGAAGAGGTGTAAAAAAGTGATAATAGAGAAAAAAGCGGTCTCGGAGGACGCTGAGGAAGGAAGGGAGGCAATGGATTTTAGTATATCTTACTCAGTTTATTCCTTTAGCTAATCACAACGCGTTTCAGCAGAAAAATCTCCTGATGAAGGCGGAGTTTTCTGCTGAAACGCGTTGTGATTAGCTAAAGGAATAAACTGAGTAATATATACTAAAATCCATTGCCTCCCTTCCTTCCTCAGCGCTCTCCAAGACAGCTTTTTTCTCTATTATCACAAGTATCTGTCTTACAAGCAGTATGTATGTCTCTCATCCTTGTATATATATCCCCCATCCTGGTACATGGGACCCCTCATGCTGGATATGGTCCCCCTGTGATGGTACATAGCCGCCTATGATGGTACATAGCCCCCTGTGATGGAATATAGCATCCAGAGATGGTACATAGCCCCCCATCTTGGATATGGCCCCCAGTGATGGTATACATAGCCCCCATCCTGGATATAGCCCACAGTGATGGTACACACAGCCCCCATCCTGCATATGGCCTTTGTGATGGTACAAACCCCTGCATCCTGACTATAGCCCCCTGTGATGGTACATATCCAAGGTGGGGGGGGCTATCTTCTGTGTGCTGGCTGGCATCTTCCGATCATGTGACTGGGGCACACAGAGATGATGTCATTGCTGTGGGCCCCAATCACATGATCGGAAGATACCAGGCAGCACAGAGAGGATAAAAGCGGTGAGCTGTGAGCCCAGAGCGGCTGAAGGGTAGTTACAGCTGTTTATTATTTTACAGGGTGCACTCCAGCATGGGGACATATGGAGTGACGGAGGCCATATCCATCCTTGAGTGTTGAGTGCAGGACGGGGGGCCACATCCATACTGGAGGGGTGAGTGCCGGACAGGGGGGGCCATAGTTAGAATGGAGGGGTGAGTGTAGGACGGGGGGCCATAGCCAGACTGGAGTGGTGACTGCAGGATAAAGGGGGGGTGAGAGCAGGCTCATATAATATGCACCGCTCCTCCCATCCATCTCCCAGCACAACTTTAGCAGTGAGAGGTGGACAGCGGTGGGTCAGTGAATATTATACGAGTATAATGAGCGGGATCGCGTGACTTCCCGCTGTCTCTCCACAGCCAGCCTCCTCCAGTCCCTGGACACCACTCCAGAGACCCCCTAGTACAGTAGTTTGGATTATAAAACGCACCCTCCACTTTCCCCCAAAATTTGGGGGAAAAAAGTGCGTTTTATAATCCAAATATTGTAATTCTCCATGTCAATATAATTATCAAGATATCAAATGTATATTGTGTTTTGTGGATTATAAAAGACACACCTAATTTAGAGGAGGAAGAGAGAAAAAAAATAATTCTATTCTTGAATGGGGTTCATTTTACAAAGCATATACACTGGCGATCAAAATTAGAAAACAACACACAATTTTTTTGATGTTAAGGTCATCATTGCGTTGTGCTATGTGAAATTATCCTAACATGAGCAAAATAGCAGTATTTTAAGCTTACTTCATAAATTGAATATATTCTAAAGCCAAAATATAAATGTTAATGAGGTAAATGAAAAAGAAAACTGATCAAAATCAGAGAACACTTTCAGATACCTGCAATTATTGGGGGTAATTTGGCACCTGGTGCTGATTTCTTTAATTATCTGACAAACCGTATTTAACTAGCAGCCTAACTTTCCAGTTTGCACTCACTTCTCAAAATGGTGTGCCGTTCCAAAGTGACTGAAACCCTCCGGCAGCAGGTTGTCCAGATGAAGTTTAACGGGGTCACCCTATCAGCCATAGCAACAGATGCTGGTTGCTCCAAGTCTGTGATTTCCAGAATATTGTAACTTTATAACATCAAAACTCGTTCAAGGCACCCAAGAAGGCTGGTCACCCTTGAAAGAGAAATGCAAGAGAGGACAGAATAATGCAGAGAATCTCCATGGGTATTCATTTCAACACTGAAGCTGGAATAGCTCGCTAGTTCAGCACAGAACAGGGTAATGATCTGTCTTGTCATATAGTGTCACGTTTAAGAGCGTTTGGACTGAAAGCCTATTCTGCAGTGGCTAAACCTCTCATTAGCAAAAGAATCAAAAGGACCTCACCTTTGGTGAGGAGCATGTTGTGTGGACAGAGGAGAAGTGGTCCACAGTTAATTTTAGTGATGAAAGCAAGTTTAATTTATTTGGGTTGATGGGAAGCATGTGTTTGTTACAACCTGAGGAAAGACTGAACCCAAAGTGTGTAAAGAAATCAGTGAAAAGTTGTATAGGAAGTGTCATGGTTTGGGGAATGTTTTCTGCTGCAGGGGTTTGAACTCTCATACAGCTACATGGTAGAGTGAATGCAAGATGTATCAGAACCTTTTTTATTAAAGAGGACCTGTCACCCTCTGGTGCTTTCAAAAGTGACAACACCACTGAATGCAGTGTGCATGCTGCATTCAAGGAAGCTGCGTATAAGGCTCTAGCCCCCCTTTTCCCCGAAAAAACACTTTGCCATCTTTACAGTTAAGAGGTCCCGTGGGAAGGGTCTGTGTAAGAGGTCTTCGCCGCTGGCACAGTCCACCCTGCCTCCTCCTTGTGTGTTTCACTCCTTCTATGTGTCTGCCGCCTCCTCTTCTTCGGGGTCTGCACTCCTTTTCTGCTCCTTATGACGTGACGCAGACGCACAGCGCTTGGGGTGAGCGAGGCCCGCGAGCGGCGCATATGTATTTTTTCAGGGTACAGGGGGGTTAGAGCCTTAGTACACAGCTTCACTGAATGCAGCATACACTCTGCATTCAGTGGTGCTGTCAGCTTTGAAAGCATCAGGGGGTGACAGGTCCTCATTAACAACATGTGGTTCCTTATTTGCCTTCAACATTCAATCAGACAGCAATTTGCATGCAGGACAATGCCTTGTCACACAGCAAAACAGGTAAAGTAGTTCCCTGAAACCGAAAACATTGAAACAATGGACAGCCAGCCCAGACTCCTGATCCAAAAGCAATAGAAAACCTCTGGAAAATCCTTGGTGACAAAGTTATGGCCAAGAAACTCACAACAGTCACAGAACTGTGAAAGTGAATGGAAGAAAGAGGACCAAAATCACACCAGAGCAGTGTGAGAGACTAGTGATGTCCTGTGGCTGCAGATGTGCTGAAGTCATTCAAAGCAAAGGCCTGTACACTTCTTACAGATTGGTGACTGTTGTAACCTTCACAAACTGTAGTTGTAATCTTTTTTTGTGCTACAGTCATTGCTATTCTCTAATTATGATCGTCACGTTTTGTGTAAAATAAAGATTTAGGTTGATAAACTTTGGTTACTTTGTAAAATACTATTCTAGTGGCATAGTGTACCCCTTACACATAAACCTTCAAATGTTGATCAATGTAGATTACCGGTATATCTTGTCTGAAAAATCAAATGATCATACATACATTGTTCTCTAATTTTGACCACCACCGTATATAGGTAATTCATCCTGTATATAGCTCACTGGTGAGGTGGAGCAGGGTCACTGTAGGTGGGGTCCCAATTGGCAGGGTCAGTGATGCTGTCGGTCCAGGGCTCAGAGAAAGCATTGGCGCATTGCAGGCACTATTGATATGTCGGTGTTGGATGGGAAGGAGTTCAGGAAAATGGCCGCTGAGTTTTTACCTCTTCATACGGTATTTACCAATCAAATGAATTAATTTTATATTTTGATGTATCTGAAATTTACAGTTGCTATGATATCAAATATGTGTACCGTATATATACAGTATTTTTTTAAGTCTTTATTTTTAACAGCATAAAAATGATTTGAATTTTTGTTTTTTATTTTTTTCATATTTCTAAAAAAAAAATTTTTGTTTTACTTATTAGCCAGAGGCTGAATGTCACAGGAGAATTACCATGACACGGAGCCTATTGGCTTTCCACAATCGCGTTGCGGGTGGCTGACAGGCGCAATAAACAAAAGTGCTGGCCAGATCACTGTGCTTAAATGCTGCTGTCAATAATATAATCATGGCATGTAAGATGTTTACTGCAGCAATCAGCAGTGGCGCATATCATTGCTCTTAGACACAAATGTCAGCTATACACTGTGTAAAGAATTATTAGGCAAATGAGTATTTATCACGATACTTTTTAGACATGTTGTCTTACTCCAAGCTGTATAGGCTTCAGAGCCAACTACCAATTAAGTAAATCAGGTGATGTGCGTCTCTGTAATGAGGAGGGGTGTGGTCTAATGACATCAACACCCTAAATAAGGTGTGCTTAATTAATAGGCAAATGCCTTTCCTTAGGCAAAATGGGTCAGAAGAGAGATTTGAGGGACTCTGAAAAGTCCAAAATTGAGGGATGCAGCAGTCTTGAAATTGCCAAACTTTTGAAGCGTGATCACCGAACAATCAAGTGTTTCATGGCAAATAGCCAACAGGGTCGCAAGAAGCGTGTTGGGCAAAAAAGGCGCAAAATAACTGCCCATGAATTGAGGAAAATCAAGCATGAAGCTGCTAAGATGCCATTTGCCACCAGTTTTGCCATATCTCAGTGCTGTTACTGGACGTTACTGGAGTATCAAAAAGCACAAGGTGTGCTATACTCAGGGACATGGCCAAGGTAAGGAAGGCTGGAAAACGACCACCTTTGAACAAGAAACATAAGATAAAACGTCAAGACTGGGCCAAGAAATATCTTAAGACTGATTTTTCAAAGATTTTATGGACTGATGAAATGAGAGTGACTCTTGATGGGCCAAAGGCTGGATCAGTAAAGGGCAGAGAGCTCCACTCCGACTCAGATGCCAGCAAGGTGGAGGGAGGGTACTGGTATGGGCTGGTATCATCAAAGATGAACTTGTGGGACCTTTTCGGGTTGAGGATGGCGTGAAGCTCAACTCCTGGACCTACTGCCAGTTTCTGGAAGACAACTTCTTCAAGCAGTGGTACAGGAAGAAGTCGGTATCGTTCAAGAAAAACATGATTTTCAGGCAGGACAATGCTCCCTCAAATGCATCCACTACTCCACAGCGTGGCTGGCCACTAAAGGTCTAAAACAGGGGTGCCCAACTCCAGGCTTCCAGGGCCGCAGACAGTGCAGGTTTTCAGGATTTCCTTAGCATTGCACAGGGGTTGGAATCATCATCTGTGCATGTGAATAAATTACCACCTGTGCAATGCTAAGGAAATCCTGAAAACCTGCACTGTTGGAGGCCCTCAAGGCCTGGAGTTGGGGACCCCTGGTCTAAAAGAAGAAAAAATAATGACATGGCCCCCTTGTTCACCTGATCTGAATCCCATAGAGAACCTGTGGTCTCTCCTAAAATGTGAGATCTACAGGGAGGGAAAATAGTACACCTCTCGGAACAGTGTCTGGGAGGCTGTGGTGGCAGCTGCACGCAATGTTGATCGTAAACAGATTAAGCAATTGACAGAATCTATGGATGGAAGGCTGTCATCATAAAGAAAGGTGGCTATATTGGTCACTAATTTTTTTGGGTTTTGTTTTTGCATGTCAGAAATGTTTATTTCTAAATTTTGTGCAGTTATAATAGTTTACAGGATGCAGATGGAGGATCGCGATGCAGAGCGGGGACGGCAGTCGGACAGCGATAAGTATAATCATCTTCCTTTACAGGTTTCCGGACCATGGGGGGGGCCTGTATACTGATGGGGGGCCTGTATACTGATGGGGGCCTGTATATACCCTGGGGCTGCAGCTGTATGTACCCTGGGGCTGCTGCTGTATATACCCTGGGGCTGCTGCTGTATATACCCTGGGGCTGCTGCTGTATATACCATGGGGGGGGCCTGTATACTGATGGGGGGCCTGTATATACCCTGGGGCTGCTGCTGTATATACCATGGGGCTGCTGCTGTATATACCATGGGGCTGCTGCTGTATATACCATGGGGGGGGCCTGTATACTGATGGGGGCCTGTATATACCCTGGGGCTGCTGCTGTATATACCATGGGGCTGCTGCTGTATATACCCTAGGGCTGCTGCTGTATATACCATGGGGCTGCTGCTGTATATACCATGGGGGGGCCTGTATACTGATGGGGGGCCTGTATACTGATGGGGGCCTGTATATACCCTGGGGCTGCTGCTGTATATACCCTGGGGCTGCTGCTGTATATACCATGGGGCTGCTGCTGTATATACCATGGGGCTGCTGCTGTATATACCATGGGGGGGGGCCTGTATACTGATGGGGGCCTGTATATACCCTGGGGCTGCTGCTGTATATACCATGGGGCTGCTGCTGTATATACCCTGGGGCTGCTGCTGTATATACCCTGGGAAGGCTGCTGTAACACTGCTGGGGCCTGTATATACCACTGGGAGGCTGCTGTATACCATACTGCTGGGGGCTGTATACTACCACTGGGGAGGCCTGTATACCATCGGGGGGGCCTGTATACCACACTGCTGGGGGCTGTATACCTGTGCTGGGGTCCACCCTCGGCTTATACACGAGTCAATAGTTTTTCCCAGATTTTGGGGGCAAAAGTAGGGGGGTCGGCTTATACACAGGTCGGCTTATACACGAGTATATACGGTATTTGTTTTTCATTAAGTTGCCTCATAATTCTGCACAGTAATAGTTTACTGCACAAACAGATATCCTCCTAAGATTGCCAAATCTAAACAAAAACCCACTCCAACTTCCAAAAATATTAAGCTTTGATATTTATGAGTCTTTTGGGTTGATTGAGAACATAGTTGTTGATCAATAATAAAAATAATCCTGTAAAATACAACTTGCCTCATAATTCTGCACACAGTATAATATATATAGTATAATAGTATATAATAGTGTAGTATAATATACCCTGTATTTGCCTTGGGTGGAGCGGGCTCAACTCTTGAACCTGCTCTAACAATCCTGACACGCTCCCTGATTTAATAATACATCATGGAGTAGTAAGAAGTCAGACTTTGGGCTCATTCAGTCGTCTGCAATCTTTCTTGTTTGCAAAAAACTGACTGAATTTCGTCAGCTCCTAAGTTCATGAGTAGTTTTTTTTTATTGAAAAACCAGGAATGGGAGTCAGAGGAAAAGTATATCATAAACACGTCACCACTTCTGTATTTGCTACCCATTCCAGGGTTTGGCTACAAATACTGAGATAAAAAACTGACTAATTACTGAACATGAGAACATGGGTGTACATGGAACAATGCTGTAAATATGGACCTGAATTGTAACTTGTTGGGGCTCAATAATGTATACATGTATGATGACACTATTTCCAGCATTATTATTAATTATTATTATTTATATAGCAACATTCATTCCATGGTGCTGTACATGAGAAAGGGTTACATACAAAATTATAGATATGGTTTACAGTAAAGAAATTAACAACGACAGACTGGCACAGAGGGGAGAGGACCCCAGTTATCACAGGTCACAGAGTATCTGATCATTTCTTCAGGACGTTAGGCAAGAGGGGAGAATCTCCAGACTGTGTTAATGCACATTACAAGGAATGTTTCCTATCAACATCCGTGTCAGGATCTTGTAGAGCAGCTGAGTCGATCTGCGGTGGAAAGCACAAGCCGATTTTATTAGCACCTCACTATTTCAATGAAGGTTTTATCTATAGTCTATGAATATGTGCGGATTTGATTCTCTGGGAACTAACCACAGAGTACTAGTTCGATTTTTCGTCTACCTTTGTTACATTTTATTTAATGGCTTTTAACAGACTCTCCCCATCACAGTCAACACGTATTAATTACTTGAGAGTATTCTGGCTCCTGATTTACTCATGCGAGAGATGGGAAGAGCTGTGTGGCAGTGATGTAATTAGTTTTGGCCTCCCTATCTTTCATTTTTAACTTTAATCAAGGATTTTAAATCAGACTGACAAGCACATGGAGTAAAGTAAAAGGCCAGCAACTTGGTTTAAGATTAGCGGGCAGCAATCTGGGTCTTTATGTTACTATGAGACAAGCTATCACAATGTCATTTTACATCCTGGCTTAGGCTAAACTGCACATCTCTCTATGTACATAAAAATGATCTGATAATATATTCAGAATTGAGCTTTATAAATTAAATGCCTCCCTTGGTATAACTTTTAATAATAAATCGGAGAAACACCTAAAGGGAATGTTTTGAGAACTTTTCACAAAATGTTTAATTTTTAACTGGACACACCATGTAATAGTGGTGGCAGAGCGGAACAAAAAATTAGTTTTTTAATTTAATCTCTCCATTATGGATATATTAACAAATATTTGGAACCTAATGAGTAAACTTTAGTTACGTCTAAGTGGCTGTTATCAGATAGTTTTCACTGGGAGTGTGTACTTCTGCAGCCTCTATGACACTGACCAATCATAAGTAGAAAGCAACATAGAGGTGCAGAAGGAACTGTAATAATGTCATCAGGGTCACATGACCACAGCGCACAGGTCCTGCCAGCTGGAGTGTGTAGCCTAAATAAGCACTGAAGGAATATTATACAGCAAAGGTGTGGAAATATTAACTCATAGCTCCACACTTCTCTGCTATGTGTGGAGTGATTAACTCCAGTTAACAATTCCACACTTCTGTGTTGTATAATGTACCCTCATTGCTTGTTTAGGCTTATGTAGCTCAGCGTAAAAAAGGAGGTAGAAGTACATGCCCCTAAAGTATACTATCTAAAGAAAGTATAACTAAAACTAAAGGCCCAGTCTCACATAACGACGCATCAGGAGCTTGTACTGAGCACTGTGAGATCTCAGAAGCAGCAGAGAGGAGCGACACTGACTATCCCATAGTGAATAGTGATTTTAAGGTGACATGATTCTTTCCAAATCAGTGTAATTCAAATTGCCTCTTAAATCCAGCCATATTAAACACACAATTATAATTGGGTGTTAAAATAGAATAATTACTCTATGGTAACTGTTTGTTGCATATTATATGTTCCTAAGAAATTACATTGATATAATATTCTCTTTTAATATTAGACTTTACTTGAATTAGTGTTCACTAAGTAGAGAGGTCAAAGCCATGTAGAATCTCGAGTGACGTAAACTTTCTGATTACTTACAAATAACTCTGTAGAAGTTGGTCAAGAGGAAGCATCTGCCTGACCGTGCTTGAGATAATCCACTAACATGAAAAGACACTCACATACGTCTCCAGGGGTGTTACAATGTGACCGCCACTGGCAGGGGCCCCTCTCAGTGAGCTTGACTTCACACTGTTTGCTGATTCAGCTGTCTAACTTATGCCTCTCAAAAAATGAAGCATCTTTAAATCCCAATCACGCAATTTATGCATTTCTTGAATACAAATGTATAAGATTCTATTACACTAATTACCAGTGGGTGCCCGTGTTCAGCGACAAGTATGTGTGACTTATAGATCACATCTATTATGTAATGTAACAAGACTAGTCAAAAATAGAACTTGGGAGAGAACAGGGTAGAGAAGCTCAACTCATAAAGACAAAGAATTGATTCTAGTCCCATTGGGATTTGTTGGCTGAGTACTTTAATTAAAGGTTGAACTGCAAATAAGTAGAAAAAAAATGTTAACGTGTTTAGTCCTAGAGATTTGTTAGCCAGTAAAGTTTATTTTCTAGAGAAGTTAGCTTGTGGTTGCATGCAACGGTTTTACATCTAATAAAGGTTGTATCTATCCATAATGATTATGTGCATATATAATACATATTAGATTGTTCTAATGCGAGGGTCTCTGGCATACAGACCCTGGACTGACTTCATCAATTCTGATGGGACTGTGATGAGCATCGTGTAAGTGGGTTCAAGAAGAGGCTAGAGAAGCAGAATTTTGACGGTAAAATGTTTATAAATTCTCACACGCTAAAATATAAAAAAATTATTGAATTCTTTTTGTTGCAAACATCTTAACAGACTCTGTGATTGTGGCTCCCAAAAGACACAAACTTATCTCAATAGCCAAATATACAAAATTTGGCAGCTGAATCCCAGATTCATCCCTTTTTCCCATAGCAAATCATAGAATGGACGGGTCACTTCTTTTATTCCTGTACTTATGTTGGTATTGGTTATGTATTCCTGTTCTGATGGTAGTTATGGTGAAGGATTAATGTACATTATAATGGTGGTTCTGGTTATGTATTCCTGTATGGTGGTGTGTGATAAATTCCTGTAGTGGTGGTTCTGATTATGTATTACTGTATTGATAGTGGTGCAAGTGATGTATTCCTATACTGATGATGGTTCTGGTGATGTATTTCTGTTTTATTGGTGGTTCTGGTGATGTATATTATTTATTATATGCACCATTACATTCCATGGCCCTTACATATGGAAAGGGCAGATGAGGATAAGTACAATATATATGGACAATGAAGTCATGCAGATACAGGGGAGAGAAACCCTGTCCACGAGTATTCACAGTCTAAGGAGGATGGGTGGGGATACAGTAGGAGGGGGCAGTGCCGATTGTGAGACAATGCGGTGAACCGGGTCTCATTACAGGTTGTAGGCTTGATGGAAGAGGTGGGTTTTCAGGTTTCTTTTAAAGGTTCCCAGGTTACGCGAGTGTCTGATGTGTTGGGGGAGAGAAATCCAGAGTACGGCAGATGCACGGGAGAAATCCTGTATGCGGTTGTGAGAGGAGGAGATAAGAGGGGAGTAGAGAAGGAGCTCTTGGGAGGATAGCAGATGGTGTGAGGGTAGGTACCGGGAGACCATGTCAGAGATGTATGGAGGGGACAGGTTGTGGTTGGATTTGTATGTCATGGTTAGTGTTTTAAACCGGGATCTCTGAGAAGTGTGGAGCCAGTGAAGGGCAGAGGTGGGAGACAGGGGAGTAGCAGGGAGACAGGTGGATTACAGTCCCTGAAAAAAGTTATGTCGCTTATCTATGTTTTGTAAATAAAAGCTTACAACCTGACATTAAATTCATCCATTGGTTTTATAAATTACTCTTCTGAAAGCTGAAATCCTCCCTAATGTGGTTTAGGTTAAGAAAATAAATTGGCATCAATGCTGAAATATTGATCATTTAATGAGCACAGAATGGTCAGATTTTGGCAAGACAAAAGGTTTTGTCGCCCACAGAAAGTAATGTGATATTCAAACAAATAATTAACTTAAAATACAAATATATGTTGCATAACATTGGTGAATGAAGTTGTGATGCCATTAGAGTCATATTTAATATTTTGTGTGACTTCCATGAGCTTGAAGGACTGCATCCATGCGGTTCAACAATGATTCATGCAATTTATTAATGAAGTCATCAGGAATAGCAAGGAATGCAGTCTTACATGCCTCCTAGAGTTCATCTAGATTGTTTGGTTTTGTCTTCCAAGCTTCCTCTTTCATCTTACCCCAAACATGCTCAATAATGTTCATGTCTGGTGACTGGGCTGGCCAATCCTTGAGGACCTTGATCTTTTTTGCCTGGAGGAACTTTGTTGTAGAATTTGAACCCTTTTATGATTTGGAATGTAAGAGGTAGCTAATACATCTTGATATTTTAGGCTATTGATATTGCCTTCCACCTTGCAAATGTTTCGCACCCCCCATACTGAATATAACTCCAGACAATGATCTTTCCACCACCAAATTTGGATCCATACGGGCTCCAGTAGGTCTCCTGCAGTATTTGCGGCGGCTGTGGTGTAATTCTACTGAAGAGAAATCCACCTTCTGCCACTTTTCCAGCGTCCATCTGTTTAACAGGCTGTGGAACTTTGCAAATGCCACATGGTTTTTTATTTGCCTTTTGTTTAGTGCTGGCTTCTGGGCACTGATTCGACCATTTCGAGACAGAATCCTACAAACTGTTCTACTTGACACAGGGACTTGAGGTGACCAGGCCTGTTGGAGCTCTGCTGCAGTGGAAGAGGGGCTTGCTTTGGATTTTCTAACCAACAAACATTCCTCCTGAGCAGTTATCTTGTGGGGTCTGCTGGACCTGGGCTTGTCAAACACATCTCCAGTTTCTTCAAATCTTTTTTTAATTCTTTATACTTGACTTTGAGACACATTATAGGTGCCAGCCACATCTGCAGTGGATCTGGTCTTCAGCCTCTTGATAATCAAGGCTTTGGTCGCAGGGTGGATTTTTGGCATGTTGTCAAAGCTCAAGTTGCAGTTCAAGTGAAGGTCTGGGGTGCTGGGTTCCTTTTTATACACACCCACTAATTAACCGATCATTTACGGAGCACAGGTAAGGATGTAAACTAGGATTGGGTGCATTATATGACCAGGCGTCAACATTTTTGTCTTGCCAAAATCTGACCATTCTGTGTTCATTAAATGATCAATATTTCAGCATTGATGCCAATTTATTTTCTTAACCTAAACCACATTTGGGAGGGTTTCAGCTTTCAAAAGGGTAATTTATAAAACCAATGGATGAATTTAACGTCAGGTTATAAGCTTTTATTTAGATAACATGGATAAGCGACAAAACTTTTGTCAGGGACTGTAGTAGGGCAGCGGAGTTTAGGATAGATTGGAGAGGTGCAAGGGAGGTAGCGGGGAGGCTGGTAAGTAGGATGTTGCAGTAGTCAAGGCGGGAGATGAGGAGAGCATGAACAATTGTTTTAGCAGTGTCGTGGTCAAGGAAAGTGCGAATCCGGGAAATGTTTTTGAGTTGGGGTCAGCAGGAGGTGGTGAGGGCCTGGATGTAGGGCTTCAAAGGGAGGGAAGAGTTAAGGATTACCCTGAGTTAAGGAAAACAATTGGTTACTGGCTAGGAGCACTGGGGAACACAAATAAGGAGTTACTTAGGGTTAACACGTCTATTTATTTACCACAACATGTTTCCACAACGGATTGTTGTCTTCCTATGGTGAATTTTCCTAAATCCACCTGAGGAAGACAACAATCTGTTGTGGAAACCTGTTGTGGTAAATAAATAGACGTGTTAATCCATAAGTAATTCCTTATTTGTGTTCCCTAGTGCTCATAGCCAGTAACCAATTGTTTTCCTTAATCCTGTGTAACCATGCTCCCTGCGTGCGGCTTAACCAGAGCTGCCGGTAGGCACTAATAATTTTAACCAAGCAGCCCTGGAATCATAGGATGACATCAGACCCTGTGACGCATGAGTCACATGACCACGATTCAGCTAATCGGAGCAAGTCAGGAGCTGGTCAGGAAGCCAGCATGAGCGGTATCCTAGAGGTGCCGGCACCTGGAGGTCCCCAGAGATATACGCTACACTGAGGTTGTGCGGAGGCGCACAACTTCTACAGGTGAGAGGCGAACCCTTGTTCATCCTATAATTGCCCCACTAGACCACCAGATTCTCCTTATGGGAGTGCATTTATTCTTCATGTTTTAAAGGATTACCCCAAGTAGCTTGGCATGGGGGACTGGGAAGAGTGAGCAGTCATTGACAAGGATGGATAGGTCGGGTAGTGGGGGAGAGCAACTTGGGGGGAAGACAATGAACTCAGTTTTGTTCATGTTCAGTTTAAGGAAGCGAACAGAGAAGAAGGTTGAGAAGGCAGACAGGCATTGTGGAATTTTGGATAGTAGGGAGGTGATGTCCGGGCCCAGACAGGTAGATCTGGGTGTCGTCAGCATAGAGATGGTACTGAAGGCCATGGAACTCAATGAGTTGTCCTAGTGCGAAAGTGTAGATGGAGAGGAGTAGTGGTCCCAGAACTGAGCCTTGGTGAAGAGGAGGTGTGGGAGTGGGTGACGCTGAAAGTCTGGACCGTAAGGTATGAGGAGATCCAGGAGAGAGCTAGGTCAGTGATGCCAAGCGATTCCAGGATCTGAAGTAGGAGGGAATGGTTAAAAGTGTCGAAGGCAGCAGATAGGTCAAGGAGAAGAAGGACGGAGTAGTGTCGCTTGCTCTTGGCGGTCAGTAGATCATTGGTTAATTTGTTTCGGTGGAGTGGTGGGGTCGGAAAATTGTAGGCGGTCAAAAAGGGAGCAGGAGGTGAGGTGGGAGGACAGTTCAGAATGTACGTGTTGTTCAAGTAGTTTTGAGGCGAAGGGGAGAAGAGACATAGGGTGATAGAAACAGATGCTGGGTCAAGCGAGGGTTTTTTGAGGATGGGTGTGATCAAGGCGTGTTTGAAGGATGCGGGAAGACACCAGTAGTAAGTGATAAGTTGAAGAGATGGGTTAGGGTTGGGATGAAGACTGAGGTGAGGCTGTGAATGAGGTGGGATGGGAGCGAGTCGTGGGCGTTGATGGCGAGGTGTGACTTTGACAGAGGAGAGGAGAGCTGATCTCCTGTTATGAGGGAGAAGCAGCATTTTGAAGGAAAGGTATAGGTGAGAGGGCAAGCTGTGGGGACAGTGGGTCAAAGCTGTCTCTAATTTTATCGATCTTCTGCTTGAAGAAGGAGGCAAAATCTTCAGCACATGTATGGGGAGAGGGAGGAGGAGCGGTCGCACAGAGTAAAGAATTTAAAGTTTTAAAAAGCTGTTTAGGATTGTGGGACAGGGAGGTTATTAGGGATGAGAAGAAGGCCTGTTTTGCGGCAGTGAGTGCGGACTTGAAGTTGGTGAGGTACTGCTTGAACAGTGCAAAGTGCTCAGTGGAATGAGATTTCTTCTATCTCCTCTCGGCAACCCTGGAAGCCCATCTCAGGGCTTTAGTGAGGGTGATGTACCAGGGTTGTCTATTTGTGTCAGGATTGTCTTATGTGAGGGGGGCGGCTAAGTCTAGGGCCCATTTATTGTGGTGTTATAAAGGGTGGTGGCAGCGTCTGTGTTGCGTATGGAAACTATCTTGGCGAGAGGGAGAAGGGATTTTGAGAATGAGTGTAAATCAATGTGTTTTAGGTTTCTGCGAGGATGATTGAGTTTTGCGGAGTGGGGGTAGTGCAGTAGGGGAGGAGAGGGAGGAAAAAGTCAGTAGATTGTGGTCAGACATGGGGAGTGGTGAGTTTGAGAGGTTAGTGAGGGAGCAAAGGTGGGTGAAGATGAGGTGCAGCGTGTGGCCATCTTTGTGAGTGGGAGAGGAGGACCATTGTGACAGCCCAAAGGAGGTAGTTAGTGAAAGAGGCTTAGAGGCGGCTGGGGAAGGGAAGTGTTAATGGGGATATTGAAATCGCCCATGATGATTGTGGGGATGTCCGCAGAAAGGAGGTGAAGTAGCCAGGTGGTGAAATGGTCAAGGAAGGAGGTAGTGAATCAAGGGGGCGGTAAATGTCAGCCAGCTGAAAGTTACAGGGAGAGAAGATGCGGACGGAGTGGGCTTCAAAACAGGGGAGAGTAGCGGAGGGTGGCAGTGGAATAGAGATAAAGCAGCAGTTATTGGATAGGAGTAAGCCAACGCTTCCACCATGTTGGTTCGAGGGTCAGGATGTGTGGGAAAGACTGAGCCCGTAATAAGAGAGTGCAGCAGGAGAAGCTGTGCCAGAGGGGGTGAGCCAGGTTTCAGTGATGACAAGGAATGAGAATCTGTTAGAGATAAAGAAGTTGTGGATGAATGGGAGTTCGTTGCAGACCGAGCGGGCGTTCCAGAGTGCGCAAGGTAGAGGGACAGGGGGAGCAGGGGCTGGAGGAATGGGTCCAAGGTTGTTGAGGTTGCGAAGGCTAGTGATGCGTCATGGGTATGGGGTAGAAGTGACTGTGGGCATGTGGTGGGGGAACCAGGATTAGGCAAGTAGGAGGAGCAGGGAGAGGGTTAGAAGGTGGGAGGAGGATAGTTTACGTGGTGGGCGTGTCTGTTTGGAGACAGAGGATTGAAAATGAAGGAACAGTTCAGAGGAGTGGATGAGATGGCTAGGTAGGATGGAGGGTGAGAGAACTACTGCGTTACTGGGTGGAGGGATAAGTGGGGGTAGTAGGAAGTGGAGAAGGATGGGAGTGAGGGTGAAAAGAATCTCAAACATTGTATACGGTAAGCAGTGATAGGATGCAACAGGGGATGAGAGGCAGCAGGGGGTCAGAAGTAGTCAGGGATTAGATGTAGTGGGAAGGTGAGCTATAGTGATGGAGTTAAGGCAGGTCAAGACCAAGTGCACAACACCAAGTCAGGACAGGTGCAAAGCATGGGGGGATGAGATGCGGCAGGTGGATGGGATGCAGCCAGGGAACAGATGTAGCGAGGGGGATGTACAATGATGATAAGGTCATACCGAGTCGGACAAATGCATAGCGCGTATCGTTGAGATGCAGCAGGGGGATGAGATGGAGCCAGGGATCAGATGCAGTGGGGGGGTCAGATGTAGTGGAGGATGAGCAATACAGATGAAGTCATACCCAGACCAGACAAGTCCCCAACACACAGGGATGAGATGCAGCAGAGGGACGAGATGGAGCCAGGGATCATATACAGCAGGGGGTCAGAAGCAGCGGGGGGATGTGCAATACAGATGACATCATACTAAGTCCAGACAAATGCACAGCACATAGGTATGAAATGCAATGGGTGGGTGAGATGCAGTCAGAGATCAGATGCAGTGGGGGTCAGATGCAGCGGAGGAGGTGTGCAATACAGATAAAGTCACACCAAGTCCAAACAAATGCACAGCACGTAGGGATGAGATGCAGCAGGGGGATGAGATGGAGTGAGGGGTCAGATACAGCGGGGAGATGTGCAATGCGGATGAAGTCATATCAAGTCTAGACAGGTACAGAGCATGTAAGGATGAGATGCATCTGGGGATCAGATGCAGTGGAGGGATGTGCAATGCAGGTGAAGTCATACCAAGTCCAGATAAATGCACAGCATGTGGGCATGAGATGCAGACAGGGGGATACGATGTAGCCAGGGGTCAGAAGTAGCGAGAAGATGTGGAGTGGTGGACAAGTTGTGACCTGGTGCAGGCTAATGGCTATTTTCAGCTGGTGCTGGCTGACGGTAAGGACCGGTAATGGCGCGTGGTAGGCTCGCCGGCCTGATTTGCTTGGTGTTTCCGTTGTCGTGTGTCTGCGGTGCAGGCTGGTGATCCAGGGGACGGCAAGGGTCCTGGTCAGGGATGAGAAGCACCGGGATGCAGGGGTAGTAGATGAGCGCACCTCGTCCCCTTGTACGATCCATAGGTCGGGCAGAGTTATTTGGGGCCGGGAAAGAGGTGGAGGCATAGTGGAGCGGGTCGCACACCAGGCCGGGAAATCGGACGGGAACAGGGCCCTGCAGGAGGTCAGGAGGGTAGCAGGCCATTGGCACAAGCTCCCAGCAACTGTGCAACTAGAGGGGGAGGCAGGAGTGACAACATTGCACTCTCTGCAAATGTCTGTTGGCAGTGAACTGGGCCTCCTTGCTCTCCTCCAGGCTCCTCACTGCCGCCGGTGTAAGCTGCGTCTGTAGCAGGGCCGGGGTCAGGCTCCGGGGAGGCCGTGGCCTCAGGGGCCTCGGGGAGTCGGTAACTAGAGGACACTGCTCCGACCTGCTGACTGAGCCCCAGACCCCAGCTGGTGCAAGCGGCTGCCCAGTCACCCCTCTCACCTCCGGCCGCTGCTGGAGTGCGCCACGGCAGCAGCTCCCTGCACATGGACTACAGCGGGGGGCGGGCCAATGCTGCAGGGTCCGCTTCTCTCCCGCAGTCCCCAGCCCCTGCCTTCCCGGCCAGCTGCAGTTTGCTAGGGGGGATCGACGCCGGTAGCTGTTTCCTTGATCCTGCGTCCCCACCATGCAGGGAGAGCAGTACCACCGGTCCCAATCCAGGGATGACCCCTGGGTTCAGGCATGGTGGGCTCAGGGCCCGCACCATGACTTCCCCATCCCTCGACCAGGGATGGGGAGAACAGGCAGCCAGATGGGTCCCAGGCTGTGTGGGGGTGATGTGAGCGTTGTTATGGAGGTGCAGAGGGCTCTGGAAAGGCTGTATGGAGTGTACTGTCTCACAAACGTCCATCACCTCCGGCGGTATTTATCTACCGATAGTGGTACTATTGATGTATTCCTGTGCTAATGATGGTTGTGATACTAAATTTCTGTACTGATGGTGGTTATGATGCAATATTTTGTACTGTTAGAAGTCCTGGTGATGTATTTCTATACTGATAGTGTTTGTGATGCTGTATTTCTTTACTGTTGATGATTCTCATGCTGTATTCCTATGCTTTTATTGGTTTTTGTCTTGTACACATGTAACAATTGTGGGGTGCCGAGGGGAGAGGTGCTAGATGACAGGTATGTTTCCCCTCGGTTCCTCTCATATGCCTCCCTGTATTGAGGAGGAGGGATGCAGTCTGTGCAATATCAGCACAAGAGGATAGCTCCAGCAGACGGAGTGTTAACTGAAAAGCCTAAAACAGGTGGAGTAATGAGAGCAGGGGGAAGTATGGACTCAGTCTGATGCTGATCTCCCAGAGAGAGGGGCGCTGCTATCACAGTAAGGAATTGTGATTTGTTTGTTTTTCCTAGGTTTTGTTTGTAGTGAGAATCCATGTTTAGTTAGAGGCTAGACGCCTAGTTGTTTTTTGTTTTGTACTGGTGTAACAGTGACTGCTAACTGTGCACAAATAAAGAACCCGTATAAAGCCTGCCGGTCGGCCCTTGTCCATGGTGTGAACACAGCCGCTCTGCTTCTTACATGGCAGCGATCTCAGGAGCGACATCCCCCCACGTCACACAATCCATAACTTGTCATTTAAATAAAGTAATGTGCTATCTGACAAGTTAATGGTTACTACATTTGTATTATGTTGGAGGCATTAAAAGAGTTGTCCAAGTTTATGATGAAAGTTTGCAGTCATTTTATGTAACTGAAGACATGTGAATCCTCACAGTGTGCACACTGCATGCTGTCAGGATTCTCCAATGATGGCAGAGAGAGTGGGAGGTCATATGACAGAAAGCATGTGATTTGCATACATGTTGTCACATACGGACTAGAAACACACTGCCTCAATTCACTTGTATTAAGTGAAGCCAAGAACGTTTAGCTGGAAGTATACAATTTGCATCCTTGCCGTCACATGACCACCCATTGTTGCCGGTGAAACTGGAGAATCCTAACAGCATGTGTTATTGCATGCTCTGGGATTCAGGAGTCTGCAGTCACATAGAGATAGGTCACAAACCTAAAAAAAACAAACCTTTAATTATAAAATAAGCACTTTAGCATGCCCAATCCTAAGAGTATGTAATATACTCACTGTCAGCATTCAGCTCTGTTTATCAGTTCAGCGGTCATCATATTACAACTCATGCAATTTTCATTCTTACAACTGTAAATGCCAACTAGTTTCTCTTCTTGCTTCAGTGAAGTGAAAACTGTAGTATTTCATTGAATACTAATAGAATTAGGGACAGCAGCGAGTCAGCCACGATTGTAAATGTGGAAATGGAATGAGTGGTCACATGACTACTCAAACCGGCTAAACTGTGTATAGGAGAGGGCACCACACTGAATTGTTATCCCAGGAGCACGAAAACTTAGATTCTCCTCTGCCTGAAGCAAATATTGTGTGATATTGCTCTGTAAGGCTGGCTTCACACTTGCAGATGCATCTGCAGGCGGTTTACTGAGCAGATGCACTCTGAACAAGTATCCAGCGTGCGCAGAGGATGCGCGATGTGCTCCATGGTGCGGGCGGGAGTGTGTGATCTGTAAGCAGGCATCCGCCTGCGGACGGTTCACATATAGGAATGAATGAGTGCTTTCAGACCGCAGTGCGCCCCATTATAAACATAGGGGCCGCGGTCTGCACGCTGATACTTGCAGATGCATCTGCAAGTGTGAAGGCAGCCTAACTTATGTTCATCTCATGGGATGCCTTTGTGGGGGGGTTTCAGGAGGATTCTTCTGGAAAAAGACGCCATGTGCACATCCCTAACAGACGGTATCTGCTTAACTTAGCAGACCAAGCTGATCTTTGCCTCTTAGACAGGACTGAAAAAGAGCTGTAAGTCTCCCTAATAAAACCTCGCCAAACATGTCTGCTTCTCCCTTCACTCCAGCTTCTTCAATGCTGTGATCCGTTTTTCTTAGATTATCCTAACTGGGTAGAATAGACGACACTTGATCCACTTTGTAGCCACCACATAAGCCGGAAACATATGTTCCAGATGAGAGCGGGGCTGGATTTCACAGCTGGCAAGAAGCTATGTAGATAGCAAACACAAATAGGAGATGGGATTAGTGGAGGGGTCAGTCTAATGATTAGACAGGATCTCTTTGGAAGGACTGAAAATCAGAGCTTTAATTACAGCAGCAGGCCCCGCTGGGGAGAGCGCAATAAACATGACAAAATCAAGCTAGTTCTACTGTACTGCCTGCCCCGAGGAACAGCAAACAGGGGCAAAATGTGCAGAGGAGGAATGGGTAGATACAAGTTCTGCAGAAGGACAATACGACATCCAGGTAAAGGTGCAGATAGAACCAAAGGACAAGAAACTGCTTTTTTTTAATATCTGAACACTAGTTCTCTTTGCAAACCCCCCCAGTAGATGGAGAGGTACAGTACATCATATTGTTGCCTCATTTACTCACAAATAATTTTATTTTTGTTATTGTTCTCTGGGAAATTGATGAAAAACATGTTTGTGATGCCTGTAGTCTGGCCATAACCCGTGTGATATCCCTAACCGATGTCTCACTATCTGTACATCAATTAAATTATATCACTTCCCATCTCCGTCTTCGAAAACAAAGTTACCAACACAACTTCAATGGCTGTTGGCCACCACCTATTTATCTCTCATACACTGCATGATTGTGATCATATAGATCAGATACAGTATGTTTATCAGGTGGAGGATAGTAAGCCCCCACACACGTCAGAAGATACTCATCTTCCCTGCTAACATTAGAATTGAGTATTGAATCCAACACATCTGTATCTTCTATCCACTGACATCGTCTGTCAGAGCAGAGTCACCATACACCCTCACACAGTATAGTCGGACAGTCTGGCCAAGATCCACACCTTTTTATTCTAATAGGATGTGTATGGAAAGCTTAATAACTGTTGTGGTCACAGAGAAGTCATACATTGTACTACATACCTGCCACGCTTGGGAGGTGAGAGAATCAGGTAACTTGATGGTGTGATGGGCAAAGGGGGTCAGAAAAGTCTAATCTGACCCTGATGCTGGGGTCCCTGGCTCGCCCTGATCGCGAAGACACCTCTGATGGTGAGGAGTTCCAAGCTGCCACCCTGTACCCTAAACTCCTGATCAGCCCTAGGCTGAGGGCCCCTACCTCCACCCACGGGTCAGGGATCACAGCTTCTCCCACGGTAATAGAACTCCAGGAGAGGCTTCAGCACAGCAGCAAGACTTCTTCTCAGCTTAATGACCAAGATCCAACTAATTCTATAAACGACGTCTGACAAAGGAAAGGGAAGTCTATTTAAAGCCTGGGGGGGGATTCCAGGTGAGTCACACTTCAACCACTCAACCAGCAGCTGAACATAATAGTGAATGCAACTCTGGAGCACAACACAGGAGTCAGGACCTTCACACCAATCCCACACCAATCCTTAAAGGAAAACAGCACATACAGCAGCATCCAGCGATGTCAGCGCAAACTAAGCACATGACACTACCTGCGAGATGAAGCAAAATTTATGAGGAAAGTGAGACTGAAACAGAATTACCGTATATACTCGTGTATAAGCCGAGTTTTTCAGCCCAAAAATTGGGCTGAAAAGTCTCCCCCTCGGCTTATACACGGGTCAATACGGTATGTGATGCGGTGGGGGCTGTGTCCGGGGCTGTGGAGGCTGGACGAGGCGGGGGGGGCTGCTGTATGAGCGGCCCCGTCACGTGGGGCCGCTCATTATATATGCACTGCTTCCCCCTGTCGATCAGCGGCAGGGGGAAGCAGTGCATATATGCCCCCAAATGCTGGCACTCGCCCCCCCCTCTGTGTAAGGGCCCCCCCCCCGCTGCTGTAAGGGCCCCCCCGCTGCTAATCTTACCATCCCGGTCTTCTGCACAGCGCCGCTCCTCGGTGCTCCGTCGTCCATGCTCCCGTCCGGCTACATGTGGGATCCCCGGCCGTCGCAGGTATATGACGTCATCGTGCGACGGCCGGGGATCCCGGATGCAGCGAGGACGGGAGCATGGACGGCGGCGCTCAGAAGACCGGCACTGTGCAGAAGACCAGGGATGGTAAGTTAAGCAGCAGGGGGGGCGAGTGCCAGCATTTGGGGGCGGCTGTGTACCCCTAGGGGCTGCTGTATACCCCTGGGGGCGGCTGTGTACCCCTGGGGGGCTGCTGTGTACCCCTGGGGGCTTCTGTGTACCCCTGGGGGCTGCTGTGTACCCCTGGGGGCAGCTGTGTACCCCTGGGGGCTGCTGTGTACCGCTGGGGCTGCTGTATATACTGCTGGGGCCTGTATATGCCACTGGGGAGGCTGCTGTATACTACCACTGGGGGGCCTGTATACCTCACTGCTGGGGGCTGTATACCTGTGCTGGGGTCCACCCTCGGCTTATACACGAGTCAATAGGTTTTCCCAGGTTTTGGGGGCAAAAGTAGGGGGGTCGGCTTATACACGGGTAGGCTTATACACGAGTATATACGGTAATCAGAAAAATAATACTGAATGGCCCAATTTATTAAAGGGAATGTTTCAGTAGGTTTTGACACAATCTGAGGTTCTATATAGACATTGTACATTGGCAGTGAGATGCCAATCAGAGGAGAGGGCGTATCGCACTGCCGGGCACGAGACAATGATAATTCATGCTGTTTAAACAGAAATTCCAGGAAAACTATAGATCGGACCTTGACAAGAGAGAAATCGCTGAATTTATGTTTAACCCCAACAGAATGCTGTCTTTAGATTACATAGCAAAGCCTGCTGACAGATTCCCTTTAATTAAAGCTTTTTTTTTTTTTTTTTTTTTAAGGAAAAAGCAGTATTAGTGTCCAAAAGAAACGTCATTAGTTTTGGCCGATAAAGGCAAAACAAAACTGCATGTACAAACCAGACTGCAAAGAATAAGTGTGAATAAGGGCGGTCCGACCTTCCTCTACAGATATTATAAGGAGAAACCTCATGCATAAAATTAAAAAAAAACAACTTTCTTCTAAAACATAAAAACAAGAAATAAGACATTTGTATTCCAATAAATTTCTCATCAAAAACACAGATTTTTTTCTTAGAATAATGTTTATTGTATTTGCCCTAAAGTGTGAAGGGATAGAAAAATATTAGCCTCAGTGGTTGATGCCATCTTTTCAGTTAGCCATTAAAAGGTAAGTAAAGCAAGCCTTTGGGACACTATGGCCCCTTCATCAGGCTTAATGATACAACTTCGGTAGACACGCATATATACAAATGCAGGGTGCAATACATAATCTCCTGAAGTTGTATTAATAAGCCTGATAAAGAGACCATAGTGTCTCGAAAGTTTGCTATGTTTACCATCTTTTCAGTTAGCCATTAAAAGGTATCAACCACTGAGGACTCTCAGATTCCAATATTTTTCTATCTACTGGCTAACATGGTAACAAACATTTTCTACCTGTAAAGGGATACACATAGAGTAAGATTTATCATAACTACAAGCGGATACAGATACACAAACTACTGAACAATACATCTTTATAAGGAAGTTCAGGAATTGAGTTCTGGTCTATGCTGTTCAGCTAAACGATTGATTTATATACAGGTACACCTCAATGAATTAGAATATCATCAAAAAGTTATTTTTTTCTTTAACCCTAGAACGCATATTGGGGGCCTTTTAGGCCCCCAGGCTTGCATTTTTGCTATTATCTGCAAAATTACTTTAGTTAGAATTTTGAAACTCCAGGTATTCCTCAAGTATGTCGTCGTTGATAATATCCAGTTGTTCATATAATTTTTTTCATAGGCATTTTGGTGTAACAATGCTTGTTTGGTGAAAACTACATCTGTACATATTGGGGGGCCTCTTAGGCCCCCGTTATGTTTTATCATGTTATCAGCAGTGTTTGTGTCTCAAGTTACTTTATTTGTGCTCAGTAATGCTGGTGGAGGGGCCAAGGTGTGGATAATAACATGTGAGGATGTCATGTGATTTTTGGAGGGAGTGATAAGGCCATGACATCATCTCAGGTCCTTCTGTACACAGTAATGAGCTGTGTATAGAGTACTGAGGACAGTATACAAGGTGAGCTAATTGCTGAAGGACCTGTGAGAAGATAAGCTGTTGAGAGGAAGTCTGATTGATTTTCAGTTTCTGTTTCTTATGGTGGGTTTACACACACCAATCATTGTATCCAATCTCTGAACCAATCTCTGGTTGCAGTGAAATCATGGACAGATTGCTCCATGTTGTACACAGCCACAAAATGGAGCAATGTGTCCATGATTTCACTGCAACCAGAGATCTGTTCAGATATTGGATACAATGATTGGTGTGTGTAAACCCACCATAAGAAGCTTGCAAAGGGTAGAGCTTGTGAGCCACAAAAATCCAGAGAATTGTACACCACCTAAGAGTATAAAAGGTAAGAGCTGCTGAGGGTGAGAGGAAGAAGGGGGGACTTTACACTTACAGTGTGTCATGCACAAGCGATATTGTTCCACTTGTAAGGAAAATGTTTGCAAAGAACATTCTTCTGAAAAAATAACATGTCGGAATTGTTTGGAAGACTAATATAATAGAAAGTTAGAATACAAATGGTGCTGCAGCTAATTTGCTGTAGATTTCTATGCCGTTTTATGTGTGTTTTCATATCTTTGTGTGAAATTTGGAAAAAAAAATTTTTTTGGTGTTTTCTGTGAAAAATTATAATTAAAATTTTGTCCACTATTCATATTTTATTTAGCAATTTTGAAATAAAACTTGTGAAAGTTATTTAAGTGTATTTTTCTATATTATTTGCATGGGGGCCTTTTAGGCCCCCAATACGTTAATAAAGAGAATTTTGTTTACGTACCGTAAATTCTTTTTTCTTTAATCATCAATGGGAGACCCAGACAATGGGGTTTAGGGCACTGCCCTCCGGAGGTCACACTAGGTACTACAAGTTTGTAGACACCGCCTCCTCCGCTTATAAACCCCTACCGCAGGGAACATCCTCAGTTTGGTCCATAAGCTGCGAGGAGAAAATAAACCACACCCGAAACATCGGGAAGAATGCCGTGCACAGACGGTTCAACAACCCGGCAAACACTGTCTCAACAGAGAGCAGAACAAATGCAAAACATGCAAAGGAACAACTGGGTGGGTGCTGGGTCTCCCATTGATGATTAAAGAAAAAAGAATTTACGGTACGTAAACAAAATTCTCTTTTTTCTGGTCATCATAATGGGAGACCCAGACAATGGGGATGTCCTAAAGCAATACCCCAGGGCGGGAAGAGTTCCTCAACAAGACGGATAACACATGGTTCCCTTCAAAGGTGGGCAACCGCCGCCTGGAGAACCCGCCTGCCCAGACTTGCATCCGCAGAGGCATGGGCATGCACCATATAGTGCTTAGAGAAAGTGTGCAGGCTGGACCAAGTGGCCGCCTGACACACCTGTAGAGCAGACGCTCGATGTCGCAAGGCCCAAGAGGCACCTACAGCCCTGGTAGAGTGAGCCTTCAATCCCACCGGGAGAGGCAAACCAGAGGACCGGTAAGCCTCTTGAATGGAAGCCTTAATCCATCTGGCCAAGGTTGACTTCGAAGCCGCGGACCCCTTACAGCGACCTGTCGTAAGAACAAATAAGGAATCCGAACTCCTGAAGGAGGCGGTCCTGGACACATAAATGCGTACAGCTCTCACGAGATCCAGAGTATGGAGGTCGCGCTCCACCTGATGAACGGGAGCGGGGCAAAATGATGGGAGAACAATCTCCTGGTTCAGGTGAAAAGTTGAAACCACCTTCGGCAAGAATTCTGGCCGTGGGCGCAACACCACCTTGTCTTGGTGAACCACCAGAAAGGGTGACTTGCACGATAGTGCAGCCAATTCTGAGACCCTCCTTAGAGACGTAATCGCCACCAGAAAGGCCACTTTCTGGGACAGACGAGATAGAGAAACATCTCTCAACGGCTCAAACGGCGGTTTCTGTAATGCCGCCAGGACCATGTTAAGGTCCCAAGGGTCCAGAGGTCTCTTGTAGGGCGGAACCATCCGCGACACCCCCTGCAGAAATTGACGCACCTTCGGGAGGAGCGCCAATCGCCTGTCAAACAGCACCGAAAGTGCTGATACTTGACATTTCAAAGAGCCAAGGGATAATCCCAACTCCAAACCCGACTGTAAGAAAGCCAACAACGTCGGGATGGACAAGGGCCAAGGAGACCGTCCACCAGAGGCACACCAGGTAAAAAAGATCTTCCACGTCCGGTGGTACATCTTCCTGGAAACAGGCTTCCTAGCCCGATTCATAGTGGCCACCACTGTAGGGGAGAAACCCCTAGATGTCAGGAGCCAGGCCTCAAGAGCCATGCAGTCAATCTGAGGGCCCTGGAATTGAGGTGGAAGAATGGGCCTTGTGCGAGTAAATCTGCGCGTTCTGGAAGAGCCCACCTGTGTCCGCCTGACAGTTGCCACAGGTCCGGATACCAGGACCTCCTGGGCCAATCTGGAGCCACTAGAATGTCCGAGCACACTAAGTTTAAAACTGAGGATGTTCCCTGCGGTAGGGGTTTATAAGCGGAGGAGGCGGTGTCTACAAACTTGTAGTACCTAGTGTGACCTCCGGAGGGCAGTGCCCTAAACCCCATTGTCTGGGTCTCCCATTATGATGACCAGAAAATGTATATTTTTAATGTCACGCGTTCTAGGGTTAATTGAATACATAAAGTGAAACGCATATATTATATAGAGTCATTACAAACAGATCAATTTCAAGTGTTTATTTCTGTCAATGTTGATGATTATGGCTTACAGCCAATTAAACCCAAAGGTCATTATCTCAGATAATAATTAAAGTAGGGAGGATGAAGGGTTAAAAACTGCGCTGCTGTATTCCACAAGACATCAAAGGGTGAATATAATATTGATTTAGTATCCAACGTGTTTCAAGACTCCCTGAAGAATGGCAATATGATATTGATTTGTACTGAGGAAGGGGCCAGGGAGCCCTGAAAAATGTTGACTAATAAATCAATATTATATTCACCCTTTGATGTGTCGCGGAATATGGCAGCACAGTTTTTAACCCTTAATATTCCCTACTCTATATGCACCACACTGGGGACTGCAACAGCCGTGATATCCCTTTATAGTGGTTGTGACTCTCACAACCACACAAGGTGAAGCCTGTGATACCTATTTAGGTAATATTTTATCCCTCAGGACCTTCATCCTCCATACTTTAATTATCTGAGATAATGACTCTTGGGTATTCATTAGCTGTAAGCCATAATCATCAACATTAACAGTAATAAACACTTGAAATAGATCACTCTGTAATGACTCTATGTAATATGTATTTCCCTTTTTGTATTGAATTATGGAAATAAATTAACTTTTTGATTATATTCTAATTAATTGAGATGCACCTGTATTTGTAATAGTTCACACTAATCATAATCTAATGTATCCTACATACTTTTCTGATGAAGACTCCACTAGAAACACAACAATGGGATTTATCAAACTCTCAGTATAGCGCAGTGTGGTGAATTATCACTTCATGTCCATATCTGCAATGTATTTAGTGAGTCTCCTCTTACTGTTTGCCTTGGCTTGACTTCTTGAATGTAATATTAATCTATGTGCGTGTTTATAACCCAATAAGCCTAATGACCTCCAGTTAACATTTTATTGCAGTGCTTTCCCATTAGCCTTATTTCTCATGACTAGTTATTAGATTTATTTTTATTTCATGCTTTTTCAACAATGTGTTACTTAATTGTTTCCAACAAAATGATACATTTTATTATACAGTATCCTAAAGTGAATCTGTCAGGTTCGATAAGAATATTAACCTGCAGATATATGGTTAATATGCAAGGTAATAGCATTATGGAGATGCCCGACTGCTGTAGTAAAAGAGCGCCACCCGGAATAAAATTAACTTATCTCTCTCAGAAGCCGCCAGCTAATAGTCATGAAGGTGTGTCTGGAGCAATTACAGTCACCGCTCACAGTGCTGAGAGTGGTGACTGTAGGCACACCCTGATACTGACTGACAGCCAGCTCTACACTGATGCACTGAGAGCGGTGACTGTAGGCACACCCCAGTACTGACTGACAGCCAGCTCTACATTGATGCACTGAGAGTGGGTACTGACTGACAGTCAGCTCTACACTGATGCACTGAGAGTGGTGACTGTAGGCACACCCCAGTACTGACTGACAGCCAGCTCTACACTGATTCACTTAGAGTGGTGACTGTAGGCACACCCCAGTACTGACTGACAGCCAGCTCTACACTGATGCACTGAGAGCGGTGACTGTAGGCACACCCCAGTACTGATTGACAGCCAGCTCTACACTGATGCACTGAGAGTGGTGACTGTAGGCACACCCCAGTACTGACTGACAGCCAGCTCTACACTGATTCACTTAGAGTGGTGACTGTAGGCACACCCCAGTACTGACCGACAGCCAGCTCTACACTGATGCACTGAGAGCAGTGATTGTAGGCACACCCCAGTACTGACTGACAGCCAGCTCTACACTGATTCACTTCAGAGCAGGCTGCCAGTCAATGTGCTGGGGAGTGATTACAGTGAGCTCAGTGTATAGTGAGTGGTGACTGAAGTTCCAGCCTGCACCACCCTGATGACTGGAAGGCAGCAGTCAGGGAGAAGAAAACTTCAGTCTGTTCCTATAGCTCTTCATACGTCGGCTACACAAGATTTAAATGCTATCTACCAGCAAATAGTTTGGTTTTTTCTCTTTTTTCTCTATTCCTTAATACATTAATTAATATAGCAGTGATATATATACTACAAGAGGACATTTTACACAAGGTAATTTTGGCAGCATGATGTTGGATTAAGGTTTTAAGTTATTTTATTGTTACATATTTCCAGGATACTTGTTTCTCCATTCATTTAACACAATGAGGGTAGTATTGTTCATACAAAAGATGCTGAGACAAGTTTTTTTGTCATTAAACTGTGCTTTATTAGATAATACTGTGAAATGCATATAACACTGCCGTCTCTTAAAATGTTTGTACTAGTTTTACAATACTTATTAATAAAATGAATTAATAAAAATAGTTTTTGGATGTGAAAAGCTTATAAAACCGGACTACAGGATCTTATAAGTCTGATAAAAGTCTCCTGTCAGCGGCTTGTGGGAGAGCAACAATGTCTGAGAAGTTAAAATCAGTAATTAATGAAAATGAGCCATTACTAATAGCAATTAGGCTGCTTTCACATTACGATTTTGTTAAATCCGATGCTGTCCGATGAAAATCAGACAGCATCAGATGCTCAAAATCGGATGCCATCCAATACGATTTTTTTATAGGATCCAATTTAAATGGCTGGGGGAGGTTTGGGGAGTGGTCTAGGATATTGAGCATGCTCAATACAGAAAATTGGATGCAATATCGGATCTGATTTTCTATCCGATTCCCATAGACTCCCACATTATTTTAATCAGATTGCATCCAATTTTTGAATCGGATACCAACATCGCAGCAGTCTACGATTTTGGCTCCTGAAAAAAATCGGACAGAATCGGATCAGATGCAAATCGGATGCCATTAAGTGCACATCCAATCCTCATTGGAGAAAATGGGGGCTAAATCGGATCCAATGCTGTCCGATTTTTATCGGACAGCATCGGACTTAACAAAATCGTAATGTGAAAGCAGCCTTAGATGGCAGATCTTATTTTTTTTAGGCTTTTTGAAACATGAAAGCACCAGATTAAAAGACATAGCCAACTATTGTGCTTTGGCAGTGCAATAGTGTTAAACAGTCTACTGAAGTTTAATGCAAGCAATATGAAGGATAAAGCAGTCCCAGCAGCACTCTCCACATATGGTAAAACTCTTTATTATGTCATTTAAAATATGAGGTTACAGGCAAGGGAAAAAAGATATAATATACATGCAGGCGAGAGCTGTATCGGACTCAGTAGTGCTTCTATGGGCCTGAAAAAGCACTAGTGAGTGCGAAACGGCTGTCACTTGCACATGTATTGCATTTTTTCCCTTGCCTGTAATCTTGATTTTAAAATAGTGTAATAAAGAGGAGTTTTACCTTGTTTGGTGAGTACCACGGGAACTTTTTCTTCTTCGGTATGGATGTTTGAAATACATTTTCTATGGGTACGCTCACACTGGCGTATAGCCAGTGTATAACATAGCTGAGTGCTATCTGATGTTTTATTGGATAGCACTCGACCCAATGTTATATTGTGGGGCAGTGCTGATCAGCATTTTTTTCTCTCATGTAACCACACCCCACCCACTGACTGACAGCCCTCAGCATTAGAACCAGCTGTCAGTCAGAGCAAGGGGCGCGGTTATACCACCGCTCTCCATACACACAGCGTTGACTGAACCTGCTCCAGCGCTGCCCCCTCGACTGAAAACTAAATGCTGACGGGAGTATTAAAGCTAATTTCCTCCAGGCGGCAGGGTTTAATGTGCAGGTGCTGGGCAAGTACAGAATGCTATTAACTGCAGATTAACCCCATAGCTTAAGGTTAATATTGTTTTTACACGAGACAGGTTCCCTTTAAGACAACTGTCAAGAGTAATTGGGCTATAAGACAGCTGCTGCTTGCTGGGTAGTAGGGCTTTAAAAGAGCTGTCCCTAGGTAGTAGTGCTATATGAGAGCTATCCCTTGGTAGTAGAGCTATGTGAGAGCTATCTCTTGGTAGTAGAGCTATGTGAGAGCTATCCCTTGGTAGTAAATCTATCAGAGGTTACCCATGGGTAGTCCGGCTACATTAGAGAATTCCCTGGGTAGCAGGGCTATAAGAGAGCTATTCCTTGGTAGTAGGGCTATGTGAGAGTTATCAAATTTCATGAAGAAAATACGGCACTCACCAGATTTGTGTAGCGGTGGTTCTTTATTCCATATTTAGCAGTGATACATAGTGCAGGGAGGGAGTGGCAGGATGGACGACGGCACCATTTTGTGCTGGTATGTGCTTCGACGGGTCCAGAGCTTGGACAGTAGAGAGACACAGTCCCTCTATGTCCTTCTGACCCCATGAGCCACATCACATGACATGGTGGGCCGTATTCGGCCTCCTGGCCTGGAGTTGGACACTCATGGTTTACGGCATTTACTAATCAGGTTAATTTATTTTATATTTTGACAGACCGGACATTTATTGACACACGTTTATTTTATTTTTTTTTTCACCTTTTCATTATCTTCATGATTTGAAATGTTATGTTTTTTTTTGTTGTGTTTAATTTTTTTACCTTTTACCATATTTTTTAGTCCCTATAGGGAGCTTGAACCTATGACCATTTGATCGCTTGTACTGTATACACCAATACTTCAGTATAGGTGTGTATAGGGAAAATCACTGTAGCCTTTGAAGTTCAGACACAGCCTTGGTAAGTCATGACGAGCACAAAAGAATTGTGTTAGAGTGGCACTAGAAGGCGATCCACCAGTCACATGCTATACACCAATAATGAAAGGAGGAAAGAACCAGAAAGCATGTACAAATGACCGGGATCAGAGAAACAGACCAATAATTAAAAAAATTTGTAAATCTTTATTAACAATAATACAGAGAAATATGAGCAAAAAACACAAACAGAATAAAAACACTTAAAATGTGTGATGGACAACCACCAACACAGCAATGACTATGGCCGCAGATGTCATCAGAATAGCTGTATCATGAGACCCAAACATGGGTTTGAATATTTGATTAGGACCCGCTGGTGACTAGACTCACAGGAAGGCAAGCCTGCTGACATGAAAGAATGAAAAAAACAAGAGATTCCAGGACAATATAGGTGGCATTGATCAAAAAACAAGAAAATCATAAAGAATGAAAAAAGTCACAAATACAATAATGTCAGTCCTGCCTAAGAGCTAATTGAGGACAAAAGCTCTGAGGTCAGTAACACAGGTCTAGGGGAGCACACCATGAACTGGAATGGTCAGTTCAGTTAATGCTGAGGCATCAAAAATCATTCACCTGTGAGCAGGGTGAGAAGACATGAAGGATAAACAAAAAAGTCAGGACAATGCAACACCAATGCCTGGAAAAAAGTCAAAAATAAGTTATAGTCACCATAGCAGGTCAGGAGATCAGGGGCACATAGCAGCAGGGACCGACGCGTATCGCCGCTCTAAAACAATGGCTTCATCCTCAGGAAGCTGTGGGCCCACTTTTTTCATTCTTGTTACTCTATAGGGACATTAGGTCCCTGTACTATACTTTATCACAGGAGTCTATGAGTCGCATCTCACTGTTTTGTACATTGGTGCAATATATTCTGATTCAATATTAGCTGAGCTGCATTATCTTTCAACTGGGTTTGATGATTGCTATTTATGATTTTCTTGTTTTTTGATCAATGCCACCTATATTGTCCTGGAATCTCTTGTTTTTTTCATTCTTTCATGTCAGCAGGCTTGCCTTCCTGTGAGTCTAGTCACCAGCGGGTCCTAATCAAATATTTAAACCCATGTTTGGGTCTCATGATACAACTATTCTGATGACATCTGGGGCCATAGTCATTGCTGTGTTGGTGGTTGTCCATCACACATTTTAAGTGTTTTTATTCTGTTTGTGTTTTTTGCTCATATTTCTATGTATTATTGTTAATAAAGATTTACAAATTTTTTTAATTATTGGTCTGTTTCTCTGATCCCGGTCATTTGTACATGCTTTCTGGTTCTTTCCTCCTTTCATGACAAGCACAAAAGTCTTCACCAAATCCTTGTAAAAACAAAAAGAGAGGGCGCAATGAGGAGTACCCAGTGGTCCAGGCCCACCTGAGGGAGACACGTTGTGGAATAAACAAGTTCAGTAAATTATCTCCACTGATCACAATTACTTATTTGTCTAAATGTTTCACCAAATCCTTGACTGTGATGACAACCCATCTGCACCCCACAACCGCATTGCAGATGTAACAATATGGGGGAAAACTGTATGATCTCTGGTCTGTGCGCTTTTAACGCTGCTGTCATAGATTGATAGCATCATTTAAGAAGTCAACAGCCTCAGGAGGAGGCTTATCTCTGCAAACGGCTGTTAGATGCTAATCCTGGCTGTGACACACAGTCATTATTGCTGGGCATGGTGTGATCTCAACCTCTGAGTCCTGTCCATACACCTGCTCCCAATGTACGCCATACATGTACATGATGTTGGAAATCAGTTGAAAGGAACTTGTCATATTATACATGTATTTTTTTTTTTTTTTTTTTACATACATGTAGTCTGATCTGTGGAAGGAGCAGTTGAGCAGATATATAGGTTTGTGGAGAAATAAATCTGTATAATTTGTAATTTATTAATTAAATTTACTGTTGATTGTAAGTATATTGTGTCGTCCTACCACTGACTGAGAGATCTCTGCATGCACAATCATACGGTAAAAAAATGGCAGCAGTCCAGTCAAGAGATAGTGAAAAGACTGTGGTCTTTAATCACCTATATGTGCACTGTTTTGGGTCTACAAACTGAGTCTTTCCCAAGCCATCATAATCATACAGGGTAGACTGTCAATCACTAAGTAAGACCAGCCACTGGACTCCAAGGTATACAAACACCAGGGATTTTGTTTAATAGCATGCACATTTTCCTGAAACTTTATCCACAAAATACTGTGAGGAATGCCGGCGCTATAGCACATGGCCGGTATGACTCACATGGCCTGCTGCCATCTGGGTGATTGCTGGACCTAGCAGTACACACAGGGTTAAGTGTGAGTTAGCTCTGTAACACAAGGGGTTAACTGCAGCTAAGTCTGTGGCTGAGAGCTGTCCAGTGCTGAGAGAAAGTGATCAGAACAGGATAGACCTCTGAGATGTGAGGATGGGAGTCAGAGGAATCCCATCCTTTTGGGACGCGGGGGAAGCTTGCCCTTCTCCACGCAGGAGGCACTTGTCCTCCTGACATGAGTGTGTGAGCCTATGGCCAGATGCAGGGGTTAAGATGGCTCCTGGAGTTGGAGAACCTTGGCCGAAACTGGAGGGTGCTCAGCTCGGACGTGGGGTGCAGTCGTGGACCTGAAGACCTGCCTGGTATGGATGTTTTGTGGTGGCTGGCGACCTGGAAACATGGTGAGGAGACCTTGGGGACGCCTGGTTTATCGGTAGCTCAGGTTTGCTAAACCCTGGTCTGTGCCTGCAAAAGACTGTAGTCCATGGATGTTTATGATGGACTGTGTGTGTGTGGCTGTGTATGAGGCGGTGCCTTGTAAGGGCCACAGTCCATGGATATTGTATGATGGACTGTGTGTGCATGTGTATGGGCCTAAGTAGGCTGCAGTCCATGGATGGGGTATGATGGACTGGAGGTACACGTGTATGGGCCTGGTACCAGGTGGAAGTCCATGTAGCCTCATAATGGATGGTGTGCATGAGCAAAACTGGGTATGTCTCAAAGGACAGGTGGCAGTAATTGCCATTGGGACAGACTGTCAGGTCTTGATGGTCCTGGTGATCCCTGTATGTGTATGGGACTGGATGTACTGGATGTGTCCCGGATCCCGGTGGATCCGTAATGGTCTCATATGTACTGGTCAGAAGGATTTCTGTTACTATGGTAGGCCCTGGGTATAAAAACCCCTGTAGAGGTATTGGTTTCTTTGTATATGATCCCTGTAAATATGTAGATAATGCCAGGCAGGCATAGCCGCCATTAGACCCAGACCGGGTCGGTAAGGGTTACCTTAAGGTTCTGCTGATGTGATAATGTAAATACTGCTATGTATGATGTTCAACTGTAAATACTGTCTTGTACGTTGTAAAGAGTGTAGATATGGCTAGGTGGCTGGGACTGCCAGAGGAGCTACAGTTAGTGCTCCTGATAGTCGATGGAGCTGTTAGTAATGCTTTGGTGTGTATAAGACATGTAATTATGTGAATGTCCTGTAATGTGTTATGTTAACAGCATGATAGTTTTCCTGTAAAACTTTGTTTCACTCTGTTAAGTAAAAAACCCTTCACCAACTCTGCATTTAAGGGAATCTGTCAGCAGGTTTTTGCTACCTCATCTGAAAGCAACATAATGTAGGCAAAGAAACCCTGAATCTAATGAGGTATCACATAGATTATTGGCTGCAGCCGTTCTCACACAATCAAAGCATTTAGTTTTAAAGATACAGTAGAGCTGGAAGAGTTGCCTCCGACCACACTAGACTCCCAATAGACAATAAAATAATGAAGAGATCAGCGGCAGCTGTCGGGATCTTCGCCGCTGATCTATGCCTTCTGGCCGCCGCTGCTGATTGGGTGGTCGGGCAGCCTCACTAAGGTTGTCATGTGAACGCATGCGGACAATCTCCACTGCGTTCACATGAAAATGTTTGCATTTGGCACTGCGTATGCGCTCCATATGCTGCAGTGCCAAACGCAAATGTGAAACCAGCCTATCCCTGTGTACAATCTATTTCCCATACACTTACAGGTTATGTGATTTGCTTCCATTTAGACGGCAGACTTTGTTTAGCTGTGGGACAGATTAGTCTAAATACAGATCTCCCCGGCAGTCACAAGGAACCTTTGGTGCAGTTAGGCTGGCTTCACATTAGCGTTTGTGTCTGCATGCTGATGGCATGCAGACACAAACGCTGTCAAAAGCAGGGACACTTTGATGTGTCCGCAGCGGATAATGTCCGCCTGCGGACACATCACTAGGGAGCCCGGCAGCCAATCGGCGCTGTCCGGGGGCGGGCCGGGGGCGGAGATCAGCGCCGGAGATCTCCGCCCCCCCCGGCCGCCGGTAAGCTCCGGGACATGTCGGCGGGGAGAACAGCTGATGTGAGAGCTGTTTGAATCTTCCCGCGCCGACACTGAGAGGAGATGTCGGCGCGGGAAGATTCAAACAGCTCTCAGATCAGCTGTTCTCCCCGCCGACATCGCTAGGAGATTACAGGCGGCGGGGAGAAGGAGGACAGCAGAGCCTCAGCTGATCTCCCGGTGGCCGTCGGTGAGCTCCTGTGACATCACCGGCGGCCACCGGGAGATTTTTCAATGGGTCCGCAGCGTTCTCCTGCGGTGTCATGCAGAGGACACTGCGGACCCATTGAAGACAATGCATTTTTTGTACGCTTGGGGACGCTTGCTGATTGTCCAAGGTCCCCAAACGCACAAAAAAACCCAACTGGCTGCGTCCCGGGTGCGGATGCTGGACACCGGAAGCAGCAGATATCGTCCGCATCCGCACCCGAACGCAGCAAACGCAGGCACCATGCGTTCCTATGTTAAACATAGGAACGCAGTGCGCATGCGTTTGACTGCGTATGGGAACGCAGCAATACGCTGCCTTCCCATACGCAAATGTGAAGCCAGCCTTACAGTACAAACAAGTATCTCTTTGTACAAGGCTTGTGTTCTTTATCATTCTGGATGCATTCCCTCCACTATATGAAGAAGAAAACTCAATGTTAAAGTCAGCATGGAAAGCTGGGATTTTACTATAGTCGCTGAAAATGTTTGTTCAAGCTGCCGTGTAGTTTTCTCAGCTCTTTTAAAGCTCTAGAGTTACTATTGTTTGGCTGCTGCGGGTTTTTATAATTAAGGAAAATTCAATTATAACAGCCCTACCTGTATATTCTGTCCTGCCTATGCACCGCTGGGAGGCCAGCAGGAGATAGTGCCAATAAATTAGATAACCTTTTCATTCTGAAATACAGGAATATTAATACGTGAAGTGTCAAATCCAAATATGTCACATTTAGTATTTTGTACAACTCTCATGTGCTATAGATAGGGCAATCTCTACTCTTGGATATCACCACATATACTCTGCAGCGTCTCGTGTCGGTACCAGCTGCAGAATATATTGTGATCAGCTCCAATTGGGAAGAGAGGTAAATAGCTCTCATTATAATGCCAAATTCAGACAGGCCAGTCATGTCTGAAAATTGTGGATAGCTGATCCGTGGCTCTGTCCGCATTATGGTGCCCTATTGCCTTCCATTGTGTGTACTATTCTGGTCCATTATACAGCCAAAATAGTGCATGCAACAGAAGGCAGATGGTCCAAGTGGAAAATTGCCCACGGGCATTGGAACACTGAGTATATTATACACTCATCTGAACATGCCCGAAAGCAGAGCCATGTGCAGGAGGCAGGACATAGTCCCAGCGGCCCCATACTATAGATTCATAGAATCTTTGTATGCCACTATGCATCTGTGTAAGACAATGTTACAAAGATATCATCCCCTAGAAGAAATAGGCAGAATACAGAATTTAACATATAAAATGCCTGTATAGAGTCATATGAAATGGTAAAATGGAACATATTTGAAGTCTTACTCTTACTTAATGGATTCTTTCCTTGTTTAAAAAAAAAAAAAACTGTCACCCAATGGACCCCAATGTGAAAGCTCCAGAGGGGCCCCCAATTATTGCAAATCTTTCATAGCTTTAGTTTTTTTTCTATAGACCAAGGGGACTTTTGGGGCCCCTAGGCTCCAGGGCCCAGGAGTGATTCCAACCCCTGCACTTGTTGTAGTTACGCCCCTGCTGTCACCATCTTACCTACTGGAGTACCTTCAACATGGTGTACAGGGGTACTTTGGTTCCTATAAAGGAATTTTATGACTATGTTATAAAACTTTCGCTTAGCAAAGTTTGGGATCAACAAGAATTTCCCTAAAAATGGCTGCTTTTAGATATCATCTTACCAAGCTCTCCCATTTGGACCCTGATTGTGGGACTGTACCGGCCAATTTAGGACCTTTGGCAGGTATGAAATTTAAAACTAAAGCTGTAGAGTTAGTATTTAAAAGAATAAATAATGAAATGATCCAGTTCTTGTGCTAGTACCCAAGTAACTAGTGTCTGTTTGCTTTCCGGTTGCTATGGTTACATCCAAGGCCATGTAGGCTGCGTTCACACACAGCGTATTGCTATGAGGATCCATTTTTGGGGGAAAACAGTACCAAGAATGGATCCTCACAGGTAGCAGCGTTCTTTGTGTGAATACCGCTGCGCTTTTCGCCTGTGCTTACTCACCGCGCCGCGCTCCCCCAGTGACTGCCTGTGATCTCCTCTCATCCCTGGAGGCTGCAGCGAGCACGGCCTCTAGGACCCTGTCCAAGGTTCTTCATAAGTCTTGTTGCATCGGGATGAGGAGAGATCCTCGAGGGAGCGCAGCAAGGTGAGTAAAAGTGCAGCAAAAAAAGCACCAGATAATTGACATGTGACGTTTGAGCCCAAACGTGGGTCCGTAAAAAGTGCAAGTCTGAATGCAAAATAGCGAAATGTATTGACTTGGCTGGGACAGCTAACGTCACTGCATTTCACTGCGTTCCACTGCAATAGCGGATCTGTACAAAGTGGATCAATTATGCAGCAATTGTGCAGCGTGTGAACACACCCTTATATTTTCTCCTCTAGATTATTTCAGCAAGTGCACAGATCTTTCGTTTTCTTATAAAATCTAAATAGAAGGAGCTTGATCACTTTGAATATATATATATATATATATATATATATATATATATATATTATATATTATATTTATTTACACACACACAAAACAAAAATATAATTATATTTGCATATCTAGTATATAAAGCTGAATATGTCTGTGTGTATGTGTATGTGTGTGTGTATATCCGGGATTGGCATCTGCACCGTCGCAACTACAGCCACAAAATTTTGCACAGTCACACGTCTGGACTCCGAGAGCGTCATAGGCTATGTTGTGAGGCGAAATTTTAACCCTGCGCGTTCCAGTTCACCAAACAATTTTGCCCCTATCTACATAATGGGGAAAAAGTGAAATGGAAAAGTGTTGGAGGAAAATCGACAGCTGTCAGCTATAGCCACAAAATTTTGCACAGTCACACGTCTGGACCCCAGAAGCGTTATAGGCTATGTTGTGAGGCAAAATTTGAACCCCGCGCATTGCAATTCACCAAACAATTTTGCCCCTATCTACATAATGGGGAAAAAGTGACAGTTACCAGTTGACAGTTGTGAATGAGAGGGGCTTAATGACAGCGTCAAAGACTAACAGCACATATCAGCATATAGTCACTAAGGTGGGGCCCCAACATGGGATATTCACCATGCATGGGGACATGTATACACACCACCACACACAAAGAGTAACAGCAAGTGTCTAGTCGCTAAGGTGCAGCCCCAACATTGGATACTCACCATGCACCTGAACAAACACACACACACCACAAAGAGACACACACAACACAGAGACACACCCCACCCCCACGGACACACACACAACCCTATAGCAACACATGCACTCACCCCACAGGGACACACACACACCACAAAGAGACACACACAACACAGACACACACACCACACAGACCCCCCCCCCACAGGGACACACACACATAGCCACCCTATAGGGACACATGCACTCACCCCACAGGGACACACACACACCACAAAGAGACACACACACACCATACAGACCCCTCCACAGGGACACACACACATACACACCCTATAGGGACACATGCACTCACCCCACAGGGACACACACACACACCCCACAAAGAGACACACACACACACACCACACAGACCCCCCACACAGGGACACACACACATACACACCCTATAGGGACACATGCACTCACCCCACAGGTACACACACACACACACACCACAAAGAGACACAGAGACACACACCCCACACAGACACCCCGCCCCCACAGGGACACACACACATACACACCCTATAGGGACACATGCACTCACCCTACAGGGACACACACACACATCACAAAAGACACACACAACACAGAAACACACACATACACGACCCCCCCCCACAGGGACACACACACATACACACCCTATAGGGACACATGCACTCACCCCACAGGGACACACACCACACAGACAGACACAGATATGCACAAATCACCTCACACAACTCGCCTCATACGTGTGCTATCTTTAATTTCCAAACATAAACATCTGATTAAAAACAGCCAATGTGCAACACATGTGCCATATAGGGAATTAAGGCAGATGTCAGTCACATGAGCTGTCTATTATGTGTATGTGTGAGGTAACATATACTGCCCGGCCAGGGGGAGGGTTTACTGTTGGCTGGAGATTTATTAGGCTGCCTTTAGCAATCAATCACAGCTCAGCTTCTATTTTCTTACAGGTCATTAATATGACATATTCAAATTCTATTTTGTTATAGCTAACATCAGTTATTTATTAACCCGGGCGTAGCCGGGTACTACAGCTAGTAAATAATAATAATAATAATAATTTTAACAAGCACATGGCTTAGGAAAGTGAGAGTACTGATTAGGCTGGTTTCACACTTCAGAATTTTCCATGATCAGTGTCCATCCAGTTTGTGTGCCAAAATCAGGAATGTCTCTAAAACTCAGAACAGGTGTCAATCTTTCCATTACAGTTTTTCTCTACAAGTTCCTCTCTTGGTTTAGACACACAAACTGGATGGACACTGATCAGGGACACTGATCAGGGACAATCCTGCAGTGTGAAACCAGCCTTAGAGGAACAGCTCTGGAAATTCCTGATGCTGGGAGTTGGGGGCTGGTGATTATGTAAGATTGTTAACATCAACTTGGTCAGGAGCAGACAGTGACATGGGACATGGGTGGGGATGATCAGCTAATTGCTGTATAGAAATCAATGTGCTGGATAGTAGTGGCTGGGATCTCAGGAGTTAACTCATCTACTGTACTATGGAATACTTGGCCAAGCTATGGTGGTCAGTCTCCTTGGCATATTGCTGTACACAATGTAAGATAAAAGCTCTCACAGCAGGAGAATGACAAAAGACAGAAAAAGCTAGTAAGTTGCAAACTTGGCCATTTTTAGGTTGTCTAACAAATTAAAACAATTTACTAACATAAAAATTATCTTTTCATGAAAGGCTTTATCTATATTAGATAGAAGTAGTTCTGGAGATATGGTTAGGCACAAGGGTAAAAGGAAGTCTTTGGGCCACTGCAATGGAATGAGAATTAACCCAGTGTTTTTTGACTATTGTCATGGAAATTTTCAGGAAATCTGATTAGCGTGTTGTGTTGCTGTTTATAATCCTTTAGTCCTTTCACATACACATCGAAATCCAATACTCAACTACAGACAGTTCCTGGAAGTGATAGATAAAAGCCTATCGTAGTGTCGCACAATGTGAATATATGCACTGGTAGTTTATTTTAATATGCAGCTGGGTTTTTTCTTAGGTTAATATTGTATCTGAGATCTGAGGAGAAAAGTGATCATTATGCTAATACAGTCAGCAGTCACTTACCCAGTGCTCAATTATCTGATTCTTTCAGTTAACTGGAAGCACATAATACAACAGAGATGCAGGCACCAGAATTACAAATTAGTGGCCTACTTTGCTCCACGCCCTTCATTGGTGCAAAGAAAATGATCTGCTTACTAGATGTTCTGCTTCTAGTTCCATTCAATTATGATGACTCTGAATCTATAACAAAGCCGAGGTGGAGGTAGAGAACACGCAATGAACTGTCTTTCTTTCATGTAAATGTGAGGAATCCATGGAAGGTTTCATTCCAGTAGAAGTGACTCTCGCTTTCTAGGCCATTCATTTCTGACAATCTTATGTAATAAGATTTAACTGGTGCAAACAAAATGCATTGATACAGTATTGACAATATGACTGTGGTCATATCTTAGATGTACATTTACATATGGAGATGTTTAAAAGCTTGTCAGTAATAAATGGTGTCATGTATAAAATATTCTAGGGCTTCTTAAAAGTTTCCCTGGAAAAAAAGTAAAACTGCCATCATTCTGGACTAATGCTCTATAAAATAGAATGCCCTATTGCAAATCATTGTTAAGAAACTACAAAGCACAGCATTCGGCTTTCTCTGGCAGTCCTAAAGACAATGAATGTAGCGGTGGTCAAGCATGTACACCTCTGCTGTGCAGCTCGGATCTCAAGATTTCAAGAGCCCTGATCTCGCGATTGCTGGGATTCTCCAGGAATCAGCAAGTCATTCTTTATATTATGAATAGGAGACAACCTGTTTCTCAGGGGAGTAACCCATTACAGCCATTCTTTTATATTTACTTTGGGTAGAAATAACTCAGCCAAGTGTGTTTTATAACATAAGCAGTGGCCCACCTACTATAAGAGCGTTCCTTACTTACAGTGACACGGGCATAGCTGTTATCTATTGCAGTCACTAGGGGAAAGCTCACTGCATAAAGATATATACAACTCCCAATGGATCCTATAGCAGGTGTATAAATACATCTCCAGATAACCCCTCCTGGTGATGACAGCATGCGGACAGAATTATACCACTTACCAAAAAATAAAACAGAGTTCAGGAAATCTGTCAACTCGATATAAACATCCACAAACAAACCTTGCAGTTGTTACTCCATTTTGTAGGTGGAGCACCAAGGTTTTCACTCCTTAATCTGCCTTCACCACTAGTTGTGTTCGAGGAAAGCCAGGTTCAATCACCAGCATAGTAAGATATGCAACTGCCAATGGCAGAGAACACAAAGAGTATACATCTACAGAGGCCAGAACGCTGATTCATGGCCATTCTCCTGCTGTTTAGCTTGACATTCAGTCCTAGCGTTTGGCCGGTTAGCAAATCATCACCAAGACTGACAGTCCTGTCAATCATATCGGCTGGAAGCCACATGCACATAGGCTGGCTTCACATTAGCGTTTGTGTCTGCATGCTGATGGCATGCAGACACAAACGCTGTCAGAAGCAGTGTCCAAATGATGTGTCCGCAGCGGATAATGTCCGCCTGCGGACACATCACTATGGAGCCCGGCAGCCAATCGGCGCTGTCCGGGGGCGGGCCGGGGGCGGAGATCAGCGCCGGAGATCTCCGCCCCCCCCGGCCGCCGGTAAGCTCCGGGACTGTCGGCGGGGAGAACAGCTGATGTGAGAGCTGTTTGAATCTTCCCGCGCCGACACTGAGAGGAGATGTCGGCGCGGGAAGATTCAAACAGCTCTCACATCAGCTGTTCTCCCCGCCGACATCGCTAGGAGATTACAGGCGGCGGGGAGAAGGAGGACAGCAGAGCCTCAGCTGATCTCCCGGTGGCCGTCGGTGAGCTCCTGTGACATCACCGGCGGCCACTGGGAGATTTTTCAATGGGTCCGCAGCGTTCTCCTGCGGTGTCATGCAGAGGACACTGCGGACCCATTGAAGCCAATGCATTTTTTGTACGCTTGGGGACGCTTGCTGATTGTCCAAGCTCCCCAAACGCACAAAAAAACCCAACATGCTGCGTCCCGGGTGCGGATGCTGGACACCGGAAGCAGCAGATATCGTCCGCATCCGCACCCGAACGCAGCAAACGCAGGCACCATGCGTTCCTATGTTAAACATAGGAACGCAGTGCGCATGCGTTTGACTGCGTATGGGAACGCAGCAATACGCTGCCTTCCCATACGCAAATGTGAAGGCAGCAGAAGAAGCACCACCCCCACTGTCAGCACTAGGAATGGAAAGTCAGCAGTTGATAGTGATGACCGGCATGGCAGAGGAAGAGGGAAGTGTGTAACCACCTTCCTACACAGATATTTTAGCAAATTAATCAGCACTAGTGATCAGCACTAGTGATGAGCAAGTAGTTTGGTATTCAGCTTCAGGTAAATCGAACTGAATACTTTATACTACAGTAGAACCTTGATTTATGAGCATAATCCATTCCGGGAATGTGCTTGTAATTCAAATCACTTGTATATCAAAGCAAATGTTCCCATAGAAAATAATTGAAACGCATATGATTTGTTTCACAACCCAAAAATATCTACTGTATTCACATACATGTACATATAGAATTGTAACATTATTACAGTACTACAAAATACTGTACAGTAAAACATAATCATGCTCTTGTAACCCCCAATACCCCCTTGCTGCCCCTATCATCCCCATGCAGTCACCAATATTCCAATCATCTCCATGCAGCCCCCAATATCTCCATTATCCACATGCAGCCTCCAATATCCCCATCATCACCTTGCAGCCCCCAATGTCTTCTGCAGTCCCCATCATCCCCATACAGCCCTATCATGCCCATGCAGCCCCGAATATCCCCATACAGCCCTATCATGCCCATGCAGCCCCCAATATCCCCTTGCAGCCTCTAATATCCCCATCATCACCTTGCAGCCCCCAATATCTCCTTGCAGCACCCAATATCCCCATCATCCCCTTACAGCCTCCAATATCCCCTTGCAGCCCCATCATCCCCATGCAGCCTCCAATATCTCCATTAAAAGACAGACACACACACACACAAAATCTGTTTCTCTCACTCTCACCAATCCATATATTCAAGGCTGCCGGGCACCGCAGTGAGCTTTCTAAGCTGCCAAAAATGTACTAGAAGTCGCTGGCCAATCAGATGCATCTAATTGTTCAGCGGCTCTCGTACTTGTACATGTACGGCAGCTGAGAGAGCTCAGAGCGGTGGGTGGACAGCGGTGGGCAGACAGTGGCGCTCTGAGCTCTCTCTGCTGACAGCGGCTTCCTGTACTTGTACGGCGGCTGAGAGAGCTCAGAGCGGTGGGCGGACAGTGGCGCTCTGAGCTCTCTGTGCTGCTTGCAGCTTCCTGTACTTGTACTGTGGCTGAGAGAGCTCAGAGTGGTGGGTGGACAGCGGAGGGCGGACAGTGGCGCTCTGAGCTCTCTTGTGTTGCCAGTGGCTTCCTGTACTTGTATGGCGGCTGAGAGAACTCAGAGCAGTGGGCTGACAGTGGTGCTCCGAGATCTCATTGCTGACAGCGGCTTCCTGTACTTGTACGGCGGCTGAGAGAGCTCAGAGCAGTGGGAGTACAGTGGCGCTCTGAGCTCTCTGTGCTGCCGGCGGCTTCCTATACATGCACAGTGGCTGAGAGAGCTCAGAGCAGCGGGCAGACAGCACTCTGAGCTCTCTCTTCCAACAGTGGCTTCCCGTAAAAGTACAGTGGCCCAGAGAGCTCAGATCGGCACCAGAATACTGTAAATACAGTGGCGGATGGCCAGTAAATATTGTACCTAGAACCATCAGCATCAAACATGCACAGTGTGCGCAGTGTCGGCCGGCCAGCTTGGTCATTAAACAAGTTACAATTTCTCAGAAATGGCAGCTTGTCTTTCAAAATGATCACAAATAAAGTTACTCGTAAATCAAGGTACCACTGTATTTGGATATTCTATCCGAATAGTGTACATAATGCAAGGCAATGGGAAACTCGGATATTAGTCTGGGTAATCTTATACACAAATAGTATTTGTGTAAAAAAATTCCCCATTGACTTGCATTATGCTCACTATTTGGGTACAATATCCGAATAGTAAAAAGTAATAGGTTGGGCCTACCGGAATATGAATACCAGTGGTGTACCACAGGAGGAGAGCGGGGGCCCCAGTGGCCACAGAGACTGATCACAGCTGGGGGTCGGTACAGGGAGTGTCAGTGTGTATCACTGTGTGTGACTGTGTGTCATTGTGTGTGTGTCATTGTGTGTGTCACTGTGTGTGTTTGACCGTATGTGTGTTTGTGTATGTGTTTGACTGTGTGTGTGCTTGTGCGTTTGACGTGTGTGACGGTGTGTTGATCTGTTGTGTGTGTGTGTGACTGTGAGTTGATCGTGGTTTTGTGTGTTGGGCATGTGACTGTGTGGGGTGTTGATCGCGTGGTGTGTGTGGGGGGCTGTACAGGGGGCAGTGTTGTGGTGGGAGGTGTACGGGGGAAGTGTGTTGTGGGTGTAGGGAGGCTGTAACGATTGTGTTGTGTGCTTATGGGCTGTGTCGATGGCTGTACGAGGGCATGAGTAACTTGAGGTAGAGGGACAGTTATATGGAAGGGCTGTGATGGTGATTAATTATCTATGAGGGCTATGAGGCTGAAATTATTGGTTGGCTTATATATATGAAGGGCTGTGATGCTGCATTATATTATCTGGAGGGCTATGACGCTGCATTATATTATCTGTAGGGCTGTGAGGCTGCATTATATTATATGGAGGGCTGTGACGCTGCATTATCATTATCTGCAGGGCTGTGATGCTGCATTACATGATCTGGAGGGCTGTGCCTGCATTATATTATCTGGAGGGCTGTGACGCTGCATTATATTATCTGAGGGCTGTGACACTGCATTATATTATCTGGAGGCTTGTGACACTGCATTATATTATCTGGAGGGCTGTGACACTGCATTATATTATCTGCAGGGCTGTGATGCTGCATTACATTATCTGCAGGGCTGTGATGCTGCATTATATTATATGGAGGCTGTGACGCTGCATTATATTATTGAAGGCTGTGACGCTGCATTATATTATCTGGAGGCTTGTGACGCTGCATTATATTATTGAAGGGCTGTGACACTGCATTATATTATATGAAGGGCTGTGACGCTGCATTATATTATCTGAGGGCTGTGACACTGCATTATATTATATGAAGGGCTGTGACGCTGCATTATATTATATGAAGGGCTGTGACACTGCATTATATTATATGAAGGGCTGTGACACTGCATTATATTATTGAAGGGCTGTGACCTGCATTATATTATATGAAGGGCTGTGACACTGCATTATATTATATGAAGGGCTGTGACACTGCATTATATTATCTGGAGCACTGTGATGCTGCATAATATTATATGAAGGGCTGTGATGCTGCAGTATATCTGGAGGGCTGTGAGGCTGATTATATTATCTGGAGGGCTATGATGCTGCAATATATTATCTGAAGGGCTGTGAGGCTGCATTATATTATTTGGAGGGCGGCATTATATTATCTGGAGGTCTATGAGTCTGTATATATTATATGACGGGTTTTGAGGCTGCATTATATTATATGAAGGGCTATGAGGCTGCGTTATACTATAATGGAGGACCATATATACCAGGATAAGGGCATATTCCAGGAGGAGAACCATATATAGTAGGCTGAGGGACATTAACACATAATGAAGGGGAGAGAGGTCAATTTGTGAGTCTTTATAGGATTTAGAACATTACATGGGGCCTGTACATCTGACCAATGTGGGCACGCGGGAAGGGGGGGGCAGGTCCAAATTTCGCATCAGGGCCCTTCGGACTCTAGTTACGCCACTGCTGAATACTGTACTACTCGTTCATCACTACCGTAATTAGCACAGAAGTGGACAATAGCTTTAATAAAGTAAAAGTACTTTTTGTGGTGCTTTCAGTAACAACTCGGATCCATTGGGAGGTTTTCTATGGGACCCTAGTGTACACCCCATCTAAAGCGTTTGCTTTGAAATACTTTATCTACAAAAGAAAACACATTGTTACAAAGAAAGACAGTATAAATTCCATAAGGAATTTTCATAAATGAAAATCATCAATATCAAGGAAAATGTGTTTAAAAGGCCATGTAATTAAGGCCATTAATGCTCAGAGTCCTAACAGATTAGCTTTATTCACCTTGCCCTTTGAGGCAGCTTAGATAATATGCATTTCCACTAGGAGTCCCAACAGTGCTGGACTTTATCTTTGTATGATCACTGCTGGTAGCATATTTAGAATTTGTGTTCTGTCCCTTGTACTACAACATTTTAGGAAAGATCATCCACAATTATAAAGAAGAGGTGGCTGAATGCATGTAATGCTAGGAAGATTCTGTTTCAACATGTTTCAATATGTGTTAGCATTCATTGGCATCATTGCGCCTGTTTTCCCTTCTGCAGACAATATCTCTAATTTTCAGTTGTCTATGAGCTAGTGGGTGGAGAGTAGCTACTATGATGTCTCCCATACAAAGTACCCTGACATGGGTTCCTGCTCTCCTATCTTAATATAAAACACCAGACCCATAGGAAGCAGCAAATGGAAAGCAATATATTGCAATAATTGATATGCATATCAATATGCCTAAGAATATGTGCCCATGATGTCTTTCAGACACTGGTATACCCACTACCCACATTGTTCTTGTAATAGAAAGATGCTTCAGGAAAACAGCAACTATGTTTTTCTTGAAGCATCTACTGATGTCTTTTGAGATGACTTGAGGTAGCAATGTTACTGATGTTTTTCTTTATATGCAGTAATGTCATATAAAACAAAGTGGCAGCTTTTACAAGAATGACCAGACCGGTGACTTCTTTTGGCTTCTTAACAGCTTTCAGAACCTGAAGTGATTTGAAAAAGTGAAGAAGAATGGAACAGCACAGCAAGTCGATTTCACAATTCTTTGCATATGTTCATTCTTTTTAGTGTTTAGTGTCTTTTTAGTGTTCTTGAGTTCTTTTTCAGGCAGATTCCAAGAGTGGTGTAAATCTACAGCCACTTTACTGTTACTTTGTGCAAAACATTTTACATAGAGATGTACATGTTTTCCTCAACCTCTCATTCTCTTAAGTAAGTGTGGTGGGTCTTCAGTTTTGGGACTTTATATGTTTGGTAGCAGAAATTAATTAGACCTTATACTAGGGGTCCCCAACCTGTGACTTGCGGGTCTGTGATGTTTGGCTTGCAGCTGACTGCGAGCTTGGTGGATAGTAGCAAATAGCTGTGAAATGTAGGCCCGCACAGAAGAGCAGATCTGGATATGCATTTTCTTGCCAGGGAGGGAATATGAATAAGATAGGCTGAAAATAGGATGATATGCCAGTTAGAAGGATGTTTAAAGCTGCATTGTGGGAGCGCTTGATGCAAGAATACCAAATGGGTAAATTAGGAACCCATGGAATTATACTGCTTATAAGGGTGTTTCAGAAGGTCTCGGTGTACCTTTGGCTGTTATATCAGTAATTGGGGACTTTGTGTGTCATGTTCTGGGCATGGGTGTTGCTGGATGTGGCTCAAAACCATATCTCAGATGCAGCGCACACGTCCCGCAGGGTCTCCCGCTTAGGTTGCACCTGCGATACGCCCACTTTTCTTAAAGGGCTAGCATGTCCTACTCAGATGTGCTTCTCAGCCTGTGGCTGAGAAGAACAGAGTATGTAAGGCACCTTCTCCCTATGGGGAACATGGTAAGAGTAAGGCCCTCTGCTAGTTGACATATCCCTTTTACATTTTCTTGTTTGTCATTGCCTTTGTTCCTTGCTTGTTGCTAACCCGTGTCCATGTCCTAGTGCTACTGTACCCACAAGCACCTGCCTGAACCTGTGGTATCATCATACTTGCCTTCCCTGTGTAGCCATGCCTTCTGCACTAGCCAAAACCAACCATGCTGCCGTACCCACTGCAATAGCTAGAACCAGCCGTGCTGCCGTACCTACTGCAATAGCCAGAACCAGCCATGCTGGTCTATCCACTGCACCTACCAGAACCAGTTGTGCTGCTGTACCCACTGCAGCAGCCTGAACCAGTTAGGCTGCCATACCTTTTGCACCCGTCATACCTGCTGCACCAGCTGTCCAGTCTGTAACCGACTTGCACCAGAGACTGTAACTGCCTGCAGCAGTGCTGCGCCTGCATCCCAGACCCTGGGGCCAGCTGTCAAGTTACTTTGTAAGCCCCTGGAGTAGCACCTAGCGGCTACCTTCCAGCACAAGCCTAACCTCACCATCAAAGACTCTAGTGAAGACAAGTTAGTCGCTTAGATCCAAAGTTTCAACAAGAAAATGTAAAATATTAGTGGCACTCACCAATCATTTTCTTGTTGAAACTTTGGATCTATGGACTAATTGTCATGTGCACCACCATATATCCTAATTTGAGTGTTTCAAGTGCACATATAGTGGAGATAGGTACTGCATGAACCATATGAGTGGTGTCTGTTTTTTTTTTTATTTTTCAGGTAGTCGCTTAGTTAACCCCTCAAGGTTGAGATTGGTACTGCAGCCCTGTGGGTCCACTCCTAGACGCTCAAACCCACAAGCGTTACATCAGAGCTCAATGTAGATGTCAAGGTAAAATAGGTAGGGGACCAGTACCTTTTAGTTTTATTTCAATAGAAAATTAAAAGTAAGTAAAAACCTAAATATTTCTAACAGTTGGTTTAATTTAAACAAAACTTTTGTAAGTCTTTACATGTTAGTTTAAGATTGGCAAGCGCTCAGTAAAAAATGGATTGTACAAGCCATTCACATATCAGGAGTTGTCAGCGTGTTGTTCACAAGACCTCACTATCTGTTTTCTTAATATTAAGTCACGTTCCACCCAGCAAGCATTTTGTTGGAATAAATTACTTCTCTCACAAACATCCTGTAGTGTTGCTCGCAGCCTTCAGTCTGGGATTTGAGCAGAGCTACAGCAACAAAAACTAATGTGCAGCCTGTTCCGAGATGTACGGTATCCTCAGCAGTATAAAGTATACAGCTCTAAACTTCAGATTTAAGCACGCCGCTCGTCCATAACTGCTCTCTGATGATTTCTGTTGTTCCATGGCTCCCCAGCATTAAATGATAAGTTAATGGTCTATACATCAGCAGATGTTCTTCCTATTCATCCACCAAGTACCCTTGAGCCAGCAATACTTCTCTCGCTGAGGCTGCAATGGAAAGTTCACCAAACTGTTATCTTTTCTATTAACCCTCAGAGTGCTTGCATATCTTAATCATTGTGACATTTATTTCACAAGTTTGGCTTACATTCTTTTATTTTTATTGATCTTCTACCTTTCACAGTTCATTATCCTCCTTTCCAACACATTACCTACTTTCTCTTTACCAAGTGTCTTTCTGACTCATCCGCTGTTACCTACATAAACTCCCTCCAATTTCCTATAGCTTTCACCAAATGTCCATCCTTTCACCAAGCAAATACACCTTATTCCTCATTCAGACATCCATGCACTGCAGTCACAATTTAGACGAGGTGTGGTGTCCCGCCCCCAATGAGCCCTCTCCCACCTCATTTTTGGCGGTGTTAGGAGAAAAGGGCATGACAACACGCAAAAAATTGCAAAATTTTTGCCCAACCATAAGGGGCGGCAAAATTTTGAGAAAATTTTCTACGCAGTTTACGCTAAAATCCTGGTAAAATAGTTTTGATGAATTTCGGCTTTAACAATTTCTCTCTGCAATAGAAAAAACTTCAAGCCATTGGATCGACGCTGAAGGAATAACGTGAATATATAACTAGGACCTTGGCTGGGAGTGTCCCCAGAGCGCTGTCTGAATTTACACACTTTCTTTGCTCCCTAATCATTGGATCCACTATAATAAAGGTGTAGGAGTCCATGCAGGCAGGAAGGATAAATCACCCTCAGACATAAACATTATGCTTCTTGTATCATCTCGGATTGTTTTAATGAGTAATGTTCTGTATTACTGTGTTTCCCCTCAAATAAGACAGGATCTTATCTTATTTTTAGCTCTGCGGGGCTTACTGTTAGGGAATGTCTTATATTTTTTATTGCTGTACGTCGCCCCATTGTGTTGCTGTAAGCCCCGGAAAACTAATAGTTGTGCACCAGTTGTTAATGCTAAATGAATACTCACCCCTTTCCCCACCCATAATCCGACCCACCCCTCTGTATCAGTGATTGGGTGCAGTCAGATTATTATGATTATTATTATTCATATTATTATTAATATTATCATATTACTCACCAGAGTAAATTCGCAATCCTTGGACAGGCCGTCTGCTCTCTTGACCTGAGCACGACTGCACGTATTTCTATTGAGATGTCACTCCCAGGTCAGGGAGAACCAAACTAAAAATGTACAAAAAGATACATTTCTGACATTTAAAAAAAATATTAGTGGCCAGAGAGGTGATTGCACCCCTTCATTGTAAATTTCCTCCTGTTTATGAAGGGCCCACAAGTTCTCAATAGGGTTTAGATGGGGTGAGGAAGAGGTCATGTGTATTCTTTTATCTTTAAAGGGATCCAACAACCAGGATTTAACCACCTGTAAATCAGTGCAGCAGGTGATTGACGTGGGGCAGCATCAATCACTATTTGCTTAGTTTTATTTAATTCCTCCCCTATGGGCTTGTCTTTTGGCTGTAAGCCAAACCCCCCTTTCGGGATGAGAAGGGAAGGAGAGGTGATTCGACTTACAGAAGAAAGACAAGCCCACAGGGGAGGAATTCAAGAAATAAAACAAATAGTGATTGATGCTGCACACGTCAATCACCTGCTGCACTGATTTACAGGTGGTTAAATCCTGATGGTTGGTTCCCTTTAAAGCCTTTACTGAAAGCCAAGCAGTGGAGACTTTGATACATACAATGGAGCATTGTCCTGCATAAAATTCATGGTTGTCTTGAAAGATGCAGTTTTTTTTTTCTGTACCTGCTCCTGTTCCTGTACCACTGCTTAAAAAAGTGTCTTCTAAAAACTGGCAGTAGGTTTGAGAGTTGATTTTGAGTCCATCTTCAGCAGAATAGGTCCGACTAGCTCATCTTTAATAATACCATCCCACAGCAATACCCCACCTTCACCTCGCTGGTGTCTATGTTGTAGTGGATGTCTGTACCTATTACTGTTCCAGTCCATTTTGCCTGAAAAAATAAGCTGCCTAATAATTCTGCTCACCTTGATAAAAGGTGTTGATATTCTTAGGCCACATCGTCTCTCACTTAGGCTAGTTTCACATTAGCATTTTTGTGAACACTGTAGAAACGCATCGTAATCCTGGCAACACATTGTTGATTATCTGCATGCGTTGACAGAATTGTCTCCATATGAACCCATTATACAGCGGGAGGAGAGAGAGATAACCCCCGAAACAGACATTGGGCTTGGAGGAGGAGACGCAGAAAAAAAAAAAACACTGACATGCACATAGCACTGCGGCTCAATTGACTGTCATACATTGTTTGTATGCTTCAGGGTGCTTGCGTATGAAGCAAGCATCCTGTGACGGACAAAAAATGCACCATGTTGCGTTTGGAGGCCGCCGATATAAAACGCATCTGAACACAACGCATGCGTATGCAGCCAAACGTGGGTATCATACATCCTCATGTTAAACATAGGGACACAGTGTCCATGCGTTTGGCTATGTCTCAACGGCAAATGTGAAGGCGGCCTAAGAATTCAAGTTTATATAACTTGGAGTAGGAAAATCTGCATAAACATGATGAAATGGTCAAAATACGCACTTGCCTCATGACTGTACATGAAGACACAGAAGGATTTGCACATGTTTAAATCCACAGAAGACATGTGCTTAGTTCTCCAAGATGTTTGGAACAAACTGTGTTAAAGGGAACCTGTCAGGTGGTTTATGCCCCCAGCTATCAGTGTCTGTAGCTGCAGCTTCATAATACTATTCTCATCATCCCTGTCTGAGCTCAGAGTGTAATGCGAAAGGTGAAAAAAGCATTGATACGCTTACATTTCCTTATGTAATGAGGCAGTCAGTCCCCAGCTTGGAGGACGGGGACTGTTTGGCAGGTTAATAGTTAACATTTCAGCCTTGTGCTAGAACATGTTGGGAGACCTGATGTGATATCACAACCATGTGACTACAATAGGCGGAGCTAAGTTCTCATAGAACATAATATGTTTGCTGGCTTAGGTCCGCCCACTTTGGTCACATGATCCTTACATCACACAGGTCCTTTAGCTATCCAAGTTAAAAGTGAATTACCTATTATCCTGCCAGACAATCTCCCTCCTCCAAGGTGGGGACTGAAATGTAAGGGTATAAATGCTTTTTTCACCTTTAACATTACACTCTGAGCTCAGACAGGGATGATTACAATAGTATTATGAAGCTGCAGTGATACAGATAGTGATAACTATAAGGGTATGTGCAGACTGGCCGGCGGGTTGGTCGTCGGCGGCTGGGCGGACCCGCCAGGAAGCTCCGGAGCCGTCCACGGCATCCTGGCGGGTATGTGCGGCGGGTGACGGGCGGGTGCTGGGCGGGTGGCCAGCGGGTTAGCGCCGGCGGTGTTGCGGCGGCTGGAAGCAGTACATGATTCTGCTTGCAGCCGCCTGCAGAACCGGCCGGTTTATAGAACATGCTCATTCGTTGCTAACCCGCTGGGAACCCAGCGGGTTAGCAACGGATGAGCATGTGTAAACCGCCGGTGTGTGGACACCGGGTGTCGGTTTACATAGGTTTTAATGTTAATCCAAACGCCGGTTTGGATTAACATAAATTTACATGAAATTTATGTAAACCGACCGGCGGTTTACACACCTAAACCGACCCTAACCCGGCCAGTGTGCACATACCCTAACAGTTTTGAAGGAAAATGTTAGTTTGGGTTACATTTTTTTTGTGTTCATTCACTTTGCATTTTGTTCATCAGCAAAGAAAAGCTATTAACACGTCTATTTTTTAAAGCTTTCACATAATGCAGTATTTTTTCCTAGCTGCCTAAAACATTTGCACAGTACTGAGTGTTTGTAAAAAAAGATTAAATATTCTCATTAATTAAAAATGCATTTTCACGTTTATTCAGTCCATCACTAGACTATCTAAATAAATTATTATGAAGATGACTCTCAAAGACACAAAACAGCAGCCAAATATAGTCAGAGTGTATAGTTTATTAATATAGTAAAATAGTAATAAAGATTGCAGGTGAGTACACAGAAATGGGAGTAACAACGTTACATCAAAGGTATAGGATACCACATACATGTGACAGCAAAAAGAAGAAGAAATGACTTCCGGATATGGAGAACATACTACTGTGTAGACAATATAAGTAGATGCCAGCGAAGCATGACTAGTAGTCTGTCATCCAACATACCAATAAGCAGGGAGTCACATAACCAAGAAAGATTCACGGAAAAATACCTTGTGACATGATGCTGGTGACACTGAAACCATGGACAAGTGGCTGCACATCCGGCAGTCCTGTACCCTGTTTCCCCGAAAATAAGACCGTGTCTTATATTAATTTTTGCTCGCAAAGATGCACTACGTCTTATTTTCTGGGGATGTCTTATTTATCCATGAAGAAGAATTCACATTTATTGTTGAACAAAAAAAAAAAGAACATTTATTGTATACTTTCCGTACTAATCACTGAGCCACCATATACAGTGCTGTCCATTAAGCTACCATACAGTGCTAACCACTGAACCACCATACAGTGCTAACCACTGAGCCACCATACAGTGCTAACCACTGAGCCACCATACAGTGCTAACCACTGAACCACCATACAGTGCTAACCACTAAACCACTGTAGAGTGCTAACCACTGAACCACCTAAACACTGAGCCACTATATATAGTGCCAACCACTGAGCCACTACACAGTTCTAACCACTGAGCCACCGTACAGTGCTAACCACTGAACCAACATACAGTGCTAACCACTGAGCCACCATACAGTGCTAACCACTGAACCACCGTACAGTGCTAACCACTGAGCCATCGTACAGTGCTAACCACTGAGCCACCGTACAGTGCTAACCACTGAGCCACCGTACAGTGCTAACCACTGAGCAAACAAATCAAACAAACAAACAACAAACAAATCATTCCTAAAGTTTAAACCATCAGGGCTACGAGCATTTAATTGTAGTTTCCAGTAACTTTCCCTATTATAAATGCACTGTTACCAATTCATCCCTCTATATGGGCGAGATACAGTCTCAATTCATTTCACCCTAAGTGAAGTCAAATTGTCAATATGGTTATCCCTAAAATGTCTGGACAATCCTGACATGTTGGTTCTCATCGTTTTTAACTCAGGAATTGCAGCAGAAATGTGCTCAGCTAATCTCTTTTTTAGGCTGAAGGCACACTGATCCCTCCAAAACGCCGCGTTTTTGAAGCGCGATATTGATGCGAGTTTGATGCGTGTAGTAGTGCGAGTGTGGTGCTAGTGTGGTGCTAGTGTGGTGCTAGTGTGGTGCTAGTGTGGTGCTAGTGGGGTGCTAGTGGGGTGCTAGTGGGGTGCTAGTGTGGTGCTAGTGTGGTGCGTTTGAGATTTTTTCATTCCTACTGCGATCCGACAAACTAGCACCCTTCTCCTGGTGTCAAAACTGCACTGATTTGCTGCCACTCATTTGTCAATGGGGTCACTTGTGGGGGAGCTCCAATGTTGAGGCACACAGGGGCTCACAAAACGCGACATGGTGTCAGCTAACAATTTGAGCTGATTTCCATTCAAATTGTTAGCGGACACCATGTCACGTTTGGAGAGCCCCTGTGTACCTCAGCATTGGAGCTCCCCCACAAGTGACCCCATTTTGGAAACTAGACCCCCCACGGAACAAATCTAGATGCATAGTGAGCACTTTGAAGCCCCAGGTGCTTCACAAATTGATCCGTAAAAATGAAAAAAATATTTTTCTTCCACAAAAATCTTATTTTTTTATTTTTACGGATCAAATTGTGAAGCACCTGGGGCTTCAAAGTGCTCATTATGCATCTAGATTTGTTCCTTGGGGGGTCTAGTTTCCAAAATGGGGTCACTTGTGGGGAGCTCCAATGCTGAGGCACACAGTGGCTCTCCATACGCGACATGGTGTCCGCTAACAATTCCAATTGTTAGCGGACACCATGTCGCGTATGGAGAGCCCCTGTGTGCCTCAACATTGGAGGTCCCCCACAAGTGACCCCATTTTGGAAACTAGACTCCCCCAAGGAACAAATCCAGATGCTGCCACTCATTTGTCAATGGAGTCACTTCTGGGGAGACTTCAATGTTTAGGCACACAGGGGCTCTCCATACGCAACATGGTGTCCGCTAACAATTGTTAGCGGACACCATGTTGCGTATGGAGAGCCCCTGTGTGCCACCAGCGCAAGGGCAACTGGAAGAGTTGGGGTACAGCACCAGAAAATGGCACCTCCAATGAATGCGCTATTTTCTGGGGTGGCTGTGGGTTGCAATTTGCAGCGTGGGGGGGCCCACAACATTTGGATCTCTCCACGATGAGGATTGCAGCCCCCCAACTGCCAAGTTGTACCTGGCTGGCAACCAAGAATATGGCAAAGCTCCATGTCAGTTTATTGGTAGAAGTAATAAAAAAAATGACGTGGGGCTTCGCCATATTTTTGGTCCAGCCAGGTACAACTTGGCAGCTACGGACTGCCACCAACCCCCAGCTGCCTCGTTGTACCTGGCTGGCAACCAAAAATACAGCGAAGCCCATTTTTTTATTTCTAGAACAAATTCTAGAAAAAAAATTACGTGGGGCTCCGCCACATTTTTGGTCCAGCCAGGTACAACGAGACAGCCGGGGGCTGGAATCCGCAGCATGGAGAGGCCCAAGCATTCTGGGCCCCCCATGCTGCGAATTGAAGCCCGCAGCCGCCCCAGAAAATGGCGCATTCATTGAAGCGCCATTTTCTGGCGCTGTACCCATGCTCTTCCAGTTGCCCTGGTGCCGGTGGCAAACTGGGTAATAAAGGGGTTAATGTCAGCTTTTTATTGGCAGCTGGCACTAAGCCCGAGATTCATAATATTGGGCCAATGTTAGACCCGCCATTAGGAATCTCTTGTAAGTAGTCAATAAATACACACAGAGAAAAATCTTTTTATTTGGAAAAAAAACAAACAAAATTCAGACTCCATCTTTATTAGAAAGATCCGACGTAGTCCATAACGAAGGTCCCACGACGCTCGATAGCCTCCGACGTAGTCCACAACGAAGGTCCCACGATGCTCGATCGCCTCTGCTCCAGAGATTGCAGCAAGGGATCAAGTGTCCTCTTCATACAGCCTCTGGGGTCAGAGTTATGGTGCACTGTATGAAAATGATCTGTCATACAGTACACCATGACTATGATCCCTGAGACTAGAAGAGGACACTTGATACCTTGTTGCATGCATCCATCCACCCATCATCCACGCATGTACACATCCATTCGTGCACACACCCACACATGCAGTCACACATCCATCCATGCACGCATCCACGCACGCACCCACACATCCACTAACCCACGCATCCACACACCCACCAACGCACACATCAACGCACCCACTAACCCACGCATCCACACATCCACTAACCCACTAATCCATGCACCCACACATCCACTAACCCACACACCCATGCATCCACACATCCACGCATCCATACACCCACACATCCACACCCACACATCCACTAACCCACGCACCCATGCATCCACTAACCCACGCATCCACACACCCACTAACCCACGCACCCACACACCCACACATCCACTAACCCACGCATCCACTAACGCACACATCCACGCACCCACTAACCCACGCATCCACTAACGCACACATCCACGCACCCACTAACCCACGCATCCACGCACCCACACATCCACTAACCCACACATCCACTAACATACACATCCACTAACCCACACCCACTAACCCACGCATCCACGCACCCACTAACCCACGCACCCACACATATCCTCACACCCACGCACCCACTAACCCACACACCCATGCATCCACACACCCATGCATCCACACACCCATGCATCCACGCACCCACGCATCCACGCACCCACGCACCCACACACCCATGCACCCACGCATCCACACACCCACGCATCCACACACCCACGCATCCACACACCCACGCATCCACACATCCACTCACCCACGCATCCACGCACCCACACACATCCTCACACCCACTAACCCACGCATCCACACACCCACACACCCATACACCCATGCATCTACACATCAACTAACCCACGCACCCACTAACCCACGCACCCACACACCCACGCATCCACGCACCCACGCATCCACGCATCCACGCACCCACACATCCACTAACCCACACACCCACGCATCCACACACATCCTCACACCCATGCACCCACTAACCCACGCACCCACACACCCATGCATCCACTAACCCACGCATCCACACACCCACACACCCATGCATCCACTAACCTACGCATCCACACACCCACTAACCCACGCATCCACTAACACACGCATCCACTAACACACGCATCCACTAACCCACACATCCACGCACCCACACACCCACGCATCCACACACCCACGCACCCACTAACCCACGCATCCACACACCCACGCACCCACTAACCCACGCATCCACACACCCACGCACCCATGCATCCACTAACCCACACATCCACTAACACACGCATCCACTAACCCACACACCCACGCATCCACACACCCACGCACCCACTAACCCACGCATCCACACACCCACTAACCCACGCATTCACACACCCACTAACCCACTCACTCAATCATTGATTGATTCATTCATTCATACATACGGTACTTACCTCAGGGCGGAGCAGCACTGGAGGAGGGGCGTTCCAGCGAGGAGAGGAGGCAGAGCGGCGGCTACACCGGCGGGATCGGACACGGGGATCGAGGAGCGGTGAGATCGGACACGGGGGGGTGAGGAGGGGGCGGGGATCGAGGGGGCGGGGATCGGGGGAGGAGGGTGAGGAGGGAGCGGGCATCCTCCCCCGCCGCTAGCAGCGCGGCGGCTGAAGCCGCAAACAGACCCGACATGGGAGGTGGGGGCCATCCAGAGGAGGGGGAGGCCTGAGGAGGGGGAGGGGTAGGGCATCGCGGCGGGTGAAGCCGCAATCAGGTCCCGGCATCGGGCGTGGGGGGCAGTGACAGGTGGGGGCCATCTTGAGAAGGGGAAGGCCTGCGGAGGGGGAGGGCATCCGCTCCCAACGCCAGCAGCGCGGCGTGTGAAGCCGCACACAGGTCCCGGCTGTCACAGAGATCACAGCCGGGATCTATTTCATGCGTTCAACTCGCATGCAGTCACAGCATGCCGCGACTGAAACTCGCTTTGCGAGTTCAATGCTTAAAATGCGCACCAGTGTGCCCGACATGATAGAAAACCACTTGTCCTAGTGCAATGCGAGTTTATCTCGCATTGCACTCGTGCGAGGCACTGGGATCATGTCGGATGATGTGCCTTCAGCCTTAAGGTGCGTGTAGTGCAACCTATTATAATAGTTCATGCAGTCCATGCACCATGTAGACAACATGCGTGGTGTTGCAGTTGATGTAAGATTTGATATTAAATCTCCTGTTTGTGTTCTTGCAAAAATCTGATCCCAAATTCACAAAACGACATAGGTTGCATTTTGCACTTCCACATCTGTACATACCCTTATATGATAACCATGTAGCTTCTCTTGGGGGGTTGCTGACATATAGACTTGGGGAAATAATATTACCAATATTTATTGTTTTTTTTGGGACTATATGCCACCCTTTATCTAAGATTTTCCTCAAAGTATCATCCTGATAAAGAATAGGAATATTATTTTTCAAAATCTTATTAATGTTCTCAAAGTTCTCACTATGTGGGGTACTAAAAGTGGGTAACCATTTTTTATTCTTTGAAATATCACCCTCCCTGTCAGACAACAAACAATCTCTACTTTTATTATCAGTGATAGTTCGAGCCCTGTTAATCATCCATGCAAAAAAAAAACAAAGGTTGCGCCACGCTGTATTGGGGAATCTAGATTAGTGATATTCAGGATTTTCACTCACCTTTACTAGTTGTGCCGTATCCGCACAACTAGATTGTAGATTTGTGGTGAGTGAAGGTTTATATTTACTGATCTTCCGATCTTTGATGTATATCCGATCTAGTCTTCCCCTTCACTGTTTTTAATATAGGATTCCTGCCTTCTCCTCAGCTGGCTCGCGTGAAGGATCATGTGCCGTTTTTAGGGATGGATTAATGACGTGTAGCCAGGTTCTGCTCCAGAACAGCTTACAACACCACGCTCCCCGAAGGGAGAATATGGATCAGCCGATAAACAAATGTGGTATAATAAAGGTAAGCGCTAAGAGCTAAAACAGGATACACAATGCTCTTGAATATATTACCTTTGTTTTATTCATTCAACAATGAAAAGCCCTCCTGCCACAACGCGTTTCGACGCTAACTGCGTCTTCTTCAAGTGGAACCACTTCCACTTGAGGAAGACGCAGTTAGCGTCGAAACGCGTTGTGGCAGGAGGGCTTTTCATTGTTGAATGAATAAAACTTAAAGGTAATATATTCAAGAGCATTGTGTATCCTGTTTTAGCTCTTACCTTTATTATACCACATTTGTTTATCGGCTGTTAATCATCCATGGCCTATATCCTCTTTCTTTTAATCTGAGTTCTATGTGCTTTGCCTCTTCCAAATAATCACATTTCCTAGAATAATTCCTTTTTGCGTGGATCATTTCTCCAAGAGGCAGGTTTTTTATAACATGTTTTGGATGGCAGCTGTTCGCTCGCAACATAGAATTGCCGCTAATTTCTTTGAACTATAATTTGGAATGGATTTTACCTGTGTCTTTACAGCCAACTAGCCACAAATCCAAAAAGGGAGGGGATTCAGCATGTATTTCCATGGAAAGAGATAAAATTCATTGGTGTGAAAAAACTCCAGTAGGGAGAGGGGAGTGGATACGGGAGATACATCAATCTGTTGTTTCCATGTGAAAATTATATCATCGATATATCTCCCGTGCCACCAAATGTTATCAATAAAGGGATTGTTTTCTGAATATACAAACATCTCCTCCCACTTATACATATATAAGTTCGCAAGCGAGGGTGAAAATTTGGCCCCCATTGGACAGCTGCACTGCTGTACATAAAAGGTATCATCAAATTTGAAAAATATTTCTATAAAGTAGATGTTTAATACTCACGAGTAAAAACTCCTTTTCTGCCTTGGAAAAGACATTGGTTTCTCTCAAGATTTGCTGCATACACTAAACAGCTTTGTCATGGGGAATAGATGAATATAGCTGGGCAACATCACAAGTTACCCAGCTAAAATTATGGTCCCATTTGATTTTTTCCAAAGACTGCAATAAATGTTTTGTATCTTGTATTCTGCCTGGCATGCCCTCCAACAGCGCCTGTAGCTTCACGCCCACCCACTCTGAGAGCCTTTCATTGAGGGACCCAATGCCCGCCACAGTCGGCCTCAGTGGTGGGGGAAATTAGTCTTTATGGGTCTTGGGGAGGGCATGAAAGACAGGCCTAATCGGCTTTTCGACAAACAAATAATCCTTGATCTTTTGATCTATAGCTCTCATTGCAAATGCATTATTTAATAGGATCTGCAAATCTGATTGAAAATTTGGGGTAAGATCGTATGACAAAGGGCGGTATGTGGTCGTGTCAAATAAAAAATGTTCAACTTCAGATTTATATCATATAGAATCAAGCACCTTGTCAGAAAATCTGATGACAATATTGGGGTTGTTTTTAAGTTCGCTCAGAGCATTCAGCTCTGGAACCGTTAAGTTGTCAACAATAGAGTTAATATTCTCAAGTAAATTCTTTAAATCCGTTTCCATAACCCTTTGAAACGTTTCCATTACTGGTATTACTGAGGAAATAGGATAGTAAGAGTTACACACTACAAATTTTGTATTTTTATTTTCTCTGCAGATTTCAATTTCACTGTGTGTACCCAAAGAATCTAAATTTCTTGCAACCAAAATCTCATTCAATTTCAAGTGCAATGGACAATAATCAGATGTAATAGTGGTTATGTCCCGATCATTGCCATTATCTAAGATGTCATTATCAAAAAAATGTTTTTTAACAGTCAGATTGTGTGACATTTGTTAAGATCTTTTATAGTTTGGAACAAGCTTGCTTTTGAAGTTGGAACAAAATTCATTCCCTTCCGTAGCACCCGTAATTGTGGAATAGACAAGACAGTGGCCGACAGATTTAACACCGTAAAGTCATTGTTGCTCTTTGAATTTGTTATTTGGCCGACTCGCCAGTTTGTTCTGGCTGAGCCAATTGTTGTTTCTTTTCTCTATGCTAAATTTGAATAAAAACTTATTGGAAAAAAAGGCATTAATACTACTCACTTACAGCCTCTTGCTTCCCGACCTCCATCTCGTCCTCGATTTCCTCCTACATTGTAATCCTCCTCTGATTCCGGTGACTCCTCCCATGCTTCAGAGTGGGAGGAGATGAAAAACGTACGTTAAAGTTCCCTGTTCCAGACGGATGTCTCAGAATTGGTTGAGGTTTAGGTGGAGGTCTGTGTGGAGTTTTCGGACCATGAGGAGTGCGTGGAATTCCAGGGGTACTTCTCATCCATAGGTATACGGAATTTGTCTCTATCTTTATGATCTCTGTCAAGTTTAGATTTTTTGGTTTCTAGGATGTTTTTTTCCAGGTCATCAATTCTTTTGTGCATTCTATCATTCAGAAATGTATATGATTCTTCTCCAATGAACTTCACTTGATGTGAAACCAGGCGAGCACTCAGAGGCGCCGACATCGCCTCTTTACATTAGGTGACGCAGGGGCGATATCGGCGCCGATAGGCCACGCCACTACGTCACCTAAAACATCGGCGGTGCTGTCGCCAGGTGTGACGCCACCCTTATACTTTCCCATTTTCATTAAACAAATGACCTATTAGGCTGGCTTCACACCACGATTTTTGTGATCCGGGGCTGCCCGGTGTGAACTGGACAGTCCCGGATCCGATTTCGGCCCCATAGTATCCCTATGGGGCCGGATGGAGACGGATGGCAGCTATTTGCCATCCGATTTCTACCTGTCTAGGAGGATCCGGGAGAATTCGGGTTTTACTCCTGGACACAAAATCGCAGCTTGCTGTGATTTTCTGTCCGGGGCAAAAATCTGCACAAAGCGGAACCTCCCGGATCCTCCTGGATCGAGCGCAATCCAGCGCCCCCTAACATGGGAATCTATTGGGCCGGATCCGACATAAAATTGGTCCAGCAACCGGACGCCGGCCGGTGCTGAACTTCAGCACCTGGAGAGCACCCCGCCTAAGATTTCAGGAACGCAGCTAGCGGTCATTAGCCACGATTTGGAAATTTCATCAGGGACAGCTCCTGAACCCTGTGATCTGCCGATTCTGGTAGAAAACAGGACCGGAGGGCATATTTGCCCTACGGTTCTGTTCTATCTGGGGATGTCAGGTTCTGTCCGGTGCTTCCTGCCTGCAAAACACTGGACAGAACCTGATGGCCCAAAACCGTGGTGTGAAGCCTGCCTAACTCACAGCTTTTTATATCACGTTACGCACTAACAGGTCAGATAATGTACACAGGAGATTAATGGTGACTTATTTGACTGATTCACAGCCATTTGTTGTTTTTTTTTATTAGTAACTTAAATAATTAAAACTTTTTATGTCCTTCAATCTATAAAGAGAGACCAATATTGGTGTACTGTGATCCAGCAATAAATACTTAGGAAATATCAATATAATAATATCATTGCAGCTGCCTCCTGAACAAATCCCTGCAATAAATCAGCAGAAAGCCTTCGTTCTTCAGGCTTGTCCAATTTCAATCTGTGCGCTTTGCAGACGAAAAACAGATGGATCACTAAGTGACATAATGAATAGCACACTATGTGATTGCCTCAGTGCAAGTAATAATGTCTTTAAACTTTTCCCATTTTATTCTCCTTGTTAGCAGAAATTGCCACAGTGCCCAGATATGTTCCAACTACTAAATCCTCAGAAATAAACTCCATCAGGCAGAAATGGTCAGCAGGTTAAAAAGTAGAAGAGTGAAATGTCTGAAACTCACTATATGACATGGCATTACAAGCAATGCTGAACTCAAAAAAATGGCAATGATTAATAAGTCCAATTAATGCAAATCTATCATACCTTTACAGTATGTCCAGATGTAGCAGAGCTAAGGCTCGGTTCACATTACGATGAAATGCATTTCTAACTGGATGTGCTACATATACTACTGAACAGTCTGATATTGTGTAACACAACACAACAGCACGGCTGATGGCGCACTCACCCGCCCGGCCGTACTGCGGTATCTGTCCCTGTCCCCTCTCCTGCTTCCCGCTCCAGGGGCCTGCGCACGCCACACAGGTTTCCTGGGAGTGTGCTTAGGGTGCGCCCCTTAAAAAGGGGAAGTGGCCATACCCTGTATTTGTCCCCAGCCAATGGCTGCAGGACAATAGGTAAATAAGGCACCCTACCCCTAAGCAGGAGCCTGAGCAACATGGTCTTATGGCGGGTTTACACGTTGCGATATCGGAGTCCAACTTCAATCAAAAGTCACGTGGTTCGATCGTTGGAGCCGATATCGTTCCTGCGTTGTATGGTGTGAACGTCCAATACGATGCAGGAACGATGTCAATGCGATATCGGGGAGTGAATGAGCGTTGCTATTCAATGCCCGATATTGAATAGAGATTGGAGCCGGATCGTGCTGTGTGACAGCCCAATTCCGATGTGAAGTTCTACGTCACCCATTCACTCCCATGTTAAATGGTCGTTCCTGGGTTGGGGGGCGTAGACATCGCACGGACGTTGGATTCAGAGATCGCAACGTCTAAACCTCCGATGCGATGCGGGAGAAACGAGCACGAAATGCGCGCTCCCGCGCCATTGCATTGCGATATCGCAACGATATTGAAACGTGTAAAGCGGCCATTGCTTCTTGAGACACTTGCAAGTTGTCATGTTCTATCTCCCCTGTATCCTGTGTCAGCTAACATGTGCCTGCATTGCAGAACTTTTCATACCGAACAGAATCAGCCGAACTTGTACCAACCTATAAACCTATTCCAGTCGCACTGCCTACACCTGATGAGGTTATTGCCTAGCTATGCCCCTCCAGGGCAAGCCCGTTTCCGTGGCACAGCTGGTCTGCACCCACCAGGGTGGACCAACTGTGAAAACCCAAGAATGTCACAGTGACAATACCTGTATTAAAAAGTGGGTCAAAGCACAAGAATTTCAATGTATATTGGACAAAAGTATGCTAAAAGGTAAAAGAAAATTCAGGAGAAAATATTAAAGGATGTTGAAATCTAATTACATGCCTAATGCTTCACCCCAACATATTCGCTTGCAGGCAAATGGCAATAACATAGGCAGTGTCCGCGTACAGTTGTGCCCTTAATTGTTTTCTCCTTGGCTGGATAGATACCAAATAAGTGGTGCAACATTATCAGATTTACAAAAGAAAAATGTTTTCATTGCTCTGTCATACCAAACGCTTTTCTTTTCAAAGTTGCTCATTTTGTGCCACTCATCCAAGGAAATCTCAAAAGGAAATATAAGAAAAGATGTATCTGTACGGCCAGCCTAAAACAAAGGATATGGAGCACTCACAACTTCAACAGACAAAAATGTCTTGTTAATGTGTAAGGTAAGAGTAAAGCCGGACTGGATCAATGTGACAGAAAGCCAACAAGAATCACAATATGCAAAGAAGGGATCAGAATGCACAAATGAATGGATGGTGGGTCATGGCAAGATCCACTTTTCTTCACTAAGCAGGATATAATGTAGAGGCTATTGTATTTTCCGGAGAGTGTGGTCATAAATTACAAGAAGCTGTGGCTCCAGGCTACCCATTTTTGCTAAATATGTGCATCTCATTATTGAAACAATCTATGCATTCACTAATGGTAGGATAATGTGTCATGTTGTAATGTCCAGGTCACCTCACTTTGCTTTCATCACTTAATGTTGAATAATTGCTATTATACTGCTCTACTCCCCTCCCCCACTAAACCTCCTCCCTTCCATCACTGAAGGAGAACTCACATCTCCTCTCCAGGTCACACCCCACCACCTGTGCACTGGACTGCATCCTATCTCATTTCCTCCCCAACCTCACCACCATCATCATCCCTGTCCTAATCCACCTCTTCAACCTATCACTGACTTCTGGTACCTTTCCTTCTGCTTTCAAATGAGCAACAATTAGACCTATCTTAAAGAAACCATCCCTCAACCCCACCTCTACATCCACCTACCGGCCCATATCCCTGCTCCCGTTTGCCTCCAAACTTCTCCAAAAGCATATCCACAATGTACTCTCATCGCACCTCTCATCTATTTCCCTCTTTGACAACCTTCAATCTGGCTTCTGCCCCCACCACTCCACTGAAACTCCCCTGACCAAAATTACTAATGACTTACTCAAGGCCAAAGCTAACAGACAGTACTCCGTCCTCCTTCTTCTAGACCTGTCCTCTGCATTTGACACAGTCGACCACTGCCTCCTATTACAGATCCTCTCTTCCATTGATATCACTGAGCTTGCCCTCTCCTGGATCTCCTCCTACCTTTCCAACTGCACATTTAGTGTCTCCAACTCCCACACAACCTCCTCACTCCATCCTCTCCCTGTTGGGGTCCCTCAAGGCTCTGTTCTGGGGCCCCTCCTTTTTTCCATATATACCCTTGGTCTGGGACAACTCATAAAGTCCCATGGCTTCCAGTACCACCTGTACGCTGACAACACTCAGATCTACCTCTCTGGCCCTCACATCACCTCTCTCCTGTCCAGAATCACAGAGTGAATCACAGAGCTCATAGGAGCCATATCCTCCTTCTTCTCCTGTCGCTTCCCAAACCTTAATGTAGACAAAACCAAACTTTCCTCCATCTCACACACCTTCCTTACCTGTCTATCTATCACAATAAATGACATCACACTTTGCCCTGTACTGAAGTCCACTGCTTCAGAGTAACTCTTGACTCTGCCCTGTCCTTCACACTGCATATTCCTTGCCACCTCCTGCTGCCTCCAACTCAAAAATATTTCTAGAATCCGTCCCTTCCTCAATCTACTAATCTACTAGTGCATGCCCTCATCATCTCCCATCTGGACTACTGCAACCTCCTCCTCTGTGACCTCCCAGCTAACACTCTTGCACCTCTCCAATCTGTCCTTAACTCTGCTGCCCGACTAATCCACCTCTCACCATGCTATTCCACCACTTCTCCCCTCTGCAAATCCCTCCACTGGCTCCCAATTCACCAGCGTATCCAATTCAAACTCCTAACATTGACTTACAAAGCCATCCACAATCTGTCTCCCAATATATCTCTGAACTAATCTCCCGATATCATCCAACTCGTAACCTCCGATCTTCCAACTCTGATCTTCCAAGACCTCCTCCTTTCCTCCACATTTGTACTCGTCTAACCGCCTGCAAGACTTCATCTGAGCATCCCCCATCCTCTGGAACTCAGCACTACAAAACGTCCGACTGTCCCATACACTTGCAACCTTCAAGCTGAACCTGAACACCCATCTCTTCAGAACAGCTTACAACCAGCATTGACCACGGTGCCACCTCACCACCATTGGACCTGGCGCTCCGCCACCATCAGGGCAGACCCAACCTACTGTCTCTCTCCCTATTGCCCTGTAGAATGTAAGCCCACAAGGGCTAGGTCCTCTCTCCCCTCTGTATCAGTCCATCACTGTTAGTTTGCTTGTTGTATTTTTAACTTGTCTGTATGTAACCCTTTCTCATGTACAGCACCACGGAATCAATGGTGCCCTATAATAATAATAATATAAGTCATAAACAAATGTTCACATTGAGCATCCTTATCTCCCAGTATAATTAATGTCAACATCCAGATTGCCCCCACCCAGTATAATGAACATGTGTCTGTCGTAGCACTGCTCTCCCTTTAGCACAATTATTTATACATCAAGAACAAGACACCCCCTCTGTAAAACAAATAGTAATGTGACTAGCGATACACGTCCAGAGAATCCTCCACAGTATAATCACCAGGGCTGGCTAGTCGGAGTTGTGAAGTTGGAGTCATGAAGTCAGAGTCGGAGCCCATTTTGGTGAAGTCGGTATAAAATGGACCAACTCTGACTCCTAAAATACATAATACATTGGGTACAGCAGTTTGATGCAATGCAATATATGCTAAATAGAAAAAAATAATTAATAATATTAATGTTCTATCTAAATATCTTGATTATAATATCATAATGATGATTAAAGCCTGATGTTACCAATGCAATACAATAAATGTATCACTTAAACAAATGCATAAAGAAGTCAGAGTCAGATTCAGGGAAATTGAGGAGTCGGAGTGGGAAGTTCAGTTTACCAACTCCACCGCCCTGATAGTCACATTTGTAGGCTTCGCTAGAGAATTATTACATACATACCTCCAGTACATCTGTTTTCATAGCCCCCCCCCCCCAATAAAATCACATCTATTCTTCGTTCAACATATTCACACCCAGAGCCATCAAGTATAATTGTATTCATAGGCTCCTTCTAGCATAATTACATCTGTGGCCGCCTACCCCCATTATATATAGTAGCACCTCTCACCTTCAGAACCTCCAAACATGAGTAAAACAGCTCTGGCTCACATCACAAACTCGATTCCTCCAGCAATACTCTAGGAGAGCTGAATGCCTATGGAGAAAAACCTGCACACCAGAAAAATTTATCCACTATAAGCTTATGCTAAAAACAGACCTATTTCACCACCAAACAGACCTATATCACCACCCTGATCTCCTCACTATCCAACAATTCAAAGAAACTCTTCACTCTCTCCTCAGTCCTAAAGTGCAGGCCCCTATCACTGACCTCTGTGCTGATTTATCTGGCCTTTTACTTCACAGAGAAAATAGAAAACATCTGTCAGGAAATCAATTCCCGACCTCAAAGCGCTGATACTCCCATCTCCCCCCACATCTCCCCTGGCTCACTCTCCACATTTGACCCAGTCACAGATGAAGTCTCTAGGCTCCTCTCTTCCTCTCGTCCCACTACATGCACTACTGACCCCATTCCCTCACACCTACTCCAGTCTCTCTCTCTGGTGGTCACTACTCACCTAATCAAAATCTTCAATCTCTCCCTCTCTTCTGGCATTTTCCCCTCCACCTTTAAACACCCTATCATTACTCCATTATTAAAGAAAACTTCTCTAGACCCATCCTGCACAAATACCGTATTTTTCGCTTTATAAGATGCACCGGATTATAAGACACCCCCAAATTTGGTGAAGGAGAAGGGAAAAAAATCATTTTTAATGTTAAATGGGGTTCGTCTTATAATGCCAGTGTCAGTCTTACAAATCATATATATGTCCCTCATCCTGGGATATAGCCCCCATATCCTGCATATAGCCCAATTGTGCTGACACATTAGTCCCCTTGTGCTGGCACATATAGCCCCCCTGTGATGGCATATTAGCCCCCTTGTGCTAGCACATTAGCCCTCTTGTGCTGGCACATTAGCCCCCTTGTGCTGGCATATTAGCCCCCTTGTGCTGGCACATTAGCCCCCTTGTGCTGGCACATAAGCCCCCATTGTGCTGGCACATTGGCACATTAGCCCTCTTGTGCTGTCACATTAGCCTCCTTGTACTGGCACATTGGTATATTAGCCCCCTTGTGCTGGCACATAAGCTCCCCTTGTGCTGGCATATTAGCCCCCTTGTGCTGGCACATTAACCCCCTTGTGCTCCCAGCTCCTCGGTCTCTTCCTGCGTCGGCCCCGGCCAGTTACATCACTGTGCTGTGCCGATCACGTGATCGGATGCCGGCACAAACACAGGAAGAGACTGAGGAGCTGGGAGCACGGAGTGAGTAACAGAGGGTAAGTAAAAGCATTGGTTATTTTACCATGTGCGTGCCAGCAAGGGGGTATCTAGAGTGACAGGGGGGCTATATCCAGGATGGGGAGGTGCAGGCACATGTAATATACGCCTCTCCCCCAGTCCATCTCTCAGTGCTGCTTCAGCACTGAGGTGATGGACATCAGGTGCAGTGCATATTACACGAGGCTAATGAGCAGAAGCGCGTGACCTCCTGGTGCCTCCTGCAGCCACAGCCAGCCTCCTCCAGCCCCCAAACACTGCTCCATAGTGCCTCCCCTCCTGTACAGCCCATTCCCTAGTAGATTCGGATTATGAAACGCACTCCCCCCTCCCTGTGGTCAGATCACAGTACATCCACTTAACACCAGTACATCATGCATGGAGCACATCATATAATAGAATTATTTCCAGCACAAGAGATGTGGTATGATCAGATTATGTTCCTGTATGGTCAGACACATCCATTACACAGTACATAGCAGGTACACATATATAATATTATCCCAGCAGAGGAATATTTTTTTAAACATCCAATTGTTGAAATCATTATTATTCCAAAATCTATTGATTAAAATCAGCTTTAAAATGAACTTAGTTTGTGGGAAACCCCCTTATAGCTCCCTTCCCCGTCCCCCACAGTTCAGCAGCAGTTTCCGTCTCCCCAGAGCAGCTCTCCTCTGGCGGTAGCAGAAAGCTTATGACCCGCCATGCTGTTTCTGTATGAATATGAATATCTGTGTATCTTCCCGCAGACGTCCAGCCTGCGTCATACATCTGCTGAGGAATTCAAAATAAAAAGTCTTGCGTCATTTACTCTTATTTTTGTGAACTAAATACATGTGTATAGACCACAATAAGAAACTCTGCTACTGGGAGGAGCATTACCTGTTGTGTAAAGTGTACAGTAAATATATGCTGGGTATACCCCGTGCCTATGCGGTGCCTGGTATAACACTTAGCGGTAGAAGGCTTCTTAACATTGTCTATGGTTCAGCATTTTGTGCAGACAGAATCTTCTCCCGATACTCACATGAAGTCAAGCACAATATTTTCTGTAGTATTGCAGACTACTGAAGATGACCCTGGGAATGAGTAAGCAGGCAAGAGCGACGTGGCCGGCAGGCAGCGAGCCAGGCTCTGAGTCTTTGGGATTTAAGAGACAGGTGCGTTGGGGTCAGGAGCTGCCCAGAAATTGGTCCTGGGATTTATCTGCACATTTGCCTCTGTTTGGTAGAGACTGAAAGTCATTACTCTGTGACAGGCACCAACTGGGCTAAGTGAAATAATGTGCTTTCTGTATCCTCCCTGGTGGGCAAGCGTCCGCATTACAAAACTACCAATAAAACTGACACTAATTGGCCGCTCGGATGATGGGTCCTGAAAATTCAGAGGGAAACGTCTGCACATTAAGATCTCAGTGGCAGATTCACCCATCCTCGGAAAGTTTAAAGTCTGGAGCACATGAAGTCATGCCCTGAAAATCTGCTGCAGTCGTGTGTGATGTGAAGATCCATTTTAACTCCTTATTTCCTTGGCTTTTCTTGTGCCTCCTTGTTACCTAACATTCAGATCAGCGTCTAAAAGCTAAGCTCAAACATTAAATATCTCCTTCCTTTTAGAAGATGTGACAAATCCAGTTCTGAGTAATCTGGAATCACAGGACAAATGTGTTACAAACACATTGTAACAAACGTATTCTTTATAGCAACACAAGTGAGCGCTATGGGGCGCTAAGAACAGATAACGTTGGGATCAGACAAGCGGATGCAAAACTGGCCATTATTTGTCCTGAAAAAGTGACATTTTTACATCCGTATTGTTGTGTATTGCCTAAGGACAAGGTCTATCTTAACAGATAATATAAGGGTTTCCTGATACCTTTATGATGGATGTGAATTTAACCATGACTAAACCTCCATGATGAAACATTCTTTTTTCTGTCATTTATGAACACTAAATATGATTTATGGCACATTTGCATCTATTCACAGTGCAGTTTACATACGGCACATACAAAATGCTTGTAAGATCTCTAAGTGCCTGAGATAAACATGTCAAGAGACTCCAAGGTTGTCAGAAGATAAAGCTCAAAAATTTAAGGCAACATTTAAATCACACATCAGAGCTCGATAAACAAAAAACTCTCTTTGGAAATACTTCATGACTTTCGTTCATATCATTTATTGATAATAAAATTATGTATCAACAATGGAAACCAAAATCATCAACTAACTGAGGACTGGATTCCAGATCATTCCAAAATTAAAGTAAGAGGTTGAAATCACAGGGGAATCCAACTTGATTGAATTTCATCATTGGATAACGTGACTTAGTAGTGTTTATGGACACCACATGCCTCTATACACTCCCAAGAACACTTAGGTATGTTTCGAAGGAGATGGGAGGAGATGGCAGATGGTGTCTTCAGGATTTCCTGAATCATAGTATCGGTAAGGTCAAGGACAGTCTGTGGCACTTGGTAACGTCCCAAAAGTTCTAAAATGGATTCAGGTCTAGGGACGATGAGAATCAGTCACTGGAATTGTGGCCTTCAGCATTGAGGAAATGGCTATATACTCTGTTCACATGAGGCTGAGCACTGCCCTGCACCAAGAGGAACAAGGGTCCATTGGACCAGCATCACAGTTTTAACAGCAGTTGGGTACCATTGGCTATCACAGACGTTTTTGTGCCACTCTCAAGGCCATCACTGATCCACTGCCAAACCAGTCATGTTGTCTCAAGTTTCAGGCAACATGGCATTCACCACCGCATATCAAATGCATGCAGAATTGTTGAAAACTATTTCTGAGACCATTCATAAAAATCCAAAACACTTGTCAGCTAGCAAGATGCTGAGGAGGATCTATTACGGGGAGGACAGGGTTACATACAAATTCTAGGAGAAGGGATGCCTGATCTGTCCATTAACTACTTGGACCCTGTGCTTTTGTTATCCCAGAGATACGTCTAAAGGTGGCCAGGTCTGAGGCGCCAGTGTAACCTTATCTCCTGAGAATACTCTGGAATAACCCCTATTCCCCACCCAAAGGAACAGGAAAAGAAACAAAAAAGATCACTACTTAGAATCTGCTGCTTTGCTTCTGATAGCAGCAGGGGAAAGGCACCAGGTCGCCTGAACGTCACACAGTAGTGGCTAAAACAGCTCAATTCTTCGGCTGGTCAAGGTAGACTGACTATCACCGACAATAGCTGAAGGATCACATGACTACTTAAGGAGAGATGGGAGAGGATACACACTGCAGAAAGCCTACCTAGAACTATCAGAGAAGAAACAACATTAACCCTAACCTGATACTGAAGAAATACCCAAAGTAAAAACAACACAAAAAGCTGTCACAAACTTGTGACCAAATCCATTTTTATTTTGCCATTTGGACTCCGTCTTATACTTCAAACTACACAACAAGAATCCGAGAAAATGCAGCAAAACGGGACCTAGCCGCGATGCAGGAGAATTAAAGTTGATCCAAATGATGAGATTACGTGATTTTTATTCGTCAATGTGTATCCATGAGTGACTTCACCTTCCACAGGACAAAAAAAATCACAAGCCTTGTGATTTTTTTTGTCCTGAAGAAGGAGAGATCACTCTCGGAAATGTGTCAACTAATAAAAATCACATATTCTTATAATTTGGATAGACTTTAATTCCCCTGCATCGTGGCTTGGTACCCTTTACCTGCATTTTCTTGGATTAAATATCACAAGAGGTGCTGCAGCAGTTATGTCTTTGCTTGTAATAGTAGTTGTGACTTACACAACTATCCCAAGGTGAGCTTAGTGTCCCTTCCTTGCACTACCTCTTGCTGCCACCAACTTAAAACTATTATAAGAATTTGTCTTTTCTCACCCCTTAATCTACTAAAATGTTAGTTCATGTCCTCATCATACAACCTTGAAATCTGCAATATCCTTTTTGTGGCCTCCCTGCTAACACTATCGTACCTCTCCAGTCCTTCTTTAACTCTGCTGCCTGAATAATCCACTTCTCTCCTGCCTTCTCCTTTGCTTCACACTTCTACAAGCCCCTTCATTAACACACAAACCCACAATAAATAGAGTTCAAACTAGTAACATTAACATACAAAACTCTCTATAACCTTACTCCTCTATATATCTCTGAACTAATTTCCAAATATATTACAATATGTACTCTCTGGTCCTCTCTCGTACGTTCCTCACCCTATTGCCTCCCAGACTTTTCCAGAGTATCCCCCATCCTATGGAATTCTGTGCCCAAACATGTCAGGTTATCCACCACATTTGGAAGCTTACAGCCTGCAATGACCCCGGTGCCACCTCACCACCACCAGGCAGGGCCTTCTCCCATCTGTTCTAGCCTGTTCTTATAGTTTGTTCATTTTAATTAAAATTTGTACTTTATATGTTAACCCTTTTTCACATATACAATGGTGCTCGAAAAATAAAAAATAATAATAATAATAACAACACATCTCAAAGTTATCAGTGTTGCTTCATTAAATAAAAAAATCCCTATCACCATAAAAAAAACACAAGCACCATGTTATAGATCAGGGGGAGCAGAGTAGATTTACCATATATATACTGTAGTTTGTGGGAAAAGATTCACTAGAACCTGTGTTTCCATCATTTTATCCTCCAATCTTCCTGGGATTTGCGTCCTGTGACGCCCTATCAGTAAATGAGAGCTATCTCTGTATATGGAGGGTTATGAATATAAAAAACACTAATAATGATAAACACATGATACAATGTGTTATGTACAAATTCTCTTTGACTGTATCATTATAAGTTTTTATTTTCTGCACTAGTCGTGGCCATCTTTCCAAAGTTATTCTTTATGGCAGCCACATGGACATAGTAAAGGGGAGGTACATAGGAAGCGGGAATGGGGAATTTAAAGGAAAACTGTCAAAAACTAGTACCTAACAATAATTTTATGATGGTGTAGCCCTTTAAAAGATAAATCAGTCAGCCCTTTTAGGACCCCAAATTGTTGCCCCAGCAGCGAGAAATGAGGTTGTGTCTGTAAATGCATTTTAGTGATGATGCACTTACAGCTTCTCAGCCTCACGCTGTGATCCCTACTATCAGCACCATTCCTTAGCTGATTAATGGGTCAATGACTATGTACCAGAGCAAACAATATGTTAATCAGCCAGGGAAGGGTGCAGAAAGGTAGAAAATACAGTGTGAGACTAGGAAGCTGTAAGTGCATCGTCTCACCTCAATGCACTTCAAAATGTGATTCTTGTTGCTGGAGCAGTACTTTGTAGTCATAAAGGGATTCACGGGTTTATCATTTATAAGGACACGATCATAAAAATGTTTGACAGGTACCATTAAGTCACACACAAACTATATATAGAGTATATGGAGATTACAAGGTGAGAACAGATTATACTTTAGCCATTTTGTTCTTAAACTTTGAACTTACATAGCTGACAATGCCATTGAGTATATGCTTGTTCCTGAAAATGTACTTGACATAAAATAATGAAAAAGAACCAAAATAAAATTTTATAAATCCAAGATGACAGGGACATTTTTCAAAATGCCAATAGACTAACAGGTATAACATATTTTGTTCACTTTTTATTGGCGCAGACACTGGAACGGATCATGCACAGTCTGTGACAAGTGAGAACGGGGTCTTTTTAGAGCCAGTGTGAACATAAAATCTGATTGTAAGACCACGTCCAGATGGTACACCCGTCATTACATTACACAAGATGTTTCCAAATGTATGGACAGATGCTGGGGTCTCTCTTGGAAATAGACGCCATGCTAGGAATTCATAAACACGAAAAGTAGATGGGAAAGCCTTTGTGTCGCTCAGGTGTTTCTGAAAACAGATGACTGGAGTATGTAGAAGAATTATATTACACTGAAAACCAGGTTTTATCAGGATCTAAATGCATTTGAAAAAAGTGCGTGTATGTGAAGACATTATTGCTCAGACTGATGAATTATAAGCATTTTATTATTGTCATGTATTTTTTTTTACTATACAAGCTATAATTACATTTAGCATTTTATCATATCGACAATCAGTCAGCTCAAGGTGAATAAAACATAATGGAATAAGAATGGTCCCAATCTGTTGTCCACAAGCCACATTACTTTTATTATGACATTTCCATAAAAAAGGGAATATTCCATACTAATATGAATTAATTATGTATGTACCGGTAATAGGTTTGCATGGAATATTTCTGACACCACAACACAATATGCACAATATGGTTGCACAATGGGTTCTGCTCTTATAAATGGACACTTTCTTAATTAGGGTTTATTTAGTATCTTCAGCTGCTTTCTAAATTATAGGTTGAGACTGCACTAAATGCTTAATTCCAGAATCATACACTGGTGGAGTTTGAAGAGACCTCCTGGGTCATTGTGTCCAACCCCCTGATCAAAGGAGGATTCACTAAATCATCCCAGACAGATGTCTGTCCAGCCTCTGAAGACTTCCATTGAAGGGGAACTCACTACCTCTCATGGCAGCTTGCTCCATTCACTGATCACCTACACTGTCAAAAAGGTTTTCTAATATCAGTGTCATCTACCATTCAGTTTCATCTCATTGCTTTTAGTCTTTGCTTGTGCAAATGAGAATAAAGTTGATCCATCTGCAGTGTGAGGGTACCTTTACACGCCGCTACGGCAGGATGGATGCATCCCGCTACTTCACGTGCACGAGCACGCTCAAACGGTTACAAACGCTCAACACATCACCTTTACACGCCGCCATAAGGTGCGCTACGCTACGTGACATCTATAGCTAGATACATCGCCGGGTGTCTCAAGTAGCCATCTGTAGCTCATTTACACACCGCTATAACCAGCTACTATGGGCGTACCTGGTGCAGCAGGGACAGCACATAGGCGTGCCACAATTGTGGATTACGAGCCGTCCGTACGCTGATAGGACAAAGCAATAACATCCTGATTGGGCAGGCAACGCAGGAGGCTGAGTAATACAGCACGCTCGAGCGATTGTGTAGTGTGACTCGTCAGCTCCTTTAAATATGCCTCCATATGCAGCGACTACCAATCGTTATGCAGCAGCTTCCACCAATGATCGCACATGGGGCGCGGTAACACGGAGCCAGGGTCACGCCTTAGCTACATTGCAGCTACATCGCAGGGTGTCCAGAGTTCCCTTCCGTAACGTCTTTACACGCCAATGCATCTTGTTACCATCGGCTTTGTAGCTCTCTGTTTTCGAGCAGAGGTCGTAAACAGATGTATCTGTTGCCGACTGTATCGTCACGTCTTCAGACGCCGCTACGATGGGCTATATTGGCGCTACAAGCTACATTTGTAGCCTGTAGCGGGATGCATCCATCCTGCCATAGCGGCGTGTAAAGGTACCCTAACAGTCCTTGAGATGTTTGTAGACAGCCATTAAGTCTCCTCTATCTTCTTTTTTTCCAAGCTAAACATTCCCAAAGCCTGTAACAGTTCCACATAAGACATGGTTTGCAGACCGGTCACCATTCTGGTCGCTCTTCTCTGAACTTGCTCCAGTTTTTATTAAGTGTGTGGTGCTGAGAACTGGACACAGTATTGCAGATGAGGTCTGACCAAAGAGGAGTAGAGGGGGATAATGACTTCACGTGATCTAGACTGTATGCTTCTGTTAATACATTCCAGAATTGTTTGCCTTTTTGCTGCTGCATCACACTGTTGACTCATGTTCAGTCTGTGGATCTATTAGTAAACCCGTCTTTTTCACACATTCTATTGCTTAGCCCTATTCCTCTCATTCTGTATATGTTCTTTTAATTTTTCTTGCTCAGATGTAGGACTTGGCATGTTATAAACCATTCTGTTAGTTTCTGCCCACTTTTCCAGTTTGTTTAGGGCTTTTTGAATCCTCTCTCTTCTCTAGTATTAGCTCTCCCTCCTAGCTTTCCGTCATCAGAAAATGTAATCAGTTTACCTTTAATTCCTTAATCTAAATCATTGATAAAAATGGAGAACAACACAAGGCCCAGGACAGAGCCCTACCCTACTAACCCCATTAAGAGGACCCAGAGAGTTGGACCCTAGAGAGGGACTTTACAAAAAAAAAACCTGTATCTTCTATATTCAATGTACACATTGCAGGTCATTTCTGTGCATTACAGTAGTAAGTCAATCACAAACTGTCACAGACCATTCATCCTCTGGGCCCTTTTGTTCTCAAATGTCCATAAATAGTCTTGTAACTTACAATTATTAAAAGTAAAGATAAATTATTAGAGAAATCTGTCAGCACAAAATGACTGTTCAAACCAAGCACAGGGCTCAGTCCATCCTTGATGTGGCAAGACAGTGCACTGCACCTTCCCGCCTTCTTGCTTTCTCGCTATCTCCATCAACTTCTTGACTGACAGCTCTTGTCTTACAGGAGAAAGAGAATGGGATAGTTAATGGAATACATGAAGTTGGGAGTCTTAATGTGCATGAACACCTGAGCTTGGGTTGAACAGTCATTTTTCCTTAATAGACTCCCTTACTGTCTGGTATGATGTAAGTATAAAGTAGGCTTTTCTTAATTTGCTCTATCTTAAAAAGGTTAAAGACCAAACATTATCAAATCCTTTGAATATTTTTCAAGTAAATATTCAGCCCAGTAGAATTAAACTGTAGATGCAAATAAACAATTAATTTAATATCTTGATTTTAATTAAGCAAATATTCTGTCTTTGATCGCTACCTCCAATTAACATAATGGCGAGGCGGTCGCACTTATTATTATACATTGTTTATATGGCGCCATCGTATTCCGCAGTGCTGGACCAACATTATCATCACTGTCCCCATTGGGGCTGACAATCTACATTCCGTGTAGCATGTGTTTCGACTTTAAGAGAAAACTGGAATACCTCAAGGAAACTCACGGAAACACGGGGAGAACTTGTGCTCTTTATTTACATCTATGCAGGTTACTGAAAATAGCATCACGATGCAGACATCTCCTCTAAGACGCCATGCTTAGGACCAGATTTTCAGTCCAAGTGCTGTTCATAGCAATAACTGACAATAGTAGGACCAATGTTATACAATGGAGCTCTTCAGATGACCTTTTTTCACACGGATCAAATGTCCACATGAAAAAATTCCAGCACACACTAATGTCTTCCATTTATTGAAAGAGACTCACCTATTCAAGCCTATGAGTGCATGAAAAAAGCCTGGAACCCATACTGATCATCAATGTAGCACCTGATTGTTATGGATACATTGAAATTCTTAACATAGGAAACAGTTTTTGATCTTGTAAATTTTATCCATTGCTGATGCAATGCTGAACAATACAGAATAAAATGTATCCATTTTTTTCTGTATGAAAATCAGTGTCTTTTTATATGCTTGTGGGAACCTAGCTTAATACTGATAGGTCTTGATTGGGAAAGAGGCTGCACAAAATTGGCAAACAGATGTGCGATAAATGTGCGAAATGTTAAAGATTAAAGTCTAACAAATAATAGAAAATTTCTTTATAATAAACATATTTTAAACCTTATTTTTTTTACTTCCATATAAAAAAATGTTGATATTTTCCCAACCATAAGAAGTTACTACATATAACTACCGTAAATATAACTAATAGTGATGAGTGAGCACTACCATGCTTGGGTGCTCGATACTCGTAACAAGCAGTTAGACGCTCAGACAGACTCGACTCGTATTCCAAGTATAATGGATGTCAATGGGAAACCAAGCATTATTCCAGAAGATCTTCTAAAAAAATGCTCAAATTTCCCATTAACTTCCATTATACTCTGAGCAAGACTCAAGCCCATCTAAGCTTCCAACCTGCTTGTTATGAGTACCGAACACCCAGGCATGGTAGTGCTCACTCATCACTAGTAAATAACCTTGCAGTTTTAAACAGGGACAAGAAGGCTGCTTTCACCATGGCAAATTTTCAAATCCGTATCCATAAGTTTTGAAATTGATGACCATGTATCCGTTATGGCCTCCCATGTTATCCTGTGGGCACAGATTGGTCCTGAAGTGGCCATCAGTGTTTCTCCATTTTGTCATGGGTCCGTTGGTGTCCGCATTTTTCATGTACAGAAACTGTTCCATTTCTGGGCTTCCTCGAAAATTGCAGACACCAACAGACAGACACGAATCCGTTGGTGTCCGTATGAAATAACATGGAGCTCTATGGAGGACGAATTTGTATGGATCCATGAAAATAATGGAACCGTGAAACAGATCGGCTTTGCTGTACTGATCATGCTCTGAAGCAAGATACAGCTCCTCTCAGCCCTATCTATGGTGACTGATGACAGATGTGTTAAACAAAGTTCCGTTGACATCCTCTTGCACAGACCCGTGCCTGACCATGACTATACATTAATTTCATGTAACCACACAGATCTGAAAATGGCCAGTGTGAAAGCAGCCTAAGAAAGCCCAAACTCGTCTAATTGAAGCTCCTTTATCTCATTGCTATAGCTCTGAGGACCACTTTACACACACCAACCTATCTGTCCAACTTCTGAACAACTCACTGGTTGCAGTGAAATCATGGACACATTGCTCCATTTTGTGACTGCATACAATGGAACAATGTGTCCATGATTTCACTGCAATCAGCAAGTTGGTCAGAAGTTGGACAGATAAGTTGGTGTGTGTAAAGTGGCCCTCAATCTGAACCACGCCAGACAAAACATCTGACAAAAGTGCGAAATATAAAAGTCCCCAAAATTCTAAACTACTGACATTATCATTTATAAAAGATATTGGAGCAATATTGCAGATTTATAAACAAATATTTTGAAAATTAATAATATAAATGTATTTTATTAAAGAAGTAAAGTTAAAAAGAATAATTTTTTCCTATTTCCGTTATTTTGGCATGATTAAGAATAAAACTAATTTCAGGAGCCATTTATTATAGCTTTCTTTAACAAAAAGGCACAATCAAGAAATTGGAATAATCTTACTGTAATCGAATAGAATGTGTTTTCCCATTTTGTTTTACACAAACATCACTTATCTTTTACAAGTTTCTGCTGCCACTAATCCCGTTATTTATTGTAGAGACACTGTGCATTATAGCATAAAACACGATAAACGTCCTGTACAATGAAAAATGCTAATGGGATTATGGATTTCATTAGAAAATATGAAGTGTATTTTTAAATAAGAAGTTATTTTTCTTCTTACCGGCTGCCAAGATGACCCATTCGATTTGGCTTCTCTTCCTCCTCAATGTGGACTGTGGAACCTATACAAAAATGACAAAAAGTCATGGATAAGTGAGATGTGAGCGCACCTGCTTTCTAGTCAGAGGCAACAAACCCCCAGGTGGGGACACAATTCAAGGCTACGCTCGCACACTTTCTAATCACTGCTGGGAAGCTGACATGGTAATTGCACATCAGAAGCATCACTTGCACTGTATTTATCTTTATCTTTCCGTCCCTATCTTGGTCTGAAACAATGTCAAGTTATCAGCTACAAATTATTTTTATTACAAGCCATTCTTATGTGCAGTTCCTGCTGATGGAAATATTTTGACCTATTGCGTCTCTTGAATGAGAATGGAAATTGCGCTGTATTTATGGTGATCCGACTTTTTTAGGAGTGTTTTGTGTATAGGCATCCCCATCCATCTGTCTACCGCAAGTCAATAGGAAGGACGTAGGAGTGCTGAGAAATGAGATGTAGCATTGTCTGCCTCCTTTCAGCAGCTGTTCTCCTATTTTAAAGAGCATTTTCTCAACAAAAACTTAAGTTCTAGTATTCTGGGCAGCGGTTTGGTAGATATGTCGACATCTGGGGAAGTTGGCTGGAAATCAATATAGGCATCGCGACAGCTACAACATGGGTAATCACACAGATTTAACAGACTGTAAATTACATTTTTACACCTACTTATTCACTTAAAGGGGTTTTCCATCCTTGTCTTTTACTTAATACACAGCCCAAGTGTGCAAATAGTATTGAAGCTCAAGCGTCAAAATAGTAAACCTCAATGAGAAGATGCCCCTAACCAGTGGCAAGAGCAGCGGCAGGGGATCGGTGAGCATGGGCTGATTGTTATTTCCATACTACACTCAGGCGCCTTATGTTAAATAAAAGGGTGGATTTAACGTACTTTCTTGATGGATTTTTATTATATTTTTTTTATAGTGAATTACCATGGCAGTATATATTACCTCACACATACACATAATAGACAGCTCATGTGACTGACATCTGCCTTAATTCCCTATATGGCACATGTGTTGCACATTGGCTCTTTTTAATCAGATGTTTATTTTTGGAAATTAAAGATAGCACACGTATGAGGCGAGTTGCGTGAGGCGATTTGTGCACATCTGTGTCTGTCTGTGTGGTGTGTGTGTCCCTGGGGTGTGTGTATGTGTGTGTCCCTGTGGGGTGAGTTCATGTGTCCCTACAGGGTGTGTATGTATGTGTGTTCCTGTGATGGGGTCTGTGTGGTGTGTGTGTGTGTGTGTGTTTCTGTGTTGTGTGTGTCTCTTTGTGGTGTTTGTGTGTCCCTGTGGGGTGAGTGCATGTGTCCCTATAGGACACATATATTATACCTATATTATACCTTTTTTGATTACGGTACTTTTTTGACCCATAGTCTAAATAAAGACAGTTTCCATTCTGAGTTATTCACATGTCAGTGTTTTACATGTTTAATTTTAAAAAACAAAAATCAACCAATGAGAGTGCCATCAGAGTTTGAAGCCAAGTTCCATCATTGCTTCATCAGTGTTTTTCATGTATAATTAAGAAAATAAATAAATCACAACATTCTTCCTATCTGTTCATTGTTAATCATGGACTACACTTGGACATCCGTGCACTATGAGATTTTCATGAACCCATAGACTTGTATTGGTACTTTAGATCCGTAATGCCAGAAGAAAATGGACATCTCCATGATTTTTGCACAGATAAGCAGTCCCTAAAAAAAGTGAACAAGTGAACGGTAGACTATAATGGATATGTGCTCTATCCGTGAAAAAATGGAGGTCTGAAGAAGGTGATTTTGGAATTCTAGTGATTTTTAACATATATTCTAACTGCACACTTACTCTGGTATACAGTTTTATAAAATATAACAATGTAAATATTATTTTGTCTTTTACACGTAAATTTAACATTTTACCACTTACCACTTTGTCACCTGCCTTTTTTTGCATACAGTATTTTTCGGATTATAAAATGCACTTTTGTTGCCCCAAATTTTGGGGGAAAGTGGGGGGGGTGCGTTTTATAATCTAATTCTACTGTTTTGTACTGTTGGAGCCGTGTCCGGCGGCTGGAGCGGGATGGATCAGGCTGCAGGAGGCTGCCTCCACTCAATATGTTCATGTAATATTCAGTGCACTCGCTGTCCATTACCTCAGTGCAGAAGGCAGAGCCGAAATGTGGACAGGTGAGCGGCGCATATTATATGTGCCTGCACTCACCTCCCCCCTCATGCCAGATATGGCCCCCCCATTACTCTATATGCCCCCCTGCTCTCACGCACACAGTAAAATAATGAACACTTACGGTACTCACCCTCTGTTGCTCGCTGCGTGCTCCCAGCTGAGTGTCTTCCTGTCTCTGTGCCGATCATCTGATCATGTGACCTGGGGCACACAGTGATGTCGTCACTGCGCGCCCCGGTCATATGATCCAATGTCCGGGACAGACACAGCCAGTCACCACTGAGCTCGGCGCATAGAGCGAGCAAGAGAGGGTGGGTGTTTATTATTTTACTGTGTGCATGCCAGCAGGGGAGCATGGGGGGCATATCCAGAATAGGGGGAGGCATATCCATCATAAAGGGGGGCCGCATGCTATCATAGGAGGGATATGTACCATCACAGGGAGGCTATATGTGTCAGCACAGGGGAATATATGTGCCAGCACAGGGGGACTATATGTGCCAGCACAAGGGGGCCATATCCAAGATAAGGAGGCCATATCCAGGATGGGGGGGGGTCTATACCCGAGAATGGGCGACCATGTACCAGGATGGGGGACTATATGCCAGATGGAGGCCAAATATATCAGGATGTAGACATATATACCAGGATGGGGGCCTTATATACCACAATGGGGGCCATATATACCAGGATGGGGGCCATATATACCAGGATGGGGGCCATATATACCAGGATGAGGGGGTCATGTACCAGGATGACAAAAGGGGGGAGGGGGTGGGAGCGCATGTGAAGAAAGTTTTTGAAGTGGATTTAGGCCCAGGGCTGTGTGGCCACTCACCAGAGGTGGTTGTGCAACCCTGCACAACTGCGGTCTTACGCCTGTGAATCCACCTCCGCTTGGAGGTATAGTGGAGGCACCGAAATTTGCTTTGGGAGCTCCAGCTCCTGCCGCGGTCACGTGACCGGATTGATGTCACCACAGGTCCTTCAATGGTGACCGTGTTGTATTGCTAGGTCATGGAGCTCAGGATCTAGGATTAATGGTATCTCTTGTCCAGAGCTGCTCTTGCCAGGTGTGCACAAGTGCAAGAAGCTGAGAGTAAAAATCATTACATGATGAAGGCAGCGCTTTGCTGCAGAAACGCGTAGTGGCCTGTAAGAGGTTAATAAAGAAATAATTTTCTAAAAATAACCCTAGTGCCATTTTATCTCAAGTCCTAGCGCTCCACAGACCAGGGATTTTTTTACTCTCCATGTACCAGGATGAGGGATATATATAGTTATTCTAAGACGGACATTGGCATTATAAAATGACCCCATTTAACATTAACCTTTGTGACCGGGGAATTTTTCATTTTTCATTTTCATTTTTTGCTCCCCTGCTTCCAAGAGCCATTACTTTTTTATTTTTCCGTTAATATAGACATATGACAGCTTGTTTTTTGCGGGACGAGATGTATTTTCATATGCAATAATTTATTTTACCATATAGTGTACAGGGAAATTGCAAAAAAATTCTAAATTCAGTGAAATTGCAAAAAAAGTGCAATAACACGTTTGTTTTTTGGCTATTTTAGCCGCCATGTTCACTCTATGGTAAAACCGACAAGACGGGGTGATGTCTCGGGTCGGTACTGAGTTTGTAGACACCCAACATGTATAACTTTATTGGTATCTAGGTGGTGAAAAAAAATTCAGAAGTTTGCAAAAAAACAAAAATGGACTTTTTAGCGCCATGTTCTGCGACCCATAGCGTCTTCATTTTAAGGGATCTGGGGCTGTGTAATGGCTTATTTTTTGCGTCTTGAGCGAACGTTTGTAATGATACCATTTTTGGGGGAATACGCAGTTTTGATCGCCCATTATTACATTTTATAGCAATGTTGCGGGGACCAAAAAAACTGAATTTTGGCGTTTGGACCATTTGTTCCTTTACGGAGTTCACAGCTCTCATTACCGGATTTAATATGATGGTAGATCGGGCGATTCTGAACGCGGCGATACCAAACGTGTATTTTTTAAATTTTTTTAATACTTTTATTGTGATTGGGGGGAAAAAGGGAGTGATTTGAACTTATGTTTTTTATTTTTTTACAGGTTTTTAAAAACTTTATTAATCAATTAATTCTTATTTTTACACTGCCTCTTTAAGAGGCAACTTGCTGCACAATCCGATCTCTTCTAGGAGATACAGATGAGCTGCAGCTCATCTGTATCTCCCAGAATCACGGCCGTGTTGTGATTGGCAGCGCCTGCCAACCACTACACGTAACTGCACTCTGACAGCATCGGGGGTCTAGCCAGGACCCCGGGCTGTCACGTGAGTGCCGGAGATCCCGCGATACTATCGCAGGATCTCCGGAGCAGACGGGGAACAGCGCGCTCCCCGCCGCGGCCGCCTTGGATCCTGCTGTCAGTGATTGACGGCGGGATCCAAGGGGTTAACAGCGCCGATCGGATCCCGGATCCGATCGGTGCTGTTACCCCGACATCTCAGCTGATGAGATCAGCTGAGACATTGGAGCTTTGATGTGAGCGCCACGCCGGAGCTCACATCAAAGCCCCCTTACCGGCCCAGGACGTTGGTCAACGTCCTGTGTTGGCAAGGAGCTAGAATTTTCTTTTCCCTTCACCAAATTTGAGGCGCGTTTTATAATCCGGTGTGTCTTATAAAGTGAAATATATGGTAGATAATGAATGAATGGTTTATTTATGCCTGATGAAGATCCTAGTATGGGACTGAAATGCGTTTGTATTTTTTGTGACAAAACAAAACACATGAATTCCAGTAACATGGTTCAGAACTAATTCTATTGAACTGAGCATAAAGAGGAAAACCAGCCACATCCAGAATCCTTGTTTGGGAGTGTGAAATCCTGACCCCCAACAAAAGAGCTACAGCAGAAGAACCAAAGAGATGGCAGGAGACCAGGCCTACACTAACCAATGGACTATGCCATCGTTGTGTCTACTGATTGCACAACTGGATCTGGTCAGTGTGTAGTGTGACCAACTCCATTAAGAGCTCCTATACCTAATGATATTGGACTAGGAAGAGTCTTCTGTGGATAAGTCATCAATAACATTGGTGGGGGTCCACCACCCGGCATTCCCATAAGTCAGCTGCTTTACATCCTATATCGCAGCCAATCAATATTTAATTTCAAGAAAACCCCTTTAATGCATGTGGACATACTAAAATACTATACATATACTGTCACCAATGTTCCCATTAAGCTTTGAATGCAGAGAATTTTAGAAAATGCCATTTTGACCTTAATATGTACCACTCTGGCTAAAAAGTAGTGATGTTACCCTCCGTGTTATCTGTATGGTCTCATCATTATGTAGTAAATAACAAAATATTAATGTATGGGGAAATACAGACATCACAATGTCAGTAAAATCATGCCCAGTGAGGAATGCTAGGCAAATGATTGTCAGGTAGTTTTGCATGAACAGACCTTGTATCACAAATAGCAAATTTAGTTTTCCCTTATTTTCTTACAAAAGAAATCATGAGGGTTAATTCTATGAAGATATAGCTAAATGCGCATTCTTCTCTTGACCTCCCCTTAAGCATGCTAACACTCGCCCTCCCTCTGTGCGGAGCGGCCTCCCATATTGCATCTGTCAATGTGTTGGAAATGCAGATTCTGTATTTTGTTCAGCACTAGGCGGTCTGATGTTGTGCATTAAAAGGCAAGAGCCTGATCAAAAGGTCACTGACTCCCTTCTCTTTGCCAGAATACTTGCAATCTCCGCATGACAATTTGTTTTCCAGTCTAAACACGTATGAGGTAATAAATATGACCATATTATTCTGCACACACTGACTGTCCCTGATGTGTAGAGACACAGCGCACAGATTTACTAAAGCTGACTAACTTTTTGACAGAGCAGTCTTAGGCTAGACCAGAGGTCTCAAACTTGTGGCCCCTGGGCCGCATGTGGCCCCTGGGGCTTCAAAGTGCGGCCCGTGACACCGTGGACAACGTAAGGATGCCGGGGTCCAGTGTGCAGGGGGCCGCTGCGGTGCAGTGTATAAGGGGCCGCCGCAGTGCAGCGTGCTGGGAACTGCGGCTTTATTATGACTTCTTGCAGCCGCTACGTCAAGCTCCTTCGCTCAGCTACATCAATGGAAGCCAGCGGACTAATCAGATCAGAGACCCGCAAATGACGAGGCGTATGACGTCACTTGAGGTTTCTGATTGGCCTGCCGGCTTCCATTGATGTAGCTACTAATGAGCGAAAGAGTTTGTCGTAGCGTCCGCAGGAAGTCATCATAAAGCGCAGTCCCAAGCACACTGCACCGACGGCGAGCCACTTACACACTGGACCCCGGCATCGTTAAGGTGTGTGTGAGAAAGACAGTGTGTATGTATGAGAATATGGTGTGTGTGTGTGTATAAGAGGTAGTGTGTGTTAGATGTGTATGAGATGTGTGTAAGAGTGTGTATATGAGAGAGTGTGTATGAGACAGTGGGGTATGAGTGTGTGTGTGAGAGTGTGTATGAGTGTGTGTATGAGAGTGTGTATGAGAGTGCATGAGATGTGTGTTATGAGTGTGTGTATATGAGTGTGTGTATGTGTGTGTATGAGAGTGTGTATATGAGTGTGTGTATATGAGTGTGTGTGTGTATGAGAGAGTGTGAGTGTTTGAGAGAGTGTGATGTGTGTATAAGAGAGTGTGTGTATGAGTGTGCGTGTGTATGAGAGGAGTGTGTATATAAATGTGTGTATATGAGAGTGTGTGTATGATGAGATGAGTATGAGAGTGATGTATGAAGTGTGTATGTGTGTATGAGTGTGTGTGTGCATGACAGTGCTATGTGTGTGTATGAGAGTGTGTATGAGAGTGTATGTGTATGAGAGACTGTGTGTGTGTGGTGTTGCATGCAAAAAGAAGAGAGACCAGGTTGGGACATCACTACATACAGTGGCATCAGGATGGGGACATTACTAAAGATAGGGACATTACTACAAGAAGGGGACCATGATGGGGGCATTGCTACAAGAGGAATATCAGGATGAGGATATTACTACAAGAAGGGCACCAGAATGTGTAGACATGGGACTATACAAGATGAGGACCAAGATGGCCGCATTACTTCAAGATGAGGATCGGGATGGGGACATTACTAGAAGATGGGACCAAAATGGGGGACATTAATATAGGATGGTGACCAGTATGAGGACATTAATTACAAGAAAGGTACCAGGATGGGGACAGTACTACAAGAAGGGGACCAGGATGGGGACATTACTGCAAGGAGAAGACCAGGATGAGAACATTACACAAGATGAGGACCAGGATGGGAGACATTACTATAGGATGGGACCAGTATGGCAACATCACTACAAGAAGGCGAATCAGGATGTGGGGCATTACTACAAGATGGGGACCAGGATGGGGACATTACTACAAGACGGGGACCTGAATGGGGACATTATGACAAGAGGAGGACCAGGAAGGAGAGATTACTACAAGATGGGGGACCAGGATGGGGACTTTACTACAAGAGATTCAGGATGGGGACATTACTGCAAAAAGTGGAACAAGATGGGGACATTACTGCAAGAAGGGGACCAGTATTGGGACATCACTAAAAGAATGAGATCAGGATTTGAACATTACTACATTGAGTGAAAAATTCTGGAATACTAAAAATGTGACTTGTCCTACAAGTTCATGTGGCCCCGATATCAATTTTTTTCTATGTGCAGCCAACCAACAAGCCGAGTTTGAGACCCCTGGGCTAGGCAGTCTGAAATGTATTAATTTATTAACTTTTGCTGGTTGATAAATCTGGTGATTCTTTAGTCTCTTCTCTACTGTTACACCACTTGTTAGCTGGCTTATTTCCAACCACACGTTTCAACTTTAATCTGCATATGGGATCGCAATTTAAGCAAAGGCCCCTTCTCGTTCACTTCTTGATAAGTCATTCATCTTTGTTGAGTATGTCCAAAACGTGTCTACAATGTGTCTAATAAATGTTGCAAAAAGCATGAAAGACAGGTTTTTTTTGTCATTAAAGGGGTTGTCCATCCTTAGGCTTCAAGTCTTCAGTTATTCTATTGCATGCAATGAGAGCTTTCAGGAATGTTCGGTGGCGGCGCATGGTGTGGTGGGCATGTGACCTCAAGTATGCAAATTGCATACATGCTGTCAAATACTGACTAGACATGTACATCCTCACTCATTGCAACTGTGTTCAATGAGACCAGATAAGTCTAGTAAGAATATATACGGATGGATGATCACCAACTCCCCGTACCAGCACTGGAGAATCCTAAGAGTGCACAGTGTGTGCAATGTGAGGATTCACAAGTCTGCAGTCACATAGAGTCATACATAGAGTAACTGCAGATTTGTAACCTCAGATTTCTGACACATGTAGTTTAGCTCCATTGAACTTGTAGAATTCCTCACCACTTGAAGAATTTTTTCAATATTTTACTGTTTAAATATACAGAAACATTTTCTAACGCTGCAAATCTCTTCTACTTATCTACTTGTACTGATCCACTTATCCATAAATTACAGAAGGCTTTTTCCTCTATTCACAAGCACATTTTAAGGAGAATTCCACTTGGGTGTTTGCTATTTCAAATTTGTCAGGAATATCACTATACCACGCAAAGACATTTCACCTAAGGCTGCCTTCACATTTGCAGATGCATCTGCAGCGTTTTGCAGATGCATCTGCAAGTATCAGCATGCAGACCGCGGCCCCTATGGTTATAATGGGGCGCACCGCGGTCTGAAAGCACTCATTCATTCCTATATGTGAACCGTCCGCAGGCGGATGCCTGCTTACAGATCACACACTCCCGCCCGCACCACGGACGCGGTCTGCATGCTGATACTTGCAGATGCATCTGCAAAACGCTGCAGATGCATCTGCAAGTGTGAAGCCAGCCTAACAGCACTGCTCCTGTACTCTAGGCTCCCACAGAGTGTTATAACATGAGATTAGGAAGTGAAAGGAGACAAAATCATTAATTAACTCAAAATCATCTCTCTTTGCTGTCAGGATCTAGCTGGCTGAAGACTGCCAATATAATCACACCAAACTAGCCATCTGAGAGGGCCCCAGCAATACTGACTATGGGCCCATGTATATAGGTTATTTTCAAGGAATGGTAAAATACAGCCACTATTAGTAATATTGATATTTTAATTGGAGCTAATAAAGAAACACTAAACCTAGAAATGAATGTTTAAATTAAACACTTGTATAGTTATGCTGCAATTCTTACATGATCCTAAAACAATTAGTAATGAAAAAATACTGAACAGAACAAATAGATTAAAGGGACACTGTCATGTCATTTTTCAGTATGATACTAATATTACCCTTGAATAGGGTCTGGGCAGAGCTTTTAAAAATATGTAAAATCATTATTGTACCATTTGTAGTTTCCATGTAATCAGCATTGTCAGATACTGAAGTTAGCTCCTGGCTGGAAAAGCAAACAGGAATAATCCTGTGTTGTATAATCTGTCGTGTAATTATGCACTCCCTCTCAGCAGCTCTCTCCTCCCTCCTCCCTTTGTCAACAGTGCAGTGTCAGGTTTCATTTACAGGAGGTCTGTTATGTTGAGGACACCAATGAGGGAGAAAGCTATTACAGATTATTATTATTTATTTATATAGCGCCATTAGGTTCCATGGCGCTTTACATGTGAAGAGGGGAGAACGAGGACAAATACAGTGTATACAGACTGTATACTCCTCTCTGTCTTGCAGATACAGGAGGGGAGAGGACCCTTATCTAGACTCCATTTGTTTCTCTAAGCAGGTATCCCTGCTGTGACAGTTTATGTGTTGTATTTGACCTCTTATGATACTCCAAACACAGAGAGCAGAGAGGAGAATACAGCCCCTCCCCCAGTGATCTCCTGTGCAAGTGATGTGGTGTGAATATGTGACATGCATATTCATCTTATGGGGAGTGGACAGCAGAGAGCTAAGTGTATCATTCACTGTGAGTGACAGATGGAATGAATCTCTTTATTTGAAGTTTACAGAAGATAGGAGAGAAATATAAATAAAAGAAATACATAGAGAGAGCTTAGAGAAAGGAATTGGGAAATGGTAGCAGCTACATATGGATTTTTGACAGTTTTCCTTTAAATGCGGATCAGTTCCATATCTGCTTTGTAGCAAACTACATTACTAGACCTTCAGCTAAAGGACAGCTCTAAGGCTACTTTCACATTTGCATTCGGCTCAGCTGCGTCTGGTTTGCAGATTTATTGTGTCACTGCGTTCTCATTCACCCCAATGTATGATTTGTACGCTTGCAGAGCTGAGCGTATAAATCATACATTCTCCGACGCATAGAAAATACAACATGTTGCGTTTCTGTGCGCCAAGAATCAGCTCATACACCGTGCGTCCCATGTTAAACATAGGGATGCACAATGGATGCGTCGCAGCATGCGTTCAGCCGCTCACATATGCAGCGGAGCCGAACGCATGTGTGAAACCGGCCTTAGCAATGTTTTGTCTAGATGCATACAAGATACAGCAGGAAGGAATCTGCTACATCCTGTTGTCTTATGGCCAGACAAATGACATTCGGAAGGTATGTGACAGAAATGGCTGCGCTCCTGAGACACAGAGATTTCTTTATATATTTCTTAGTTTTAATTGCATTATTATACAAACTAGGACCATATAAATAGAAGAGATTATGGAAGGAGGTGATATTTGTTTGTCACACTGATCTACCTCTCTGGACCCGATATCACCTCCTTACTAGCCAGAATCCCACAATATCTGTCTGCAAATGCATCCTTCTCTGCTTGATTTCTAAAACTTAACATTAACAAAACAGAATTCATCATCTTTCGCCATCTCACTCAATCCCCACTCCCCAAAAGACCTATCCATTAAAAATGATGGGTGCTCACTATCCCCAACCCCGAATGCTCACTGCCTCGGGGTAGCGCTTGACTCTGCTCTCTCTTTTAAGTCACATATTCAAGACCTTTACACCTCCTGTTGACTCAAACTCAAACATATTGCCTGGATCTGTGCATTTCTTAACCAACAATCTGCAAAAACACTAGTGTATTTGTGGAGCCCCCTGGGACGGGGTACTCGGTACCGGACTGGGGTACTGCTAGGGATATCACGGCAGTCTTGGTCCGGACCATGTCCCGGGTTCCGCAAGTAAATGGGGAAATATTTACAGGGAAGTTTGTCGTGAGGCCACCCACGGGTTGTGGTCAGGGTGACCACCGCTGCTGCAGAACCTCCAGGGATGATGTTTGGCAGCTGGGGATGTAATGGCTCTCCGCAGGTAGAGCTTGGTTCCCCGGGGCAGAGATAGTAACAGTCTATAGATGGTGCTATGGATATTGCAGGATAGGGGAAATAGTAAAGATGATAGCTGCTTGTGAGTGAACGCAGGATTTGAGCACAAGGATGACGCAAATTCATGCTTTAGAAGTTTTCCAAGTCTTTACTGCAGATGATGTTGTTAGCAGAGTACTGTCCACGGAGTCTGTACCAGGGCCGGGTTGCTCCCACCCTGTCCGGGTCCTCAGCTTCCCTCTCCTGCGCTGTGTGTGTGGCCCTGCTGCTGCTTCAGCTAGGCTGCTGGCCTGTCTCTCTTCACAGGTATCCCCTTTGCTAGGCAACTTGAGTCTTTCCTCTGTATTTCTGATCCCGCCGTGTTGCTTCGCTGAGGTACAGTATAGATATATAACCTCCACTAGTCCAGTGTTTACTGTGCTGCGTGTGTCAGTCACAGTTTCGGATTCGGTATCCGGTCTGTGCGCTCCTCCGGGGCGAGTTATGAGGTAACTCAGTCTCCCAGATGTGTTCTCCTGTTTCTCTTACTCCTTCCCTCAGACCCTGGCTAGGCCTGGAAGTGGGTAGCAGGCTGTGGAGAGGCCTAAGGCAGCCCCTTTACACCACCAGTCTTTCTTCCTCAGTCCTCCCAGGAACTGAACTAACTCCAACTGACTAATTGTCACTACCACTCTGAGGTAAACATTAGCTCCTCCCACCATTCCACTCTTCCCCACTTCCTCTCCATACCACAATATATAGGGAAGTAGCTTTAGCTCCCCCTTCTGGCCTAGAGGCGCTAGTGTAGTGTTGAGGGTTGTGTGGGGAGTTAAGCCTTTGTGGTGTTATTGTGGCACAGTAACCCCTGGGGTGCCACATATGCCCTCAACATCACCCGCCTCAACTACTGCAACTTCCTGTTCTGAGGCCTCCCTTCTAACACTCTTGCACCCCTCCAATCTATCCTAAACTCTGCTGCTTGACTAATCCACCTGTACCCTGGCTTCTACTCTCTGACAATCCCTTCACTGGCTTCACAGTCCAGATCCTACAGTTCAAAACCCTAACCATGACATACAAATCTATCTGCAATCTGTCTCCTCCTTACATCTGTGACATTGTCTCCCGGTACTTACTTACACGTAACCTTCAATCCTCACAAGATCTGTTTCTCTCATATCTTCTCTACCCCAACATATCAAGACTCTTGTGTACTGTGGAAACCTTCAACAGGAACCTGAAGACCCACCTCTTTCTACAAGCCTACAACCTGCAGTTACCCTCAGTCCACTGTACTGCTGCTCAACTAGCTCTACTTTCACCTACTGTATCCTCACCCATCCTTTGTAGACTATGAACCCTCAAGGGCAGGGTCCTCTTTCCTCATCTACTGTATCCTCACCCACTCCTTGTAGACTGCAAACCCTCGCAAACAGGTCTTCTCACCTAGTGTATCCTCACCCATCCCATCCCTTGTAGACTGTGATCCCTCACAGGTAGGGTCCTCTCTCTTCAGCTACTGTATCCTCACTAATAATAATAATAATAATATAATAATAATAATAATAATAAATAACAATAATACTATGTGGTATTGTAGAAAATGAAAAAATGTAATTGCAGGTTATCGATCATGGTTATATTTGGAGTAGTTGATAGAGATGACAGAGAGAGTAACTTTACAGGGTACAGAGGTGGCAGAAGATCATGGGCCATGGTGCGTGAGGGGGAGGTTTGACAACGTAGTTGAAGTATTCTTCTGCTGGTCTGCTTAGATACAGTCCTTCATTTTCAGTTTTACATCACTATTTTTCTCGGCTCAGTCTACAGCTGAGAGCTTATAAACTTGCGCAACAACCCCATCTGCCTTTGCAAAACTCTGGTCCCGTCTGTGCTCGGCGGGGAGGCAAAAATCTAAAAAGTGTTATTGCAATATGAGTTATGTTTTCCTTTTTTCTTTTTTTTTCTTGCTTTCTCATATTGATTTGGCACTCTGCTGTTTGGAATGTGTGAATGTGGGGAGGTGAAACTGAAATTCTCTGCTATAATTCTAGTCTTCCATCCCTATTTAGCTCTTCTAACACATGGCAGAAAAGTCGAATGAGACTAGAGACATACTTGCTTCACTATTTTAATAGGAACTCAGCAACACCTTTTTCAGAAAAGCCCAGGGTACACAAATATCCCTGTATTTATACATATTAGGCTCTTTTCACATTCGTTTTTAGCTTGTTAAATGCTGGGAAAGCTCACAACATACTGTACATGGTTATTGGCATACTACACCCATAGGATTTCATTGTAAAAGAACAAATACCATACCTGCTGCAATATTCCATGCAGTATAAAGACAGAAACCCTCATTTATACCACACAGACCTATGTCAGGTGAATGAAGTATGCATAGTTAACTAAAAAGGAACCTGTCAGCTTGTTTTTGCTTCTTCCTGTGAGAGCATCATGATGTAGGCAAAGAGGTTCTGAAACCAACGATGTACCACTTAAAGTACCATTACACGCTTCAATGTTGAAAGGATATCACCAACGATCTCAGTCGTTAGGACATCTTTTTGACATTGTTGGTGAGATGTCACACGTCTAGATATCGTGAACAATGCACCAACCATGTGGCGAGCAGCTATCGTTCACATCCGGTCCTTGTGACATGTGTACACCCTTTAGGTGTAAGCCGACAAGCTGCGCATGCGCAATGTGCATGGTGAGGTCGGCTTACACCAAAAGGGTGTACACACGTCACAAGGAACGGATGTGACGCAAATAGCGTCACACCGGCTATTACGCCCTTTCTTCAGGGCGAGGAGGATTAGGATTAGTTATCACTCCCATCGGGGCATGATAATGAGCGGGTCAGGAGGGCTTAGAGTATCCAGGGAACGCCCTGTGAGACTTATTCAGTGTGAAGAAGTCCCTGACTTGTAAGTTTATAATAGCGTTTTTCCCAATGTTACTGAACGCTTTTTTTACACAAAAGGACAGCTGCTAATGATCTTTAAGGGTGCAGGGACAGGTATTAATAGAGTTGGGGGTCATTTGGAGGGGTCAGGTTCCCTTTAAATCGGTGTGGTCACTATGCATTGTAGTGAACCACCTCTTTAATAAGGAAGCTAGGCTTACCAACTCCACAAAGAAAGAAAAAACTACAGAAATGTGTACTTTGTGTACTCTGTAAAACCTTTCACATTTTTCTATTGATTTACAGCAAACATCTAAATGCAGTGTGTATTAATGCTGCTATACCCAAAGTGTGAAATCATCCAATTGCTACAGGTTCTCTTTCAAACTTGAAATTCTGCAAATAGCTTTTTCTTTTTATTTCTGAGAACCAAGTGAGTGATATTCCTGCCATGTACTTTGAAATAGACTAGAAATGAACTGGAATTAACTGGAAGGCAAAGGAATAGAAAGCCACTACAATGTTTCTGTTCACTTTTCCCCCATACTACTTCATTTCTTACTAACTCCTCTAATCCCTCCACCTAGTAAGGAGCTAGTTCATCTCTCCCTCCATCCTCCCCAGCCATCTCACCTCCTCCTCAGAACTGTTCCTCCACATTCAATCCTTTTTCTCCAGACACACACGGCCACATCATGCCCTATCCTGATCCCACCTTCTATCTCTCTGTCTGCTGCTCCTCACTACTGTCCACATATCCCCAAATCCTGGCCCTCCTCAACACATCCCCACACTCATTTCTAACCCCCTGCCACGATCCTCTACAAGTTTTTGCAACCCTGATAACTTCATACCTATTCAGCCTGCGCCTGCTCCCCCGGTTTCCTTACCTAGAGCACGCTCTGTCTGCAACAAACTGTCGTTCATTCATGACCTCTTTATCACTAACAAACTCTCCTTCCTCGGCATCACTGAAACCTGGCTCACCCCCTCTGACACAGCCTCTCCAGCTGCACTTTCTTATGGCGGATTCAATCCCTCCCACACTCCTTGCCCCAGCAACAAACATGGTGGAGGAGTTGGTTTGCTCCTATCCGACAACTGATCCTTCACCCCAATTCCACTACCTCCCTCCACTACTCTTCCCTCGTTTGAGGTGCATTCTGACGGCATCTACTCCTCCTCCAACTTCCAGCTGGCTGCCATCTACCACCCCCCCAGAGCTAGCCATCTCCACCTTTCTCGACCACTTCACCACCTGGGAACTTTACTTCCTTTCTGCTGACATCCCCACTATCATCATGGGTGACTTTAACATCCCCGTTGACACTTCCACCTCAGCTGCCTCTAAACTTTTATATCTGACTCCCACTTTTGTCCTCACTTAATGGTCCTCCGCAGCCATTTACAAAGATGGCCACATGCAGGACTTTATCTTCACCAGCCTCTGTTCCTTTACTAGCCTCTTTAACTCACCTCTCCCCATGTCTGACCACAACTTATTGACATTCTCTTCCCGCTCTTCCCCTTGTGCGCAACAGCCACTCCACAAGCTCAATCATCCTCACATAAATATCAAACACCTTAATTTACACTCATTCTCTGAGTCCCTTCTCCCTCTCACAGACATAGCTTCCTTAAATGACACAAATGTTGCTGCCACTTCATGTAAACACCACAATAACAGCAGCACTCAATTCAGCCACCCCCTTCACGCAGAGCAAAACTCCTACAGTCAACAAACAACCATGGCAGACCAGCCTGACTAAAGAACTGAGATGGACTTCCAGTGTAGCTGAGCGGAGATGTAAGAGATCCCATTCTGCACTTTGTGAACGAAAAGAATGCGCAATAGGGTCTTATCTCAATGATACACTGTCGCTTATCGATATGGAATTGCTCACCTTTGTCAGTTGTGAAACCCACAACTGGTAGAATAGCGTACAGGCAGCTGCTGCAGGGACCGCACTCCCAACGGTGACCATGGTTGTAATATAGAATCCTGGACAAAGTGCCTCAGTGTCCGCGCTGCTGCTCCGAGACCAAAGACACACAGACACAGGAATGTCTGGATCAGCGATAGCCTTTATTTTCCGATGCGTTTCGGAGCCTCCTCCCGAGCTCCTTCCTCAGGGAACATCCTGAGGAAGGAGCTCGGGAGGAGGCTCCGAAACGCGTCGGAAAATAAAGGCTATCGCTGATCTAGACATTCCTGTGTCTGTGTGTCTTTGGTCTCGGAGCAGCAGCGCGGACACTGAGGCACTTTGTCCAGGATTCTACATTCTGCACTTTGTCACATACAAACAGTCCCTTGCCAACTTCAAATCCACATTCGCTGCCGCAAAACAAACTCACTTCTCATCCCTCATATCCTCCCTGTCTCACAACCCTAAACAGCTTTTCAACACTTTCAATTCTCTACTCTGTAGAGGACCTCCTCCTTCTCCTCTCTTTTCTGCTGAAAACTTTGCCTCTTTCTTTAAGTAGAAGATTGATAACATCAGAGAAAGCTTTGGCCTGCAGCCCCCTATGCCCTCCTCATAACCGCTCAGCCCTGTTCTTCCAAAGCCAGCTTCTCCACCATGACAGAAGATCAGCTCTCCTCCCTTCTGTCAAGATCACATCTCACCACTTGTACGCTTGACCCGCTCCAGTCCCACTTCATCCCCAACCTCGCCAGAGTTTTCATCCCAGCCCTAACACATCTTTTCAACCTTTCACTTACAAATCGTGTCTTCTCATCCTTCAAACATGCCTCAATCACACCCATCCTCAAATCCTCAAAAAGCCCTCCCTTGGCCACATCGTCTGTGTCTAACTATCGCCCGATATCACTGCTCCCTTATGCCTCAAAACTGCTGGAACGGCATGTCCATCTTGAACTGTCCTCCCACCTCTCCTCCTGCTCGCTCTTTGACAGGTTAGAATCTGGCTTCCGACTGCATTACCCTACTGAAACAAACCTAACTAAAGTCACCAATGACCCACTAACTGCCAAGTGAAAGTGACACTACTCTATCCTCCTTCTCCTCGACCTTTCTTCCGCCTTTGACACTGTAGACCATTCCCTTCTGTTACAGAATCTCTCATCTCTTGGCATCACAGACTTGGCCCTGTCCTGGATCTTGTCGTATCTAACACATCAGATTTTCAGTGTCTCCCTCTCCTACACCACCTCCTCATCTTGACCCCTGTCTGTCGATGTTCTCCAAGATTTCCACCGAAGAAAGAGCTGGGCTTTGTAGTCCGCGCTGACCTCAAGAAACTTTCAGTCCAGTAAAGGGTTAATCAGGTTCTGGTTTATTTGCCTACGCGTTTCGTGGCTTTAAATCTGCCACTTCATTAGGGCTATTACCTGGTAATAGCCCTGATGAAGTGGCAGATTTAAAGCCACGAAACGCGTAGGCAAATAAACCAGAACCTGATTAACCCTTTACTGGACTGAAAGTTTCTTGAGGTCAGCGCGGACTACAAAGCCCAGCTCTTTCTTCGGTGGAAATCATTTATCTTCAGTGGGCTCCTGCAGCGACCATTACCAGGCTCTCTCAGTTTGTTGTGGCTCTCACAACCACCGCAGGTGAGTCACACCGATTGGGGGGACTGGGCTATTTATTAAGAAGATAACGCCCTATGTGCGCTCCCTATTTATCCTTTTTTATGATGTTCTCCAAGACTCAGTTCTGGGACCCCTACTCTTCTCCATCTACACCTTCGGCCTGGGTCAGCTCAAAGAATCACAGTATCATCTCTACGCTGATATCACGCAGATCTACCTCTATGGACCTGACATCACCTCCTTACTGACAATATCTGTCTGCTATTTCATCATTCTTTTCTGCTAGCTTTCTAAAACTGAACATAGACAAAACAGAATTCATCATCTTTCCCCCATCTCACTCTACCCCTCGACCAGACCTATCCATCAAAGTCAATGGCTGCTCACTTTCCCCAGTCCTGCATGCTCGGTGCCTCGTGGTGATCCTTGACTCTGCCCTCTCTTTCAAGCCACATATCCAAGCCCTTGCCACCCCCTGCCAACTCCAGCTCAAAAATATTTCCTGCTTCCGTACATTTCTTGACCAAGAAAGCGCAAAAACACTCGTGCATGCCCTCATCATCTCCCGCCTTGACTATTGCAACCTCCTACACTCTGGCCTCCCCTCTAGAACTCTTGCACCAGTCCAATCTCTCCTAAACTCTGCTGCCCGACTAATCCACCTATCTCCCCGCTATACCCCAGCCTCTCCTCTCTGCCAATCCCTTCACTAGCTTCCTATTGTCCAGAGGCTCCAGTTCAAAACTCTAACTATGCCATATGGCACCGTCTAAAAATCACTAAAGTTGATGAATTCCCAGGCCCGGATGGGATATACCCCAGAGTACTGGAGGAATTAAGTGCCATCATAGATAAACCATTATTTTTAATCCTTAAAGATTCCATAATAACAGGGTCTGTACAGGACTGGCATATGGCAAATTTGGTGCCAATACTCAAAAAGAGGACAAAAACTTAACTTGGAAATTATAGGCCAGTAAGCTTAACCTCTACTGAAGGTAGAATCCTAGAGGATTTTCTAAGAGATGCTATACTGGAGTATCTGAATAAAACTAACCTCATGAACCAATATCAACATGGGTTTACGAGGGACCATTCCTGTCAAATTAATCTGATAAGCTTCTACGAAGAGGTAAGTTCTGGACTGGACCAAAGAAATGCATTGGACGTGTTGTATTTGGACTTTTCAAAACCTTTTGATATGGTGCCACACAAAAGGTTGATACATAAAATGAGAACAATGGTGATAGGGGAAAATATTTGTAAGTGGGTTAAGAACTGGCTCAGTGATTGGAAAGAAAGGGTGGTTATTAATGGAACACACTCAGAATGGGTCACAGTTAACAGTGGGGTACCACAGGGGTCAGTATTGGGCCTGCTTCTTTTTAACATATTTATTAATTACCTTGTAGGGGGCATATACCGTAGAATCTCAATATTTGCAGATTACACTAAACTTTGCAGGGTAATCAATACAGAGGAGGACAATTTTATATTACAGGAGGATTTATGTAAACTAGAAGCTTGGGCTGATAAATGGCAAATGAGCTTTAATGGGGATAAATGTAAGGTCATGCATATGGGCAGAGAAAATAAAGTTATAATTATGTTCTTAATTGGAAAACACTGGGCAAAACTACCTCTGACAAAGATCTGGGTGTATGGATAGATGATAAACTCACATTTAGTGGCCAGTGTCAGGCAGCTGCTGCAAAGGCAAATAAAATAATGGGATGCATTAAAAGAGGCATAGATGCTCATGAGGAGAACATAATTTTACCTCTATACAAGTCACTAGTGCGACCACACTTAGAATACTGTGTACAATTCTGGTCTCCGGTGTATAAGAAAGACATAGCTGAACTAGAGCGGGTGCAGAGAAGAGCGACCAAGGTTATTAGAGGACTGAGGGGTCTGCGATACCAAGACAGGTTATTAAACATGGGGTTATTTAGTTTTGAAAAACGAAGCCTTAGGGGTGATCTTATAATAATGTATAAATATATGAGGGGACACTACAGAGACCTTTTTAATGATCTTTTTACTCTTAGGCCTGAGACGGGGACAAGGGGGCATCCTCTACGTCTGGAGGAAAAAAGGTTTAATCATAATCACAGATGCGGATTCTTTACTGTTAAGGTACCTTTACACGCCGCTACAACAGGATGGATACAATCCGCTACAGGCTACAAATGTAGCTTGTAGCGCCAATATAGCCCGTAGTAGCGGCGTGTGAAGACGGGACGTGACAGCCGGCAACGGATAAATCTGTTTCCGAGCACTGCTCGAAAACAGATGGCTACAAAGCCGATTGCAGCGAGCTGTATCGGCGTGTAAAGAAGCTACAGAAGGGAACTCTGGACACCCGGCGATGTAGCTGCAATGTAGCTAAGGCGTGACCCAGGCTCCGTGTTACCGCGCCCCATCTGCGATCATTGGTGGAAGATGCTGCGTTACGATTGGTAGTCGCTGCATAGGGTGGCATATTTAAGGAGCTGACCAGTCACACTACACAATCGCTCGAGCGTCATGTATTAATCAGCCTCCTGCGATGCCTGCCCAATCATGATGTTCTTGCGTTGTCCTATCAGCGTACGGACGTCTCGTAATCCACAATTGTGACACGCCTATGTGCTGTCCCTGCTGCACCAGGTCCGCCCATATTAGCTTGTTGTAGCGGTGTGTAAATGAGGTACGATGAGCTACAGATGGCTACTTGAGACACCCGGCGATGTAGCTAGTTACAGATGTAGCGTAGCGTAGCGCACCTTGTGGCGGCGTGTGAAGAGGGTGCGTTGACCGTTTGTAACCGTTTGTGCGTGCTCGTGCACGTGAAGTAGCGGATTGTATCCATCCTGTTGTAGCGGCGTGTAAAGGTACCTTAAGAGCAGTGAGACTATGGAACTCTCTGCCACATGATGTTGTAATGAGTGAGTCACTACTAACATTTAAGAGTGGCCTGGATGCCTTTCTTGAAAACTATAATATTAGCGGTTATATACACTAGATTTTTTTTATAGGGCGTTGATCCAGGGAATTAGTCTGATTGCCGTGTCTGGAGTCAGGAAGGAATTTTTTTCTCCAATGTGGAGTTTATTGTTGCCACATGGTTTTTTTTTGCCTTCCCCAAGATCAATATTTTAGGCTATGGGTTGAACTAGATGGACTTAAGGTCTTCCTTCAACCTTAAATACTATGTTACTATACAAAGCCATCCACAATCTGTCTCTTCCATACAACTGTGACATGGTCTCCTAGAACTTACCTACACACAACCTTCGATCCTCTCAAGATCTCCTTCTCTACTCCCCCTCTTATCTCTTTTTCCCACAACTGCATACAAGATTTATCCTGTGCTTCCCCCATACTCTGGAACTCTCTGCCCCAACACATCAGACTCTCGCCCACCGTGGAAACCTTCGAAAGGAACCTGAAGAACCACCTCCAACAAGCCAACAACCTGCAGTGATCCTCAGTCTACTAAACTGTGCACGACCAGCTCTACCCTCTCCTACTGTATCCTCACCCATCTCTTGTAAACAGTGAGCCCTTGCTGGCAGGTTCCTCTCTCCTCCTGGTACCTGTGTATGCCTTGTATTGCTCATGTTTATTGTACTTGTCTATGTATGCCCCTTTTCACATATAAAGCGCCATGGAATAAATGGCGCTATAATACTGAATATTAATAATGTATGCAAAAAGCAATCTTAATGTATGAAACTAGAAAAGATCTAATCAAATAGTCTTTCTTCTTTTAATTGGTGGGATCTACAAAATCACGTGTGAGCGGGAACCACCTCTTTAGCTGTCTACTGTGGCACATTTATGCTGTGATTTCGGATAATCATGGCAAATACAGTACAATGTCAGAAAATCATGGTCTCTGCCTTACATGAGTATTGGAACCTTTGTAGTTCACTTATACAGCAGAAAGGTGATTGTAGGGTCATGTGGGCAGAGCAGGGGTTAATAGCTGATCAGCCATGGTTGTGTCTGCTCTGCATGGCGGTGTACCTGCCGCCGCTTGTTTCCTGAGAATTGCGGCTGTTTCCTCACGTCCTTTCCCCTTCTATTTTTCACTTGTCTTGTACTGCAATATTAAAGTAGACAAGTGTGAAAGAATCTGAGGCAGAGCCGGCATTAGGTGCATGGGCTGACAGGTCACCGGCGGATAACGGACCGTCTCCAGGGGTAGGAGCGGAGAATTCAATGTATGTAAAGGTGTATGTCAGCACGTGAAGGCAGGGTGAGGATCTGCTTACCTAAGTGAAATAATATGTACCCGTGTGGCATATGGCATCAATACATAATTCACTGCTTTAGTGGTACGGGTTGTAGTCAAGAAGCGGCAGTGATAATGAGGTGCCAGGTTAATGTTGCTGTCTTGTGGTATTAATAAGGTAGCACATTTCCATTCTCTTATCAGTAAACAGACATTTATATCTATATTTAATTAATCCTTGCTCTTTTTTTTAACGAAAAGCAACATGGGGGATCTGCTGCACACAGCGAACACCGACGAGATCAGAGTCTGGAGTTGCTATCTAATAGCGGTAGAGTTCAGCTCTTCTATTGTCCTGACGGCATGGGTCCTAGTCACTCCTGACTTCATATATTACTGTTATGTACATAGCATAGAGACACTATCATTATCACTACCAGCTCCTGTCACTAGGGGGAATCACAGTGTAGTCTAAACCCTCACATACACTAGGAAGGCACTTGGGAAGCCATGCAATCTTAAGAGGGGATCTATCACAAGGCGCTTTCCACTTAATCTGAGAGTAGCCTGAAATAGGAATAGCTAAGAGAGGATGAAGGGTTAAAATCTGCGCTGCTGATTAACAAGATGCACAGGATATGAAGACAGGCCAGGTAAGTATATTCCAAGTAGTGTGTTAGGTCTAAGCAATTTAAAGTATAGACTTCTTCTACAGGACAGAAACTACTATAATTCAACATCCTGCAAGTCTTGTCCATCTGCAGCTCGGATTTTAACCCTTCATCTGCTGTTATCTATTTCTGCAGTTACGAGGGTCTGCAGCATCCAGATCTTTGAGTGTGCAATGTGTGCAGAATTATTAGGCAAATGAGTATTTTGATCACATGATACTTTTTATACATGTTGTCCTGCTCCAAGCTGTATAGGCTTAAGAGCCAACTACCAATTAAGTAAATCAGGTGATGTGCATCTCTGTAATGAGAAGGGATGTGGTGTAATGACCTCAACACCCTATGTAAGGTGTGCTTAATTATTAGGCAAATGCCTTTCCTTAGGCAAAATGGGTCAGAAGAGAGATTTGACGGGCTCTGAAAAGTCCAGAATTGTGAGATGTTTTGCAGAGGGATGTAGCAGTCTTGAAATTGCCAAACTTTTGGAGCATGATCACCGAACAATCAATCATTTCATGGCAAATAGCCAACAGGGTTGCAAGAAGCGTGTTGGGCAAAAAAGGCGCAAAATAACTGCCCATGAATTGAGGAAAATCAAGCGTGAAGCTGCCAAGATGCCATTTGCCACCAGTTTTGCCATATTTCAGAGCTGCAACGTTACTGGAGTAACAATAAGCACAAGGTGTGTTATACTCAGGGACATGGCCAAGGTAAGGAAGGCTGAAAAACGACCACCTTTGAACAAGAAACATAAGATAAAACGTCAAGACTGCGCCAAGAAATATCTTAAGACTGATTTTTCAAAGGTTTTATGGACTGATGAAATGAGAGTGAGATGGGCCAGATGGATGGGTCAGAGGCTGGATCAGTAAAGGGCAGAGAGCTCCACTCCGACTCAGACGCCAGCATAGTTGTTGATCAATAATAATAAAAATAATCATCTAAAATACAACTTGCCTAATAGTTCTGCACACAGTGCATTCCTGTGGTTCTAGGTACACACACCCTACCATGGCAGCACCCAGCAATTCAGTATAACTGATTTTCTAACAGATAAGACGCTATTGTGCTTGTCTTTCATTTAATGTCTAGACTGAAATTAGGGCAGAGACCCTTATTCCAATGCTGTGTAACTTACTGATCTACTTACAGGAGATTATGACTATAGGACTAGTAAACCTGCTGTCATGTAGTCTTCTATATTCATGAGCTCTGTATAACCCAGGAACTCATGTGAACACAGAAAGAATCCCAAATCATAATATTCACACAAGTCATGTAAATGAGATTAGTGCCGAACACTGGCACACAGCTAAGTACAAGAATGCCGTCCAACACTATTCACAGGATATACAGCTCCATAGTCAGCTATATACAGCTCTGTTCACTTCTTACAGGCCCCATATGGGGTTCTATATGAATGGCTATTCTTTTCCAGCAGCAAAACCTTTTGGAGAAAAACCTCTGTAGTAATGGCATCTGATGAAGTAGGACATGTGTTCTACAAGAATTTGGCAGAAAACAAGGCATAATATGACCTTGTGCACGAGGCCTTAGGTAAAGCCCTAGTGACTATGGTGTAATGGCCAACCCTTTGTTCTCTTGATGAGATATCAGTGGAGAATTTATAGAACCGTTTATGCCAGTTTTCTGGCTTTAGGCTAAGTGCCCACTGTGCTTCTTTTTTGTGCTGCATTTATATGTGCACAAATGCAGTCAAAGCAGCACAAACCTATTGCTCTTGTGTTGGTTGCATTTGTGCACATATGAATTAAGGGGACACAAAGACAGACACACACAAAGACAAAGACAGACACACAGACACTTTCTCACCCTCCAATGAGCCCACGGTGTCCGGTGATATCTTCATTCCAGGCACCAGGAGAAGTGACTGAAAGACCTGTGGTTTTTGTCCAATCAGAGGCTGGCCATGGGACGGATTGAGTCACATGGCCAGCCTCTGATTGGACGAAAACCACAGGTCTTTCAGTCACTTCTCCCGATGCCCGGAATGAAGATATCACCAGGAATTAATGTGGGATTGATGGGGAGGTAAGTATAGCTCTGTTTTTGTTTTGGAAATCGCAGGGAAAACGCACCACAGATGGACTGTGGGAATACCCATTAGTTTGTGGTGCTTTTTTCTGGGGGTTAAAATACAGTCTATGGGGAAACGCAGCCCAAAAACAGGCATGTTAATTGCAATTTCTGCACCAACAACGCACATAGTGGCACAGCTTTTGTAAAATCACATAGACTTTTATTACAAAACTGTGGGTGCTGCATTTGGTTGCAAGAAACGCATGCAAAAAGCAGCAAAACGCACAATGGGCACATAACTTTAAAATTATCAAAACATTTTCCACAAACCACTTGCGTACAAAATTGGAGATTTTTTTTTGCTAGATCCTCCACTTTTGGAAAAATAGGTGTTTATCAGGAAGGCCTTGTGGTTTACATTTTCAGTATATAACAAGTAGCAGCCCTAAAATGCGCCAAAATCATTAATAGACATATGCCCCATTTAGACCATTTACTCTAGTTGACTTTTTATTTAAGAGATAAGAAAAGCTACTCTTGATCAACTGCCTCAGAAAGGTTTCAATACATGATCCACGATGGTCATCTTTACCTGGCGGTCCTGTAAACTGGAACAAAATGTGGCTTAGACCAACCTTTGGTCAAGATAATTCATATTCCTTATATTTAATAACTAGTCCAATAGACTGTTTAGGAATTGTAAGAATATCAGACATACTCGATAGCCATACTATTATCTGCTATACAGCAAAATGTAAAGGTTTGGCAACCTGGTGAAATGACTATTATTGTGATCAGTTACTCAAGTTGAAGATGAAATAATCTCTAAAAGGCATCAAGTTAAAGATGACATATTGTCTTTGTATTTTAGGCAAAAAAATATTATCTTTTACATTATAAATAATTACAAAAAATTATATAGGCCAATAACAAAATAACACCTCCTTTGCAGTATCACAGCTGTAAACATTTTGTAGCCAGACAGAGTCTTCCAGCTTGTTTCAGGTGTTCATCCATTCTTTCTTGGAAAGACTCCAGTTCTGTGGTTCTGCTTATCTTCCAGTTCTGTAGTTTTCTGTCTTATCTTCCGTTCTGTGGTTTCTGTCTTATCTGTGATTCTGTCTTATCTTCCAGTTCTGTGTTTCTGGCTATCTTCGTTCTGGATTCTGGTTATCTTCCATTCTGTGAGTTTTCTGCTTATCTTCAGTTCTGTGAGTTTTCTGCTTATCTTCAGTTCTGTGAGTTTTCTGGCTTATCTTCAGTTCTGTGAGTTTTTGGCTTACTTCCAGTTCTGAAGTTCTGGCTTATCTCCATCGAAGTTTTCGGCTTATCTTCCGTTCGTGAGTTTTCTGGCTTATTTCAAGTTCTGAAAGTTTCTGGCTTATTTCCAGTTCTGAGAGTTATGCTTATCTCCAGTTCTGAAGTTTATGGCTTATCTTCCAGTCTGTGAGATTCCTGGCTCGTCTTGCATGCATTGCCATTTTTTTTTGTCTAACACAGATTTTCAATGATGTTCAGATCAGGACTGCGGAGCCATTGTAACCTTCAGCTTGCACTTTTGAGTATCTATTTGATTTGAAGTGTGTTTTGGATCATACATTTGTAGAAGCCACTCTGTAAAGGTTTGCACCCATGGTAAAGTGACTATTATTGGTATTACAAGTATAGATGAAATAATCTCTAAAAGGCATCAAGTTAAAGTCAAAATTGTCTTGTAATTTTAGGCAAAAAAATATTTATCATTTACATTATAAAAATTACAAAAATTTATATAGGCCAATAACAAAATAACACCTCCTTTTGCAAGTATCACACTTGTAAACACTTTTTGTACCAGACAAGAGTTTTCCTGCTTGTTTCAGGGTGTTCATCCATTCTTTCTTGGAAAAGACTTCCATCTGTGAGTTTCTGGCTTATCTTCCAGTTCTGTGAGTTTTCTGTCTTATCTTAGTTCTGTGAGTTTTCGTCTTATTCTGTGAGTTTTCTGTCTTATCTTCCTTCTGTGAGTTTTCTGGCTTATCTTCCAGTTCTTGGTTTTTGCTTATCTTCCAGTTCTGTGATTTTCTGGCTTATCTTCCAGTTCTGTGATTTGGTTTTCCTTTGGTTTCTGGCTTATTCTTTCTGTAGTTTTCTGGCTTTTCCTTCTAGTTCTGGCTATCTTCAGTTTTTGCTTATCTTCCAGTTTGTGAGTTTTTGTGCACAATCTTCCAGTCTGTGAGTTTCAGGGTTTCATTCCATTCTTTTCTGAGACTTCCAGTTCTGGTGATTTTCTGGCTTATCTTCCAGTTCTGTGAGTTTTCTGCTTATTTCCAAGTTCTGAAGTTTTCTGGCTTATCTTCCAGTTCGGAGAGTTTTATGGCTTATCTTCCAGTTCTGTGAGTTTTTGGCTTATCTTCCAGTTCTGTGAGATTTCTCGTCTTATCATTCCAGTTCTGTGAGTTTTCTGGCTTTCTATCCATTCTGTAGAGCTTTTCTGGCTTATCTCCTTTTGAGTGTCTATTGTGAGTTTTGGTCTAGTTGTGTTTTGGATCTATCCATTCTGAGAGTTTTTCTGGCTTTATCTTCACTAGTTCTGTGAGTTTTCTGCTTATCTTCCATTTCTGTGAATTTTCTGGCTATTCTCCAAGTCTAAGAGTTTCTGGCTTATCTTCCATTTGAGCAGTCTTTATCTTCCGCACCTTGTATGAATTTATCATGGCTTATTTCCAAGTTCTAAAGTTTACTGGCTTATCTTCATTCTGTGATCTGAGCTTATTTTAGTCTGCAAGCGTTTTTGTGCTTTCCACACGGCCTGTGAATATGTCATCGCTCATCATTGGGCAGTTTTTAGACAAGATGTGTCTGTGCATCAAGGGTGAAAGTAAACTTATCTTTGAGCAGATTTTGGCTAGGTTGCATCAATTACCATGGGGAAGCCACCTCTTTTGCTATTCCTTAATGAAAGCTGCGATCCACGGTAAGAATTTTATGCTATTACAATACGCTCTTATGGACACAAGGATGTGACTGAGAATGATCCACTTGTGCAGAGTGACGTCAGTTAAATGAGGGGCCTGGGGAGGTGCTCATGTCTTAGAAAAGACCCTGCGTCATTAGGTTCCTCCTTTATAATGGGGTTAAAGATGGGAGTAAAATGTTCTGTTTCCTATTTTAGAATTCCAATTGCTCTTTTCTCTGCACACATACCTTTGATCATAGTGACCTAAGAGTTTTATTTTAACCTCATCGGTTCACATGACTTGTTTACAAAATGCATCATGCTTGTTTAGCTGTTCTTTTGCATACTTCTGATGCTGAATTTTATGGTGAGGATGCAGGAGAGGTTTCCTTCTGATGACTCTTCTATGAAAGTCATATTTGTGCAGGTGTTGCTGAACAGTAGAACAATACTATAACTTCAGAGCCTGCTAAATCTTCCTTAAGAACTTTTGCTGTTAAGCGGGGTTCTGATTTTCTTCCCTAGCATTCCAACAAGCAGCTCTCACTGAAATTTTGCTTGATCTTCCAGACCTTATTTGTAACTCCACTGTTCCAGGTAACTGCCATTTCTTAATTACATTTCGAACTAAAGACAGGGCAACTTGAAAACGTTTTGCTATCTTCTTATAGCATTCTCCTACTTTGTAGGCCTCTGTCATTTTCATTTTCAGAGTGCTAGGCAGCTGCTAAGAAGAAGCCATGGCTACTGTTTCTAGCACAAGGTTAGAGGAGGATGAGGTCTTATAAACCTGTTACATTTTCATCACCTGGCCTTTCCTAATAATGATAGTGAACTAGCTGTAACCCTAACAGGCTAATTAAAGTCTAAAAATTGCTCAGTTATCTGAACACACAAATCTCAGAGGGTGTCCAAACTTTTGCATTGACCCTTTTTTCCTTTTTGTAATGTTTAAAATGTATAAGATATTTTTTTTCCTAAAATACAAAGAAAATGTGTCATCTTTAACTTCATGCCTTTTAGCATTTTATGCATTTCATCTTCAACCTTCTTCACCTTTTTATGCATTTCATCTTCAACTTGCTTAACTCTTCAGAATAACAGTAGTTTAGACCAGGGTGCCCAAACCTTTACATGCTGCTGTACATCATACTGCCTGGTCATGGCATACAGAACAGTTTTAGGACGAAAAGAGAAAATGGGCAAAAGGTTGAGGATAACAGAAGCTGACATGAGTGACAAGGGACGGCGTATCTCTGTGAGCCCGTTCTGTGTTGGTATGACTATGCCAAGCAGCATGTATTTTTCCTTTCACCCAAAGACAGAGAAATGATATTTATGTATTTATTGTGCATCCTATTTACCAGTCTTTTTGCATTCATGTCTGTTGTTTAAAAGCCAAATCCTGCCAAAAAAGCTTTGTATATCAAACCCACAGAGACTGACTCAAAAGGAGAGATAATTGCACAGCAGAATCAGTCGTTTTACGATCTCTAGATTTCTGTAAATATTCCCACTGGCATCGCATCAGATTTGTTTTTTACTATTTAATCATAGGCATTAGTAATATTTTGAACCATATCATTGGCCATTTCCAGCTAGGCGCAAAGGGTTTCTAGTTCTGAAGATTAATTAATAAATCACAAACAAATGCTTGGTCATCTTCTTATTAACAAACAGACCCTTGGAGCGTACACTGGCTGGAGAAATAAAACATTACACTTTTATCACGTAACTTATTGGAGTTGTTTTTGCATTGAATATTTTCAAGCTCGTTAAGACAACCTGTTTACTCCAATCATCAGCATGCAGTTCGTCATTTCACCTGTGGAGGCACTATAAACAAATGAAATATTTCTTGCTAGGCTTTACTATATCAACATTACATGGAAAAGGGTTAAGATTAGTGATGAGCGAGCATGTCGGCGCTACTGTTATTCGCATGAGTATCCCAGTACTCGGCATTCTCGGCGAGCACCGAGTACCGCCGAGATGCTCTGGACTCGTCACTAATAAATATTGATCTGACACAATTACACAGCTCCCTTCAGTGCACACAGTGAGCTGCACCTCACAGAGAGCAGATTTACTATTAGGGTCTCTCTGGGGGCCACAGCAAGGTGTTATATGCTGTGATGATTTGAAAAAGCCCACCCTCCGCCTTTGACAGAAACACTCGTTTTATAACGGGAAGTCTATGGGCGGAGCCTGTCACTCATTGACTTACATTGAGCTCGGTCTCTGGCCGAGTACACGAGTATCTTGAGATGCTCGTCCCGAGCATCGAGCACCCGAGCATTTTAGTGCTCGCTCATCTCTAGTTAAGATATCAGACTATTCATTGTTATCATTTATAGTCAGCAAACCTACCGCAAAGCAGGGAAAGAAGAAATAGTTTGTTTTACAGCAATCATTATTTCCCTCCGGTGCTAATAAAATGCATACATGTGGTTTAATGAGTGTAAAATCCCGCCTGCTCTGCATAAGTACCTTTACAGCTGTCAGGTAGAGAATGAATGTTGAATCTTGCTACAGAGAATGATGTAAGGTGACTGTCATCATTATCTAATATACAGTGTAAACTTCAAGGGGCAAATTATCAAGTCTGTTATGTCACTGTTATGGATTCAAAAAGTTGTATATTTTGACGCCTGCCATTTTTGTACAAAAAAATGTGTCTCTTTGCTATCTTACATTGCTCTCATCACATTTAAAAAGTGGTTGTTAAAATGGTCATAACTAGCTTGATGATGGTGTCCAGAAATTAAGCTACAGAACAATGAAATACAGACATCCCTGCATCAGAAGCCAATTGACAGTCCAACATATCTCCAAGGGACAGTTTTCATCCAAAACACATAAAAAACTCTATTGCGTAAAGCCAGGCCATCAGATACAATCAGATATGTTGTAACCCTACAGATAGAGACAATTACCTTGAGGGTCTCAGAAAACCCTTTTTGAATCAGGGCTACCATCCAAGAACAATTGAAAACCAGATTACAAGAGCTGCCAGAATATCAAGGAATCATCTCCTACATTACAAAACTACGGAAGAAAACAACAGAGTTCCTCTCATAGTCACCTACAATCTAAATCTGGAGGTGTTAAGAGGATTTATGTCTTTTTACATTCATTGAAGAATTTTGAGGCCTTGGACCAACCACTAATCAAAGGACAATAAAATTATATGTGACTCTTATCTCGGAACTCTGAATTTACTTCCCCAGCTGTTCTTTCCCCCTCCCAACTGACCACCTGTGTTATGTATTCATTATCCCACGCTGCATTTGTATGTATATAATATATTTGTGGTGATGTGGCCCCTGGCCGGGTGCATCACACAGGTTATCAATGCAGGTCTCTGTTCACATGGGCCGGTTTTCCTGATTGTGTGTGCTGTGTGAAGCCTGTCCGATGTACAGGGGGTTAACAGCTGAAGGGTTTTCATGAGCTGAGTAAAACAGCTGAGTGTGAGTGCTGAAGATCCGATACATTCATGAGCCTAATGAGCGGCTGAACCTGTGGGGATGAGTGCTTTGCTGGGCTAAACCTGAATGGTGCACAGGGGGTTAATCACATCTCAGGTCTGTGTGTGAGTGAAGAGGTGCTGATTGACTCACTGTGTTGCAGCTGTGAGTGAGCAGCCTGGATAAGAACCTGCCAGGTGTCTGAGTGAGGAGAGGACGATGGGAGTCAGAAGTCCAGACCACTGCCATGTGAGGAGGTGCTGGAAGTGATCCATCCCCGGTGGGGGAAGTGATGGGAGCCTGCCAGCTCCATGCTCATGGCACAAAAATGCGTGCATGCCAGCAAGTGTCCAGGACCGAGGACAGCTCAAGGGCCAGGCGGTCATATGTGTGATGAGGACCGAGGATGGCTCAAGGGCCAGGCGGTCAGATGTGCGGTGTGAGAGACCGAGTACGGCTCAAGAGCCAGGCGGTCACAGCCGACTTTGGGACTGACTGAGTGAGTCATGATATGGTCCCGTTGATCCAGATGTAGTGTCCTAGATCCCGGTGGATCCATTGAGGTCTTGTGTGTACTGAGTGACAGGGTTCCTGGTACTATTGTGGGCCCTGAGTAGGTAGCATATTGGTTTATGTAAAATGCCATGAATGCTGTGTCATGCGTGAGTCATAATGGTTATGAAAAAGTGCCATGTGTGATGACTCATGTGCAATAGGATGGGGAATGATCCCTGTCAGGGTGATAGATGGTGATAGCCGTCTTTAGAACCAGACTGAGGTCTGCAAGGGTCGGTGGGTGACGCCTTGAAGTTCTGGGGAAAACGTATGTGAATGTCCTGTAATGTAACGTCATATGGGAATGTCATATAATGCAATGTAAGGATATGCATGTTATATGTGAAAATGGAAATACAGTGTTATGGTTTATGTGTTGAAAGCGGTTTATGACAGAAATGAATAAATCCGCTGTTTTTGTTACGTTGAAATGTAGTCGCTGCTGTCATTTTCCCCGTGCCATGCGGGTTCCCCTGGGGCGCTACCTCACAATATATATATATATAATATATATATATATATATATCTACTCTATAATTGCCGTAGGCATTTTCGTGTCGGCCCCCGAAAACGCCGTGGCTATGTCACTATGTGACGTCACCACGCGCGAGCAATGGCCGCGAAGCGGCCATTGCGTGTCGCTGGCCGAAAATAGAACCAGAGGCCCGGCCACAAACTTAGCGATTTACCGCTGAGGTAGCGCGAGCAATGGCCACGAGGCCATTGCGAGTCGTTACGTCAGCCGCCGCAATTCCCTTTATACTTTGAATGGGGATCCATGCGAGTCGGTGTGTACTACTACTACTACTACTACTACTACTACTACTACTACTACTACTACTACTACGCTGCCGCCCCCCCCCCCTCAATGGCCGCACAGACGACCCCCCCCCCCCCTCAATGTCCCAAAGTCAGCTGTGACCGCCTGGCCCTTGGACACTGGCTGCCATGCACACATCAGCTGGTAGGCTCCCATCACTTACCCACTGAGGACGGATCACTTCCAGCACCTCTTCACATGGCAGTGCTCTGAACTTCTGAATCGTCCTCTCCTCACTCAGACACCTGGCAGGTTCCTATCCAGCCTACTCACTCCCAGCTGCAACCCAGTGAGTCAATCAGCACATCTTCACTCACACACAGACCTGACATGTGATTAACCCCCTGTGCACCATTCAGGTTTAGCCCAGCAAAGCACTCATCCCCACAGGTTCAGCCGCTCATTAGGCTCATGAATGTATCGGATCTTCAGCACTCACAACTCAGCTGTTTTACTCAGCGAGTCGCTGGCCGAAAATAGAACCAGAGGCTCGGCCACAAACTTAGCGATTTACCGCTGAGGTAGCGCGAGCAATGGCCGCGAGGCCATTGTGAGTTGCTACCTCAGCCGCCGCACCTGCCGCAAGTACCCCTATACTTTCTATGGGGATTACCGCAACCGCGCCGCAAGTGTAACGGTTGCGGCGCGGTTGCGGTAATCCCCATAGAAAGTATAGGGGGACTTGCGGCAGGTGCAGCAAGTGCGGTTTTTTAACTTTAATAATAATAAAAATACTAAAAAAAAAAAAAAATAAATAATATAAATAATACACAATAAAATAAAACATAATAAAAAACAACAAAAAAATAATATATAAAATTAATATATTAATTACATTAACTAATTAAATTAAAAAAATTAATCTAATACCCCCCCAAACAGTATTCAACACCCCCAAAAAGTATTGAGCACCCCCCAAAAAGTATTGAACACCCCCCAAAAAGTATTCAACAACCCCCAAAAAGTATTCAACACCCCCAAAAAGTATTCAACACCCCCCAAAAAGTATTCAACACCCCCCCAAAAAGTCCTCACACCCCCCAAAAAGTACTCAGACCAGCTATAACTATTATAAGCAAATTTATGCACGTTCTAGAATCCCGATGCATTTGCATCGGGCTCACAGCTAGTATATATATAATATGTGTGTGTGTGTGTGTGTGTGTGTGGTGTTCCTCCAGAAGTTGTATCATTAAGCCTGATGAAGAGGCCATAGAGTCTGGAAAGCTTGCTTTGCCTTTTCTTAACATCTTTTTAGTTAGCCATTAATATCAACCACTGAGGACTCTCAGATTCTAATATGTTTGTGTTTGCCCAGGTCCCTTTATACTGTATGTTCATTTTATGCACTTTTTAATGTTTGATTAATTTAATGAAGTCTTACTGTTTTTAGCCATGTATATTCCAGTATTGTCTAGGGTCACACATTAGCCCTGGATTCACTAAAAGCATCCGTTTTTCAAGTGCTGAAACCGCAACTATACCGCACTTGCCGCAAGCCCCATAGACATTGCATGGGGCGTGCCGCAGCTGAACCGCAAGTGCGGCTGTTATGCGGTAACCGCGGCAGTTGCAGTTTTTTCACTGCAATTGCCGCGATCAGCGCTTACCGCTGATGTGAAAGGGGCCTTACAATGCCACAATCTAGTAATGTATTGCTTTCTGCTGATAGTTTCCCAAATAGCAATTTGCAGAGTATCATCCTCACATTTAATGTAAATGTAACCACGTGACAGAAGTAACTAGAATAATAACACTGCTTACGGCTCAGTAATAGGGGACTCGGGGAGACGGTGCAAGAAATGATTCACTTTCAGGATGAAAACAAACACACAAGTAAGTAACATGCAGGAAAAGATATTGGTAGGAAACAGGCTTACAGTGGTATGGAAAGGTGTGTGGACCCTTCAGAATTTTACAGATTACAGAAGTCAACAATATTAGCCCTTGAGATTTTTATTGGGAAAATTATTCCATATCACATCTGAGTGGCAAAAGTATGTGAACCTTTGTGTCCAGTTTGTGATCTGTCCCCTTGTGCAACAATAACTGCATCCAAACATTCCAAAAAGTAGAAAGGAGAGAAAGGCCCAATAGGGTCTTATCAATAGCACAGAGGGGGGTGAAGTCAGGCCAAGCCACTCACCTTGCCAGGTTGTAGGAGACACAACTACTGTACAAGTCAAACTGATGCTGTTCACCCAAGGAGAAATAAGCCAAGTGTAAGGAGACTGGGTGGAGAGAGATAAAATCTCCTGAAGAAGTGAGCAGTCAGCACATGAAATGCGTTGAGGCTAATAAAATCTTATATTCCTTGAACCGATCTGGACAACCAATTTTGCTGAACAGCGCGGATCTCTCTCCACCCGGTCTCCTTACACTTGGCTTGCATCTAAACGTTAAAATGTTTCCAGTAGTTACTGAATAGTCCTGTACTTCAGCTTGATGGAATTTTAGCCCATTCCTCACTACAAAACAGCTTTAACTCTGTTATGTTGGTGAGTTTTCTCATATGAACTGCTCACTTCAGGTCCTTCCACATCATTTCTATAGAACTAAGGTCAGGACTTTGGCTTGACCATTCTAAAATTTTTACTTTCTTCTTTAACCATTCTTTTGCAGAATGACTTGTGAGATTTGGATCGTTAACTTGTTCCATGAACCACATTTTCTTCAAATTCAGGTTTGGTGGTATAATTCAGAATTTATAGCTCCATCAATGATGGCAAGCTGTCCTGGCCCAGATGAAGTTAGGCTGGGTTCACATTTGCGGATCCCTCCGCAGCGTTCTGCGGAGGGGTCCGCAATGTGACTGCAGCGGCCGCGAGCTCCTATCTTTATAATGGGAGGGCACGGTGCTGCGCTTGACAGCGCATGACCGTGTGCACCCATTCACTCCCATATGTGATCACACAGTCTCGTCCGCACCAGGGACGCGATATGTTGCGTCCCTGGTGCGGGCGGGAGTGTGTGATTTGTGTGCAGGCATCCGCCTGCGCACAGATCACGTATTGGAGTGAATGGGTGCGTACGGTCATGCGCTGTCAAGCGCAGCACCGTGCATCCCCATTCTAAACATAGGGGCTTGCGCTGGCTGCGCACACATGGCGATTCCCCTCCGCAGAACGCTGCGGAGGGGAACGCCAGTGTGAAGGCAGCCTAAGAGGTCCAAACCATGATACTACCACCACTGTATTTCACGGACCTTTAGTTGCATAGCTGGTACCTTCAGCTCCTTTGTGACCTTGAGAACTATGATGCGCCTTGTTCCTGGAGTGATCTTTGTTGGTCAACCACTCCTGGAACAGGTGATAACAGTCTTGAATTTTCTTTGTTTGTACACAAGTTGCCTGATTGTGGAATGGGGGAGTCTGAATTCTTAAAAGAGATGGTATTGTAACCTTTTCTTGTCTGATGAGCATCCACAAATTGTTCAGTGTTCCTCTAAAATCTCCTTTGTCCATGATGATGATCATGTCTTTAATGCACTGTGGAATTAAAGGGAACCTGTCAGGTGGTTTATGCCTCTCCAGCTATCAGTGTCTGTAGCTGCAGCTTTATAATACGAGCGTAATCATCCCTGTCTGAGCTCAGAGTGTAATGTGAAAGGTGAAAAAAAAGCATTTCTACACTTACATTTCCTTATGTAATGAGGCAGTCAGTCTCCAGCTTCGAGGACAGAGACTGTTTGGCAAGTTAATAGTTAACATTTCAGCCTTATGTTAGAACATGTTGGGAGATCTGATGTGATGTCATAACCATGTGACTACAATAGGCGGAGCTAAGTCCCCATAGAACATAATGAGTTTGCTCACTTAGCTCCACCCACTATGGTCACATGATTGTTACATCACACAGGTCCTTTAGCCATGCAAGTTAATAGTGAGTTAACTATTATCCTGCCAGATAGTCCCCCTCCTCCAAGGTGGGGACTGAAATGTAAGTGTATAAATGCTTTTTTTCACCTTTCACATTACACTATGAGCTCAGACAGGGATGATTAGAATAGGATTATGAAGCTGCAGGTACAGATAGTGATAGCTGGGGAGGCATAAACCACCTGACAGGTTCCCTTTAATAGCGCTATATAAGTCAGTAAAATAAATACGGTAAATAATTAAATAAACCTCCACAAATGTGTTGTAAAGATCAGACTTTTATAGATCACTATTATTTAAATTAAACAGGTTGCCAGCTCCCCCTGATTGTCATCCCATTCATTGAACACACCAGACTAATTTAAACCTATCCTAAAGGTTCACATACTATTTCCACTCACAAACATAAGATATTGGATCATTTTCTTCAAGGAAAAAAAATGACAAATACTAAAGGTACCTTTACATGACGCAATATCGATTCGATATCGCCTGATATTTCATGGGAGCGCGCACGTTTTTGACACTTTTCCAAGATTGCCTTGTAGTTGTCACACGGGGAGATATCGTAGGCAACTCAACTAGGATGATGAAAGCAACTTTCGTTCGCTGGGTATGAGCAACCCAGCGAGCGATATTTATCAATGCAATGAATATGGGAAGTTGCTTTCATTATCACTATTGCGGTGTCACACTGAGCGATCCTACCACATCGCTTATACAAGATCGCCTGATTTAATTGTCTGCACGTAAATCAGGCGATGTCGATCCAGCGATAAATTGCAGTCGCATCACCCTGTTACACGACACGACGCACTCACGATATCAATTGCAATTGACCACACCACGTGACTTTGAGGCAATATTGCAGGCGATATTGCATCGTGTAACGGTACCTTAATAATTTTTGACTCATTAATTTAATTTGGTTCTCTTTACTATTAGTACTTGTGTGAAATTCTGATGGGATCAATGAGTTCCATTATGTGTCAGCTTTTAGATTAAAAGAATAGGTTTGCATTATATTTCTTAGGCCCCTTTCACACTGGCGTTTATTTTAAAATGTGTCAGATCCGACAGATTTACCGCGTCTGCCACCCAACGGCCACACTTGCGGCACCAATCCGGCAAGCCCCATGCATCATGCCGCATCTGCCGCAACCGGCGAAACTGCACTTTCCGCACCCGACCGCAAGCCCCATAGACAATCCATGGGGCTTGCTGAATCGGTACCGCAAGTGCGGCCGTTGGGCAGTAGATGCGGTAAATCTGCCGTATCTGCCACATTTTAAAATAAAAGCAAGTGTGAAAGGGGCCTTAGCTGTAAGAAATGACATAATGGAACACAGATAGATCCCATGATAATCAAAGGGTCTATTGTTTCTGATTGCATTACTTATACAACAGATACATTTTGGACTAGAATTCTGTTTGTCCCTAAAGCGGATCGGTTTTGTGATGTAACAGCGACCTCTCCAGCGATGTCACAGTGTGTGACATGTAGCAGCGATCAGGCCCCTGCTGTGAGGTTGCTGATTCCTGCACATCCTTCAGGACCATTTTTTGGTGCGTGTGACAGCGAGAGACCAGCAAGCAGTGACCTCACAGGCTGGTAACCATGATAAACACCGTGAACCATGATAAACACCGTGAAACTAAGCAGCACGCGCTGCCTAGATACCCAATGTTTATCATGGTTACCAGCGTCCTCCTGCTTACCCAGCGATGTGAAGGTTGGCTCCCTGATCGCTGAGAAGATCTGCCTGTTTGACAGCTCCCCAGTGACCACACAGCGATGTTCCAGCAATATGGGTAGTTGTAGGGATCGCTGAAACATCTCTGTGTGTAACGGCACCCTAAGACAAGGCAGAGAGATGGAATTCCCAAATGCAGGTGTGTACACAGCCTAAATAAACAGCACATTGGGAACAATTGTCCAAAACCCTAGTATACTTTGTGTAACAAATCCTCACAGTGTTTAAAATCTCTGCTTTTAGGGTGCAGTTACACACAGCGATGTTCCAGCGATACTGACAACGACCAGGATGACTGGAACATTGCTGTGTGGTTGCTGGGGACCTGTCAAACAGGCAGATCTCCTCAGCGACCAGGGACCAGGGAGCCACCTCCACATCGCTGGGTAAGCAGGAGCACACTGGTAGCCATGATAAATAGCAGGTATCTAGGCAGCGCGTGCTGCTTAGGTACCCACTGTATCATGGTTACCAGCGTCCTCCCGCTTAGTGCAGCCTGTAAGCGGAAGGACGCAGGTAACCATGATAAACACTGGATATCTAGGCAGCGCGCACTGCCTAGATACCCGCTGTTTATCATGGTTACCAGCGTCCTCCTACTTAGCGATGGTATCCATGATAAACAGTGGGTATCTAGGCAGCTTAGTTACCCGGTGTTTATCATGGTTACCAGCCTGTGAGGTCGCTGATCGCTGGTCTCTCACTGTCACACACAGCGATGCGTGCTGACAAGCGGGAGACCAAGGACCAAAAAATGGTCCTGAAGGATGTGCAGCAATCAGCAACCTCACAGCAAGGGCCCCGTTGCAGCTGCTTTTCAGACACAGCGATATCGCTTGTGAGGTCACTGATTTCAGCAATATCGCTAGCGATATCGCTGTGTGTGTCGTACTCCTTAGGAATTGAAGGGGAACAATTGTCATTTATTTTCTTGGGTTGAAACCGAGCCCTAATCATGTGCCTTTTTCAGACTGTGCTAGAATACAATGAAGAACAAATATCATACCTATTTTCTCCGCAATGAGAATGCTTTATTTTCTGAATTTGGAATCCCAATTTTACCCACCATACATGAGAAAGCACCTATTAATCGAGTGTACATAAATGTGGAAATGCTGGCTTTTGTCTTATGGCTATGATAATAAACTATAGAATGGGATGGCATGACAAAGAACAGCACAAAACCATATTTAAATACATCAGTTAGTCCACTCCTACACAATCTGCATTATTGCAGAGGCTGCTGGGACTTTACAGACTATGACGTTTCATACAAAACCTCAAACACAGTTGGTTCTTCCTTATTGAATAAGATATTTAACTTATTTTTTTCTATTTCACCGTATTTATCTATTTGCTGCTGCAATTTACAACATCAGAGAGAAAGCTAAGGACTGTAGTGATATCAGATCTCCTCCTCCTTCCTATATTGAAATGAATGGTGTCTGGTGCTAGTGAATGAAGCTGGCAAATAACATAGCACACATTTTTAATTCCAGATCTGAAGTCTGAATTTACACGCAATTCCTAAGAGAGATGAAAGTGGATCACTGCTTAAAATATTCATTACAGAACTTGATATACTTGACCTTGCACATTTCCAAGTAGGTACAGTATTGATTCATCATCCAATTCATACAACCAAAGACTAAACTAATATAGCTGTAGTGTTGTTAAAAAAAATTGCATAATGAGTGTTGCAGGATACCAGAAAAACATCAACAATCTAAGGTCATGACAAAGAACGTACACGTACAACCTACTACACATACAGAACATTTATTACTACCATGATGGTCAAAAAACCATTACAATTTAGGACCGAATAAACAAATGACTCTTTAAATTATTGGGCAATATGTTGTACACTATCGATAGAACCTCCTGAGAAAATGTGTAGTTTTGCCTTAGACATTTATAACATATCTACAGAATGTCCAATCTGGATCTCACAACAATCTAAAAAAAAATAGGCCCCCACCCTTTTTTCTGCCTACATTTTCCTATTTTGAGATAGGTGTAGGCTCCAATGTCACGAGAGTGTGTCACGACCTGATATGACCTTGGGGAGATCTGCTATCAGAAGTTCAGAGCACTTAATTGGGTGCAGATACTTTTTGGAGCTTTCTCATCATTTATCCTGAATAGGAGCTTATTTAATTCCATGCAGTGCTGAAGGGGTTAAGGTTTCTTTTCTATCCTGCTGCGATTAACATGTTGTTGCAATGTCAGCTGCAGTCAGTCACTCCCTTCAGCTATATAAACCCACCCCTTACTCTCTCCTATGCCAGATATAGTTCATTCTACGCTGACCTGTGAAGAAGAAACCTGTGGTGATCTTTCCAGTGGATATGGTGGAGTACCTTTCTGGAGAAGAATTGGAGTTCTTTTGTTGTGCCTGTCTCCCTGTGTGCCTTGTTTGTCTTCCTTCCCACATGTTGTCTTTATATTAGTAGTGAGACTCTCTTGCTGACCTGCTCACTAGTCAGGGATAGTCAAGTGTCAGTGAGGCACTAGGCACGTTATCACACACTGGGGGAAGGACCTTTCTAGGGATGTTAAAGAGCTCAGGGATCAGTCACAGGTGAGTTCAGGTGATGACCCATCTACCCTTTCCCTATCATCAGGGCCTTCTTTTACATCTTCACTTTTGTACCCCTCCACTTTTGCTGCTTGTAGGGCGTTCCCTTGCTCTGATGTGACATCCAGACATGCATTCCCATCGCTAAGACATTTATGGAATATCCTAAGACTATACTCTAAATGTCTAAGGTAGAAATACTCCTACAATTTGCTTGTCTCAAAGGCAAGAAGAAGAAATGAGTTCACAAAGCATTAATCAATCAATGGATATAAACTATCTTCTCTAGGTAACCTATAGATGCAAAATGTCTACATGTTACCCTTAATGGGTATTTATAGATAGGAAAAGGTTGTGTATATCTACAGAAAACATCTGGTTTCACCACAAAGGCTGAAATGTATCAGAAAGTATGAGAACATAAGTAAAACACACATTTTCACAAAAAACTTCAAGAGAAACTCAACAAATTAGCAATAGTATTTATGCTAAAAAACAGCCTTCCATTTGCCTTGAATTATTCATACGATGTGTTGGCTTTATAGTATTTGTTACATCAAGTATAAAAATATTGAATCTTCCATCCATTATAAATAATGTATAAAGAGAAATTTTAAGCAAATACATAATAATTCCACAACATTTTTTCGCCATCACCAATGTTTTGGTGTCTCATGTCTTTGTAGTGTCCTTTCAAGAGATTTTCAAACCTAAATATCTAACAATGCAGACTACGACTGCCACGGATGTGATGTCTCGTCGATCCACAATGTAGTCTATTTATGCCACTGAATTGCATGATGATTCTAATGGCTGCTGGACATGGCTTGTCCATTGGTATTTCTCCCACAGCCCCATCTTTTTGTAATGCTAGGGTACTGATAGGATGAACTGACAGCTGACCCACAAATGCAGCATTCCAGACACTCTTTGTGCAAACCATCACGCTAATGCACACCTATAAGGGTCAGGGTGCATTTCACCTGCCTTCTGGCCCTGAAAGGGGGGACTTTGGCACAGCCCTTCCCAGGTGACAAATAGCGGTTGGTGGCTTGACAAACAGGCCACAGGCGGATCAAACACACCAATAAAAACAGGAATAGCAATGCAGATCCAAACAAAGTATAGGGAAACGTTAGGCACAAAGGCGAGACCAAAAAACCAGAGCAAGAGAGCAAACCAGAAGAAGCACACAAGAACTATTAACCTTACTACCCAGGCCCAACTGAAAACAATCAGCACTGAACCAGAGGATATGGCGGGTTTAAATATCCCTCTCAAGGATCACCTGACACTCCTGAGGGTAGGTCCAGTCTCCACCATCAGTACAGAGAGGCAAACGAGGGGGCGAGAAGAGAGGAGTAGAAGGAACCTACCACCACATAGCATTCCGTATCTCCTGGCATCAGCTCACACAAGAGGACCCAGTCTCTCGGGACCACTGAACAGCATCATTGCTGGGAGTGATGACTTCCCACCTCCCATCAATAAGAGAACTTGAAGCAAGTCTCCCAGAGTGCAACAAATATCCAGATCAAGCACCTGCACTCTGAAGGTGACACTCCACCCCACATGGCCAGTTAGGAGCGACAAGTGACCTGACGGAGAGTGGGGGTATGCCCAGAAGTGTGAGGGGCCCACTCAGGTGCAGAGGTATGAGAAGAATTAACAACCTTGACAACTGGAGTACTGCCCCAACACCCAACAACATCCAACCTGCCAGGCCTGACAATGGAATGGGACCAAAAGCAATCCAAAGGAAAAAGCTCAATGTTCAAGAAGAACCTGATAAGATATTCATCCTGCCCAAACTATGGTCAAGATGAATCAGGTTCTGACTGTGTTATCATAACCATCTATAGATTTTACCCTAAAATGCTGCATTTTGTTTAGAGAAACAATAATACGCCTTCATATAGCTATGTGTATATAGTAATGTGCTAAAGTAAACTTCCACTGTCTTACTGGAGACAGAAATGGTTTGCTCCAAATTTAAAGAAGAGAATGAATTCTCAAGTTCAGAATTGAACGGTCGTCTTTTCATCTTCTCTCCATTAGGGGAAGGTTAGAAAGGCAATCATTAAAACGTCTTCCCGCTCTGTCTCTGCAGTTTGGTGAACATACAAAAAAATAAAATGATAGTTTACATAATGATAATCAGCTGCAGTAGGAATTTAGAACCATGTCCTGCTGTAAGATTGGCTCAGTCATTATTAGGCTCACACTCAATAATCGAGGTGCCTAGGATGGAATAATGACTCTATTGTTTTATAAAATCGCAGATATTCTGGGAGAGATTCAGGTAGTTGTCAGTGAATTCAACAGTAACAATGGTCACCGGTACAAACAACACTTGACACTTCCGTAAATGTTCAACTCGGTCTCCAAAGAAGTGAATGAGAGAGAAGTCTATGCTGCAGAGCTGCACTTCCATGAAAACAGGACATTGGAGCTATAATCAGCTATTCTATGTATTCAATAGGTGTAATGGTCTACTATAGTACTGGTGTTAAAGGCAGGCATATCTAAATTAGGTGCAGACAAACAAGGGTTAAAAAATTGATCCAAGGATTATGGAGAATTTGAGAATTGAAAAAAAAATGTTGTGTACGTCTTCAATCAGAAGCTGGACAGACATCTGTCTGGGATGATTCAGAGATGACCCAGGAGGCCCCTTCCACCATTCTATGATTCTATGGCACTGAACTCTCCATGTGTGTACATAAATGGGGGTCAGTACAGTGAGCTAGGTAGGGACTGCTCATTACACAGGACGCCATAGGTCAAAACTTGCCTTTTGTTTTCCTTCCTGCTGTTCCCAGAGTATTCTGTTTATATTTTATTTTACTTTATTTTAATCTTCATGGTTTTTATAAGGGGGTGTGGATAACATGATTCTCTGGGGGGGGACTTAAGGCTGCTCTGCATAATTAACATCTGAGCCACGCCCCCTTGATGAAGAGTATGTAAATTTACAAATTAGCACAATATAAAAAGATGCAGGGTGGATTTTAGAAAGAAAACACATTTTCCAGGGAAGCAGTTGGAATACAATATCAGGAAAAAACTGAACATTTCTGACCTTGTGACAAGCCCACTTTAAAGAACACAAGTACCTATGTAAAGTCTGCATCTGTATGAATAGTATTCTGCCCAACACTGCTACATCTGTAAACTGATGCTATGGAAGTATAATACACAAATGAAAATGTAATTTTTTTTCTACTTTACAGCCATAAAGCCCTTATGGCCACTTTACACGTCCCGATATCGGCGTCCAACTCCGATAAAAAGTCACGTGGTTCGTGCATTGGCCCCGTTATCGTTCATGCGTTGTGTGGTGTAAAAGTCCAATTCGATGCACGAACGATGCCAAAACGATATCGGGGAAGAAATGAGCAGGCTCTCCAATGGCCCGATATTGGATGGACGATGTGGCCGGATCGTTCTGTGTGACAGCCCAACACCGACTTGGAGAGCAACTTCCCCTATTCACTCCCATGTTAAATGATCGTTCCTGGGTCGGCCATACAAGGGGGCGTATACATCGTAGTGGCGTTGCCTGCCGATGTCGCGCTGTGTAACATCTCCTATGCGATCTTGGAATTCTGCCCAGAAAAAGCGCGCTCCCACGTCGTTGTATCCAATATCGGACCAATGTTGGGACGTGTAAAGTGGCCATAATTCACATTTCTACAAATAGAAGTATAATCCCTCGCCACAATATGTTACTACATGGGGGCCAGATTCTTGAACGTGTGCGATTCTATATTAGTACTTATCACAGCGCCAATGAGGAGGGCGGGGGGAGTCCGCTGCTGTGCTCGCCATATCTATGAGCGCTCTCTCTCAGCTTGGGCTGTCTCTACCCCAAGTGCTCTCTCTCCCCTTGTCCTGTCTCTCCCCTATGTGCGCTCTCTTTCCCCTTTTCCTGTCTCACCCCTCTGTGCGCTCTCACTCCCCTTTTGCTGTCACCTCCTCTGTGTGCTCTCTGTCCCCCATTGTGCACTGTCTCACTCATCCCTGTGCGATGACTCTTTCCTTTTGTACATTGAAGAGCAGCCACTCCAGCCTGTGTTGCAGAGTGGAATGCAATTGGGAAGAAATGCAGCAGCAGGATGGGTCCACCCCAAGGCCATGACGGAGCAGACCCAGACACAGGCGATAATGAATGCCTGCACTGCATCCGATGTCCCATTGGGTCATCCTATGACAGATGTCCTATAGGTGGCGCTGTTTTCTTTGACTGATCAACAAACTTGACTGATCAAACTTAGCAGCTTCTTCAAATTCCAGTTTAACTGTAACTTTTCCAGTTTAACTATAATGTACGTGATGTTATAGATTATGCTGTTTTCAAAACAAATTTATAGACACACAGAAAGACAGACTGGATAGGGCTTTTATATTGTAGATAATCTGATATACTCTGTGCTATAGGCTATAATATGAGACTGTGTAGGGTATCTGTCAGGTGACTCCATTAAGTTAAAAAAAGTTTCTTTTACATAGGAAAGTTAAATCAATGAACTCAGTCATGCTAAATATCCATCATACCATACTAAATATTATTACCCATTTTTCAAATGCAGCACCTGCAAATCAATAACTTTCCCAGGAAATAATATTGAATCTTTTGCCCTGCAATGTTAGAAATCCAGGCGATGTCAGCTATGATATCCCTGTGTAGGTGTTGGAAGAACAATGGAGTGACAGGGACCAATATAATTCCTTCTGCTCCTGGAATTGAGAAAGGTCAAGCGAGCGGACCTGGTGATAGACTGCCACCAGCCGCACCATCAATCTCCTCTGTGGAGCAGCTGCAATACCTTCAGCCATGCGGATCTACACAGAATACACAGTGTGTCCACGGTCCTCCAAACAGTGTCCAGTGAGCACGTCCACAGCTGAACACTCCACACCAACCACTCTGTGCAGCTCAGAATATCACACTTACATCAAACTTGTGTACACCATCATCTCATTAGGAAATATGAAGCCGTACAGGGACAGCCATCATCTTACATCATATCATAGCACGCCTGCGTATGTGATGGCATCATTATTCATGCACGATACATATCTGATGGGATCTTTGCTGATAGGTATGTAAATGTGAACGTGAGAAAAGCAAAGTCTCCTAAACAGCAGGTAACTGGGCAGGTGTGACTCCATTCAGATGTATAGTATGATGAAGAGAGGACCTGATCAGGACTGATGTGATGGTGGAGAGGTGCTGGACTGAATGTAGCAGTTCTGAATGTGTCTAGTGTCCTCGTGAGGACCTGATCAGGACTGATGTGATGGTGGAGAGGTGCTGGACTGAATGTAGCAGTTCTGAATGTGTCTAGTGTCCTCGTGAGGACCTGATCAGGACTGATGTGATGGTGGAGAGGTGCTGGACTGAATGTAGCAGTTCTGAATGTGTCTAGTGTCCTCGTGAGGACCTGATCAGGACTGATGTGATGGTGGAGAGGTGCTGGACTGAATGTAGCAGTTCTGAATGTGTCTAGTGTCCTCGTGAGGACCTGATCAGGACTGATGTGATGGTGGAGAGGTGCTGGACTGAATGTAGCAGTTCTGAATGTGTCTAGTGTCCTCGTGAGGACCTGATCAGGACTGATGTGATTGTGGAGAGGTGCTGGACTGAATGTAGCAGTTCTGAATGTGTCTAGTGTCCTCGTGAGGACCTGATCAGGACTGATGTGATGGTGGAGAGGTGCTGGACTGAATGTAGCAGTTCTGAATGTGTCTAGTGTCCTCGTGAGGACCTGATCAGGACTGATGTGATGGTGGAGAGGTGCTGGACTGAATGTAGCAGTTCTGAATGTGTCTAGTGTCCTCGTGAGGACCTGATCAGGACTGATGTGATGGCGGAGAGGTGCTGGACTGAATGTAGCAGTTCTGAATGTGTCTAGTATCCTGGTGAGGACCTGATCAAGACTGATGTGATGGCGTAGAGGTGCTGGACTGAATGTAGCAGTTCTGAATGTGTCTAGTGTCCTCGTGAGGACCTGATCAGGACTGATGTGATGGTGGAGAGGTGCTGGACTGAATGTAGCAGTTCTGAATGTGTCTAGTGTCCTCGTGAGGACCTGATCAGGACTGATGTGATGGTGGAGAGGTGCTGGACTGAATGTAGCAGTTCTGAATGTGTCTAGTGTCCTCGTGAGGACCTGATCAGGACTGATGTGATGGTGGAGAGGTGCTGGACTGAATGTAGCAGTTCTGAATGTGTCTAGTGTCCTCGTGAGGACCTGATCAGGACTGATGTGATGGTGGAGAGGTGCTGGACTGAATGTAGCAGTTCTGAATGTGTCTAGTGTCCTCGTGAGGACCTGATCAGGACTGATGTGATGGTGGAGAGGTGCTGGACTGAATGTAGCAGTTCTGAATGTGTCTAGTGTCCTCGTGAGGACCTGATCAGGACTGATGTGATGGTGGAGAGGTGCTGGACTGAATGTAGCAGTTCTGAATGTGTCTAGTGTCCTCGTGAGGACCTGATCAGGACTGATGTGATGGTGGAGAGGTGCTGGACTGAATGTAGCAGTTCTGAATGTGTCTAGTGTCCTCGTGAGGACCTGATCAGGACTGATGTGATGGTGGAGAGGTGCTGGACTGAATGTAGCAGTTCTGAATGTGTCTAGTGTCCTCGTGAGGACCTGATCAGGACTGATGTGATGGTGGAGAGGTGCTGGACTGAATGTAGCAGTTCTGAATGTGTCTAGTGTCCTCGTGAGGACCTGATCAGGACTGATGTGATGGTGGAGAGGTGCTGGACTGAATGTAGCAGTTCTGAATGTGTCTAGTGTCCTCGTGAGGACCTGATCAGGACTGATGTGATGGTGGAGAGGTGCTGGACTGAATGTAGCAGTTCTGAATGTGTCTAGTATCCTGGTGAGGACCTGATCAAGACTGATGTGATGGCGTAGAGGTGCTGGACTGAATGTAGCAGTTCTGAATGTGTCTAGTGTCCTCGTGAGGACCTGATCAGGACTGATGTGATGGTGGAGAGGTGCTGGACTGAATGTAGCAGTTCTGAATGTGTCTAGTGTCCTCGTGAGGACCTGATCAGGACTGATGTGATGGTGGAGAGTGCTGGACTGAATGTAGCAGTTCTGAATGTGTCTAGTGTCCTCGTGAGGACCTGATCAGGACTGATGTGATGGTGGAGAGGTGCTGGACTGAATGTAGCAGTTCTGAATGTGTCTAGTGTCCTCGTGAGGACCTGATCAGGACTGATGTGATGGTGGAGAGGTGCTGGACTGAATGTAGCAGTTCTGAATGTGTCTAGTGTCCTCGTGAGGACCTGATCAGGACTGATGTGATGGTGGAGAGGTGCTGGACTGAATGTAGCAGTTCTGAATGTGTCTAGTGTCCTCGTGAGGACCTGATCAGGACTGATGTGATGGTGGAGAGGTGCTGGACTGAATGTAGCAGTTCTGAATGTGTCTAGTGTCCTCGTGAGGACCTGATCAGGACTGATGTGATGGTGGAGAGGTGCTGGACTGAATGTAGCAGTTCTGAATGTGTCTAGTGTCCTCGTGAGGACCTGATCAGGACTGATGTGATGGTGGAGAGGTGCTGGACTGAATGTAGCAGTTCTGAATGTGTCTAGTATCCTGGTGAGGACCTGATCAAGACTGATGTGATGGCGTAGAGGTGCTGGACTGAATGTAGCAGTTCTGAATGTGTCTAGTGTCCTCGTGAGGACCTGATCAGGACTGATGTGATGGTGGAGAGGTGCTGGACTGAATGTAGCAGTTCTGAATGTGTCTAGTGTCCTCGTGAGGACCTGATCAGGACTGATGTGATGGTGGAGAGGTGCTGGACTGAATGTAGCAGTTCTGAATGTGTCTAGTGTCCTCGTGAGGACCTGATCAGGACTGATGTGATGGTGGAGAGGTGCTGGACTGAATGTAGAAGTTCTGAATGTGTCTAGTGTCCTCGTGAGGACCTGATCAGGACTGATGTGATGGTGGAGAGGTGCTGGACTGAATGTAGCAGTTCTGAATGTGTCTAGTGTCCTCGTGAGGACCTGATCAGGACTGATGTGATGGTGGAGAGGTGCTGGACTGAATGTAGCAGTTCTGAATGTGTCTAGTGTCCTCGTGAGGACCTGATCAGGACTGATGTGATGGTGGAGAGGTGCTGGACTGAATGTAGCAGTTCTGAATGTGTCTAGTGTCCTCGTGAGGACCTGATCAGGACTGATGTGATGGTGGAGAGGTGCTGGACTGAATGTAGCAGTTCTGAATGTGTCTAGTATCCTGGTGAGGACCTGATCAAGACTGATGTGATGGCGTAGAGGTGCTGGACTGAATGTAGCAGTTCTGAATGTGTCTAGTGTCCTCGTGAGGACCTGATCAGGACTGATGTGATGGTGGAGAGGTGCTGGACTGAATGTAGCAGTTCTGAATGTGTCTAGTGTCCTCGTGAGGACCTGATCAGGACTGATGTGATGGTGGAGAGGTGCTGGACTGAATGTAGCAGTTCTGAATGTGTCTAGTATCCTGGTGAGGACCTGATCAAGACTGATGTGATGGCGTAGAGGTGCTGGACTGAATGTAGCAGTTCTGAATGTGTCTAGTGTCCTCGTGAGGACCTGATCAGGACTGATGTGATGGTGGAGAGGTGCTGGACTGAATGTAGCAGTTCTGAATGTGTCTAGTGTCCTCGTGAGGACCTGATCAGGACTGATGTGATGGTGGAGAGGTGCTGGACTGAATGTAGCAGTTCTGAATGTGTCTAGTGTCCTCGTGAGGACCTGATCAGGACTGATGTGATGGTGGAGAGGTGCTGGACTGAATGTAGAAGTTCTGAATGTGTCTAGTGTCCTCGTGAGGACCTGATCAGGACTGATGTGATGGTGGAGAGGTGCTGGACTGAATGTAGCAGTTCTGAATGTGTCTAGTGTCCTCGTGAGGACCTGATCAGGACTGATGTGATGGTGGAGAGGTGCTGGACTGAATGTAGCAGTTCTGAATGTGTCTAGTGTCCTCGTGAGGACCTGATCAGGACTGATGTGATGGTGGAGAGGTGCTGGACTGAATGTAGCAGTTCTGAATGTGTCTAGTGTCCTCGTGAGGACCTGATCAGGACTGATGTGATGGTGGAGAGGTGCTGGACTGAATGTAGCAGTTCTGAATGTGTCTAGTATCCTCGTGAGGACCTGATCAAGACTGATGTGATGGCGTAGAGGTGCTGGACTGAATGTAGCAGTTCTGAATGTGTCTAGTGTCCTCGTGAGGACCTGATCAGGACTGATGTGATGGTGGAGAGGTGCTGGACTGAATGTAGCAGTTCTGAATGTGTCTAGTGTCCTCGTGAGGACCTGATCAGGACAGATGTGATGGTGGAGAGGTGCTGGACTGAATGTAGCAGTTCTCAATGTGTCTAGTGTCCTCGTGAGGACCTGTCACACGGTCTGCGGTGGACAGATGTGCGCTCCTATTCTATCCTCTGAGTAAACTGTTTCATTATATTGAATTCATCATACAGCTGGTGAGATGGGGGATTTTAATCTAGTGCTATCTTTCATGGTCGTTACTGAAAGGTGTTGGCCACAGGGTAATTATGTAGAACAGCCTAAATACACGCCCCCATAGATTCCCAAGAGGCACGCCCCCTTGTATAGGCCATAATAATTAGCACTAAATAAAATGGTCCATATCTCTAAAAAACAAATCATGGAATACTCAGGGGAGTAGTGTGAATAAAATAAGCCCAAACACTGGCCACTTTTGACCTGACGACACGTCCTCATTAAGCACTGCTACTCTAATTTGATCTCACAAATATAATAATGCTATAGGTTTTCCCTCTTGGACTAGTACTCTTTAGGCTAAGCATATAGGGAATCTGTTGGTAGTTTTTTGCTGTATAATCTGAGAGCAGCATATCGTAGGGAAAGAAACCTGATTCCAGTGATGTATCACTTACTGGGCTGCTTGGTGTCATTTTCAAACAATACTTGTTTTGTCTGATGTAGATGTAGCAGAGCTAAGGGCCGCTTCACACTGCGGCATGATCCGGTCCAGTTCTGTCCAGGAGGACCCAGACAGCTGTGGACCGGATCAGCACACAGGACTGGGGGGGCTAATATGCCCTCCGGTCCTGTGTGCAGCACACGCAGTTCCCTCTGCTGATAAGTCAGGACCGCGGGCGCGGCCGTCCTGACCTGTCAGCGGCTGCAGCTGCGTGCGCTGCACACCGGACTGGAGGGAATATTAGCCCCCCCAGTCCTGTGTGCTGATCCGGTCCACAGCTGTCTGGGTCCTCCCGGAGAGAACCGGACCGGATCATGCCGCAGTGTGAAGCGGCCCTAAGAGCTAATCTGTGTATAACCCCACACACCACTGACTGGCAGCTTTCTTGTGTGCACTATGCATTGTCACCAAGTGCTAATCAGTGGCTGAGGCAGGGTGACGCACATTACCCTGACTGCTTGTTGTATGAGCTGTAGTCTAGTAGTGATAATCTCCTGCTGGGAAAATGCTAACTACAACACAGCCTAATAAGTGATACATCCCTGGATTCAGGTTTGTGGGCCCTATATTATGCTGCTCTCAGATTTAATAGAAAAAATCTGCTGAAAGATTCCCTATAAAGAGTATTTATCAGCACAAAATGACTGCTCAAACCAAGCACAGGTGCTCCTTGCATCCTTAATGTTGCCGAGCAGTTCAGTGTGACTACCTATTTGTTCTTGACAGCTTTGGCTTTATAGAAATGATAGACTAGCAGAAATAGATAGAACAAAAGCACTGAACACCAAGTGCTTGGTTTGAATAGTCAATGTGTGCTGACAGACTCCATTTAATGTCTGGGAGGACCAAGCAGTTGTGGGTGAGGGACACTCCTGTAAAGGAATTTTCCACTTTAATTGCAACAAAAGTGAATAAAGGAATACGGGACTGATGGATGTGCACACAATGGTGAAGTTATAATCAGTAGTTTACCTCATGTATAAAACACAAATGTACGGATATGTATGTAAATCTAATGCATAGATGGTCCTCATGTTCATACATATGTATAACAGCAACACACAGGTTCATTAAGAGCAGCTATTGCTAATGCATATGAACATAGCCCATTCATGGCAGTACATGCATTGTTTAGGGCAAATAACCTTGACAGAAAGGTCTGCCATTGTAATTGGCACGTTATCCTGTATTACAGATGAATTATTTACCACGCACTTCACATAGGAATGCCTTTTTGCTTAAGGTCCTGACACATTTCTACCACAAATACACCCTGTGCCGCAGTTATTATCAGCTCCACAAGGACCTGGAAAGGCTTTACTCTAAAATTACCATTAAAATGTCACAAGCAAATCCTTGAGCTGATGGGAATGCCTCAGAGCCCTGTCCTGGCAGACCAACTCCTGTGTTATTACCACACATCAGTCACAGCAGGGCTGGGATCTGTATTGCACATATGTTGTTGCCTATTTGGCCCCCTTCACATGTGTGCGTATAATGACACACGTGTGGCACGGTCCTTTTCGACCATCCGTGTGTATGTGTGTGTCATCTATGTATTATCTATACGTGTGCGAACTGATCTAAAGTGTGGGACATACGTGTGACATCAGTGTGACACGTACCAGAAAAAAATGCATGACACTTAAATTAATGTTTTTTATGTGTTAAAGATGTGCAAACATGGATAGGTAACAGATAGATAAATAGATAGATAGACAAGAGATAGATAGTAAATAGATAGATGGATAAGAGATATCTAGATAGTTAGATAGCCTGCAGAGCTTTCTATTTAGCCAAATAAATATCGTATTTTTCGCTTAATAAGTCGCATCGTATTATAAGACACACCCCAAATTTGGTGAAGGAAAAGAGAAAAAAAATAAATTTTAATGTTAAATGGGGTCAGCCTTCTAATGCCAGTGTCCGTCTTACAGTCAGTCTGTCCCTCATCCTGGTACATAACCCCCCATACTGGTATATATGTCCTCATCCTGGTATACGAGTATACGTTCCCCAACCTGATATATTTGTCCCCGATCCTGGAATATAGCCCCCCATCCTGAATATGGCCCCCTTGTGCTGGCCCATATAGCCCCCCTCTGTGCTGCCATATATAGCCCCCCTTGTGCTGGCACATATAGGCCCCCTGTGCTGGCACATATAGCCCCCCTGGGCTGACACATATAGTTCCCCTGTACTGGCACTTATAGTTCCCCTGAGATGGCACGTATCCTCCTGTGATGGCACATAGCCCCCTCTGTGCTGGATATGTCCCCCCTGCCCATTCTGGATATGCCCCCCCATCACTCTACATGCCCCCCCTGCTGGTGCACACACAGTAAAATAATAAATGCTGTTCCTCACCCGCCGTTGCTGGCTGCAGTGAATATTACATGATCATAATGAGTGGGGGCACGTGACCACGGGCTGCCTGTGCAGGCTGATACAGCCCGCTTCAGCTCCCAGACACCACTCCAAAGTGCTCCCCCTCCCCTATAGTACAAAACAGTAGATTCAGATGATAAAATGCACTTCCACTTTCCCCAAAAGTGCCTCATAATAAAAAATAAGGTAATTAAAAAAAGCGATGTGGGCCCCCTTATTTTTGGTAACCACTAAAGTTAAAGCAGACAGCTGTGAGCTGATATTATCAGGCTGGGAAGGTCCATAGTTATTGGGCTCTTCCCAACCTAAACGTACCACCTCCAGAAAGCTTGTTGTCAGAAGGAAGCATGAAGGGCTCTAAAATGTCCTGGTAGACGGCAGAACTGACTTTGGTCTTGATAAAACACAAGTGGACCTACACCAGCAGATGACATGGCTCCCCAAACCATCACTTATTGTAGAAAGTTCACACTAGACCTCAAGCAGCTTGGATTGTGGCCTCTCCACTCTTCCTCCAGACTCTGGGACCTTGATTTCCAAATTAAATGCAAAATTTACTTTCATCTGAAAACACCTTGGACCACTGAGTAACAGTCCAGTTCTTTTTCTCCTTGGCCTAGGTAAGATATTTCTTGCGTTGTCTATTGGCGATGAGTGACCTGATACAAGGAATGTGACATTTGTAGCCCATGTCCTGGATGTGTCTGTGTGTGGTGGCTCTTGAAGCACTGACTCCAGCAATAGTCCACCTTTTGTGGATCTCCCCAAAATTTTTGAATGGCCTTTTCTTAACAATCCTTTCAAGGCTGCGGTTATCCCAGTTGCTTGTGCACTTGTTTCTACCACACTTTTTGCTTATACTCAACCTTCCTTTAATAGGCTTGGATACAGCATTCTGTGAACAGTGAGCTTCTTTAGCAATGGCCCTTTGTGGCTTACCCTCCTTGTGGAGTGTGCCAATGACTGCCTTCTGGACATCTGTTAAGTCAGCAGTCTTCCCCATGATTGTGTAGCCTACTGAACCAGACTTAGCAAGCCTTTGTAACTGTTTTGTGCTAGTTATTCTAATTTTCTGAGATAATGACCTTTGAGTTTTCATTGGCTGTAAGCCATACTCATCAACATTAATAGAAATAAACACTTGTACTGTGTACAATTCTGGTCTCCGGTGTATAAGAAAGACAAGACATAGCTGAACTATACCGGGTGAAGAGAAGAGCGACCAAGGTTATTAAACTTGGGGTTATTTAGTTTGGAACAACAAAGGCTTAGGGGTGATCTTATAATAATGCATAAATATGAGGGGACAGTACAGAGACCTTTCTAATGATCTCTTTACTCTTATGCCTGAGACGGGGACAAGGGGGCATCCTCTACGTCTGGAGGAAAGAAGGTTTAATCATAATCACAGACGCAGATTCTTTACTGTAAGAGCAGTGAGACTATGGAACTCTCTGCCACATGATGTTGTAATGAGTGAGTCACTACTAACATTTAAGAAGAGCCTGGATGCCTTTCTTGAAAAATATAATATTACTGGTTATATATACTAGATTCTTTGATAGGGCATTAATCCAGGGAACTAGTCTGATTGCCGTATGTGGAGTCAGGAATTCTTTTCCCCAATGTGGAGCTAGTGCTGCCACAAGGGTCTATATACCTGTCCCTGCACCATGCTAGTAGATTTCTAGGCATCCCTTTGTGTTTTTAAATCGATATAGTAAAGTTTAGAAAAGTTGTTTTTATACCTTATGATGTGCGGCGTTCCTTTCTTGTCCTCCCCGCCGCCTGCTTGTTACTTATTCACTGCCCTATGGGCGTGCTACAGAGCAGGGAGACTGTGCGTGTCATGTAAGGGACGGTAAAGCCGCTATGATGCAAATCGCGTCATATCCGGCTTTACCACGTCAGTACACCATTAGGGTGTACTGCCGACCTCGCGATGCCGAGTGCGCATACGCGAGGTGTGTTCACTGTACACATAATGGGTGTACTGACATGGTAAAGCCGGATATGACGCGATTTGCGTCATCGCAGCTTTACCGCCCCTTACATGACACGCACAGTCTCCCTGCTCTGTAGCACGAAATAGGGGCGTGAATAAATAACAAGTAGGCGGCAGGGAGGACAAGAAAGGAACTCCTTTTGCGGCTTCTCAAATAATGAGAAGCCGCACATCATAAGGTATAAAAACAACTTTTCTAAACTTTACTATATCAATTTAAAATCACTAATGGTACCTTTACATGCCGCTACATGGATGGTGGAAACAACCGGATACATGAGAGAAATGTATCTTGCACCGCCAAATCAACCCGAGGTAGCGGCATGTAAAGACGGTTGTTTCCACCCGTCACTTGAGGCACCTGTTTCAGAGCAGAGCTCAAAAACAGGTTGATTTCAAGGCGATGGTTACGCCTTGTATCGGCGTGTAAATAAGGAACAGGAGGGTTGTTTCGACACCATGCTATCTACCTGGGGCGTGACACAGGCTCCGGGAAAACGCCCCCCTTCAGCGATCATTTGGAGGAAGCTCCTGCGTTACGATAGGTAGTTGCTGCATAAGGCGGCATATTTAAGGAGCTGACCAGTCACACCACACAATTGCTCGAGCGTCATGTATTAGTCAGCCTCCTGCGATGCCTGCCCAATCATGATGTTATTGCTTTGTCCTATCAGCGTACGAAATTCTCGTAATCCACAATTGTGGCACGCCTATGTGTTGTCCCTGCTGCCTTTGTTCCGCCCATATTACCTTGTTATAGCGGCGTGTAAATGAGGTAAGGTGAGCTACAGAAGGTAACTTGTGGCAACCGGCGGTGTATCCAGAGATAGATGTAACCTACTGTAGCGCACCTTGTTGCGGCGTGTAAAGGTGGTGCGGTTACCGTTTTCAACGGTTTGTGCGTGCTCGTGCACGTGAAGCACCAGGTTGTTTCCACCATCCTGTAGCGGCGTGTAAAGGTACCAAAAGGGATGGCTAGAAATCTATTAGCTTGGTGCAGGGACAGGTATATAGAGGCTGGGGGTACATTTTTCGAGGTCAGGTTCCCTTTAAGGTCTTTCTTCAACCTTAAATACTATGTTACTATGTAAATAGATCACTTTGTTTGTAATGACTCTATATAATATATGCGTTTCATTTTTTGAATTACGAAATGTAATTATTTTTTTGATGATATTCTAATTTATTGATATGCACTTGTATATTGGATGAATGGGCATATACAGCCTGGCCACTTGAGGAATGTGCACACGTTAAAGCGAACCTGTCACCCCCCCTGGACATCAAAAGCTAAAATAGCCACCTTCTGCAGCACTAAGGCTGCATTCAGAGAAGGTGGCTATAGGCTTTTGATGCCCTATATTCACTCAAATATGAACTTATATAACTGCTTACACTTAAGACGACCTAAGACCGGGAGGCGGGGTTTCGCGCTCCTTCGACCTGCCCCCTCTTGTCAATCAGCCTGGTCGCCTGCTGCTGCCTCTCCTCACAGTCTAGCATGAACGCGCGCCTCCGTTCTCCTCTATTGCGCCGCGCATGCGCTGTGCGCGCAGCCCGATGACTTCCTGGACACCCGGCGCACAGTGCATGTGCGGCACCATTGAGGAGAACGGAGGCGCGCGTTCATGCTAGACTGTGAGGAGAGGCAGCAGCAGGCGACCAGGCTTATTGACAAGAGGGGGCGGGTCGGAGGAGCATGAAACCCCGCCTCCCTGTCTTAGGTCGTCTTAAGTGTAAGCAGTTATATAAGTTCATATTTGAGTGAATATAGGGCATCAAAAGCCTATAGCCACCTTCTCTGAATGCAGCCTTAGTGCTGCAGAAGTTGGCTATTTTAGCTTTTGATGTCCAGGGGGGGGTGACAGGTTCGCTTTAAGTATTTGCAGCAAAAATTTCTGCACCATTGCTGCATCTCTTGCCAGGAAAAACATTACGGGCACATTTTTTTATATATTTTTCACATGCGTTTTTGTTGCTGACTTTCCCTACCAATTAGTATAGGTGAAATCTGGAGCAAAAATGCTGAAAGTATTAACATGCTGCACCAAATCTGCAAGGAGAAAATAAGCAACATTTGTATGGCACTTCAGGAATCCCATTATACTTTACTGACACTAGGAAATCCTTCAGGTTCTGTAAAAAAAAAGGCACGGAAAAATATGACAAAAATACAACATGTGCCCAGACCCCATAGTTACAACTTCTTGTACCTACCTAGTATGGGAATAGGAGGTAGGGCTCATTCAGATGTCAATGATTTTTTTCTTACGCATAAACAGTCTGATTTTCATTAATGTTTTTGATCCGATTGCCATCAGTTTGGTCAGGTTGTCAGCTTTTACCTTCAGGGTTTCATTAGCTTTAGTTGTATGTGAAAACTGAGGGAGTTTCTTAAGCTTCTCCATCAAACAGTCCTTTAATAACAGATAGCACATACTGGTGAGTTGGATTCAAGATTTGGGTCAAATTTGAAGAAGTCTCCATGATTCTGTGTGGACACAGGTCAGCCAATATACACTAACATGTGAACATCCTATGATAAGTACGAGATCTATCCGGATGTCTGAATGAGGCTGTATGGTTATGGATTAAACCACTAACCTAACAACTGGACGAATCTGAAGATAAAGTAACTACAATCATACTATCATGTCCGATATGTTTATGGATCAATCATAATAAAATGATTTGACAGATGACTTATTTAGGATCCTTTGTATCTGTCATTGGTACTCTGAAGCCAGTAATCATGATAACAAGTTTACAGCTCAGCAATCTTTTATCAAGTAAGTGGAAAGCTTTTTATGAGTGCAGAGCAGTCCGGACACGAGAGGGTTAACAGACGGATGCAGTTAGCAGGTAAAGTCGCGGTAAATTGGTGGCATGCACCTTTTTAAATCAACATCTGGATGGAAAGGAATTTCATTATATGTGCCCTTTCGGAAAGCTCAAGAAGTAATATTGCTGTGGTAATAGTCAATATCACATTGCAATTTCTTCTTCCCTGTCACCATGAAATGCCAGAAAACACTTTGGTGCCCTTGCATCGCTCAGTCGTCTGCTTCATCTTTCTCATAAAAATTGAAGTGTCTCTAGCTTTATATTCCTCATAGCCTAACGAATCGTACCATCCTGCCATTTTAATCAAAGATTTCAATGCTAATGTTTTTAGATACATATATACATATCTCCATATGCAAGAGAGGTCAAAAGAGTGAGATTCTGTTTCTTTATGGTCTGCTCAGCCCAATTACCTCTATACATATAGGGAAACTGGGTCACAGATCACCCCGTCCAGCGTCGATCATAACACAAAGGCCCCAAATCATCAAAGGATTTTTTACAGTTGTGGCATAAAACACTCTGAAAAGTCGCAACATTTTTGTGCAACATGAAGTTACACAAACATTTTGCAATTTTTAGCATTTTCGTGCCAGATCTGCCAAAGTAGATGGAGCATGGATGGGTCAGAGGTGCGACAAACCTGTCTGTCTAATTTATGACGAGCTGTGGTGTACTTTACATCAGAAAATTTGCTCCAATCCCAGTCTTGAGTAAGATTTCTAATGGCACATGCCACTTTTAAAATGCATCTGTTAATGACTCTGGAGCCTCTAAGTCCGCCATGCCCCTTGATGTACAATGCCAGTGACAGTACCCAGTCCCGGGCATTTGGGAATGTCACTGGCGGTCTGTGCCCGGGCCTGTGGCCCTGGTGGTCGCTGAAAAGGGGTTAAAATACAAAGAGTTTGTGACGTCACCTACAGTTCCCGGTAATCATACTGGCGCTGCGCGACAGTCTTCTGGGGTGATAGTAGTGCAGCAAGATGGTTAGGCACCCCATAGGTGGAGCAGGATCCCCGGGGCAGTTGTGGATGAATAGGGATTTTACACAGGGAGGCGGCTCCTCAGGTGGAGATGCTGGTAAACTGTCTATGTTGAGGGAACAAGTGTATGGCTCTTCAGGCGCAGGCAAATGAGATACGTCACATTGTCTTAACTCTGCACGGGTTTTACTGGCAACTTCAGGCAGCATACAGTTCTTACAGTTCACGGGTACTGCTGGCCTGGGTAGTCACCAGGACATCTCACTTGGGACCCTCGGTGGTGTGCCTGCCATTCCTTTCCTTGTCCCTAACTGTGCTCTCCCTGTCTTCCTCTCTTTAGTGCTCCCGCGCGCCAGATCCCTCAGCCGGCTCCCACGGATCAATTCTGGAAGGTTCCTCTCCTGGACCTCCGGACCCTCTATGGGAACCTTTGGGGTGTACGCCGGGTGTCTGGCCACGACTCCCCTGAGAAGCTCATGTCCCTCCGGTTTGGCAGCTCGGGGATAAACCGCTCTCGGAGCCGGTTCTCCATTTCTAGACTGGGTCCCTCCTGTCGATGGACTGACCGGGCAGGATTCGGGTGCACCTCAACACCTTAGGATCCCTCTTCTGTCTGGGCCACCTTTCCTGAGGAGCCATACAGTGTGCTCCTCGCAGGGTTCTCACTAAACCTCTTCCCTGACCCTTACTGACTGTCTTCTCGCTCTTCCACTAACCCCCCTAGCTCCGCCCACCAGGACTCGTCTCCCTGACAACGGGTCCACCCATGTCCTGACTGCACTAAGGTGTGTGGATGTGTGTAATGAGGGTCTCTTATGTGACATCTCATCTCTCCTGGCCACAGGGATACCACACACTCTCTTGTGGGTGCAGTACCCCTATGTGGTGTCCCGACCAGTGGGGCGCCACATCAGTGTTAAAGTACCACTACAGCAGGGAATTCTTTTTAACCGCTCTAGTGGTGCTTTAAATGTATGCCCCCGGTACTTTCATACTTTATCGACGCCCCTCTAGTCCCGCAGCACCATCTTGTGCCATCTTGTGCCCTTGTAGCTTCTGACTGGCTGAAAGTCAGAGGTTACGTCACAAGAGCTCAATACATTTCTATGAGAGCCAGAACGAGGCTTTATAGAGATGAGTTGAAATGCGACCAAAATGAAGGCGGTGGAAGGTGGGTATAGGACAGGGCTCAAGGGACTTAGATTTAAAGGACCACTCCAGCGATGCAATTAAAAAACCATCTGTAGTAGTATTTTAATGATTAGAGGCTAATGTATCTGCATTTCCATTAAAGGGAACCTCTTAGGTTGCCTGGGCACACAGAACCATGAGTAGTTCTGGGTTCATATCTAAAATCCCTGCCTAACAGTCCCCCTATGTAGTAGTATCTATAAACAGATCTTTAGAAAAAGTATTTCTAAAGTAAATTTATGATATGCTAATTAGGGTTATGACTAGTCAAGAGAGCATTAGTTCCCCACATAGTCGGTCCACTAATGCATGTTATCATGCCCCTGTGGCCGTAATACCATGCTTTACAACAACCAGTGTCACTGGCAGTGTTACACAAAGTTCCCCTTGAGCTTCTCTGACACCGGGTGTATGCGTCCTGTCCTCAGAGAAGCTTACTGCACATGATCGGACGTCGCCACTTGTCTGGCCATGCATACTACACCCGGGTTCAGAGAGGCATAGTCCACTTGACTGGAAATGCTAATCACTGGGATGCTTCCGCTGCAAACGCCAGTGACCCTGTCTTGAATAAAGTTGTGGTGCTCATGTGGCGCCCCTGAGGGTCCAGTCGTCACAGAGGTACTGCACCTCAGCCAGAGGTTTTGTACCCCATTCTCAGGTAAGGAGGGGAAACCACCGGCACCCACACATGAGCATTCAACACTACACCAGCCCAAGTCCTGGGATTCGGGTGGACCCTGTTTAGGGAGGGCCCCATCCCAGGCTGGGGGGGGGACCGGGTAGAGGGTGCAGGTGGAGGAAGTAGTTAGGGGAACACACTAGGAGGTAGTGAAGAAGGAGGAACAACTTAGGACGTAGAGGACATGAATGACGTTGGGAGGATGTAGAGAGAAGAAAAGAAGGCAAAGACACAGTGGAGGGAGAGTTGGTGTCAGGAGTCTGACATGAGAGGACGGACGGAGAGAGGTCTCATGGGGACTGGAGCCTGTTGAAGCTGTCCCAGGTCCAAGGAAGGAAAAAGTCGTTAGCGGAGCCAGTGAACGGTTCCAAAGGGACATAAGGGGTCTCAGGGACACTGCAAGTGTGGAATCAACTCATGGCACCCCCCGTATACAGGCCAATGGTGAACAGAGTCTGGTGGAGGGACCAGGCCACAGAAAGGGAACCGGCCCTAGACTAGTGGAGTGATTGAAGAACTCATCTAGCGAACGGGCGCTGCGGGTCACACTTATGCGACAAAAAAGGCTGAGTGTGAGGTGCTGGGCAGGAGGGCAAGAGCCTGCGTAGAGAGATGACCCGGAAAGGAGCACTAGAAGGGTGAGCCCGGTAAAGTGTTCCGCATTATCCGAGAGATGGCTGGAACCCTGACCCAGAGGGTGCAGCATCCTGCTGGCCACTGGAATGGAAACCCCTGGAGGACTGTTTGAACTGTGAATAAAATCTAAAGACTGCACCTTGCTGTGTCCTCCATTGCTTTCCTGCGTCATCAGTCCTGCACACCACCGTTCCCTATTTCCTATACAAACTGGTTGCAACTGCCCTGTGGCCTCCCGCTCTACCCGTGGACAGCAGAACATCTAGCTGCGTTACTAACAGCACCAGAGGATCTGACTGCAGTGTCGGCAATCCATTCCAAATTGCCGAAACCCACGGGTGGCATAACGTTAAATACCATATAAGAGATACCCCATTTTTATGATACAGCCAGGGCCATGGAGCCGGGTCACAGCACCGTGACCTTCCCAGGGAACTGCCCGACCCGTTTCCGAGTAACCCCCAGCCCTGGTGGGCGTGTCACACATATTTGGCCTCCTTTCCATTCATTGTCTAAGGATTGTCAGAAATAGTCAAGTACAGAACTCAGCTTTATCACGACTGGACATTGCAGAACCTGGTATTCTATATAGCTGTTGTCGGTAGTTTGTTGTTTTTCCATAGAGGTGTTCTTTGTTGTCACAATGGTAAGAACTACAGCAATCAGTAGAATATCCTTAGTCCTCTAAATAGGGGGGGCAGGTTTGATTCCGGGAATACCACTGTAATTATTAGGCTGAAGGAACACTAACCGTGTGCCTCGCGCAAGTGTAATGCGAGGGAGACTCCGGGATGATGCGGAATGATCCAGCACCCCCTAACATGGGGGTCTATGGCGCTAGATCGCGCCAGATCCTACAAAAAATCAGATCCGGGAGCCAGATGCCGGCTGCTGGAGTTTAGCAGCGTGCGCTGCTAAACTTCAGCACCTGGAGCTGTCCTGCTGAGGTTTCAGCACTGCGCCAGCAGAGACAGCTCCTGACTTTCATTAGCACAGGGGCTGGTACTGTACGCAATTTGTGTATAGTACCTCGGACAGCTCGTGAGTTCAGGTCTCTGCCAAGCATGTGCTGTATGCAAATTGCGTACAGTAATGCCGCGGTAAGTGAATTTATAACACCCGACAATTGCTGGCTTGGATTTTAACCATATATTAACCCTGCATAGCCAGGGTGTGATGACAGCATGTGTGGACACTCCCTGGACACATGCTAGCACCACACAAACTGCAGGTTAAACCTGCAGACACTGGCTTATTAGCTGCATCTGCAGCCTCTGTGCTGACATGCAACATAGAGGTTGCAGATGGGGTTAATAAGCAGCAAACCCCCACGATTTTTTAAAATTTTAACATCTGCTGACTAATCATCTTGAACCGCTGCTGTCACAGCGGTGCAAGATGATTGGTTAGTGTACCGGCAAACCGGTAAATTCAAGCCCTTGGCTTTGACAGCCGCAAAGCTTGAATTCACCGGCAAATTCTGTCCGTGGACCTGAAGTTTGCTTCAGGACCGTGGATAGCATCACAGTGACACGCAGCACACACGCACTCACACAGCAAACTCGCAGCACACTCACATGCATACAGCCTTGCACACTCACCCACACGCATCACACTCACAACAAACACACATTACACTCGCATCACTGTCATGAATCAAACACACTCCGTGTTTGATGCATGACAGTGTGCCTCCAGCCTTAAGACACATATACACTAACAACTGTGCTTCAATATACAGATGCCTGGGGACCTGGTCAGAAGATGTACTTCTTCATAAGCTACCAATATGCACAAATAATACATTACTAAATACAAATATATCCCTCCTATGTAAAGGTTCTTATTTGTCTACTTTGCACGTGTCTCAGCATAGATCACATCTCTCATTATTAGCTTTAATTACCGCTATGGTACACAATACTGGTCCTTAGTGAGTGACTAGTAATAAAGGCCCGTGTCTGCCGGTATGTCACTGAGAAGACTTGTATTTGATATCACAGAAGATGGATGGATTTTGCATTTCATTCTGACATCACAATACTTTCTTTGGACCATTTGGCTCTCTCACTTGTCACATTGCAGTCAGCGGTTTTATCATTTGGATGGTTTCATAAAAATCAATGTTTTCCTTTCTTTTTCCTGGGACTGGTTTCTCTGGAGGTCCCACTGGTACAGCCCTGTCAGCCAGTGGAATATTATCAATTTGTTAGCCTGGGGCGAGGCCCACAGTGAGCTGGCTTGAAAAGGAGGAAGGCAGCTGCAATGCAATTATTTTCCTCAATCCCTGTGTAATACCAAAGATAAAACCTCCGAATTGCTACTTACCATTTTGCGACATTGTTTCCAAAATCACGTTAAAAACAGCTGCACAGCCCTATCTTTTAGCACATCTAAATAAAGCAATGTGTGCAGGCACTGAGGTTAACAAAATGGATTATGTTCCTTTACGCTATACAGTATATGTCGTCCAAAATTATTTGATTGAAAGAAGCTGCTAGAATAATGTTTTTCTCTTTAAAACGGTGTATATGTATTGCAGTACTTTGTGTTATTCTCTCTGAGAGGAAAAGAAATAGAATTCAAGTGCCAAATATTGGAAGTAGCAATACTAAAAGTTGATATTTTAAAGGTCAATATTGACTTGTTCTTGCCATCTTCCTCTCTGAAAAGGCTAATTGCAGATTTAAATTCCCAGAGGAGCACTGCTTGGCCTATAAGTCTCCTTATACTGACCTGGCACTCTCCACTAGAAGAAACATACCTGTCAGAGGCTTCTCACCCAGCCAAGTCACATCACCTGCTTTGCACTGATGAGGGGCAAACACCCTGAAGCCCATGTCTGGAAGTAGAGTGTCTGGTTTGGCTTGTCATGTGGCAAGGCTCATTAAAGGTCCCATATTGGATTTTAAGATTGCTTCCTCCAATAGGTGGTACCAGAGTTCCTGTCCTCAGCCTTTCTGAAAAGGCTATATATAAATTTAAATTCCTGGAAAAGCACTGCATGGTCTTTAAGTCTCCTTATGCTAGTTTTGCTCTCTCCACAGGGAAAAACGTTCTCCTTTATCATTTTCGCACATGTATCTACTTGTAGACTAGATCACTTTGGAGAGGACATGTTTTCCACCCACTCCACTTGTCATTAGGTGGGAACGACATGGCACGCATGTTTTTACATGGCAATTTTAATAGAGAACATATGCAATACGTAGGTGATTGACACACTTTTTAAACACATCTGACAGGAACCCACATTTTTTAACAATGTTTTAATGCCTCCATGGCAACCATAATCTGAGTGGCTTCTACTGATCTCTTGACTAACAATGGCAGACTAATTAGCTCATAGATGAGAACAAGTTACTAGTTAGGGTGAAAACGAAATGACACTACAACTAGAAACATACTAATTCTGTACCAGTAAATAGGCAAGATGACTTGTAGAAGAGAGAACATCTGCCTGAGGGATTCCTATATTAACAGAGCCAGCATGTCCTCTAATCGCTTTAAATAGCTATACAATCTAACAAACAAGAAATTACACAATTCTTTATGTTTCAAACCAATCATAAGTAACATCCAGATCCTACAAAACTTTTCAAGGGCAAAAATACCCACACAGCTCTTATAAAGCAAAGGACGGGTCATTAACATATAATCCAGAAATGCATATAGATTAAAGTAGAGAAGACGTATGTTAGTAATTATGATCATTACTTTGTGATGTTAATGACACCGACTCGAACAATTAAAATATTATTATCAGGTGCTGCTGATATAGGCACAGTTCACTGACTAATGGGGAAGCGGGCGGCTAACTGATCCCCAAATGTACATAACTGAGAAAAAATGGAATAGACATGTTGTGTTTTAATATGCCCCATCCTCTTGTGTAATCTCCACATACAACTCACAGTTATCTGGAATTAGCTTTTCTATATTTTTGAGTTTTCATTTTTTCCATCCCTAGCTCCAAGAGACATAACGTTTCTATTTTGTCTCCGACCTGGCACCATAGGGGGTTTTTGTGGGGCGAGTTGAAGTTTTATATTACATCATTACCTTTACATAATAATTCACCGGAAAATGGGGGAAAAAACTCCAAGTGTTTAGTGTTTTTCTTTTTCAGCACCCATTATGTGATAAAGATGACCTGGCAATATCCAGGGCAGTACAATTACACAGCAAACTTGTCCACTATTCTAATTGATGACAGGTTTTTCAAATGGTTTCCAATTTTTTTAAATGTGTATAAAATCAATAAATTGTTGGTGCCACCTTCAGAGACCTGAAACCTTGATTTGTTCATCATGGAGCTGTGTGGCGATTAGTTCTTTTGCAATCTGTGCCGACATTGTTATGGATACCAATTTGTGGTACATGGGACATATTTTCCTTTATGGTATTTAACCCCTTAGTGACGAAGCCAATTTCCACCTTAATGACCAGACTGATTTTTGTAATTCTGACCAGTGTCCCTTTATGAGGTAATATCTCTGGAACGCTTCAACGGATCCTAGCTATTCTGAGATTGTTTTTTCGTGACATATTGGGCTTCATGTTAGTGGTAAATTTAGGTCGATAATTTTTGTGTTTATTTGTGAAAATATAAAAAAATTGGCAAAAATTTTGAAAATTTGACAATTTTCAAATTTGTCATTTTTATTCTGTTGAACCGGAGCGTTATGTGACACAAAATAGTTAATAAATAACATTTCCCACATGTCTACTTTACATCAGCACAATTTTGGAAAAAAAAATTTTTTGGTTAGGACGTTATAAGGGGTCAAAGTTCATCAGCAATTTTTCATTTTTCCAGCAAAATTTACAAAACCATTTTTTTTTGTGACCACATCACATTTGAAGTCCATTTGAGGGGTGTACATGACAGAAAACACCCAAAAGTGACACCATTCCGAAAACTGCACCCTCAAGCTACTCAAAACTACATTCAAGAAAATGATTAACCCTTCAGGTGCTTCACAGCAACTAAAGCAAAGTGGAAACAAAAAATGGACATTTTAATTTTTCCAACAAAAATGTTCTTTTAGCCTCGATTTTTTCATTTTCACATGGGCATCAGGATAAAATGCATCCTAAAATTTGTTGGGCAATTTCTCCTGAGTACACCGATACCTCATATGTGGTCATAAACCACTGTTTGGGCGCACGGCAGGGCTCAGAAGGGAAGGAGCGCGATTTGACTTTTGGAGCTAATTTACCATTCAAAAAGTCAAATGGCGCTCCTTCTCTTTCGAGCCCTGCGGTGCGCCCAAACAGTGGTTTATGACTACATATGAGGTATCGGTGTACTCAGGAGAAATTGGCCAACAAATTTTAGGATGCGTTTTATCCTGTTGCCCATGTGAAAATGAAAAAAATAGAGGACAAAAGAAAATGTTTGTGAAAAAAAAGTACTTTTTCATTTTTACGGATCAATTTGTAAAGCACCTGAGGGTTCAAAGTGCTCACTATGCATCTAGATAAGTTCCTTGGGGGGTCTAGTTTCCAAAATGGGGTCATTCGTGGGGGAGCTCCAATGTTTAGGCACACAGGGGCTCTCCGTATGCAACATGGTGTCCGCTAACAATTTGAATGGAAAATTAGCTCCAATTGCTAGCGGACACCATGTTGCGTATGGAGAGCCCCTGTGTGCCTAAACATTGGAGCTCCCCCACAAGTGACCCCATTTTGAAAACTAGACCCCCCAAGGAACTTATCTAGATGGGTGGTGAGCACTTTGAACCCCCAGGTGCTTCACAAATGAATCCGTAAAAATGAAAAAAGAAACTTTTTGTGGAAAAGAAAGTACTTTTTCATTTTTATGGATCCATTTGTGAAGTACCTGAGGGTTCAAAGTGCTCACTATGCATCTATATAAATTCCTTGGGGGGTCTAGTTTCCAAAATGGGGTCATTCGTGGGGGAGCTCCAATGTTTAGGCACACAGGGGCTCTCCGTATGCAACATGGTGTCCGCTAACAATTTGAATGGAAAATTAGCTCCAATTGCTAGCGGACACCATGTTGCGTATGGAGAGCCCCTGTGTGCCTAAACATTGGAGCTCCCCCACAAGTGACCCCATTTTGAAAACTAGACCCCCCAAGGAACTTATCTAGATGGGTGGTGAGCACTTTGAACCCCCAGGTGCTTCACAAATGAATCCGTAAAAATGAAAAAAGAAACTTTTTGTGGAAAAGAAAGTACTTTTTCATTTTTATGGATCCATTTGTGAAGTACCTGAGGGTTCAAAGTGCTCACTATGCATCTATATAAATTCCTTGGGGTGTCTAGTTTCCAAAATGGGGTCACTTGTGGGGGAGCTCCAATGTTTAGGCACACAGGGGCTCTCCGTATGCAACATGGTGTCCGCTAACAATTTGAATGGAAAATTAGCTCCAATTGCTAGCGGACACCATGTTGCGTATGGAGAGCCCCTGTGTGCCTAAACATTGGAGCTCCCCCACAAGTGACCCCATTTTGAAAACTAGACCCCCCAAGGAACTTATCTAGATGGGTGGTGAGCACTTTGAACCCCCAGGTGCTTCACAAATGAATCCGTAAAAAATGAAAAAAGAAACTTTTTGTGGAAAAGAAAGTACTTTTTCATTTTTATGGATCCATTTGTGAAGTACCTGAGGGTTCAAAGTGCTCACTATGCATCTATATAAATTCCTTGGGGTGTCTAGTTTCCAAAATGGGGTCACTTGTGGGGGAGCTCCAATGTTTAGGCACACAGGGGCTCTCCGTATGCAACATGGTGTCCGCTAACAATTTGAATGGAAAATTAGCTCCAATTGCTAGCGGACACCATGTTGCGTATGGAGAGCCCCTGTGTGCCTAAACATTGGAGCTCCCCCACAAGTGACCCCATTTTGAAAACTAGACCCCCCAAGGAACTTATCTAGATGGGTGGTGAGCACTTTGAACCCCCAGGTGCTTCACAAATGAATCCGTAAAAATGAAAAAAAGAAACTTTTTGTGAAAAAGAAAGTACTTTTTCATTTTTATGGATCCATTTGTGAAGTACCTGAGGGTTCAAAGTGCTCACTATGCATCTATATAAATTCCTTGGGGTGTCTAGTTTCCAAAATGGGGTCACTTGTGGGGGAGTTCTAATGTTTAGGCACACAGGGGCTCGCCATACACGACATGGTATCCACTTACAATTCCAATTGCTAGTGGACACCATGTCACGTATGGAGAGCTCCTATGTGCCTAAATATTGGAGCTCCCCCACAAGTGACCTCATTTTGGAAACTAGACACCCCAAGGAACGTATTTAGATGCATAGTGAGCACTTTGAACCCCCAGGTGCTTCACAAACTGATCCGTAAAAATGAAAAAGTACTTTTTTTCACAAAAATCTTCTTTTTTTCCTTTTTACAGACTAATTTGTGAAGCACTTGGGGGTTGAAAGTGCTCACTATGCATCTAGATTTTTTCCTTGGGGGGTCTAGTTTCCAAAATGGGGTCACTTGTTGGGGAGCTCCAATGTTTAGGCACACAGGGGCTCTCCATATGCGACATGGTGTCCGCTAACAAATTGAATGGAAAATTAGCTCTAATAGTTAGCGGACACCATGTCGCATATGGGGAGCCCCTATGTGCCTAAACATTGGAGCTCCCGCACAAGTCACCCCATTTTGGAAACTAGACACCTCAAGGATTCTATCTAGGGGTATAGTGAGCATTTGGAATCTACAGCTACTTCACAGAATTTGATAATGTCATTATGAACATTTTCTTTTTTTCACACAATTTCTCACTTTTAGGGCCCTTTCACATCAGCGTTTTTTGAAATTTGCGGCAGATGCGGTGAAAAAACCGCATCTGCCGCAATTACCGCATACCGGCTGCACTTGCGGCGCGGTTGCGGTAAACGCCATGCAAAGTATAGGCGTACTTGCGGCAGGTGCGGCAAGTGCGGTTTTGCACTTGCGGCAGGTGCGGCCGCGAAAAAACCGCGGCTGACCGCGGTTTTTTTTGCGGCCGCACCTGCCGCAAGTGTAAAACCGCACCTGCCGCAAGTATGCCTATACTTTGCATGGCGTTTACCGCAACCGCGCCGCAAGTGCAGCCGGTATGCGGTAATTGCGGCAGATGCGGTTTTTTCACCGCAACTGCCGCAAATTTCAAAAAACGCTGATGTGAAAGGGCCCTTAGAGCATGTGCACAAGATACGGACACACCGTGTCCTGGTTGTCTCCTCCCCTGCATTTTTTTTTTAGTATTACTTTATTAAATTTAAAAAAAAATGACGTAGAGCTTCGCCATATTTTTGGTCTAGCCAGGTACAGCAGGCAGCTACGGGCTGCCACGAACCCTTCTGCCTAGTTTTACCTGGCTGGAAACCAAAAATATAGGGAAGCTCCTTTTTTTTTTATATTTCATGAAATAATTTTTTTTAAAAAAATGGCGTGGGCTTCGCCATATTTTTGGGCCAGCCAGGTACAACTAGGCAGCTGGGGCTGGAATCCTCAGCGTAGGGAGGCCCAAGCTTTCTGGGCCCCCCCCGCTGCGAATTGCAGCCCGCAGCCGCCCCAGAAAATGGCGCATTCATAGAAGCGCCATTTTCTGGCGCTGTATCCAGCTCTTCCAGCTGCCGTGTAGCGGTGGCAGACTGGGTAATAAGGGGTTAATGCCAGCTTTTTGGCAGCTGGCACTAAGCCCGAGATTCATAACGTCTGGCCAATATTAGACCGGACCATTAGGAATCTCTAATAGATTGTAAAGAAAACACAACACAGAGAAAAATATTTTTATTGGAAAAAAAACACAAACACATATTTAGACCCCATCTTTATTACAGTGAAGTCCGACGTAGTCCAGTGGGATGGTCCGACGTAGTCCATTGGAAAGGTCCGACGTAGTCCAGTGGGAGGTCCCGCGACGATTCTCATTCAGATGATGATCTGAAGTTAACCCCTTGTGTGGTCACAAGGAGTTAACTGCAGGTCATCATCCCTGTGTGGTCACAAGGGGTTAACTGCAGATCCGGTAACCCCTTGTGACCACACAAGGATGATGACCAGCAGTTAACCTCTTGTGACCACACAAGGGGTTAACTGCAGGTCATCATCCCTGTGTGGTCACAAGGGGTTAACTGCAGATCCAGTAACCCCTTGTGACCACACAGGGATGATGACCTGCAGTTAACCCCTTGTGATCACACAAGGGGTTAACTACAGGTCATCATCCCTGTGTGGTCACAAGGGGTTAACTGCAGATCCAGTAACCCCTTGTGACCACACAGGGATGATGACCTGCTGTTAACCCCTTGTGACCACACTAGGGGTTAACTGCAGGTCATCATCCCTGTGTGGTAACAAGGGGTTAACTGCAGATCCAGTAACCCCTGTGATCACACAGGGATAATGATCTGCAGCTAACCCCTTGTGACCACACAGGGGGTTAACTGCAGAAGACCCCTGTGTGGTCGTTGATGGGTTAACTCTGCCTCTGTTCCGGCGCACGCAGAGCAGCGGCGCCGGGACAGAGGCAGAGAGAAGACGGCCGGCGACGCTGCAGGACGGGTAAGTATGAGAGCAGGGAAGGGGGCCGGGGGGACCGGAGCATAACGGGGGGCTGCAGATCGGAGGGGGGGGGGTCGGGGATCGAGGGGACAGCATGGGGAAGACCTGGGGAAGGAGGGGGGGCTCAGATGACCGGAGGGGAGCCGCGCAGGGAGGAGGGGGAGCTGAAGACTCAGGGAGCCGCGCAGGGAAGAGGGGGAGCTGGGGAGCCGCGCAGGGGGAGATCAGGGGTGAGACCAGGGGTGAGGGGGGATGACATTGGGGGGCCACTGAGGGGACCAGTGGCCCCCCAGGAATGGCGGCATCTCTATGCGATCTGACAGATCGCATAGAGATGTAGCGGAGGCGGCGGGTTTGGCGCCGGCCGCCGCCATTTTCAGATGGTTAGGGGGTGGGGGGGGGGGGGATGATGATACCCAGTACTGGGGGTCTTGGTGGGCTAGGGGGTTAATGCTTTCACTTTGTTCCGACATGTGTTTTCATGTCGGATCAAAGTGAAAGCATTTTTCCCGGCACTTTCACTTTGTGCAATGTGATAATCGGTAAACGGTGTTTACCGGTCATCACATTACAGGTGCGGGTACAATAACAGCTAATTACTACTCTCTAGGGTGTCAGCTACAATCGGTACGCTGACACCCTAGAGGTATTAGCTCCAGGGGCGGCGCTACAGGGCATTTTCTAGCCTTACGTCTACAGACGTACGGCTGGGCTTTAGTACCCTTTTTTTCGGACGTCTGTAGACGTTAGGCTGTCGTCTAGGGGTTAAGGTACGTTTAAAAAAAACTCCATGTGTTAATAAACAGGGCTTTTCTTCTTGCTTCTCTCAGTGAAGCAGAGGCAGTGGTATTTTACTGAACATTGAGACAATTAGGAAGAGCAGCTAGTCAGCATGTGACTGTAAGAATCTCATACGAGCGGTCATATGACGACTTCTCAAAGAACTGAAGTGGGAGGGGGTTGGTGGGCCCTGGGTGCCAGCAATACCTAGGTCCACACTCCAGAGTCTCACAGCTTCACCTCAGCCATACATTTATTTTAATATTCCAGTGTCACAAATAAACCATTGCTTGTGTTAATAGGCCTTATAAGCAACTGTTCAGGTCAAAGACCCATCATCAAGTACTGTCGAAAGTCAAGAGGGTTCTTGTAAGGAGCAGCTAAGGATAGTTTCCCCTGTGGCATGGGTCTGGAAGTTTTTAGAATGCTAGTGTACAACGGTGAAGGTCACCAGGCTTAGCGCCTCCTCACCAGGAGCGTCATACCCCTTTGCCATACCCTCCCTGATGAAGGGTCTCTGACCTGAAATATTGTAGAAAAGGAAGAACCTTTACACAAGCTGCATTTTGGGGGGCATCTGGTATCTTAAAATAAATCTGCGTTTGAGACAAACCTGTTAGGCTGGAGCACTGTTCTGCATCCCTATATGGATCTGTTAATAGAAATAAGACTTTAATGATCCCAGCCTCAAAAGTAGCCCAAATGCAGGTTTTTTCCATTGACTTTCTGAGAATGCTAAATCACTACTGGACTGAAAGCCATTTTCATACAACATATGTCTTTGATAGCAATTTACTTTTGTGCCATAGCGATCATTGTTTCTAGCTCCACGCACCTGTCTCTATAAATCACCGGCTGAAAGGCTCATTTTGAATGGTGTGAAGCCGAGCTATGACGGTGGGTTGGGCTGCTTTACCTTCCTGCTCACAAGCCTTTTTTTTCACATGAGAGAACTGACTGCCATGAATTGTATTCTGAGCCCCTCCAGCTTCAGTGGGGTTAATGATAAGGTGAGACATAAAAACATTTTCTATGCAGCTGTGCTTTCTATTCCATAAAGAATAAATGTGTTTTAAAAGTCTGATTACCAGCCCCTTCCATGCAATTATTCCTTCATTAGGAATAAAAACACAAGCTTTTTCAGTGCATGATGATTAACAGGCAGAACTAATTCATAGAAAATACACTTACAGAGAAATCAGTCACCTCTGCCTGTGCATATTCATGGGCTTTGCTAGTATTTTGATGCTGGAGGCAGGAATTACATAGAGTACAGTAATGCATACCTGGTTATGTCCTGGAAAGTACAATTAGTCACATCAATCTTCCTAAAGTGACTAGTGGTTTCGATTCACAAAGATTTCAGGGAAAATGAAAATGTATTAACAGTTTTAATACTGCTGTCACCTTGTCTTTATTTGTATTTCACAATGTATATAAAGGATGCACAACGTCCATGAGCATGTCAAATGTAGCCAACCAAGCTAATGATATAGCAAAGGTTGTATTAATGGCATTGAGGTTCCATATTTAATATATGGTAGATCCACAGATCAACAGCACAAATCTAATCATGTCTATTCATAACAGCAGGGCTGTTCTCAAAATGTAGAAAGGCCCTGTATTAGGGCAAAACGTTGCCCATGTTTGGTGAATAAAGCTTTCCAGCTGATGCTTATGTGATATAAAGTAATTCAGTATTCGTACCTCTTGCTATGGGCAATAATCGATCAGTGGAGGTCTGACAGCCGCGATGAAGGGGGGGCCGCAGCACTTCCTGGAGTTTTGTTTTTTTTGCTTAATGATAGAAATCAGGCCCCCTGACGGCCAGAATAGTCCATAATCCATTGTAGGCCTCCTTATCGAAGCTGATACATTAGACAATTATAATGTTAGAAGCTAGTTCTTTTTTTCTTATAGGAAAACTCTGGAAATAGTGACACACTGTGTTATGCCTGCTGCATGGGGCACGATGGGAAGATGTGTAACACAGGTATTCTCTTTCAAGTTCTCTTTGAATCCCTATGTCATGTTCTTTCCCATTTAGGTACTCCACTAGGAATATCAAAGAGTGGACAATTTGCAGAGTTTTCTTTCAAAGCTGCATATCTGCCAAGTGCACCTGCTAAAGAGATAAGTCTCATTGATTTGCATCTGTAAAAATCTCATTTTTAGTTGATAAGAACAAAATACATAAAGGTTAAGAACATATACAAAGTCTTCTAATCAGGAAGAAGACGATAAACGTCGCAAGCAGGATACCTACACACGTTTCAAGACTGTAAATGTTGGGTTATAGTTACTATTGAGTGGTCTGGTTATAGCCACAGCTTAAAGGGGTTGTGCCACAAACAATTGTTCATTTTAATTAATAGATCTAAAGCTGGTTTCACATTGCGTTCTGTTGGGATTCGTGGCTGTCCATTATAAAATGGACAGCCACGGATCTGATTTGGCCCCCCCATGTATCCCTAGGAGCACGGATTGGTGCTCTATTGCTGTCCAATTTGTGTAGGATCCGATTCTGTCCGATTTTTTGCTGTACGCAGAATCGGAGACAGAGACTGCTCCGATTTTGGGCACAGTGGACCAAATTGGACAGAATTGGATCCAACCTGGTCCGCAGCAATTAACTTGGAGGCCTATGGAGCACAGGTCTGGGAAAACATCGGATCGTTTCTCAGACCCGATTTTAGTGCACTGAGCATGCTCAGTACACTAAAACTGCTCTGTTCCTGGTTAATTTCACTTCCGCAATGTATATACATACCGTGCGGAAGTAAACTTAGCTAAAGCAAGTGTTAAAAATAAAAATAAAGATCCTTGCCTCTCCAGGGATGCAGGCCATCTAGTTCAGAGGTTAAGGACCTGGCGTGGCGAGGCTACCTGATCAGCTCATCGGTCATATGATCGCATCAGCTGAGCGGTTTAAATCTCCTGCCTGGCAATCGATATTGGTGGGCGGGAGATTTAATCCGCTCAGCTGATGCAGTCATGTGACTGATCAGCTGATCGGGTAGCTCCACCAGGTCCTTAAACTCTGAACTAGATGGCGCGTATCGCGAGACACATGCCGAAAAGGTGAGGATATATAATTTTTTTTTTATTTTTAACCCTTGCTTCACTCCTGCAATGTATGTATATACATTGCGGGAGTGAAAGTGCCCTGCTCGCCTGTGCTTTGCAGGCTCGGGTTTTTCTGTGTCCAGATCCCTGAAAACCATGGACCTGGACACAGAAATGGCATCTGGAGGCCACACCCGATCTGGTCCTTTCCTGTCCGTGGGGTCCTGCAAAAAACAGGATCCCCACGGACAGGAAAAAATCGCAATGTGAAACCAGCCTAATATACATATATAAATCTGAGTGTATGTGTATGTGTGTATGTCCACAACGTCACAATTACAATCGCGAAATCTTGCTCAGCCACCTCATTTGACTCAGGGAACGTCATAGATGATGTTTTGAGGGGAAACTTTACTCTGCGCTTTACAGTCAGTCGCCAAAAAAAGCCTTATTTACTGTTTGCATGTGGGTGCTAATAGATACTGCCTTGCCTGTTTTAACAGTTATGCTGGATATTTAATAGGTGGCCTATAGCATCCAATCACAGCTCAGCTTCTGCTATAGGCAACAAAGGACATTCATAGTATAAGACAGCTTATCTCTTTGATCTCTTTGAAAAATTCAGGAAAGCTTTCCAAAGGCCAGGACTTCTAGAAAATAACACACACTGGGATATGGGTTATGGTGGTCTCCGCAAGGATTCTACCCCAGGGCTCGGTCCTTCCCTGGAGGGATATCTGGCTAGTCCCGTGTTTGAGACTCTTAATTGAGGCTCCACGGACTCCACTTATACACTGGGATATGGCTCTCAGTGGAGCATCTACACCAATCACAAAATGACTAAGACACCTCTTTGCTATTCTTCTAACAACCTGCCGCACTCAGCCCCAAGTATACATATACATCCTCCAGTATACAGCAGGAGGCAACATGCCACCCCTGTATACAGCAGGAGGCCGCACACAGCCCCAAGTATTACAGCAGGACGGTGCACACAATCTGAGTATTACAATAGGAGGCCGCATATAGCCCCCTGTATTACAACGGGAGACCTCACATGGCCTCTGTATTATACCAGGAGCTCACATTTAGCCATATGTATTAGAGCAGGATCTCACACGTAGCACCCCATATTACAGTCCCTGACAAAAGTTATGTCGCTTATCCATGTTATGTAAATAAAGGCTTACAACCTAATGTTAAATTCTTCCATTGGTTTTATAAATGACTCTTTTGAAAGCTGAAACCCTCCGAAATGTGGTTTAGGTTAAGAAAATAAATTGGCATCAATGCTGAAATATTGATTATTTAATGAACACAGAATGGCCAGATTTTGGCAAGACAAACGTTTTGTCGCCTGGTCATATAATGCAACCAATCCTAGTTTACATCCTCACCTGTGCTCCGTAAATGATCGGTTAATTAGTGGGTGTATAAAAAGAAACCCAGCACCCCAGACCTTCACTTGAACTGCAACTTGAGCTCTGCCAACATGCCAACATGCCAAAAATCCACCCTGCGACTAAAGCCTTGATTATCAAGAGGCTGAAGACCAGATACACTACAGAGGTGGCTGGCACCTTTAATGTGTCTTAGCGTCAAGTACAAAGAATTAAAGGGATCCTGTCACCCCCAAATCACCTCTAAACCTATTAAAACCTGTCCCTAGAGCATATTAACACTGTCCCTACACTCCTTTTAGCTCCTAAATGGCATTAGTCAAAGTGAATATAAACGTTTTATAAGTACCTGATTAGTCATGATAATGAGTGACTATGCTATTCATAGTCACTCATCAAGGCAGCCCCTCTTCTTCATATCACGCCTATTCAGGCGTGCTCGTCAGTCTATGTTCAAAATCGCGCCTCCCTGCGCGCCTCCCCTCTCTCTCATAGCGTCCGGGCTTCACTGTAAGCTGTATGACGCGATTCGCGTCATTCCCGGCGCCGGATGACGTATTTGCAGCCGCGCCGCGCTGTCAGCTTCAAAATACGCACTGCGCATGCCCATGCGCATGCGCAGTGCGGGACTTGAAGCTGACAGCGCGGCGCGGCTGCAAATACGTCATCTGGCGCCGGGAATGACGCGAATCGCGTCATACAGCTTACAGTGAAGCCCGGACGCTATGAGAGAGAGGGGAGGCGCGCAGGGAGGCGCGATTTTGAACATAGACTGACGAGCACGCCTGAATAGGCGTGATATGAAGAAGAGGGGCTGCCTTGATGAGTGACTATGAATAGCATAGTCACTCATTATCATGACTAATCAGGTACTTATAAAACGTTTATATTCACTTTGACTAATGCCATTTAGGAGCTAAAAGGAGTGTAGGGACAGTGTTAATATGCTCTAGGGACAGGTTTTAATAGGTTTAGAGGTGATTTGGGGGTGACAGGATCCCTTTAAAAAAAGATCTGAAGAGACTAGAGATGTGTTTGACAATCCCAGGTTCGGCAGACCCCGCAAGACAACTGCTCAGGAGGAACGTTTGTTGGTTAGAAAATCCAAAGCACGCCCCTCTTCCACTGCAGCAGAGCTCCAACAGGCCTGGTCACCTCAAGTCCCTGTGTCAACTAGAAGAGTTTGTAGGATTCTGTCTCAAAATGGCCTCCATGGTCTAATCAGTGCCCAGAAGCCAGCACTAAACAAAAGGCAAATAAAAAAACGTGTGGCATTTGCAAAGTCCCACAGCCTGCTAAACAGATGGACGCTGGAAAAGTGGCAGAAGGTGGATTTCTTTGATGAACCTTCAGTAGAATTACACCACAGCCGTCGCAAATACTGCAGGAGACCTACTGGAGCCCGTATGGATCCAAATTTGGTGGTGGAAAGATCATTGTCTGGGGTTACATTCAATATGGAGGTGTGTGAAACATTTGCAAGGTGGAAGGCAATATCAATAGCCTAAAATATCAAGAAGTATTAGCTACCTCTTATATTCCAAATCATAAAAGGGGTCAAATTCTGCAGCAGGATGGTACTCCATCTCATACATCTATCTCTACAACAAGGTTCCTCCAAAAAAGATCAAGGTGCTCAAGGACTGGCCAGCCCAGTCATCAGACATGAACATCATTGAGCATGTTTGGGTTAGGATGAAAGCGGAAGCTTGGAAGACAAAACCAAAGAATCTAGATGAACTCTGGGAGGCATGTAAGACTGCATTATTTGCTGTTCCTGATGACTTCATTAATAAATTGCATCAATCATTGATGAACCGCATGGATGCAGTCCTTCAAGCTCATGGAAGTCACACAAAATATTAAATATGACTCTAATAGCACCACAACTTCATTCACCAATGTTATGCAACATATATTTGTATTTTAAGTTAATTATTTGTTTGAAAATCACATTACTTTCTGTGGGCGACAAAACTTTTGTCTTGCCAAAACCTGACCATTCTGTGTTTATTAAATGATCAATATTTCAGCTTTGATGCCATTGTCAATTTATTTTCTTAACCTAAACCACATTTCGGAGGGTTTCAGCTTTCAAAAGAGCAATTTATAAAACCAATGAATGAATTTAAAGTCAGGTTATAAGCTTTTATTCACATAACATGGTTAAGCGACATAACTTTTGTCAGGGACTGTACAGCCTGTGACCACATATAGCCCCTATATTACACCAGGAGGCCACACATAGCCTCTGTATTACACTTGAAGCCTGTGCCTCACGTAGCCCATGTATTACTCCAGTAGCCCACAGTTAGCCCCTGTATTACACCAGGAGCAAACACAAAGCCCCTTACAGCTTCTGCCTCACATAGCCTCTGTATTAGAGCTTGTGTCCCACATTGCCCCTGCATTACACCTTATTACACTTGCAGCCTGTGTATCTCGGCACAAAAAAGACAAACTTTGTTAATCTATTCTATTTTGTTATAGCTAAGAACAGTTAGTTACTATCTTGAGTAACGCTGGGGACTACAGCTGGTCTTACAATAAAAATAAGTTCCACAATTGGATGTGTTAAAAAAATGTTCCGTGCCCTGAGGTATTCTTATAAATGTGCCACTGTGTAATGTATGTGTCCGAACTTGCAGGAACAGGTTGGATATCCCACAGCTTCTAAGCAGGGGAGAATGTAAAAGGGAATATACATGTCATGAATGATTTACTCACAGGAATGATAATGGGCAGGCCTCATAGAGACTTGAACATTATCAATCTAGGGCCCAATGACAAGCTGCCAATACTCCGCTGTCATTAATCCTTTCTATCACCCCGATGTGACTGCACCATGACATCGGGAAGTCGGGTAAAATGTCAGGAACCGTGGTGGCAATCAAAAATAGGGTGAAGCCCACACATTTTTTTTAAATTGTACTTTTAAATAATAAAAAAAAAATGTACTCCCCTGTATTTTTGATTGCCAGCCAAGGTAAAACCAGGCAGGCAGCTCGCGGTGGCAGCCTGTAGCTGTTTGCTTTGCCTGTGCTAAGCCCTATTTCATTTTTTAAAATAATTTATTTTTTCACTACTATGACAACAAGTTCGTTGCCTATGGCATCCAATCACAAACACTAGCACCATGGATGAGGAATGCAACAGCCAATCACAGACGCTGTCACAGAGAGTTGGTGTCTGATTGACTGTTGGAGCTAGTGCAGTTACCTGGAAGAAGCGCATATATTCTAGCATCTACCGCAGTGAATAAATCAGGAACTTAATGAGTGGCATCGGATGCACAAGCGTGCGGACCCCAGTAAGTATGACACTGATGTTTAATCACTGTTTTGCTTATTTTTACAGCCCCCCAGCTAAGCCACCATTTCATAACTTTAAAGTCCGGGTTCGGGATTCGGACTTAAGTTTGGGTAAAGTCTGGTCCCGACCCTGGACTTTGAAAAAAGAAAAAAAAGTCTGTCTGGATCTGCAGAACCGAACATTGGCGGGTTCGTTTATCACTAATTACAACCCCAAAAAGTGAGGACACTATGTGAAATGCAAAGAAAACAAGCATGCAATGATTTGGAAAAGTTTAGGATTTAAGCTAGAAGGACCTGGCGTCGCCTGGCAACAGTCAACATGCTCGAGGACCTGCGGTGACGAAGTTCCGGAGGCCACCGGTCATGTGACCCTACCCGGAAGAGACGTAGGAGTGGTGAGGGCAGGAGACTTCGGCCCGGGGATTCCAACACCTGGAGCCCATTTATCCACCAACACTTTACCTGGGGTTGTGCAGTGGTGCACAACCCTACTAGGCGGGTGGCCTATCGGCCTCTATCTGTATTAAACTTATCACTATGTATTTTCACATTGCGCCCCCTTTCTTTCTACTTTCATATGTGTTCCTAAATTTGGAATGGTGGACTGTAAAAGGTTAAAGCTATATTTTGTTCACAATAGAACATAAAACACTGATCAGTAGGTGAAAATTAGACATTTTTCCACTTCATATGGAAAAAATGACATTTTGAAATTGATGGCAACAACACATCTCCAAAAAGTTGGGACAGGGTAAACAAAACGCTGGAAAACTAAGTGGTACAACTGACAGACAATGGAGCGTAAATTTTCAACTTAGTCACATGACTGTGTTTAAAAAAACATGGCAGAGTGTTTCAGAAGCAAAGATGGTCAGAGGTCACCAATCTGTGGATAACTACATCTAAAAATTGTGGAACAATTTAAAATAAAATATTCCTCAAAGTAAAAATGCAAATACATTTAATATCCCACCAACTAGAGTACATAATACCATTAAAAAAATCAGAGGTTCTGGTGAAATCTCTGTGCACAGGGGACAAGGCCAAACATCAATATTTGATTCTGGTGATCTATAGGCTTCCAGTTGGCACTCCATTATAAACAGGTATGATTCGGTCATTCAAATCACTGCATAGGAGCAGAAAGAATTCCTGAAATTGTCTGTTAACACAGTTTGCTGTGCAATCCACAAATTCAAGTTAAAGCTCTATCATGCAAGTAAGAAGCCATATATCAACACCATCCAGAAACGCTGCCATCTTCTCTGGGCCAAAGCTCATTTTTAATGGACTGAGGCAAGATAAAAAACTGTTCTGTGGTCACATGAATCAAAATTTGAAGCTCTTTATGGAAACCACAGACCACATGTCCTGGGAGCTCAAAAGAAAAGGGACCACCCAGCTTATTATTAGAGAAAGGTTCAAAATCTGCATCTCTGATGTATGGGATGGCATTAGTACCCATAGCTTGGGCAGCTGAAATGTATTGAACATACTATCAATGTTGAGTATTTTTTACAGAGGTTTTAGAACAACATGCACTCCCAATCCAGATAATGTCTATTTCAGGGAAGGGCTGGCATATTTCAGCTACATAATGCTAAACCAAATATTGCATCCAATACAATAGCATGGCTTCTCAAAACAGTTCGGACCTTTCAACAACAGAAAACAAATGGCACACTATGAAATGAAAAATCCGGCAAAGAAGACCCAGGACTATTGAGCAGCTGGAATCCTACATCAGACAAGAATGGGACAACGTTCCTCTCCCAAAAGTCCAAAAACTGTCTTCTCACTCCTCAGACGTGTACAGACTGTTGTAGTAAGAAGAGGAGATGTGACACATTAGTAGACATGACCCTGTCCCAACTTTTCTGAAATTTGGTGCCATCAACGTCTAAGTAGTTAATATTTTCAAATGAAATTGAAAAATGTGTCACCTTCAGCCTGTGTTTTCTGTTCTGCTGTGAATAAAATGGCCACAAGAGATTTCCAAATCATTGCATTCTTGTTTTCTTCACATCTTAATTTGAGATGTATATTTTGAGATCAGATGATCTGATATGTATAGAACACTCGGCATGCTGTATTTAAATTTGCTTTATCTTTGCTGATGAGGCATGTAAGCTAATACACGCCGTATTTCTCGGCAGCAGTCGTCTTCCCATATACGTAGTACAGCTAAGAGTCCTTGTAACATAAACCAATAAGCACCAAGGAACCTCTGGAGAAGTAGGTGAATCCACTGCAAAAAATAGGTGTGATCCGGAGTCTTTAACATACAACAAATTGTGTGGTATTGGTTTGTCTTTTGGTCCAAAACACGTAAGCTTGTGAGCCACAACACGCTCCCCACATCTCACAAGTCCTATTCACTAAATTCATATCTAAAATGAGAAAGGACACAAATAGAAAATTACTTTCCTTACCACAGCAGATTCAGGTCTGGAGACCATTACACTCAGTGCTGTGTGCAGCTTTACCCAGGTTATAAATGAAGGCATCATGAATGCAGGACACCAGCCCAATCACTAGCAACCTCCTTTCTCACAGAGGGAGTGACCACTGGTTGTCCTGCAAACAGAATGGGATTCATATAGGCGCTAGTGATTGGGGCTGGTGTCCTGCATTTATGATGCCTTCAGTTATAACCTGGCAAAGCTGCACACAGCACTGAGTGTAATGGTCGTCTGACCTGAATCTGCTGTGGTAAGAAAAGTGATCCGGAGTCTATAGAACTTCTTAATAAATAATTACCACAACAAATTCTGGGATTCATAGAGTAGTGATTTGCTCAGATCTGTGAAAACCAGATGAGAGAGACTGCTAACGCATAACGCATACCATCACCTACCATCGAGACAAAGGCTGATATAAGCCGCCCATCACAATATGAAGGAATTATCTAATTGCTCACAAATAACACATATACATCTACACATCCTAAAGGTTTAGGACTCTAACAATAAATAAGTTCCACTTAGCAATCGCTTGTTATCACAATTCACAAAAAGAAGTAAAATAAATATTCTTTTTTTTTTCAATTACAGCAGTTTGATAAATAAACTCAAGCTGTGAGGTTTCCATGGTTCTGTCTCAGTTGGTAGCTGATCAAATTTAGGGTTTATTACAGGAATAAAATATAGGAGTCAGCAAACTTCTTATGTCAGAGTATCCCAGCCTTATGCTTGCTGAAATACAATAAAACAAATCTTCAATAGTGTGTGCTCCATTGTTTGACGTTAATGCCATTAAGGTTAAGTCTTGGAAATCCCTTTGGGTATGTGCACACAGCATACCTGCATCACTGCTGAAATATAAGAAAACACCAGTCGTGTTTTTCCTAAAGTATCTCCTTTGTCGTCTTTCTCATAGTTTTTGCCGCCAACACTTTTTACTCAATTTCTATATATCAGGTAGTGGCTTGAAAGGTCCGGTTAGTTCTTATAGGTGTAGAAAGTTGCATCTAGATACGTTCCTTGGGGGGGGTCTAGTTTACAAAATGGGGTCACTTGTGGGGGAGATCCAATGTTTAGGCACACAGGGGCTCTACATTTGTGACATGGTGTCCACTAACAATTTGAATGGAAAATTAGCTCCAATTGTTAGCGGACACCATGTATTGTATGGAGAACCCCTGTGTGCCTAAACATTGGAGCTCCCCCACAAGTAACCCTATTTTGGAAACTAGACCACCCAAGGAACTTATCTAGATGCATAGTGAGCACTTTGAATCCCCAGGTGCTTCACAAATTGATCCGTAAAATGAAAAAGTACTTTTCTTTCTCGCAAATATTTTCTTTTAGCCTCAATTTTTTTAATTTTCACATGGTGCAATGGGATAAAAGGGATCCTAAAATTTGTTGGGCAATTTCTCCTGAGTACACAGATACTTCAAAAAATAAACCACTGTTTAGGCGCACAACAGGGCTTGGAAGGGAAGGAGCACCATTTGACTTGAATGGAAAATTAGCTCCAAAAGTCAAATGGTGCTCCTTCCCTTCCGAGCCCTGCCGTGCACCCAAACAGTGGTTTATGACCACATATGAGGCATCGGTGTACTCAGGAGAAATTGCCCAACAAATATCTATTTTGTCCTGTTGCCCATGTGAAAATGAAATAATTAAGGCTAAAAGAAAATGTTTGTGAAAAAAAGTACTTTTTCCTTTTTATGGATCAATTTGTGATGCCCCGGGGGGTTCTAAGTGCTCACTATGCATCAAGATAAGTTCCTTGGAGGGTCTAGTTTCCAAAATGGGGTCACTTGTGGGGGAGCTCCATGGTGTCCGCTAACAACTGGAGCTAATTTTCCATTCAAAAAGTCAAATGGTGCTCCTTCCCTTCTGAGCCGTGTTGTGCACCCGAACAGTGGTTTATGCACCCTTGCACCACTTCAATCTGTCCTTAACTCTGCTGCCCGACTAATCCACCTCTCTCCTTGCTATTCCTCCACTTGTCCCCTCTGCAAATCCCTCCACTGGCTCCCAATTCGCCAGTGTATCCAATTCAAACTACTAACATTGACTTACAAAGCCATCCACAATCTGTCCCCCATACATCTCTGAACTAATCTCCTGATATCATCCAACTCAATCTTCAATCCTCCCAAGACCTCCTTCTTTCCTCCACACTTGTACGTTCCTCATCTAACCACCTGCAAGACTTCTTTTAAAGCATCCCCCATCCTCTGGAACTATGCACCCCATCACGTCCGACTGTCCCCCTACACTCAGAATCTTCAAGCAAAACCTGAAAACCAATCTCTTCAGAACAGCCTACAACCTGCAATGACCACAGTGCCGCCTCAACACCACTGGACCCAGCCTCCACCACCACCGGACCTGGCACTCCAGCACCACCCGAGCAGACCCAACCTACGGTCTCCCACCCCATTGCCCTGTAGAATGTAAGCCCGCAAGGGTAGGGTCCTCTCTCCCCTCTGTATCAGTCTGTCACTTTGTTCATTATATTTTTAACTTGTCTGTATGTAACCCTTTCTCATGTACAGCACCATGGAATGAATGGTGCTCTATAAATAAATAATAATAATAATAAAGGTACACTGGTCAGAATTGCAAAAAATGGCAAGGTCAGTAAGGCCAAAATAGGCTGGGTGGTGAAAGGGTTAAGAGAATTTTTGCATTTTTTTTTCCCTTGAAGAGATTTTGAAAAACTCATGCTGGAAAGAGTGCATGTCACTGGTATGCAGCAGATCCTGAAGGAAGCCTTCAATATTGACACTCTAATATCCAAAGGCAAAAAAGCAAACTGCTTTAGAGGAAATAAACCTGTTCAAAACTGCTTTAGGACCATAAAAACCTTTCCAAAAACTCCCGAGAATGTAGTGTTTCCTGAAAACACCTAAAAAAAAACGTGTGAGCATAGCCGTCTATGGGCTTGGAATATTACAAATGGGAAGCATCCAGTTGGCCACAGCCATAAGAGTATATGTAAAGCGGCCGTCACACGCACAGATATCTTGAACGATATTGTAAGCGATCACGTGCACGCGCGATCGCTTACAATATCGCTCACATCGCTGGTGAGATGTCACACAGACAGACTCACCAGCGATGTGGACCAGCGAGATCGCTGGTTACTATGGTACACATCGGGTTACTAGGCGCCACGCGGCTAGTAACCCGACGTGTACCATAGTTACCATCTCCCAGCATAGGCTCTGCCGCTAGGAGATGGTTCATCGTGGTGTCATACACCACGATGAAGCAGATCGTGACATCGTTCATCGCAGATCTGAGCTCCGGATTTTACATAGTAAAATCGCTTGATTACATGCAACGATGCCAAAACGATATCGCTTAAGCGATCAAAAAGGAGATCGCTTAAACGATATCGGGCTTAAAATCGTTGCGTGTGACGGCCGCTTAATAAAAGAAAAAGACAGAAACAACACATTTTTTAATTTTACTAATAGAAAGATTTTAGGAAACAAAATAGAATAAAGTTTCAGTATTCAGTTATATATGTGATCAGCACAGTTAGAGATGGGTCTATCCAGTGGGTTTCTGAAACCTTCATGTTCTGTGTTTGTTCAAAGATTGACATACACTTTATAGCGGTCGTCTTTGATGGCGTTTCTGTTCATCTTTGAACTACAAGGAAACAATTCCATACTATGGTTTTAAAAGGATGTGCAGCTGACAAGAGGCCATTACTAAGAAACAAAAATAACTAAAAAGACAATTATAACAGATGAAACCTGGTCATGTGAGATACGGAAGAAGATATGGATTCATGAATCTAACACAGAGATCCTTGGAAGTAATATTCTTCATATGATTTACAAGAAAGTTGGGGAGTCAGTGATATATTGAAAATATATAGCAACATCTGGAGCTGGGATTTGTGTTTGATTGAAGGTATCATTTTAATACTACATACAATACCATCTGATAAAAGTATGATTGGTAAAGAAAATAATGTTACAGCAAAATAATGACGCCAATTATATAAGTGTAATTATCAAACAAAGAAGCTTGTGAAGTTCTCCCAATATTGGACTGGCCACCACATGGCCAGTAACTGTCCTCAATATATACATCTGGAATTACTGGATTATAAGAAGTCAACAATTCATCAAACTAAGGATATTGAGGTTTGTAATAATATATCTTTACATATTTTTTTTAAATTGTTCCATAACAATGAAAAGTGCAATAAAGGTAAATGGTTAGCACATGAGTTATTATAAAATATGTATACATTAAGTTGTAGAGATTAGGGATTTTTTAAGTCGCCAGCTTCATAACATTCTTCAAGAAATACAAAATCTCAGTACAGTAGTTTGCGCCACACAAACACACCTTCTCTCACTGACACTAATTTCATTTTTTTCTTTGTACAGAATATTGTACTGGCTTGCTGCTGCTTCCTAATGCATTAATAATGAAGAAAAATGATGTGTAACTGTAATTCAAATGTACCGTATATACTCGCGTATAAGCCGAGTTTTTCAGCCCAAAAATTGACGTCATTCCCGCAATGACGTCATTCCCGGCGACGCGCACAGGAAACAGGAAGAGGAGTCGCATGAAGATGGAGGATCGCGGATGTCGGCAGCGGCGGGTGCGAGCGGGACACTGATAAGTATAGCTTGCTTTACAGGTGACCGGAGAGACGCTGGGGGGGCCTGCATTACTGGGGCTGCCTGTATACTACCGCTGGGGCTGCTATATACCTCTGGGGCACTGTATACTACCACTGGGGCTGCTATATACCTCTGGGGCCCTGTATACTACCACTGGGGCTGCTATATACCTCTGGGGCACTGTATACTACCACTGGGGCTGCTATATACCTCTGGGGCCCTGTATACTACCACTGGGGCTGCTATATACCTCTGGGGCACTGTATACTACCACTGGGGCTGCTATATACCTCTGGGGCCCTGTATACTACCACTGGGGCTGTATATACTACCACTGGGGCTGTATATACTACTGGGGCTGCGTGTATACTACCACTGGGGTGCTGTATCTACCTCTGGGACTGGTGTATACCACACTGCTGGGGCTGTATACTTGTGCTAGGGTCCACCCTCGGCTTATACACGAGTCAATAGATTTTCCCAGGTTTTGGGGGCAAAAGTAGGGGGGTCGGCTTATACACGGGTCGGCTTATACACGAGTATATACGGTAGCAAGACAGAAGCTAGCTACACCATAACACTGATCATTATTCATGCTGGCACTGCTGCTGGCATCTCTGCCATCTCTCTCTTAGGCTGCCTTCACATTTGCGTTCTCCTCCGCAGTGTTCTGCAGAGGGGATCTGCAATGTGACCGCAGCACCACAAGCCCCTATCTTTATAATGGGAGCTGCATTCCCACCCAGGGCTTTTATGCTAACTCTGATGGCTCCTCTTGATTGGCTGCGGTATGCCATGTGATGTGATGGCAGCAAAGAATTATAGGGAAGCCTGTGCAGTCTTCTTCAATGTGTAAAACACCAACTGGCATTTTTTGGCCGATTTGCACAGATCGAATTGCACATTGTTAGAATTCACAGGGAACTATACATGTCTTAGAATTAAACACAAATATGATTCACATAGAATCAACTCGCTCATGTCTATTAAATCAACATTTGTGAGAGGACTCTATGAAAAGTGATTTGTGAATCAGGTATTATAGCACGTAGTTACTGCAACTCCTAAATGGTCAGTAACCAGGTATTATAGTACTAGGCACCTCTATAGTGGCAGCCTTAATAAAGCTTATTGTCTCCATCATCAGACAATGAACAAGTATAAAATTAACATTAATTAACATTATAAAATAAAAAGGGCAGTATAAGGATCTTCAAAACTTTCTGGCTATTACTTTTTGGCAGATAATTTATTGGTTTGTTTAGGGCAGTGTAATGGTTAACGTCTAGGAATCTTTGAGGCATTTGGGCTTCTATGACACTTAATCAATAAAATCTATCATGGCTCTCCTGCTCTTTCACTCTCAACCTACAAAGATTTATTTTCTAGTAGGACACATCTATTCATATCATCTGGCACTGCAGTGTGTGTGACAATAGACCTTGAGTCAATAAACGTTCCATGGAGTTTATCAATCCACATCACCTGTAGAGGCACTTTAAGGGACAGTACAAAACCTGCACCCAGGTAGCACCACTTTTCAGGAAGATGAAACAGAATTACTCCCGCTGTCTCTATCAAATTAATTCAGGACTATACTATCTTTCTAATTATTGAGAGGATGGGAAATCTATAGACTCATACCTGGAAAAGAACAATGGACTTTATAATCTTTTACACGGATATTGGCCATAAAAAGAACCTTAAAAAATTTTCATTTTATTAAACACTAAGCTAATGCAAAGGAGGCCAGATCATATGATGGTGAATAGATGGACCCCATAATACTGCTCTAGATTGTGGGAATGTCAAAAGTTACATTATAGTGCTCTGCGGAAACCAATGATATAACTCTTAGGGTACCTTTACACACGGCTACATTTGTAGCTTGTCACCAGGTAACTTACTGGTTGCAGTGAAATCATGGATACATGGCTCTATCTTGTTGCTGTGTACAAATGGAATCATGTATCCATGATTTCACTGCAACCAGTAAGTTACCTGGTGACAAGCTACAAATGTAGCCGTGTGTAAAGGTACCCTTAGGGTACCTTTACACGCCGCTACAGAAGGTTAGAAACAACCGGGTGTCTCACGTGCACGAGCACGTTCCAACGGTTGCTAACGGTACCCATTACCACCTTTACACGCCGCTACAAGGTGCTCCACAGTAGTTTTTTTCTATCCCTTGATGCACGACGGGTGCCACAGGTTACCTTCTGTAGAGCACCTTACCTCATTTACACGCCTCTACCACAAGGCAATATGGGAGGACCTGGGGCAGCAGGGACAACACATAGGCATGCCAGAATTGTGGATTACGAGACGCTCGTACGATGATTGAACAAAGCAATAGCATCATGATTGGCCAGCCAGCGCAGGAAGGCTGGCTAATACATGACGCTCGAGCAATTGTGTAGTGTGACTGGTCAGCTCCTTAAATATGCCGCCCTATGCAGAGACAACCAATCGTAACGCAGGAGCTTCCACCAATGATCGCTGATGGGGCGCGGTATCCCGGAGGCTGTGTCACGCCCCAGGGAGTTAACTATGTGGCGGAAAAACCTTCCTGTACCTCATTTAGACGCCACTACCATTGGGTTGAAAAAATAGGAAATTATTTCCATTGAAATGATTAGTGTATTCTACTAATTAGAACAATGTGTTAAAGGGAACCTGTCACCTGGATCTAAGCCCCTACACTATCACTACCTGTCCCTGCACCTTCCTAGCTGCTCCCTATCTATCCCTCTCTGAGCTAAATCCGCCCTATAAAACTGCAGAAAAATAACTTATAACTTACAGCAGTCCCTGAGGCTGGGGACTGAGAAGGCGGCGCCAGGCTCCATTCAGCCCCTCCTCCATGCAGCAGCACACGCCCCACTGGGCGGCGTTATTCTTTCTTCATCGCCGCCTCCTCCATTTGGAATCTCCTGCCTGCTTTACACCTATCATGTTGTGGTGATGTGACCTCGATGTGTCCCCTGACTGAGACACAGCATATGGGAGATTGTATCTTCTGCTCAGTAGCAGCACACACAGGGTGAGCTGCTACTGGAGCTAAGTGCTGATTGAAATCACTGAACCCCAGGTGTGCGGGTGAATAGGAGATGATATGTGCTGCCCTGGGCTGTGGGGAGGGGGTGGAGTGTGTCAGGACAGCAGCAGGAGCTGCTGGGATTGTATGAGGTTCTACTCGGCTGTGCCCCGGTGTAACAGGCCAGACTAACCCCCCCTACCAGAATATACTCGGGGTTAAAGTGGCCTAGGCCAGATTATACCCCTCCGTATACCACAGCAGCTGTAGATCAGGGCTCCAAGCAACACATGGGGGCCCGAGGCAGCACAAAGTGGCCCCAGGCAGCAGAAAGTGGCCCTACGCAACATACAGGGGCCCCAGGCAGTGCTAGGGCCCCAGGCAGTGCTAGGGGCCCCAGGCAGTGCACAGGGCCCCAGGCAGCACAAAGTGGCCCCAGGCAGCACAAAGTGGCCCCAGGCAGCACAAAGTGGCCCCAGGCAGCACAAAGTGGCCCCAGGCAACATACAGGGGCCCCAGGCAACATACAGGGGCCCCAGGCTACACACAGGGTCCCAGGCTACATACAGGGGCCCCATGCAGCATACAAGGGCCCCAGGCAGTATAAAGGGGTCCCAGGCAGCGCATGGGGGCCAGAGGCAGCACACAGGGGCCCCAGGCAGCACAAAGTGGCCCCAGGTGGCCCACTGCCTGGGGCCCCTGTATATTGCTCGTGGTCACTTTGTGCTGCCTGAGGCCCCTGGTACTGCCTGGGGCCCCTGTATGTTGCCTGGGGCCACTTTGTGCTGCCTGGGGCCTGTGCACTGCCTGGGGCCCCGTGCACTGCCTGGGGCCCCGTGCACTGCCTGGGGCCCCGTGCTCTCCCTGGGGCCCCGTGCACTGCCTGGGGTCCTTGTATGCTGCATGGGGCCCCTGTGTGTAGCCTGGGATCCTGTGTGTAGCTTGTGGCCCCTAGTACTGCCTGGGGCCACTTTGTGCTGCCTGGGGCCTGTGCACTGCCTGGGGCCCCGTGCACTGCCTGGGGCCCCGTGCACTGCCTGGGGCCCCGTGCACTCCCTGGGGCCCCGTGCACTCCCTGGGGCCCCGTGCACTGCCTGGGGTCCTTGTATGCTGCATGGGGCCCCTGTGTGTAGCCTGGGATCCTGTGTGTAGCTTGTGGCCCCTAGTACTGCCTGGGGCCCCTGTGTGCTGCTTGGGGCCACTTTGTGCTGCCTGGGGCCCTGTGCACTGCCTGGGGCCCCTAGCACTGCCTGGGGCCCTAGCACTGCCTGGGGCCCCTGTATGTTGCGTAGGGCCACTTTCTGCTGCCTGGGGCCACTTTGTGCTGCCTCGGGCCCCCATGTGTTGCTTGGAGCCCTGATCTACAGCTGCTGTGGTATACGGAGGGGTATAATCTGGCCTAGGCCACGTTAACCCCGAGTATATTCTGGTCGGGGGGGTTAGTCTGGCCTGTTACACCGGGGCACAGCCGAGTAGAACCTCATACAATCCCAGCAGCTCCTGCTGCTGTCCTGACACACTCCACCCCCTCCCCACAGCCCAGGGCAGCACATATCATCTCCTATTCACCCGCACACCTGGGGTTCAGTGATTTCAATCAGCACTTAGCTCCAGTAGCAGCTCACCCTGTGTGTGCTGCTACCGAGCAGAAGATACAATCTCCCATATGCTGTGTCTCAGTCAGGGGACACATCGAGGTCGCATCACCACAACATGATAGGTGTAAAGCAGGCAGGAGATTCCAAATGGAGGAGGCGGCGATGAAGAAAGAATAACGCCGCCCAGTGGGGCGTGTGCTGCTGCATGGAGGAGGGGCTGAATGGAGCCTGGCGCCACCTTCTCAGTCCCCAGCCTCAGGGACTTCTGTAAGTTATAAGTTATTTTTCTGCAGTTTTATAGGGCGGATTTAGCTCAGAGAGGGGTAGATAGGGAGCAGCTAGGAAGGTGCAGGGACAGGTAGTGATAGTGTAGGGGCTTAGATCCAGGTGACAGGTTCCCTTTAAAGGGAATCCGTTATGTCAAAAATCTATATGTAACTGATATCATTTTCAAATTCCTTTCTCTAAGCTTTCTCTATTCATATATTTGTTATTTATGCTGTCCTCCTATACTTTGTAAACTTAAAAAAAAATGAATTCTATCTGTCAATCACAGTGAGCTCTATGCTGCCCACTCTGCAAGGAATGCATATTCATGCATCATTACACAGCCCTGCCCTCTGGGTTTTATGCTCTGTGACAGCAGAAAGGAGGGGGGTGGAGATGTGTGCTCTTGCTCTTAGCTGTAGCTCTTAATCTGAGGCATGTGTAATGTGTGCAGTCTGAGATATTTCTATGTGATTATAAAAAAGGATAAATAGGGAGCGCACATAGGGCGTTATCGTCTTAATAAATAGTCCAGTCCCCCCAATCGGTGTGACTCACCTGCGGTGGTTGTGAGAGCCACAACAAACAGAGAGCCTGGTAATGGTCGCTGCAGGAGCCCACTGAAGATAAATGATTTCCACCGAAGAAAAAGCTGGGCTTTGTAGTCCGTGCTGACCTCAAGAAACTTCCAGTCCAGTAAAGGGTTAATCAGGTTCTGGTTTATTTGCCTACGCGTTTCGTGGCTTTAATAGCCCTGATGAAGTGGCAGATTTAAAGCCACAAAACGCGTAGGCAAATAAACCAGAACCTGATTAACCCTTTACTGGACTGGAAGTTTCTTGAGGTCAGCGCGGACTACAAAGCCCAGCTTTTTCTTCGGTGGAAATCATATGTGATTGTAAGAAAACACAATCTTCATATAATAGAAATTTCTTACATAGTGTAGCACAAAACACCTCCCCCCTCCCAGCACAGAGGGGAGGGACAGAACCAGGGGCTGGCTGGAGCCTCTATACCCGGGTGGCAGATTTCCATTGCCGGCCCCGACTTGAGGAGCGGGGGGGGGGTTTGCTGTCAGCCTGACTTGAGGAGCGGGGGGGGGGGGTGCTGTCACCCTGACTTGAGGACCGGGGGGGGGGTGTCTGTCAGCCTGGCTTGAGGACGGGGGGGGTGTGCTGTCAGCCTGGCTTGAGGACCGGGGGGGGGGGGTGCTGTCAGCCAGCCACAGCCCTTACCTCATCCCGGACCTCCAGCGTCATGTGCTATCGCCGCGCCGGCCGACTCCCGACTCCCGCGGCCCGTTTCTGTAGGGGGCGGCCCGAAATGTGGACTATACCACCAGCCCAGGGGGCACCTGCCACCTGGGCCAGCCCGCCCCTGGACAGAACACTAGCTTGGGTGGGTGTGAATGTTTAAATAACACTTATACAGCAGCCAGACTATTCCTCTGTAAATGTAATGGAGAGGACTAATGTACCATCTCCCTGCATGGTCTGAAAATGCTTATAACAAGGAAACTACAAATGGTACAATACTGATTTTACATGTCTTTAAAAGGACTGCCCAGGCACTATTCAAGGATAATGTTAGTATCATACTGAAAAATGATGTGACAGAGTTCCTTTAAATGCGTAAATATCAAGGGTCTGTTCATCAATATTAAAGGGAATCTGTCAGCAGGTTTTTGCTATGTAAGCTAAGGACAGCATGCTGTAAAGGTTGAAATACAAAAATCAACTATGTTTCTCTTATCAGGTTGCGTGATATTGTTTACTTAAACTAAATACTTTATCACCTGTTGATTACCATTACATGACATCTTTGTCCAACATGCTCCCTGCTGTGATTGACATCTCACAGTCAATGAACAATCTCTATAGGTTCTCTGCCCTCCCTGTGACTTCACTGCCAAGTCCCGTCCCTCTGTGCCACCCCTGCCGCTGTGAACGCCGAATAGCCGAGGCATCAAGTGCACGTGCCGTTCAACACAGAGCACCTGCACCATCGGGCAGTGGGGTAGACCCTCATTTAGCCTGCAGGTTCTGCATTAACACTAGTGCTTAACTTCTAATGCCTCATACCCACTAACAACTGAGGAGAAAAAAGCCCTGAGACTAGAGAATTCCAATGTGGATTAAGCCTCGATCAGGGTCAGGTAAGGGACTCATAAGTGTCCATATCTGTTTATCTGTTTATTTGTTTAGTTGTGTTGTTATAACAGCACTAATGCGGAGAAAGTGATTTATGGAACATGAAGGCATGGGAATCTACACTGTGTGCAGAATTATTAGGCAAATGAGTATTTTGATCACATGATACTTTTTATACATGTTGTCCTACTCCAAGCTGTATAGGCTTGAGAGCTAACTACCAATTAAGTAAATCAGGTGATGTGCATCTCTGTAATGAGGAGGGGTGTGGTGTAATGACATCAACACCCTATATAAGGTGTGCTTAATTATTAGGCAAATGCCTTTTCCTTAGGCAAAATGAGTCAGAAGAGAAATTTTAACAGGCTCTGAAAAGTCCAAAATTGTGAGATGTCTTGCAGAGGGATGCAGCAGTCTTGAAATTGCCAAACTTTTGAAGCGTGATCACCGAACAATCAAGTGTTTCATGGCAAATAGCCAACAGTGTCGCAAGAAGCGTGTTGGGCAAAAAAGGCGTAAAATAACTGCCCATGAATTGACGAAAATCAAGAGTGAAGCTGCCAAGATGCCATTTGCCACCAGTTTTGCCATATTTCAGAGCTGCAATGTTACTGGAGTATCACAAGAAACATAAGATAAAACGTCAAGACTCGGCCAAGAAATATCTTAAGACTGATTTTTCAAAGGTTCTATGGACTGATGAAATGAGAGTGACTTGATGGGCCAGATGGATGGGCCAGAGGCTGGATCAGTAAAGGGCAAAGAGTTCCACTCCGACTCAGATGCCAGCAAGGTGGAGGTGGGGTACTGGTATGGGCTGGTATCATCAAAGATGAACTTGTGGGAGCTTTTCGGGTTGACGATGGAGTGAAGCTCAACTCCTGGACCTACTGCCAGTTTTTGGAAGACAACTTCTTCAAGCAGTGGTACAGGAAGAAGTCGGTATTGTTCAAGAAAAACATGATTGTCATGCAGGACAATGCTCCATCACATGCATCCAACTACTCCACAGCGTGGCTGGCCAGTAAAGGTCTAAAAGAAAAAGAAATAATGACATGGCCCCCTTGTTCACCTGATCTGAACCCCATAGAGAACCTGTGGTCTCTCCTAAAATGTGAGATCTACAAGGAGGGAATACAGTACACCTCTCGGAATAGTATCTGGGAGTCTGTGGTGGCAGCTGCACACAATGTTGATCGTAAACAGATCAAGCAACTGACAGAATCTATGGATGGAAGGCTGTCGAGTGTCATCATAAAGAAAGGTGGCTATACTGGTCACTAATTTTTTTGTGTTTTGCTTTTGCATGTCAGAAATGTTTTTTTCCTAAATTTTGTGCAGTTATATTGGTTTACCTGGTGAAAATAAACAAGTGAGATGGAAATATATTTGTTTTTTATTAAGTTGCCTAATAATTCTGCACAGTAATAGTTACCTGCACAAACAGATATCCTCCTAAGATAGCCAAATCTAAAAAACCACTCCAACTTCCAAGAATATTAAGCTTTGATGTTTATGAGTCTTTTGGGTTGATTGAGAACATAGTTGTTGATCAATAATAAAAATAATCCTCTAAAATACAACTTGCCTAATAATTCTGCACTCAGTGTATATTGTTTATCTGCCAATGTTGTTCTAACAGCACTTGTGCAGGAAACTTTTGAAACAAAAAAAGCAGGTTTTTACAACTAGTGTAACCTAAGGCAACACTCATATATGTGCATAGAAATTTAAAGTAAGTACCAGAGAAAACGACAATATATGAGTTTAAATTTATCTCTACATATACAAATTTGCACTTCAGTAAGGAAGTGGATGAACTCCAGTGCCACCTTTAAGTAGCTCTTCAAAGTCATAATCGCTTTCTAACAAGCTTTTTAATGTGACTTCCAGATTTGTGACAGATCAGAACCCAAACTACAGATGCTGCGTTTCGGGGTAACTGCCCCTCATCAGTGTAGTGTGTGGGATATTCTGATCTGGCTGTGTAAGTGGGCTAAGTCGAGGTCTGGGAACTTGCTATCTACCTTATGGAGAGAAGTTTTCCTGCAACCAGAAGACGACAGTTAAGTAGGTAAGGAGATTTAAAGCCACATTCCTCCTCTAGGAAATATGCAAATTTGTACTTCAGTAAGGAAGTGGATGAACTCCAGCGCCGCCTTTAAGTAGCTCCTCAAAGTCTCTACATATAGGCAGCTTCTCTACTATTATTATATATAGATAACCCATATGGTGGAAAAAGTGAAATCCACATATGAGTGCACATATATGTAGTGGAAACCTTTAGAATTAGGATCTGACTGAGTTAGGCTAAGTGCACATCTGCATTACTGGCTGCGTTTGGCTCCATTGCGCTTTTCAGCTGCGTTAATGCATAAAACGCATGTGTTAATGCATCTGAAAGCATCCCACAAGGTACCTTTACACGCCGCAATCTCGGCTGGCGATATGAGGTGATCTGACGTGCGCGTGCATGTTTTTCATGGTCGCCTCAGATTGCCAATGGCGCTATTACATGCCGCAATCTCACCCTGAAAGAAAGGCGATGTGTCACCCCGGAAATCGCCTCACCCACAGCGGAACCAATCTGGTGGAATTGCCTTGTCGCTTAACACGCCGCAATCCCAAAGGCAATGTGGACGTACATGCTCAGCGCGGCGAAGCGATAGGCGTGCCACAGTGGTTTACACCGTGCCCCATACGCGCTCATTGTACAATGCAACAGCTCTGGAAGGCTGGCTAATACATGACGCCATTGCCATTGAGTGGCGCTGGACGGACAGCTCTTCAAATATGGCGTGGTGTCAATTGACAGCGAATGGGAACACAGTAGCCCACACCAATCAGTTCACACGGGGCACGGACTGAAACACGCAGATTCCATCACTATCGCCCTATCATACGCCAAAACCTGGAAATCTCGCCTTCATGATTGCGTCTGATGTCAGAGCAGTGCTCAGTAATCAGGCGACAGGCGATTTATCGCCGCAAAATTCCCCAATCACACGCCACAACTGTGAGGCTATTTCACGGCGATTGTTTCGGGTGACATATTGCCTTTAAGATTACCTACCGAGATTGCGGCGTGTAAAGGTACCTATAGAGTTATATGGGAAACGTGGTAAAAATGCATTGCAATGGCAATGACAAACGCAATAGCAGTAAAAATGCACGCATTTTCACCCAGCACTCAGGAAACGTGTCTGGCAACGTTTCCTGAGTGCTGGGTGAAAACGCATATAGGTTTTTACCGCGATTGTCATTGCCTTTGCAACTCGTTTTTACCACGTTATAACTCTATGGGATGCTTTCAGATTCCTTAACGCAGCTGAAAAACGCAATGCAGCCAAACGAATCCAGAAATGCAGATGTGAAAAGGCACTTAGTAAGTTTGAAATCCATCTTTAAGTTTTGTGAGCTCTGTAAAATTAGGGTTTTTCACCCTATAATATAGGTGTGTAAACTCAGTTTGGTATTCCTTGGCATTGTACTAAAGAATTTGCACAGTAGCATATTACATTTATATTAATCTCTATGGAGAGCCTGGTGTGGATGGGGGCAGCTCTGCCAGCTCTGCTGTGTTCCTGCAACTAAATTCTTTGAATATGTGTGAATGGCTTCAGCCAATAATCTATGTGATACTGCATTGGGTTCAGTTTTTTTTTACTTACATTATGCTGCTGTCGGATGAGGTAGCAAAAACCTGGTGACAGATTTCCTTTAAATGGGCTTAAGCATCCTGAATGTTAGCATAACTGTCTAGTTGGTGAATAAATACAGGTGATAATTGCCCGCTATTTACCCTCAGATCTTGTTGAATTGCTGCTTTTTTAGTTCAGGTAGATCAGGGCAGAGCTGACTACAGCTATGGTTTCTACAGGCTTTATGAAGTAGTCTCAGAGTTACCTCCTGCATCATTATTGGTTCAGGCTATGGCTTTCTCCCTCCTTCTTGCAGTTTTACAGTTTTAGGCTGTATGATCACAGTCCAGAGGAGCTGGGTGTTGGACGCAGCTCCTCCGGACCTGAGTGAAGCTGCGGGTGTCCACAGAGAGACCGCAGCCGCCCTGTACTCACCATGTGCGGCGGGTGCGGGTGGCTTCTCCCTGCAGTCACCCGATGGGAGCCGCTTCTGACTCCGCAGCATGAAATGAACATGCTGTGGGGGAGTGTCTTTCCTGCCAAGAAATGCAGAAATGGTGCAAAATTTTCCACACCAAATGCTTAAGGCTGGAGGCACAGTAATGCATCAAACACAGAGCGTGTTTGATGCATAACAGTGATGCGAGCGTTGTGCGTATTTGCAGTGAATGTGGTGCGTGTGGGTGAGTGTGCATGGCTGTATGCATGTGAGTGTGCTGCGTGAGTGCGTGTGTGGTGCGTGTCAGTGTGATGCTGTCCGTGGTCCTGAAGAAAACTTCAGGACCGCAGACAGCATTTGCTGGTGAATTTGCCTGTCTCCCGGTACAGTAACCAATCATCTTGCACCGCCTCCTGTATAGTTTATCACGCCCCGATGGGCGTGATATTGACAACCAAATGCGCCCCTTCCCCAGCCTGGCTTGCTCCGCTCTGCAGAGTGCCAGGTATGACACTGAACGAGTAATTTCTGGTACTCCGCAGCCGGACTTCAGGCTGCGCTGTACGCATGCTCTATAGAGCATATTACGTAAGCTCATCTGGGTTGAGCTGTCATAATGTGCTCCACAGAGCACGCGCAATCCGCAGCTCTGTGGATGAGCTGCAGACTAGCGGAAATGAGGCGTTCGGCGTCATACCCGGCACGGGGTGTGATATACTATACAGGAGGCGGTGAAGAGACACGGAGAGGACGCCCAAGGGGACTAGCAACGGTAGCCCTCCTGTTCATTATCATACTAATGAGTGAGTGATAACAACGTTTTATTACACAGTCACAGGGCACATTTAGGACAGAAAGGGATAGTTAGAGTCAGGGCCGGCGTCAGCACCCGGCGTACCCGGGCAAGTGCCGGGGCCCGACGGCTTGGAGGGGGCCCACCGGGCCCCTGAGGGCTAGGGTCACACTTGTGTTGTGACCCTAGCCTGACGCAAGTATTGTCTGCTGCAGCGCAGAGCGTTTAACGCTATGCGCTGCCAGCAACTGAGCCCATAGAAACCCGCAGTTTACATTGACAACCAGTGGTTGTCACGGTAAACGTCGGGTTTCTATGGGCTGCCTCCAGCGCATAGCAGCGTTGCAACATACAATACTTGCATAAGGCTAGGGTCACAATGCAAGTGTGACCCTAGCCTCAGGGGCCCCTGAGCACTGCCCCCACAGCCAGAGCCATATCCAGGGGGCAGCTGGGGGGTCATTTTCAGGCTCCTGCAGGCTGCAGCACCGGAGGTCTCCCTCCTCCCCCCTCCACGGGAGCCGACAGAGCTGCACACACTCTGTGCTTACAGGACCTGCGATGATGTCTCATGGAGGGGAGGAGTCAGGGGTCTCATGATCAGCTCCTCAGTGTATCCAGGACTCTGCTGGCCATCAATGATGCTCAAATAAGGTGAAGTTTGTGTGTGGTCAGGAGGCATTTACAGTGTGAATGTAGCAGAGGTGAGTGTGTACTAGGTGTATGGCAATTAGGTGAAGGTTATGTGTGGGGTCAGGAGGGATTTACAGTGTGAATGTAGCAGAGGCGAGTGTGTACTAGGTGTATGGAGCAGAGCTGTGTGTGTACGAGGTGTACGGAGCAGAGCCGTGTGTGTACGAGGTGTACGGAGCAGAGCCTTGTGTGTACGAGGTGTACGGAGCAGAGGCGAGTGTGTACTAGGTGTATGGAGCAGAGCTGTGTGTGTACGAGGTGTACGGAGCAGAGCCGTGTGTGTACGAGGTGTACGGAGCAGAGCCTTGTGTGTACGAGGTGTACGGAGCAGAGCCGTGTGTGTACGAGGTGTACGGAGCAGAGCCGTGTGTGTACGAGGTGTACGGAGCAGAGCCGTGTGTGTACGAGGTGTACGGAGCAGAGCCGTGTGTGTACGAGGTGTACGGAGCAGAGCCGTGTGTGTACGAGGTGTACGGAGCAGAGCCGTGTGTGTATGAGGTGTACGGAGCAGAGCCGCATGCGTACGAGGTGTACGGAGCACAGCCGCGTGCGTATGAGGTGTACGGAGCAGAGCCGTGTGCGTACGAGGTGTACGGAGCAGAGCCGTGTGTGTACGAGGTGTACGGAGCAGAGCCGTGTGTGTACGAGGTGTACGGAGCAGAGCCGTGTGTGTACGAGGTGTACGGAGCAGAGCCCTGTGTGTACGAGGTGTACGGAGCAGAGCCGCGTGTGTATGAGGTGTACGTAGCAGAGCCGCGTGTGTACGAAGTGTACGGAGCAGAGCCGCGTGTGTACGAAGTATGTGTACCAGTGGTAGCCCCCCGCGGATTCCACTCCTATAGTCTCAGCCACCTTTGCCAGCAGCATTCTTCTCCAGAGTCTCTTCTGCCGCTGTCTGCATTCTGCAGCTCAGCATGGAGGGGCACGATGTCATCACTGTGCTGATATGTGCAGAGCGACCGGAGGAGACCGGAGCAGCGAGAAGAACGGTGAGGAGAAAGAGAGATCTGGACGGCCAGACACTCCGCTTGGCTGCGGTGCCACCATATAGCAGTGCGGCTCCATTGAGCTGCTTGCATTATTTGTGTGCTTGAGAATGCTTGTGTATATACCAAGCATCCTCAGACGCACAAAAATGCAACATTTTGCATTTGAAGGGTATTTTTAAAAAGCGCAAGGGAATGCAATCGCATTTTAGCCCACCCCTAACAATGTGTAATATACTCACTGTCAGAAACAGCTCTTGCTGGTTTCAGCAGTCACTGTTCCTGTAAGGCTGCCTTCACATAGGAGTTTTTTTTTTAAATGTGGCAGTTGCGGTAAAAAAAACCTGCATCTGCCGCATTTTCCGTCTAGCGGCTGCACTTGCTGCACGTTTGCGGCAAGCCCCATGCATTGTCTATGGGGCTTGCGGTAAGTGTGCGGCAATATATATATATACATATATATATATATATATATATATATATATATATATATATATATATAGTCCGCGATATGTACTTAAAGGGGGCCCACTGAGACCTTTTCGCCCGGGGCCCACAGAAACCTGGAGCCGGCCCTGGTTAGAGTAGTAATAGGAAGGTGCAGGGACAGGTAGTAATAGCCTGGGGGGCTTTATGGAGGTGACAGGTTCCCTTTAAAGCTATAGCTATATGGATTTTACAAGCCTGATTGCAGTAATATAAATATATGTACGGTATGTATTTCCCAGAAAGGCTAAGCTGTTCAGTCATGGAGATTTATTTTGCAGGCACAGACACTACTTACAATTTAACAGGGAACAAAAAGCATTTCCTGATATTGTTACATTGGAAACGTTGTGTTGGGGAGTCCAAACACGTTGAGGCTTTGGGTCAGGTTTCCCAGCCTGTCTGATTGCTCACTTTATTCAAACTATTGAAATGCTTTCTTTAAATATCTTTTTATTCAGAAAATGACCCTTTCATGTGAAACGGTGCCTTCTGCGAATGAGATTGAGAGGATTCACATTCCAGCTGTGATGATAGAACCAGAAAAAATACAACTACTCTAGAAACTGCAGATTTTGGGAAAGAAACAGACATGTAGCTGTCTAAATTCTGTCTACTAATTTATCAACGGGGAAGTTTTGGTATAAAGGCGTGAAAATACAACAGTGATTGATATCATGATACATGAATGAGATTATGGCCTGGGACACATTGAGACTTATTGTCTTTAATTTGTTTTTAGTTCAGGTGCCCGCATGAACACTATGCTCCTCCTCCAAATAGAGGCTATTGATATACGTCACATTGGATGCTGGCTCTCCACCTACCGTGGCTGGGACTTATTAAGGTGATTAGTATTGATATACATGTGCGTGTGCCAGCCATTTGGGGTTATAATCCTTGTTTTCCCCTAATGAAGCCACAGTCTAAGGCTGCCTTCACACTACGGATTGGATCCAATCTGTGGCTGTCAGGGTGAACCTGACAGCCCCGTACCGGATCAGCACACAGCCTGACGCAGCTGCCGCTGATGATGATTCAGGACTGCGGCTCGCAGGGATCTAGCCGTGGTTCTGAAATAACAGCGGCGTGCAGCCGCAGGTGTCCGGTTCCCGGATCCTCCCAGATCGGGCAATCCGGCCCCATAGGCTCCCATGTTAGGGAGCGCCAGATTGCCCCAGATTCGGGAAGATCCGGGCGAATCCAGGAGGATCTGGGAGAAGGCAATTAGAGGATATTTTTCTCCTCGGACACAAAACGTTGCAAGCAATGTTTTTGTGTCCGTGAGAAAAATCTGAATTCTCCCGGATTCTCCCGGAGACATGGAAACCGGGATACTATGGGGCCAAAATCCGGTCCGGGGCTGTCTGGCTGAAGCTGATAGCCACGGATCGGATCACACCTGCAGTGTGAAGCTGGCCTAAGTGGCGATACGCATGGGAATTTTATCTCTGTCTGCATACCATCTTCTAGGTTACCACTACTGGCCTTCATTTTGTTGCTTCTTTATTTTTTGAACAATACATATAATTTACTATTTTAACTTTAATTGCACATCATGTTCTCAGGTGCTCCAGAATGGTCGCATGTTTGCCATTCTGAGCATTATTAACCTCATATTTCATCTTAATAAAACCTATTGCTTATTTAATGCAATCATTACAAGATTCAGATGTCTAATCTATAAGCTTTGTAATATCAGCCATGATTCATGGCACTTATTGATAAGGCTGTATATTTATAGTTGGATTCCTTGATTATTATATCCACAGACAGGTTGAACCTGAAGTGGCTTGGTCTGTTACCCACTATACCTATTTTAAATATTTTTATGTTGTTTGTGTTAAAGCCGTCAATCGGGCTTCAATGCTTATGCTGACCAGAATAGACTGATTTGTAAAAGAAAATAATAGGATCAGCACCGATCTACCGTGTTTCTGGACACTCAGTAAAAGACACAGCAGTCAGGTCTTCCAAGAGAGAGTCACACTCTTTATTAGAGAGGCGAGATTATATACCATAATCAAGGACACCATAACAATGGAGCATTACCTAATAGGGTGATACGTGGCAAGATGGCGGGGACATAGTCATACAAAAATATACAAAAATGAAAGTAATGTGTTAGAAACAGATGTAAACCTATCAACACCTTTATCGAGATATGACACCTAATTAAGGAATGTCTTATTCACAGGTCATAAATCATTTGCTACATCCATTTAGACATTTAGCTTGTAAATTAATAAACATTTTAGAAATTTCTGCAGATCCCGCCATTGCATACTTTTTTCTTTTTTAAATTCAGCATTACATTACAGCATGAGGTAGGCTGATCTCAAATTACTATTGAGTAGTGCCCTCTTATGATTGTCTATTGCGACTTTTTGTAACACAACTAATTCATTTTGGTGGATGGCAGCTGCCACTTTATAGATGAGGGGCGTTACAAAAAAAGTGTATAGTTGCCCTAGCCTAATTGTAGTTGATGGGCAAAATTAGAGGAAAATGTAAAAAATACTGTATACTAGATGTAGAACACCATACACGACCTAGACTATACTTTATAGTAACTATTTAGTCAATACTTTATAGTAATTTTTAGACTTGTTGTTCAAGTAAGGTAATTATTATTATTATTATTCATTTCTAGAGCACCATTGATTCCATGGTGCTGTACATGAGGAAGGGTTGCATACAAACAAGTTAAAAATACAATGAACAAACTAACAGTGACAGACCGATACGGAGGGGAGAGAGGACCCTGCCATTGCGGGCTTACATTCTACAGGGCAATGGGAAGAGAGACAGTAGGTAGGGTCCAGTGGTGGTGAGGTGGCACCGTGGTCATTGCAGCCTGTAGGCTGTTCTGAAGAGATGGGTTTTCAGGTTCCGCATGAAGGTTCCTTGTGTAGGGGACAGTTGAACGCTTTGGGGTGCAGAATTCCAGACAATGGGGGATGCTCGGGCGAAGTCTTGCAGGCGGTTAGATGAGGAACGTACAAGTGTAGAGCAGAGGAGGAGGTCTTGGGATGTTCGAAGATCATGAGTTGGATGATATCAGGAGATTAGTTCAGAGATATAGGGGGGGGGGGGGACAGATTGCGGACGGTTTATAAATCAGTGTTAGTAGTTTGAATTGGATACGTTAGTGAATTGGGAGCCAGTGGAGGGATTTGCAGAGGGGACAAGTGGAGGAATAACAAGGAGGTGGATTAGTCGGGCAGCAGAGTTAAGGACAGATTAGAGAGGTGCAAGAGTGTTAGCAGGGAAGCCACAGAGGAGGAGATTGCAGTAGTCGAAACAGGAGATGATGAGGGCATGCACTAGTAGTTTAGTAGATTGAGGGTTGAGGAAGGGACGGATTCTAGAAATATTTTTGAGTTGGAGGCAGCAGGAGGTGGCAAGGGCTTGGATGTGCGGTTTGAAGGACAGGGAAGAGTCAAGGGTTACTCCGAGGCAACAGACTTCAGGTACAGGGCAAAGTGTGATGTCATTTATTGTGATAGATAGATCTGGTAAGGAAGGTGTGTGAGATGGAGGAAAGATGATGAGTTCGGTTTTGTCTACATTAAGTTTTAGGAAATCAGAGGAGAAGAAGGAGGATATGGCTGATAGACACTCCAGGATTCTGAACGGGAGAGAGGTGACATCTGGACATCTGGGCCAGAGAGATAGATCTGAGTGTCATCAGCGTACAGGTGGTACTGGAAGCCATGGGACTTTATGAGATGTCCCAGACCAAGGGCATAGATTGAAAAAAGGAAGGCCCCTCGGACAGAGGTTTGAGGGACCCCAACAGAGAGGGAATGGGGCGAGGAGGTCGTGTGGGAGTGGGAGACGCTAAATGTGCGGTTGGAAAAGTAGGAAGAAATCCAAGAGGGCAAGGTCAGCGATGCCAATGGAAGAGAGGATCTGTAATAGGAAACAGTAATTGACTGTGTTGAATGCAGAGGACAGGTCTAGAATTATGGCCGATGCAATGACAGAGAACACTGTCGTACTTTGCTTCCTAAAAAATAAATTTTCAGCTTGAAACATCAACACAAAGTGCCAGCTACTAGGCGTCTCCTTTATAACTTTCTGCCAAATGCCTGTTGTCTCCATCATAAAAACCAAACTGGATTATGAGAAGTGGGGTATAGTGGGATTCTGTCTTCCAGTTCCTGATCTCCTGCCCTATTTGTGTACTGGTTAGTAATCCTAACTGCACACTGTAATAACAGAGAGGATGGTGTTCAGTTTAAGGCATACAAGTTAGTGAATGTAGGAACAATGCATGTTGGTAAGTTAGAAAAAGTTCCTCCACATATAGTGCTGGCAAGAATGCTGATGAAGGGAAACATCCACTCAGAAGAAATAGATAGCAATATACATTACACTACTGAGTCACCCAATTAAATAAAAGGGTTTACTTTGGTACTGCCACAGACAGCTGAGAAAAGTTATATTGCTCTCAGTAAAAGAAGCAAAATAATATTCATGAAGAAAGCATAACTTTTAATGGTAAAAAAAATGATTTTAAAAGCAAGCTTTCAAGACACTTTAGCTCTCCTTAGTTCTCATGACGAGAAAACTTAAGTTATGTAGGAAAGCCTGCACTCTTGGGAGAAGGGGCTGGTGCCGATCTCCCACCCAGTGAGGGTCTGCTCGAAAATAAATACAATATTAGGTTTGAAAAAGTGTTTTAAGTATAATTATTACACACACATTCATGTTAGCAAGCACAATGTGTTTTTAAAGCACCACTGCAGCATTTTTTTGTATTGCACCTATTATAGTGGTGCTTTAACTATAAGTCCTGCCTCATACTCACCTTCCGCTGCCTTCATCCTTTTCCAATGTCACTCCGGTGGGTCTGACATGGAAAGTGACTAGCCAACAGCTCCAGTGTTTCATGGAGCGGTTGTAGTCAAGGCCGGCATCAGCATACCTGGGCAAGTGTCGGAGCCCTGAGCAGCTGGAGGGGCCCACTGGCCATCACAGACAAACAGCCTTGATGGCAAAGGGCCCATCAGGGAAGACAGCCCTGATGAGGAGGAGGGGCCCAGCAGGGACACTCAGCCTGCAGCTGAATGCTCCTGCAGCGCTGCCAGTGCACATGGCTAATTTGAATGCGATTCAAATTAGACATGTGCCGGCTCCCATCTGGCTTCCTCCTCAGCCGATTGCAGCTGAATGATCAGTCATAGCCCTGCGACCTCATCACACGGCTGCAGCCATGCTGCAAGTGAGGGGGAGCGTGGACGGGAGCCTGCTGCAATGATGCGCAGGGACAGCAACTGAGGAGGACAGGGGCTCCGAGAGAGCAGATGGAAGGTGAGCAAAATTTTTTTTCTTTTATTATGTGCAGCATGATGGGGGATCATAGAGACTGTCACTGGGCTGCTTGGAGGTTGTGATGGGCTGTAGAGGCTGATGCTGGGTTATGAATGCTGGCTATGGAGGCTGCTGCTGGGGTATATGGAGGCTGTGCTATGGAGGCTGCTGCTGGGGTATATAGAGGATGTGCTATGGTGGCTACTGCTGGGACATAGAGGCTGTTGCTGAGTTATGGAGGCTTTGCTATGGAGGCTGCTGCTGGGTTATGTAGGCTGTGCTATGGAGGCTGCTTCTGGGTTATGGAGGCTGTGCTATGGAGGCTGCTGCTGAGGTATATGGAGGCTGTGCTATGGAGGCTGGCTGCTGGGTTATGGAGGCTGTGCTATGGAGACTGCTTCTAGGTTATGGAGGCTGTGCTATGGAGGCTGCTGCTGAGTTGCCTAGCTTGGGGTATATGGGGCTGTGCTATGGAGGCTGCTGCTGGGACATAGGGGCTACTGCTGAGTTATGGAGGCTGTGCTATGGAGGCTGCTGCTGAGGTATATGGGGGGCTGTGCTATGAAAGCTTCTGCTGGGGTATATAGAGGCTGCACTATGGAGGCTGTGCTATGGAGCCTGCTGCTGGGGTATATGGAGTCTGTGCTATGGAGGCTACTGCAGGGACATAGAGGCTGCTGCTGGGTTATGGAGGATGTGCTATAGAGGCTGTTGCTGGGTTATGGAGGCTGTGCTATGGAGGCTACTGCTGGGGTATATGGAGGCTGTGCTATGGAGGCTACTGCTGGGGCATAGAGGATGCTGCTGGGTTATGGAGGCTGCATTATGGATGCTGCTGCTGAGGTATATGGAGTCTGTGCCATGGAGGCTGCTGCTGGGGTATATGGAGGCTGTGCTATGGAGGCTGAGCTATGGAGGCTGCTGCTTGGCTATGGAGGCTGTGCTATGGAAATTGCTGCTAGGCTATGGAGGCTGTGCTATGGAGGCTGTGCTAGGCCATAGAGGCTGCTGCTGTGTTATACAAAGTGTGCTATGGAGGCTGCTGCTGGGCTATGGAGGTTGTGCTATGGAGGCTGCTGCTGGTCTATGGAGGCTGAGCTATGGAAGCTGTGCTATGAAGGCTAGTCTATGGAGGCTGCTGGGCTATATGGAGGCTGTGCTGGGCTATGGAGGCTGTGCTACGGAGTCTGTTGGGTTATGGAGGCTGCTGCTGGGCTATGGAGGCTAGGCTATAATGGCTGCTGCTAGACTATGGAGGCTAGGCTATGGAGGTTGCTGCTGGGCTATATGGAAGCTGCTTCTGGGCTTTGGATGTTGCTACTGGGATATAGAGGCTGCTGCTGGGCTATAGAGGCTGTGCTATGGAGGCTGCTGCTGGGCTATATATATAATATTAGGCTGTGTTGAATATATTTTTGGAGGTTGTGCTGTACATAGAATTTGGAGGCTGTGCTGGGCTATATATATTATTTGGAGGCTGTGCTGTATATATTATTTGGAGTCTGTGCTGGGCTGTTTATATTATTTGGAGGATGTCCTAGACTGTATATATTAGATGGAGGGTGTGTCTGTGCTGTATATGTTATTTGGAGACTGTGCTGTGATGTATATATAATATGGAGACTGTGCTTTGCTGTATAAATTATTTTGAGGCTGCCTGTATATATTATTTGGAGGCTGTGTTGTGCTGTATATATAATATCGATGTAAAAATGGAGAAAAGAACCTCTGTATCCGCCGAGCACAACCAAGAGTAAATCATGCATGCAAGTGAAAAGTTTATTCAGAAAGGTTGACGGCAACAGAGGGCCCCATAGAAATTTAAAAACATTTAAAAACGAATTGCTGGACCAAACCATCCCTCAGCTGTGTACAAGAAGCACTCACAATTTTACAATTTATGTCAACTAAATTACAACATACAGAAGAGAAAATGACAATACCTTAATAAATCGTTACACACAATGTGTTAATATCGTGTTGGATATAAATGACCTATAATCAAAGTAAATCACATAAAGATGAAGAATAATCAGTATGATACTCAGGTTGTAATACTAGAACCCATACAATTGTTTGTCAAAAATAACCAGCCCTTGAAGATGTATTATAATATTGCAAAATAAAGCAGTAAGCGTTTGGTGGAAGGGGGGACGGGGTCAGAAGGACCCAGAGCATCCCAACAAGGGTCCACCAAAACAAGGACATGGGTAGGTGAGAGTATATGAGCCAGAGATTACCCCCAAGATCATCAGGTAGAGCAGAGGTCCCCAACTCCAGGCCTCAAGGCCCGCCAACAGTGCAGGTTTTCAGGATTTCCTTAGTATTGCACAGGTGCTAATGTGATCATCTGCAAAGGTAATGATTCGAAGCCCTGTGCAATACTAAGGAAATCCTGAAAACCTGCACTGTTGACGGCCCTTGAGGCCTGGATTTGGGGACCTTTGAGGTAGAGAGTGCCCACAGAGTGAGGGATGGCGGCCTGGCCCAAATATAAATATAAAATAATATGGAGACTGCTGCGCTGTATATAGTATTTGGAGGCTGTGCTGTATATAGTATTTGGAGGCTGTGATGTATATATATTATGGAGGCTGTGCTTGGCTATATTTATTATTTGGATGCTATGCATGGCAATGGGATGTATATATTGGAGGCTACTGCTGGACTGCCACAGCCTCCAAATAATATATACAGCAGAGCCTCCAAATAATATGCACAGCTTAGAGCCTCTTTATTATGTATATACAGCCAAGCACAGCCTCCAAATATATACAGTCTGCAGCCTCTATACTATATATACAGCCCAGCAGCAGCTTCTATACTATTTATACAGCTCCGCAGTCTCCATATTATATTACAGCCCAGAAGCCTCTATTATATATGCAACACTGCACAGCCTCAATATTATATATAGAGCCCACCAAGGAGCCTCTATATTATATATACACAGCGCGCAGCTTCTATATTATATTTATGAATTGTGGTATGTGTTAAAGAGGCCCACTGAGATTGTTTTGCCCGGGGCCCACAAAAACCTGGAGCCGGTCCTGGTTGGTGTTCACTTTTCAATACAACTCTATGAGGGCCTCATTCTGGCTCTCATAAAGACACATGGAACGCTTGTGCTATAACTTCTGACTCCTGGCCAGACAGAAGCTTTGGGCACAAGATGGCGCAGTGGGACTGCAGCGGACTCGGTAAAGTATGAAAATGCCGGAAGGTGAGTATAAGACACTGGGAAGGGTATTATATTTAAAGAGCCACGATGCGGTGAAAAAAAATAACACTGCAGTGGTGCTTTAATTTGTTTTCTAAAAAAAAAAACCTTTAAAACAATAATAAAAAAACTCCTGTCTCATTGTGCAGCTTTCACTAGTAGTCTCCATTGATTTTCATGAAAACAGTTTATTAAATAAAGTACCGGTAACTATTCAAAGGAAATCTGGCCTGTTTCACATACCCCCACCAGTTAAATATTTATAATATCTGACAGATTATGTCTGCCTTTGGCCCTTGCAGAACTCAAACCAAGAGTTCCCTTGACCTAATTTTAATTACAGTGTATGAATAATCAGACACTTGCATTGTGCGACATCCACAGCAGATACTGGGAAACTCTTCATTTCCTATTGCAATACAGAAACACATTTCTCTACATACAGAGCATTCTATCAATGTACAGTACAGTGGAATGCAAACCTTTGGGCACCCCTGCTCAAAATTACTGTTATTGTGAACAAGCAAGCAAGATGAAGATGAAATGATCTCTAAAAGGCATAAAGATAAAGATGACATTTTCTTCTCATTTTAGGCAAAATAAAAACTATTTTAGTCTTCAATAAGTATTTATTAAAGTATATAAAATTATAAACAAACATTACAATACCATACAACACAAGAATGATCACAAGTATGGAAACCAGTATGATTATGATTATAAGCATAAGTATAAGTATAATGCTTCCCTAAATAGAAAAGTCAAATCAAAGAGGACTGTCCACGAGTTTCAACTGAATTCCTACACATGTTTCGAGGAGAAGATAAGCAAACAAACCATGAATAATCTTCACTTATAATTCAATGCCGGTATAAGTTCAGTATCCAAGTTATCCAGGAACTCGGGTGGTTATGAGGTGAGGTGGGGGGGAAGATTAATGACTTCAGGGGGCATAAGGGAAGGATAGGGAATCAGAGTCTTCCGGGATAACAGGGGGAGCAAGGTGGGTGGGGGGGGGGGGGGAGGGGAAGAGAAATAGATATAAGGAGAACGCGAAAGAAAGAAGGAAGAAAGGAAAGGCGAGAAGAGAGAAATAAAGAAGTAAAGAGAGAACCATGTATTGATAGAAATCTGCTGCTCAACTTAGAAAGGAATTTGGAGAGCCATTGGGTGAGCTGCCCATAAGTCCCATGCCTCTGAAACATAACGTCTCGAGCCAACGTCCAGAGCGAGGTAGTACTCGTGGCAAAATATTGAGTTTAGTCGTTCTACCAGATCTGCCATGGAGGGGGGGGAGTCAAGTTTCCATTTTGCTGCTATGCAAGATCTAGCTACCGTGAGTATATATGTGAGAAGGTGACGCGGGACTGGTGGGAAATCCTCACATCCAATGTGAAGGACCGCCAGTTGTGGTGTCAGTGAGACCCTGATCCCAGTAAGGGATTCCAGGAGACTTGTTACCGTCTGCCAAAACGGGTTCAGCCTGGAGCATCCCCACCACATGTGGGCCAGATCTCCTCTTTTACCACACTGTCTCCAGCACATGGGAGAGGCGCCTAGGCCAAACTTCGCCAATCTGGAGGGGGGAGTGTACCAACGCAGGTGAATTTTTTTCAGGAGTTCCACATGGTTGATACATCTGGTGGCCCTCATCGTGCATTGCATGGCTCCCTCCCACTCCTCCAGAGAGGCTGAGAAATTCAGGTCATGTTCCCACCTTTCCATATAGGGGGTCTTAGAAGGAGAGACCTCGTCCACCAATCCCCCATACAGCAGTGACAGGCCTTTGGGCCTCTCGGTTTCCATGGAAACAAAGTGTAGCAGCGGGGACTTTCTCACTTGGGAGAAACTATGTTTGCAACGTTTGGAACTAAGGAAGTGCGTGACCTGATAAAACTGGAGAAATGTATTTTCTAGAGTTGGGTGAGCTTCTACAAATTCTGAGAAGGACATCAGAACATTTTGATGAAAGAGATCACTTAGATTTCCCAGGTTGTGTGCCTTCCAGCGTGCGAGACTCAGGGAGGAGATGTGGAGTTGGAGTGCAGATAAGGGGATCTCAGAGGTTGGTAGTTTAGTCCAACTATCTGTGAGACTTCCCCATTCCGTAAGAAGTGCCGTCATTGACTGCAAGAGATCAGTCCTGTCCACCTCTCCCAGAGACTCAGCTGTAAGGAGAAGTTTCAGAGAGTTTCCAGGGGCCATGTGAGTTTCTATTTGTCTCCATCCTGAGTCTCCTCCCCCTCTCCACCACTCTCTAGCCGCTTCTAGGATTACAGCTTTCAGGTACATACTGGCATTTGGGACCCCCATTCCTTTACCTGCCAGCCGAAGGTACATAGTGCTTCTCTTTACCCTATGTGGCTTTTTGGCCCAGATAAAGCTGTTAATTACAGACTGGAGACGAGCGATGTCCTTTGGTGAATACGCGATTGGAAATAAAAACTATTTTAATCTTTATCATTTAAAAAAATTACAATACGGAAAATGGCCGATGCAAAAGTTTGGTCACTTATGAAGATTTGTGTGCTCAGATAATTTGACCAAGGTTTCAGACCTTAATTATCCGGTTAGGGTTATGGCTTGTGCACTATCATCATTAGGGGATTAGGGCCAGGTTGTAAAAATTTTACAATTTTATAAAAACCTAGCCTCCTGTAACCTTGTGCCAAAATTCAGCAACCATGGCTTCTTCTAAGCAGCTGCCTAGCACTCTGAAAATGAAATTGGTGGAGGCCTACAAAGCAGGAGAAGGATATAAGAAGATAGCAAAGCATTTTCAAGTTGCCCTTTTCTCAGCTGTAAATGAAATTAAGAAATTACAGTTACTTGAAACAGGGGAGGTCAATATAAGGTCTGGAAGACCAATCAAAATTTCATTAAGAACTGCTCATAGGATTGCCAGAAAGGCAAATAAGAACCTCTGTTTGACTCAAAAAGACCTTCAGGACTCTGACGTTGTGGTACATTGTTCCACTGTTCAGAGACACCTACACAAATATGGCCTTCATGGAAGAAAACCTCTCCTGTGTCCTCACCATGAAATTCAGCATCAGAAATATCTAAACAAGCCTGACACATTTTTGAAGCAAGTTCTGTGGACCAAAAAGGTTAATATAGAACAATGATCAAAGATATGTGTGGAGAAAAAAGGGTACAGAATTTCAGGAAAAGAACATCTCACCTACCATTAAGCGCGAGGGGTGGATCAATCATGTCCAAAAATGTAGAAGAAAGGTTGGACCCGTGGAAGCCTAACCAGGCGAAACGTGCGCCCGTCGTCCTCCCGCACCTCCCTCCCCACCACATAATGTTTGTAACCCGCACCTCCTAACGGAGTACTTGGATTAAAAGAACCTTCATCTAATGGTGAGTGCCGTCTGTTTCTTCTAAATTTTTGGACAATTTTGTGACTGGACCTTGTGCAGACCTGTGCAACACCATATTGCTGGCAGCACACACAAGCCTAGGACAAACACCAAAAGCCCTCTAGTGCCCAGATTCCTTCCTTACAGTGGATCAATCATGCTTTGGGGCATTTCACGAGTAGAGGGAAGAATGGTTTCTATGACATTTCATCCAAATCTCGATGCAAACATAACACCCTCTGTAAAAAAGCTGAAGTTGAAAAGAGGATGGCTTCTACAAATGGACAAAGATCCTAAATACACGTCAAAATCCACAAAAGACTATCTCAAAAGGCGCAAGCTGAAGGTTTTACATATTTCATCAGGTTGCCCCCACAAACTTAAATGTATTTTATGTGATATACCAACTCAAAGTAGCAAGTATTTCTGAAGTGTAATGGAAATAATACATGGTTTTCTGAATCTTTAAAAAGATATGAATCTGAAAATAGTGACGTGTTTTTGTATTCAATGTATGGTAACTGAGGGCACCACTGAATAAACCGGGATCAACCAAGAACATACTTAGAAAGGTACAAACAGTGAAAAAGAAGAAAAAGTTTGCAAATGCTTGAGATCACCATATAAATAATCTTTATTAATAGCAAATGGAATACATGGACAACACAAAAAGTAATAAAACCATAAAAACCCCACTAGTTACACTGGTGTATAAATGCACCGCAAAGGTGTGTCTATAATGAGACGCACCTGACCTCATCTGCCTGCTAAGGGCCGCTTCACACTGCGGCGTGATCCGGTCCGGGTCTGTCCAGGAGACCCAGACAGCCGCGGACCAGATCAGCACACAGGACTGGGGGACTATTATGCCCTCCGGTCCGGTGTGCAGCGCACGCAGCTGCAGCCGCTGACAGGTCAGGACCGCGGCATAATAGCCCCCCAGTCCTGTGTGATGATCCGGTCCGTGGCTGTCTGGGTCCTCCTGGACAGACCCGGACCGGATCACACCGCAGTGTGAAGCGGCCCTATGTGTGCATTCACAGGATACAACCAAATAGACACATAAAGAGTTCAATACTCACAAAAAAAGAACAACCAAAGAAATTATAAATTTATAAGCCAATATATATATATATATATATATATATATATATATATATATATATATATATATATATATATATACACATGACAAGAGATAAATGTATGAACACCTCAATTTGAGTATAAAGAGATAAACATAAATAACATCCACTGTAATAGTGGAAAGCAATAACCATTACGACAACCCACAAGATGGATTACAGAAAGGTGGATGTAAGAATGCTAAATAATAAATAACAAGACCTGAAGAGTAATGTGGAGTAAGATAAGAGGTGAACCCAATGTGTACTTCCACAAATCTGTGGCTTTCTCAGGGTGAAGATGGAGAAAAGTGTTAAAGGGATCCTGTCACCTCCAAAACGCCTCCTAAGCTATCAAAACATGTCCCTGCAGCATCCTATCACTAATCTCACACTCCTTTGGTCTCCTAAAAGCATCCTGTGAAAGTGGAGAAAAAATGTTTAATACTCACTCATAGTGATATTATTAGCAGAGGCCATATTCTTTAGTCACCAGGGATGTTGTTTTGCAGCCTCGAGGATCCACCCTTTCTCTTTTGTGCTCTTGCTTGCGCAGGCTTTACCCTCCTCCCTCTCTATCACTCACAGAATGCAAATCATTAGTCCTGCCTTTAGCTCCACATCACAGCAGCACAGAGAGAGAGAGGGTGGATCCTGGAGCCTTCAAAACAACACGCCTAAGGCTAAAGAATATAGTCCCTGCTAATTATAATCACTAATGAGTAAGTATTAAACTTTTTATGCACTTTCACAGGATGCTTTTAGGAGACAAAGGAGAGTGAGATTAGTGATAATATGCTGCAGGGACATGTTTTGGTATTTTAGGAGGCGTTTTGGAGGTGACAGGATCTCTTTAAGCCAAACCGCCTAATATACCACATGATGATGTAGCCAATAGGTAAGTAATTGTAATCAATTTTTAGGTGTGTAATGCCAGGTTAACATCCAAAGGTGTTGATTGCATTTGCATAAACAAATGTTTTAAACATATAAAATAATAAAGTTGGCTTGAAGTTGTTACTGCGCAAGTGCAAACAAATGTTTATAAATAAAGTTGTTTTAAAAACACAAAAACAAATTAAGTGGAGTAGTTGCTGTGCATGTGCGAACACTGGACTATCTACACAGTTATCTGAAATCCAAACGTACGCATGCACAAGTGTCACAATATAGTATGGCTTCAGACTGCAGTTTTTTCACTCATCAATGTCCATCCAGCTAATGTGCCAAAACCAAGAGTGTCTCCAAAACTCAGAACAGGTGTCAATATTTCAATTATAGTTATTCTCCGCAAGTTTCACTCCTGGTTTTGGCACCCAAACACTGATGAACACGGATCAGGGACAATCATGCAGTGTGAAGGGGCCTAAGATGGATACATACTCTGCACATGCACACATTTCAAAATATCGACAGGTTAGTGCCCACAGTCACTCCAGAGGAGCTGCAGAGATCCACAGCTCAGGTGGGAGAGTCTGTCCACAGGACAATTGGTACTCTATCCACAAACTGGCATTTATGGAAGAGAGCCAAGAAGAAAGACATTTCTGAAAGCAATAGGAGCATAAGGCTATGTGCACACCTAGAGTTTTGTTATGTATTTTTGTTGCCGTTTTTAATAAATACTGCAAGTAAAAAAGGCATCATGCAAAGTCTATGAGATTTTAGAAGTGCGTTTATCCTGGTGTTTTCCCTCCCAGAAACTATGAACTGCTTGTCTGGGAGAGAAAAAATAAGACAGAGACATTTCTTCCAGGAATTGATTTTTGAAAAATGTGAAATTCTTCTCTGGAGAAAGAAATAAAAAACGCATCGAAAAATGCACCAAAAAAACGCATCTAAAATGTGAAAAATGCAGTGTTTTTCTGCAGCGTTTGTCTCACAGAAGATGCATTTTTTGCTAAGTGGGCACATAGCCTACATCAGCTCCCTGTCCTCACATGCAGCAGCCTGATAAGATCACCATATCATGCTGCCCATGTCTTCGAAGTCCTACAGAAGATACAAAAATGGCCACCAAGGTAAGCACTCTTGGGGTGGAAACACACTATCCTACTGACATGCGAGTCTCTCGGACGAGACTCGGATCAGCGTACCTGAACGGCCTCTCCCTCTCTGGACGGGAGTGTGATGCTACACAAAAACACAAGCAGCTGACACTCCCATCCAGAGAGGGAGTGGCCGTTCAGGGTCACAAATCCGAGTCTCGTCTGAGAGACTTGCATGTCAGTAGGATAGTGTGTCTCCACCCTTAGGGTTTGTGCACACGTTGGGTATTTGATTGCAGACAGTTTTGCACCAAATCTGCATCTCCTGGCAGAAAAACTCACCAAAAAAAAACCCCAATGCATTTTTGATGCATTTTTTATGCATTTGGGGTGGAAAAACACTGCAAGAATGCACATGATGCAGGTTTATTTCTGCAAAGAAATCAGCAAGGGAAAAAAGCAAAAAGCACCGTGCACAAAACCTCTGAATCCTGATTGACTTTGCTGGCTTTGATTGCAGTTTTGTGACAAAATTGCACTAAAAATCACACCAAAACACACTTTGTGCACAGAGCCTAAGGGGCTAAATGTTCAGGTGTCTTTTATTTTAGACTTTGCGGGGGGTGTTAATGGAGGAGGGTTAGAGTGAGAGCTCAGTAAGGGGAGGAATGCATGTAATTTGGGAAAAATGTGAGGGCGCAGTGTGGAAATGGCAGAATGGGGAGTATCAAAAGGTGGCACAATTTGAGAGAGGGGACAGTATGAGAGCAACGTGTAGACGGGGCAGCGTCAAGGGAGTGCACAGTATGGAAAGGTAGTAACATGACAAAGGGAAATAGTGAAGATGGAGACACAGAGAGAGGGACAGTGTGAAAATAAGAGCATTATATTGGTCATGGTTCATAAGGACGAACAGTGTGGCGGCTAATCCATAAAGATGGATTGTGAGTCCGTTATAGTTGATAAATTTGGGTAGTAAAGAGGTTTTATTTTGGTGTGGTGAATTAAGCTAATAGGGGCAGAAAGTGGCAGTCATAGTTCATAAGGGCGGACAGTGTGATGGCAATGTACCATCAGGGGACATATGGGGGACTTATTTTGTACAGGAAATACAGTGAGGGACAATTATTCAGAGAGACAGCTATCTTTATCCAAGGACATTATAATCACACTGTTATTTTTAGGGGCACCAAGTTGGTATGAGCTGCAATAGATTGGTGATGAGGGACATCTGCTAAAATGAGCCATGGGTGTGAAAAGTCATCATGGCATCTGAACAAGATAGAGAAGAAAGTGATTAGAACAAGTCCAGTCGTTAGAGGTGTCAGATTTAAGGTAATGTAAAATTCAGCTCACCCTTGAGATGTAGTTCCAATCCAGGAAGGAACACAGTGTCCTTGCTGCTGCATAGCGCCAGAAGCTTAATACAAGTATTAAGCTCAAGGACACCGCTCTCCTGGTTCACCTTCTACCTCTCTGACCACTCTTTCACTGTTTCTTTTGCTGGCAACTCTTCCCCTCATGGTTGGGGTTCCTCAGGGTTCAGTCCTAGGCCCCCTTCTCTTCTCTCTATACACTGCCCCTATTGGACAAACCATCAGTAGATTTGGTTTTCAGTACCATCTCTATGCTGATGACACCCAGTTATACACCTTTTCTACTGACATACCCCACATTACTAAAAAAATACCAGTGATTGTCTGTTGTCTCTAATATCAGGTCCTCTCTCTAACAAAAATTGAATCTGTCCAAAACTGAACTTCTCGTGCTTCCTCCCTCTACTAATCTTCCTAAACAAAATATTGCCATTCCTGTATGTGGTTCTACCATTACTCCCCAGCAGCACACCCGCTGTCTTGGGGTTTATTTGACTCAGATCTCTCCCGCTCTCCCCGCATCCAGTCACTCACTCGCTTATGTCACCTACACCTCAAAAATATCTATAGAATTCAACCTTTTCTTACTGTTGACTCTGCATAAACTCTAAACCAGCATGTGGCTGGTTTCACACTGCAGTTTTTTTCCTGATCAGGTACCATCCAGTTTGTGTGCCAAAAACAGGAGTGTCTCAAAAACCCAGAACAGGTGTCAATCTTTCAAATACAGTTTTTCTCTGCAAGTTCCTCTCCTGGTTTTGGCACACAAACTGGATGGACACTGATCAGGGAAAAAACTGCAATGTGAAACCAGTCTTATTCCCTTATTCATTCTCGTCTCGATTACTGCAACTCTCTACTAATCGGTCTTCCTCTTACTAAACTCTCTCCTCTCCAATCCATCCTGAATGCAGCAGCCAGGATCATATTCCTCTCCAACTGATTCAACGATGCCTCTATACTGTGCCAGTCATTGTACTAGTTGCCAATCAGCTAAAGAATACAATATTATTATTATTTATAGAGCACCATTCATTCCTTGGTGCTGTACATGAGAAGGGGTTACATACAGATAAGTTAAAAAACAATGGACAACCTAACAGTGACAGACTAATACAGAGGGGAGAGAGGACCCTGCCCTTGCGGGCTTACATTCTACGGGGCAATGGGGAGGGAAACAGTAGGTTGGGACTGCTCGGGTGGTGGTGGAGCGCCGTATCTAGTGGTGCTGGGGTGCCAGGTCCGATGGTGGTGGAGCACGGGGTTCAGTGGTGTTGAGGCGGCACTGTGGTTATTGCAGGCTGCAAGCTGTTCTGAAGAGATGGGTTTTCAGGTTCTGCTTGAAGGTTCCGAGTGTGGGGGACAGTCGGACATGATGGGTTGCAGAGTTTCAGAGAATGGGGATGCTCGGGCAAAGGCTTGCAGGCGGTTAGACGAGGAACGTACGAGTGTGGTGGAAAGAAGGAAGTCTTGGGTGGATCGGAGATTACGAGTTGGATTATATCGGGAGATTAGTTCAGAGATAGATGGGGGGGGGGGGCAGATTGTGGATGGCTTTGTAAGTCAATATAAAATGATCACTCTCACCCAAAAAGCCCTTCATAGATCCGCTAAGCCCTACATCTCCTCCCTCATCTATGTCTATCGCCCTACACATGCCCTCCATTCCGCAAATGACCTAAGAATGACATCAGCTACAATCTGAACGTCCCACTCCTGTCTTCAAGACTTTTCATAAGCAGAGCCAATTCTCTGGAACGGACTACCAAGAACAATTCAATTAATTCACAATACCCAAAGTTTCAAATGAGCCCTAAATACATATTTCATTGGAAAAGCATCAACCACTCTGCAAGGTACACCCTGTGTAAGTTGAGTAGCAATCACACAGTTCAGGAGACTACACGAGTTTTGCTGGAAACCTGAAAAGATTGCAGTCTAGAAGTATTTTAACATATATACACAGAACTACAGATAAAATCTAAAGGGATTAGGCCATACAAATTTAGCTAAGGCTGCTTTCACATTACGATTTTCTTGGATCCGTGACTGTCCGTTGTAAAACGAACAGCCACGGATCCGATTTGGCCCCCATGTATTCCCTATGGGCCACGGATCACATCGGATTTGCCCTTAATGGCATCCGATTTTTGTCAGATCCGATTCTCTCCAATTTTTAGCTGTGCCCAAAACTGCTCCGATTTTGGGCACAGCAGATCAAATCAGACAGAATCTGATCCGACATGATCCGCGGCCAATAACATGGGGCCTATGGACACGGGTCCGAGGAAGCACAGGATTGTTCCTCGGACCCGATCTTAGTGTACTGAGCATGCTCAGTACAATAAAATTGCTCCTTACCATCTAATTTCACTTCCGCAATATATATACATACATTGCGGAAGTGAAATTTAGTTAAAGAAAGGGTTAAAATAATAAAAAAAACATGCTCACCTCTCCGACGATGTCCTGCGCTGTCTCACTTGCTCCTGGGACTGAAGGACTTGTGGTTGCCTGGCAACCTGATCAGCTGAGCGGTCATGTAACCGATCAGCTGATCGGGTTGTGACATGACCGGCGTTAAATCCCGCCCGCCAAGATTGACCGGCGGGCGGGAGATGTAAACCGAGCGGTCATGTGACAACCGATCAGCTGATCGGTCAAATGACCGCTCAGCTGATCAGGTTGCCGAGCAACCACAGGTCCTTCAGTCCCAGGAGTGAGTGAGACAGCGTGGGACACCGTCAGAGAGGTGAGCATGTTTTTATTTTTTCATTTTTAACCCTTTGTTCACTCCCGCAATATATATATATACATTGCGAGAGTGAAAGTGCCCGGCTTACCTGCACTTTGCAGGCTCCGGCTTTCTTTCTCCAGACCCGTGAAAATCCTGGACCCAGACACAGAAATGGCATCCAGAGGTCTCCCCGATGCCATCCATTCCTGTCCGTGGAGTCCTACAAAAAGTAGGATTCCACGGACAGGAAAAAATAAATGATGTGAAAGCACCTTAAGAGTACTACTTTAACTGGTGTAAAATAGGTAAACTACTGTATTATTTTTACTGCCACTGACCTCCTGGTTTACGGACTTTGTAAAAACCCTACAGACTCTGGTCTAATGGCAACATCACTTAAAATGATGGTAAATAACATTAAGTGAAGCCGGATGTTTTTATGAGGGTTAGGACTCGTGCACATTGCACAGCTGTGTGAAGGGTCCTGGATGGTACAAAGGATAACTGAGGCTGTGTACATAGGGGAGGTGGGCATTCTACTTATTGCCATATGATGCTGTGAAACATCACATTATGGTGATATGTTTAAGGAGAAAAGACACTGGTCAATAGATGAGCACACCACCCAATGAGATCATAAAAATTTGCATTACTTTATTGAAAACATGTATAATACACACTACCGTATATACTCGCGTATAAGCCGAGTTTTTCAGCCCAAAAATTGGGCTGAAAAGTCCCCCCCTCGGCTTATACGCGAGGCAATACGGTCCCCCTCAAAGTTTGGCCCCCCACCTCACTTGCTGGCCCCCCCCCCCCCGCATGCAGTGCTGCGCATATACATTACCTGTCTAGCAGCTGTCACCCTCCGGTGGCGGATCGCGGCTCCTGGGCTCCGGGCTCCATCTTCCTCTCTGTCTTCCTGCTTTGTGGCCGCCGGGCTCATCGCGATGACGTCATCGCGACGCCGGCCGGTCACGTGACAAGCAGGAAGACAGAGAGGAAGATGGAGCCCGGAGCCCAGATCCGCCACCGAGGGTGACAGCTGCTAGACAGGTAATGTATATGTGCACGCTGCATGCGGGGAGGGGGCCAGCAAGTGAGGTGGGGTGCCAAACTATGAGGGGGCCCTGCTGGGGCCCTGTATACTACCACTGGGACTGTATATACTACTGGGGCTGTATATACTACTGGGGCTGTATGTATACTACCACTGGGGCTGTATATACTACTGGGGCCTGATACTACCACTGGGGCTGTATATACTACTGGGGCTGTATATACTACTGGGGCTGTATGTATACTACCACTGGGGCTGTATATTACTACTGGGGCGCTGGATACTACCACTGGGGCTGTATATACTACTGGGGCTGTATATACTACTGGGGCTGTATGTATACTACCACTGGGGCTGTATATACCACTGGGGCTGCTGGTATACTACCACTGGGGCTGTATATACCACTGGGGCTGTGTATACTACCACTGGGGCTGAATACCACTGGGGCTGCTGTATACTACCACTGGGGCTGGTATACTACCACTGGGCTGTACATACCACTGGGGCTGCATGTATACTACCACTGGGGCTGTATATACCACTGGGGCTGTAATACACTGGGGCTGTATACTACCACTGGGGCTGTATATACCCACTGGGGCTCGTGTATATACCACTGGGCTGCTGTATACTACCACTGGGGCTGTATATACCTCTGGGGCTGCGTGTATACTACCACTGGGGCTGATAACACTGGGGCTGGTGTATACTACCACTGGGGCTGCGGGTGTATACTACCACTGGGGCTGCTGTATATACCTCTGGGGCTGCTGTATACTACCACTGGGGCTGCTGCTGTAATACCACTGGGGCTGCTGCTGTAACACTGCTGGGGCCTGTATATACCACTGGGGAGGCTGCTGTATACCACACTGCTGGGGGCTGTATACCTGTGCTGGGGTCCACCCTCGGCTTATACACGAGTCAATAGATTTTCCCAGGTTTTGGGGGCAAAAGTAGGGGGGTCGGCTTATACACGGGTCGGCTTATACACGAGTATATACGGTAATTAAAAACAAGTAAAAACACACAATAAAGGGAATGCCTGCCCTTAACACGGTACATAAATTGTGCTTTAGGCTTACATATGGCTAAATACAGCTGTTACATCCGATGAGGCCAGGGAACAGCAGGGTTTGTGTGTAGGCATTATTTGGTATTGTATTGCGCTTTGATACTGTGCGAGATTTGGCTACATCAGGCCGTTACATAGCCTCTGCATCACTGTATTATACCATGTGATGGCTTTTTATGATCTCATTGAGTGATGTGCTCATCTACTGACCAGTGTCTTTTCTCCTTAAACATGGTTTCCTACCACTGGCCTGTAGCACCCCTCGTAAATCCTAAAGGCTGTGCGACATTTAACTTTTACACATTATGGTGATATTCTTGCCTTACAGCAAAGCCTCTAGGAGAGATTTTCTCATTATTATGCATCAAGTGTATCTGAATGAATGGTATCTTTGTTACGCATTATGGTGTCTGTACATATTAAATGAACAATGGCTAAATCCACAGATTTAGTAGCGGCAGCTGGTGTTAAAGCCATCCTGCAGGTTTGGATCCATGACTAAGCTCCCCTTTTAGGATCTCTTTAGGGTGGAGACACACTGCCGTGAAAAAAAAGGACCGTTTCTCATCCAGGAGAGTTGGATGAGTGACATCCGTTTTTTGCTCTGCTTTGAATGCAACTGCTATGCAAGTGTTCAACAGTTTCTCAGCTAACATCAGTGTGGTATCCGTGTGACATCCGTGTGATGTCCAAGTGCAATGCGTATTTAACATGGCATTTCTCATGTGTATAAAGTTAGAAAAGAGTAGATAGATAGGCTACACTATTGAATAGAATAGAAAGATAGATAGATAGATAGATAGATAGATAGATAGATAGATAGATAGATAGATAGATAGATAGATATAGATAGATATAGATAGATAGATAGATAGATAGATAGATAGATAGATAGATAGATAGATAGATAGATAGATAGAATAGTTAGATCGGACTTACCAGTCTCCCGCTGTTTGTTACAGGGCCACCTATTAGTCTAATTGCATATTCACTGCACTGTCAGACAAACAGCCAATCAGAGGAGCTCATACTCTGTGAGAGCTTCTGTGATTGGCTGTTGTAGTCAGAGTGGATTTCCTCAATCTGGACAGTGATTCTGCTTGGTTGCCATACACATTAGTGTATGACAACCAACCTGGTGTTATAGAGAGTTAAATAAATAATTGGAAAAAAAAAATGCGTGGGGCTTTGCAGCATTTATAAGTCTAGACCGGTGAAAGCCCGACAGCTGCAAGCTGCCACCATCAGCTGCTTAATTTTACCTTGGCTGGCAAAAAAAAAAATGCGTGGGCCCTGCCCTATTTTAAATTCCCAGCCAAGGTAAAACTAAGCAGCTCAGGGCTGGTATTCTCAGCGGGGTGAGGGACCCCCACGCTAAAGAATAGCAGCCCGCAGCCACCCCTGAAAATGGCACATTAATAATAAGCGCCATTTCCAGGTGCCGTACTGGGCTCTTCCAGTGGCCCTGGTGGCGGTGGCACGCTGGGTAATAAAAGGTTAATACCAGCTTTGTTTTACCAACTGGTATTAGGCGCAAGATTCTTAATGTCAGGCCAAGTTAGACCCAGCCATTAAGAATCTCCAATAAAGGGTTAAAGAAAGTCACCACAGCAGGGGGAAGGATCGAGCGACTCTCCTCCAATGGCAGATGTCAGAAGAAGGAAGGATCGGGCGACTCTCCTCCAATAGCAGATGTCAGGAGAAGTAAGGATCAAGTGACTGTCCTCCAATAGCAGATGTCAGGAAAAGGAAGGATCGGGCGACTCTCCTCCAATAGCAGATGCCAGGAGAAGTAAGGATCAAGTGACTGTCCTCCAATAGCAGATGTCAGGAAAAGGAAGGATCAAGCACATTGGCAACCTGTTTATTGTATGAATAATTCTCAATCTCTTTTGTTAAGTTTCTGGTTATTTCTGGAATTTCTGCCTGATTTGTTCAAGATTTAATCTGTGTATTACAAATGTAAAACTTTCAATAAAGCAATGATATTTATCATTCCAATGACGCCAGCAGTGATACCAGGTCTGCATTTGTCATTTAATTATATATGTGATCGGTGTTTCCCACCCCTTGTTAAACTGTTCTGGGAATAAAATAAATTGTGGAAATATACCAGGTGCATTGGAATAATGATTTAGCCGTACATCCCCTGTGGATTTCTCCCTGCTTTTCTATAGCCTCCTAGTAAAGAAGACTTTAGAGGTTGCTTATGTCTGCCTCTGGTGAATACTTGCACTAGTCAGAAAAATGGTGTTACAGTATTGTGCTATTATTAAACCATTATGATTCAACATTGCATATGCTGACTGCATTTCATAGCCAATATTAGATAGTAGAATAGTCACAACCTAATAATCAAAACTTAAGGCTACATTCAGACACAGCATTTTCGCTGTGTGTTTTGAGGATCTGATTTGGTGCAGTTTCTGCACCAAAAATGGATCCTTTTTCTGCAAAAAAGCATCACAAACATCATCAATTTGTGCTGCTTTTTTGCCACAGATAGACACACAGACAGACAAACACACAGACAGACAAACACACAGACAGATACACAGACAGACACACACATATGTGCTGCTTATCTACCTGTACAAATGTGCACCAATAAGAGGGTGCCAATGTGATTGGGTCATGGCGCTTTCCAAAACTGTCAATTTAATCAGCTTGTAAAACTTGTGGTAATGACCCTTGTAAATAAAATGTACCGTATATACTCGTGTATAAGCCGAGTTTTTCAGCCCAAAAATTGGGCTGAAAAGTCTACCCCTCGGCTTATACACGGGTCATATCCGGTATGTGATGTGGTGGGGGCTGTGGAGGCTGCAGGAGGCGGGGGGAGGCTGCTGTATGAGCGGCCCCGTCACGTGGGGCCGCTCATTAAATATGCACTGCTTCCCCCTGTCAATCAGCGGCAGGGGGAAGCAGTGCATATGGCCCCCAAACGCTGCCACTCGCCCCCCCCCCCCTCTGTGTCAGGGCCCCCCCGCTGCTGTAAGGGCCCCCCCGCTGCTTATCTTACCATCCGGTATTCTGATCAGCGCTGCTCCTCGCTGCTCCCGTCCTCGCGGCTTCCGGGATCCCCGGCCGTCGCAGGTATGACGTCATCGTGCGACGGCCGGGATCCCGGATGCCGCGAGGACGGGAGCAGCGAGGAGCAGCGCTGATCAGAATACCGGATGGTAAGTTAAGCAGCAGGGGGGGCGAGTGCCAGCATTTGGGGGCAGCAGTGTACCCCTGGGGGCGGCTATATACCCCTGGGGGCGGCTATGTACCCCTGGGGGCGGCTGTGTACCCCTGGGGGCGGCTGTGTACCCCTGGGGGCTGCTATATACCCCTGGGGGCGGCTATATACCCTGGGGACGGCTGTGTACCCCTGGGGGTTGCTATATACCCCTGGGGGCGCTATATACCCCTGGGGGCGGCTATATACCCCTGGGGGCGGCTATATACCCCTGGGGGCGGCTATATACCCCTGGGGGCGGCTATATACCCCTGGGGACGGCTATATACCCCTGGGGGCGGCTATATACCCCTGGGGGCTGCTATATACCCCTGGGGGCGGCTGTGTACCCCTGGGGGCGGCTGTGTACCCCTGGGGGCTGCTATATACCCCTGGGGGCGGCTATATACCCCTGGGGATGGCTGTGTACCCCTGGGGGCTGCTATATACCCCTGGGGATGGCTGTGTACCCCTGGGGGCTGCTATATACCCCTGGGGGCTGCTATATACCCCTGGGGGCGGCTATATACCCCTGGGGGCTGCTATATACCCCTGGGGGCTGTTATATACCCCTGGGGGCGACTATATACCCCTGGGGGCAGCTATATACCCCTGGGGGCTGCTGTGTACCCCTGGGGGCTGCTGTGTACCCCTGGGGGCTGGGGGCTGCTGTGTACCCCTGGGGGCGGCTGTGTACCCCTGGGGGTGGCTGTGTACCGCTGGGGCTGCTGTGTACTGCTGGGGCTGCTGTATGCCCCCGGAGGCTTCTGTACACCCCCGGGGCTGCTGTATATACTGCTGGGGCCTGTATACCACTGGGGCTGCTGTATATACTGGTAGGGTCTGCATATACCACTGGGAAGGCTGCTGTATACCACTGGGGCTGCTGTATATACTACTGGGGCCTGTATATGCCACTGGGGAGGCTGCTGTATACTACCACTGGGGGGGCCTGTATACCTGTGCTGGGGTCCACCCTCGGCTTATACACGAGTCAACAGATTTTCCCAGGTTTTGGGGCAAAAGTAGGGGGGTCGGCTTATACACGGGTCAGCTTATACACGAGTATATACGGGTAGTCAGAAAAAAGCATATTTGTTATTAAAAATAAAAACCGGATGAAGACAAATGCACACTTCTATTTACAACGTCACATCGTCAAAGCTGCATCATCTGGCCTTATCTTAACAAAACCTACGCACAAGCATGTGCACACCACACTTGTACAGTAAGGGTACTCCGTAATATCTTTACCCAAAACTTCTAAGATCCTTTGTCAGTGCTCTCCAAGACACACTAAATCTAGTAAATCTAGAATGCTAAAGGCCACTTCAGACGCTCCGATATCTGAAACAATATAGTTGAAACGTCACACTTTTCGGATCGTTCTTACGATCTCGTTTGTGCGTCGTTGCGTGTAAACGCAGGATGTCTGAACGAGAAATCGTTGGATCGGACATCTCAAATTTGAGATCCGGACCTCAAATCTATCGTTCATCGTTCATCAAGGTTATGTGAAGCAGCACCATCGTTCAGTGTGACACCTTTTTGAACAATGTTGTTCATATTCCTCCTATTCCTTTCGCTTTGTAAAATCATTCAAACAATCTTCTCTAAATAGCTGGAGCGTTGCCAAATGTAAGATCGTTAACGATATCCTTGCGTGTGACAACGCACTAACGATGTCGGAAGGATCGCGGTCACGTGACATAGCTAACGATCTCCTTCACAGACATCTTAGCATGTGAAGTGGACTTTAAATAATACAAGGGATCTAAGCTATAACATTTCTCCTTATTGAGAGATGACAGTCAGGTCTGGCATCTCACCTAGCCAAATCATATCTTATATTGCACTGTCCTAGCTCCTTCTTCAGGGATACAAGCAACCTTGCTTACACATCACCTTGCACATGGAAGCGTTGATCTAGCGGTAGCTGTACAAACGCATAAACCAGTTGTGGGTCTCACAACTAGCTCAGGTGAGCGTTCACAATCATTGATACCGTCTGAATTTAGTGATAAGACCCACTGAGCTTTCTGTCTTTTGATCTCTAAATATTGACTTTTAGAATTACTACTACCAATAGGTGGCACTAGAGTTCAAGTCCTCTTTAAAGAGGCAATTTGCCAAAACGATATCGGGGAACAAATGAGCCTGCTCTCCAACGGCCCGATATTGGATGGAGGTTGGAGCAGGATCGTGCTGTGTAAACGCCCAACTACGATGTGCAGTACAACTTCCCCTATTCTCTCCCATGTTAAATGGTCGTTCCTGGGTCGGCCGTACAAGGGGGGTGTAGACATCGTAGAGACGTTGTATGCCGATATGGCGCTGTGTAAATCTCCGATGCGATCTCCGAAATCTGGGCAGAAAAAGCGCGCTCCCTCGCCGTCGGATCTAATATCGGACCGACGTTGGAGCGTGTAAAGTGGCCATTAGCCAAGGGAACTGAGCCTAAGGGGCCTTTCACACTTGCGGTTTTTTCCTGATTTGGAAGATCAGGCAAAACCCGATTCTTATGGCCACTTTACACACACCAACTTATCTGTCCAACTTCTGAACAACTTACTGGTTGCAGTGAAATTATGGACACATTGTTACATTTGTACACAGCCACAAAATGGAGCAATGTGTCCATGATTTCACTGCAACCAGTAAGTTGTTCAGACGTTGGACAGATAAGTTGGTGTGTGTAAAGTGGCCCTTACAGTATTTTGCCCACTCACTTTAATTTTGTCAGGTAGAATCTTGTTGCTTCATGTTTTCTCCTGAAATCATTAAAGAGAATGGGCAAAAAAAATGAATCCTGTAAGAATCAGGTGTTTTCCTGATCTTCCAAGTCAGGAAAAAAGTGCAAGTGTGAAAGGCCCCTTAGTTGTCCTTTGTTCTACTGCTAATGGCCACTTTACACGTCCCAACATCGGTCCGATATTGGATACAACGCCACGGGAGCGCGCTTTTTCTGGGCAGAATTCCAAGATCGCATAGGAGCTGTTACACAGTGCGATATTGGCAGGCAACGCTCCAACGATGTGTACGCCCCCTTGTACGGCCGACCCAGGAACGACCATTTAACATGGGAGAGAATAGGGGACGTTGTACTTCACATCGTTGTTGGGCTTTTACACAGCCCGATCCGGCCACATCATCCATCCAATATCGGGCCATTGGAGAGCAGGCTCATTTCTTCCCCGATATCGTTTTGGCATCATTCGTGCATCGTATTGGACATTTAAACCGTACAACGCACAAACAATATCGGGGCCAACGCACGAACCACGAGACCTTTGCTCGGAATTGGACGCCGATATCAGGACGTGTAAAGTGGCCATAACAATTTACAGCATGGAGGATTGTGCTGCAGCCAGTTGTCTGACAGCCAAACACAGGATAGTGAGAGAATGAGGTGGTAGGGGGCATGGCTGAGCTACTGAGATGGACAGGGAAGACCTTTTCATGAATTCATTTAGTGCTCTATTCAGATCATGTGACAAATGCACACAAGACAAGAAACATTAACTTCTTTCCTTAAGTTCTACATTCTAAGGCCCCTTTTACATTAGCGTTTTTATCCAGATCCGGCCAAAAAAAAACAAACGCATCTGCCGCCTAATGGAGCTTGCGGCAGGTGTGGCATATGCCGGTATTGCCGCCATCCTGCACTTACGGCAGGTGCAGCTGCAACAAATGCCGGATCGCCACAAGCCCCATAGACAATGCATGGGGCTTGCCGCAAGTGTACTGCAAGTGCAGCCGTTAGGCGGCAGATGCGTTTTTCTGTCCGAATCCGGACAGAAACACTAGTGTGAAAGGGGCCTTACCATGGTTGCTAAATATTTACTCATGTTTGCAAAGCATTCAAGTTACGTGAAGCAGCAATAGGACACCCATACCGATCTGCTGTACTCTATATACCACTGATGTCATATATAGATTTTTTTAAGATAAAATACCATGATCATATAGGTATTATAAGAGAAGTTTTTGCTTGGAGATAGTATACTTCGACCATACAGTGTTCCAAGGAGTGTAGTGTAGTGTAGTGCAGTATAGTAGTGGATGCTGTAGTGGCATATGAGTCTTTGTAGCTCTTTTTGTATTTATCTTTAAATCTACATTTTTTGTACTTTCTTAGCCTGCGTGCTTTTACCTACTCGCCATCCCTGTGTAATTACTGCACCTGCATAGGTTTTCTAGTTTATTTATCTAGCCGACACACAGTAAAGAGCTGCTTGTTTTGTCCCCAGCATCATTTTCATATCGGTCCAATAAAAGCGCTAACAGTCACTACTTTACTGCAATCGTGCTGTTCTCTGCTGAATAAAAAATAAAGAGAATGGAGGCAAATGTATCTCTTTTGCAACCAACTATTAATCTGCATAATTATTTGAGCCAAGGGCGCAGATGGAGCAGGGAATGTGAATGGGGAGCTGCTTTATGAATATTTGTCACGTTCCTGGGTTATTGTTATTCTGCATATGCAGTTTTATACCAAACAGCTAAATGATTTTATGGAAAATAAGGTAACATGTCTTCGTTAGTGAGAGCCAATGGCAAGCAGTGTTTATGAGAATAAATTATTACGAGGAGCAGCAGGTTTCTGTAACAGAGATTTAAAGTATATTGTTTAATAAAAATATTTGTTAAGGATGATATATGCAGAATCACAAGATTTTTGGAAAATTGCACAAATATCTCTGAGCTGATATTTTAAATTTCTGTGGATTTGCATTCATTTGCCTGGCAAGGTCGGTCTACCCTTATGCTTTATTAGCTTTCACTGAATGCATTAGAATTCATTGGCAGATCAATGCGTTTATGATAACTGGTGCACACATTCACACGTTTCTCATGACTTTTTATTCTAGTAGTTTTACTGCATTGAATCATTGCTAATGCATCCAATTCAAGATTGCCATTTTTGCATGGGGTTGTGGAGAAAAATGACAGATCCAAATAACCTTAAGGAGGTTACTATAAGGTAAAGTGCTATTCCCATTGTGACATTTATGGCACTGGCAGGATCTGCCAGAAATAGTCCTCAGCCTCAGTTACACAAGAGGTTGTGCAGCAGCTCCCTTTCGCCTGGTCTGACACTGGTTTTGGCAAAATTGTGCTGCACACCAGCAAAGACGCTTGCCGAAACAAACACCAATGTCAGAAGGCCTTGAGTACATGTCTCTATACTAAGGCGGCCGTCACACGTATCTATATGTGGAGTGATATTGTTAAGCGATCACGTGCACGCGCGATTGCTAACAATATCGTTCACATCGCTGGTGAGCTGTCACACAGACAGACTCACCAGCGATGTGGACCAGCGAGATCGCTGGTAACTATGGTACACATCGGGTTACTAGGCGCCAGCGCAGAGCCTATGCTGGAGACGTTCACGACCCATGTGGTGTCACACACCACGATGAAGCAGATTGAACAAGCGATTTATCGCTTGATATGAGCTCCGGCTCACCAATCTGCGATGTAACGATCAAGCGATTTTACATTGTAAAATCGCTTGATTCACGCAGCGATGCACAAACGATATCGCTTAAGCGATCAAAAAGCAGATCGCTTAAACGATATCGTGCAGAAAATTGATGCGTGTGACGGCCGCCTAACAGATGTAACATGATATCTGTCAGATCTATCCAGGCTCTGTGTTTAAGTCAAGCACAGGGATTGAACAAATATTTAAACATATACATTTTACTGATCTTATTTGTGTAAATTGCTTCCAGTTTATATATATCCCATAAAAAAAGTATGCCCTCTCATGGCTGGTGGGGTCTCATTAACTAAGTACCTTCATTGTATAAGAATATGTCACACTGCAGCGAGAAAATGCTCAGCATGTGAGGCAACAGGAGGGTAACACCAGGGAGAAGATAAAAAGGAGACACTGGAGATAGTCACCTCTTACCTCTTAACTGAGCTGGAACCCTGAGCTCCCTATCATCCCTAGACGGGTCCTTCACTCAGCGCATGATCACATGCCTAGGTCCTGGCTGACCTTAGGAATGGTCCTGGCCATTCCGCAGCAAGCTCATCGCTGGTCGCTGCGGCATGTCACAAGCAGCGACCTTGCTGGTGAGATTGTTGCTACGTCACAAAACCTGTGACATTGCAGCGATATTGCTAGCGATATCGCTGTGTGTGTGAAGTACCCCTTAGGCTGGGTTCATATCACGGTTTTTGGCATCCTGTTCTGTCCGTTTTGAAAAGGAAAGAACAGGATCGTTTATAGCCTCTCATGTATCCCTATGGTGCCAGATTGGTCATAAATGGCCATCCGGATTTGTGAATTCAGTCCCGGATTTGTTTCCGTCCAGTTTTTTTCCTGGCCCCCAAATCGGAGACTGCACCGTTTTGGGGCTCAGGTGAAAATCCAGCGTGGTCCGGAGCACTTAACTTGGGAGTCTATGGTGCCGGATCCGGGAAACAACAGGATCTTTTCCTGGATCCAGTTTAGTGTACTGAGGATGCTCAAAACACTGCTACACTGCTCTGTTCCTCTGTGTGTACTTTCGCTTTAGCAGTGTATCTTCATACACTGCTAAAGCAAAATAAAAGAAAGTAATGGTATTAAAAAATAAAAAAAATAATTACTTTTCTCTCTGCAGACTGTCCCAGGGTGCGAGGCGTCCACGTCCGATTGCTGAAGGACCTGAATCAGCTGACCAGCGGCAACAGATCAGCTGATGTGTCACCTGACAGCATCAGCTGATCAGGTTTAAATCACCCGCCATCCGATCGGCGTGTCACGTGACACATTAGCTAACTGAGTTGCCGCACAGTCAGCTGATTCAGGTCCTTGCAGCGATCGGAAGTCTCCTCTGTGGAGAGGTAAGTATTTTTTTTAATATTTTTAATACCATTGCTTTCTTTATTTCGCTTTCGCAGTGTATGTAGATACACTATGAAAGCGAAAGTACAGCCCCGACATGCTTGCCTGTGCTTTGCAGGCTCAGCTCCTTTCAGCTCTTTCTGTCAGTCCGGATGCCTCAAAATCCCTGAATCCAGACACAGAAATGGCTGGGTTCACATCACGTTTTTTGGCTGTCTGGGTGGATCCTGCTTTTTGCAGGACCACCCGACAGGAACGGATAGAAACGGATGCCTGTAACAGGATGGCAAATAAGACTGCCAGATGAAAGAGAGAGAGAGAAAGAGAGAGAGAGAGAGAGAGAGAGAGAAAGAAAGAAAGAAAGAGAGAGAATCTGCACAGTCCAGAATGGAAAAGGGCTGGGTGGTGCTCTGGATGTCTTCTGAGCATGCTCAATACTAAAACCTGGACCCTGGAAACGATCCTGTTTTTTGCCAGTGCCAGCCCCATAGACCCCCAACTTACCAGCTCCGGACTGGACCAGATTCCTTTCTCGGTTTTGTCCGGTGCACCCAAAAAGGGTGCGATTCTCCGATTTTGGGGCAAGTAAAAAAAAGGACAAAAAATGAAACCTGTACTGAATTCAGTAAAACTGATGGCCATTTATGACGCATCCGGTACCATAGGGATGCATGGGAGGCAAAAAAACGATCCTGTTCTGTCCTTTTCAGACAAAAGAGGATGCAAAAAGCGTGGTGTGAAGCCAGCCCTACACATCCGTTCCTGTCTGTGTGGTCATGAAAGGATCCCCACAGACAGGAACAAACCGTGGTGTGAAGCTGGCCTTAGCTGTGGCCTCCCTGCTGAAGTTCCTGTTATTATAGAAGGAATAAAAAAAAGACAAAAAAAAAACATTAGTTTAAAAGTAAAATTGACAGAATTTCCTGCCAACTAGCTACAGCCTTCCCTATTCCTTTCTGCTGTGAATAAAATATACAATATCCTGGAATCAATACAAAACGCTTCTGCCTGAAATGTGCTAAAAAAGCACGCAGAAAACTATACATCCTAGAGAAATTGTATGTTTCCCCCTCCTGACGGCTCGCTGGGAGCGGTGACGTGCAGTCATTTACAATATAACACCACTTAGGGGTGCGAGATTCGGAGGCTATTGGTGGAGTAACTGCAGAGATAGAAGACATTAGCAATGACATAGTTGCTTGATTGAGCCCCAGAGGCCTGGTGCCAACAAGATTAAATCAAGAATGTATCTGTTCTGTGTCCAGAGGGAATTTTGATTAGGCAGCTTTAGAGAAGGAACAGACGCAGGGCTCTGAGGGTAATTGTTCCTAAAAAAGGGAGCAAGGAAGAATTTCCAAATTTATATATTAAAAAAGAAAGCAGCACACATCTTATTTGCATGTTTTTTGCCTATCTATCCATATAATGATCATTATTCACTTGAAAGTTTAATTAGAGTAGAAGTGAGGACTGTACTGTACAGTTTTGTCACAAAATGCTCTACATCTCTCTGTATACTTTCCTCACATAGCAGACAATCATTTCTTTTGGGTCTTGTTCACATGGCCGTACAATGGCTTTGTAAAAGCATAGATATGTACAATGTCACATTCCTGCCTCCGGAGAAAACTATGGATTTATTTACCATGTGGCTACAAAAAGAAACCTTGTTTCTTCAGATGCTGCATTACGTAGATATTCTCAAGTAGAGACCTTTGTCTTCTAGAGTGCCCAAGACGCACTGAGGCCTGGTCTGATCATGTACAGCCGCATAGTTTCTGAAAATAAAGAAATATTTTGACTGCAGAAATGAAATAAGAAAGGAGTTTCACATTATGTTCCATGACACCTAAGGGTATGTTCACACTGAGGTTTTTTTTTAGAGGTTTTTACAACAGAAATGTAACCAAAAACTCTGCAAATCTTCCTCCAAACCTCAAAACTCCTGAAAAAACTTGGAGTTTCTGCTCCAAAAACTAAACAAAAAGACTCGGTGTGAATATACCATTGGGGTAATTGCACACTATATCTCTTCGCTTTTATACAAGAAGACACTTTAGGGAAACACTGGGGGAGCTCTGCTGAATCTTCTTCTTTGGTATCTTTCAATTTCTTTCTATTCTACCTGCATTTTCAGCGGCTGGTCTTTTTTTTCGTCTTGACATTCTGATACACATTTGCAATTTTGATATGTATAAGCAGCTTCCAAGCAGATTATATATATTTTTTTTCTTTGGTTTTCCTCTCCAAAAAAAAGGGCTAGGGCTTATTTTTTGAGGGCAGGGGCTTATATTTGGTCAAGAATAAGCAATCACACATTTATGCTAGAACTAAAAAAAATCAACAATGTTATAGAGGTACAATATGCTGGTTGTTGAAGATGAGCAAATCTGTAGAGGCAGACTTTGGAGGTGGACTCGGGAGTGGAGTAGGAAACCAGCCATCCTACTACTGGTACAGTGTACAGTATCATACTTACTCATAAAGATGAGTGGGAGGCAACAGGATTCAGGATGCATTGTTCAATCATGCTCAGGACCTGCAGTTACGGAGCCCATGTGACCAATCAGCACCCAGAGTTAGAAAGTGAGACATACTGACTCCAGGTGCTGATTGGTTGCGGGCCATATGAGCTCCATGACTGCAGGTCCTGGAACCCCTTTCAGCACTGAAGCCTGAGGTGAGTATAAAGTTTTATTGTTTTTAATGACTGGGGCACAAAATGGACATAAGGGGAATAAAGGGTATATCACATCGCACTGTATTCCTGCTGCACTGGTGACTATTGAAACTCTTTGGGCTGGTACTCATCAACTGAGAGTGACACTGCACTGTGTATTTCTATGCAGGCGTCACTCTCAGCTGTATCCAACCCTACAGTTAAGGCACAGTTACACACACACAGATAATTGTGCAGAGATTTGTTCCAGATCTCTGGTTGCAGTGAAATCATGGACAATTGTTACATTTTGTGGATGTGTACAAATGCAACAATGTGTCCATGATTTCACTGCAACCAGAGATCTGCGAACAATCTCTGCACAATTATGTGTGTGTGTATAACTGGGCCTTTAGGACACCAGACTAAAGGAAATGTCCAACAAATTCCAAGTAAGAAAACACCCTGACAAACACTAGAGAATGAGTATCTAGAGCCACCTCTGACACAGGGTTGACAGTAGACCGCTCACAACAGCAAACAAGACTGCCTTTTGTCCATAGCTACCATCCAAGGATGACAAGAATTCACAGCCTAACCCGGAAACATTGTCCCTTACTCTCTAAAGCCTATCCTAACATCGAAACATTCAGAAATCAACCGATCATGTGCATCAAACAACCTCAAAATGTTAGAGACCAATTGGTTAGGGCTGACCTGGGATCCCAAAAACAGTTTACTTGGACACTGACCAGCAATCGAAGGATAGGTACTTTCCCATGCTTGAGCTGCATGAGCTGCTCAACCGAGATCAAGGGCAATGAGGTATGAGGTTATATACCCACGCACCGGCAAATCTTACCCAATCAGGTGCTTCTATACTAGCGAGTCTAATTTTGTAATCTATGTCATCAAATGCCCTTGTGGGCTATTGTATGTGGGTGAAACCATCCAACCAGTAAGGGACAGAATTACAAGCCACAAGTCCACCATAAGATATAAAAAGACATGGCTACCCCTCACTTTGCATTTCTAGAAGGCTAAACATAACGTGGCGCAACTTAAATTCTAAGTTATAGAAAGAGTCTCTCAAACTGTTAAAACAACGCAACAGTTTTGGATATATACTCTGGATACACTTAAACCTAATGGTACCTTTACACGCCACTACGGAAGGTTAGAAACCACCGGGTGTCGGAGACAATTGTATCTTGTACCTCAAAACACCGCGAGGTAGCGGCGTGTAATTCAGGTTGTTGCCACCGGTCTCTGTCGACACCTGTTTTCCAGCCGTGCTCAAAAAGCAAGTAGGTATAAACCTATGGTAGCGGCGTATAATCGAGGAACAGGAAGTATTTTCGACACCTAGTGAACTCCCTGGGGCGTGACACAGCCTCTGGGATACCGCGCCCCATCAGCGATCATTGGTGGAAGCTCCTGCGTTACGATTGGTTGTCCCTGCATAGGGCGGCATATTTAAGGAGCTGACCAGTCACACTACACAATTGCAATAGCATCATGTATTAGCCAGCCTCCCTGCGCTGGCTAGCCAATCATGATGTTATTGCATTGTCCAATCACCGTACAGCGTCTTGTAATCCACAACTCTGGCACACCTATGTGTGGTCCCTGCTGCCCCAGGTCCTCCCATATTCCCTTTTGGTAGGTGCGTGTAAATCAGGGAAGGTGCTCTACAGAAGGTAACCTGGGGCACCCGTCGGTGCTTCCAGGGATCGAAAAAACCTACTGTGGAGCACCTTGCTAGCGGCGTGTAAATGCGGTATCAGGTACCGTTAGGAACCATTGAACCATGCACCTGCACATGAGACACCCGGTGGTTTCTAACCTTCCGTAGCGGGTGTAAAGGTACCATTAGGGTTTGAATAGAGAGAACGATTGGCTAATGTAATGCAATAAATTATTTTCCCCCAGATTCATTGACATATGTTTTCACATACATGGTCTAAGCAATTTCTTCAAAGACATTAGACATAGTAACGATGTACCTATGATGCACCTCGACCAGCCAATCAGCTGTCTCGGGGGCGGCCAGGAGGAGGAGATCAGCGGCAGAGATCTCCTCTTCCCGGCCACAGCTGATCTCCCGCCGGTGTCAGCGCGGGAGATTTGAAGATACAGCTGATCTGACAGCTGTTTAAATCTCCCGTGCCGACACCGAATGCAATGCATGGTTTGTGTGCTTGCGGACGCTTGCATATAAAACAAGCGCCTGCGAACGCACAAAAATGCAACATGCTGCGTTCTGAGTGTGCTCGGAGGGTGCACAAATTGTGCGCATCCGAACACAAACGCAGCCATACGCAGGCACATGCGTTCCCATGATTAAACATAGGAACGCATGTGCGTAAGCGTTTTGCTGCGTTCAGTGCGCTGCGTTCTAAACGCAATGTGAAGGACCCTAAGTGTGATTTTTGTGCACATTTCTGTACAAATTGTTTTGTATTGTGATATAAACTTAGACTTTGAACTCCCCACTCCTTTTTTCATATCTTTAGCTCTGATCAAGGCCTAACAACAGACCAAAACATCACATTGTATTTACAGTGGATTGCTTATGTGAAATCAAATGTTCCTAATTTTTTCATGTATTTTGTAAACCAGGATGGGGAACATATATACCAGGACTGAGATAGAATGGGGGACATATATACAAGGAGGGGGACATACAACATATACCAGAATAGAGGACTTATATACCTGGAACGGGCCCCGGATAAGGGACATTAGTACAGCATGGGGGACATTACTACATAGTGAAGGGGGAGGGGGAGTAACACATGTGTTTTTATGATTTAGAAAGCTACAAGGGCCCATACACCTGCCATCATGGGGTGGCCTGTAATAGGCCCACTGGACCCTAATTATACCACTGCATGCAGGGTTGTCACGCAGCTCTTATCGTTTCAAGAAAGACACAACCAACGTTGATGATGCATATTTTCCAAAAAAACTCAGCAGGTCCATCGTCAGCTAAATGACGTTGTGTGCCCATACCATTAGGCCTCACTCAGACATCTTTAATTTTTATCTAATGTAAAAGCAAGGACGGTTATTGGCTAGTGTTTTGAACCCAGTTTTCATCAGTGTTTGCTCAGTATCCTTTTTTACCATCAGTGTGTGTTTTTCTTGTATGTAAGAAATAAATTGCAAAACTAATTCTCTGCATTACTATGTTAGCCACGGACAGCAGACGGATTGCAATTGAGTACCATAGACTTCAAACGGATTACACACAAGTATCACGGACAGCATACAGATTGCACATGAGTATCACAGACAGCAGGTAGATTGCACTCAAGTATCACAGACAGCAGACGGATTGCACACGAGTATCACAGACAGCAGACTGATAGCACATGAGTATCACAGACAGCAGACTGATAGCACATGAGTATCACAGACAGCAGACTGATAGCACATGAGTATCACAGACAGCAGACTGATAGCACATGAGTATCACAGACAGCATACTGATAGCACATGAGTATTACAGACAGGAGACTGATAGCACATGAGTATCACAGACAAGTATCATGGACGACAGGTGGATTGCACACGACTATCGCAGACAGCAGACTGATAGCGCTCGAGTATCATGGACGACAGGTGGATTACACACAAGTATCACAGACATCAGACGGATTGCACATGAGTATCACGGACAGCAGACAGATTGCATACGAGTATCACGGACAGCAGGTAGATTGCACTCAAGTATCACAGACATCAGACGGATAGAACATGAGTATCACAGACAGCAGACTGATAGCACATGAGTATCACAGACAGCAGACTGATAGCGCACGAGTATCATGGACGACAAGCGGATTGCACACAAGTATCACGGACAGCAGGCAGATTGCACACAAGTATCACAGACAGTAGGCAGATTGCACACAAGTATCATGGACAGCAGGCAGATTGCACACAAGTATCACGGACAGCATACAGATTGCACATGAGTATCACAGACAGCAGGTAGATTGCACTCAAGTATCACAGACAGCAGACGGATTGCACACGAGTATCACAGACAGCAGACTGATAGCACATGAGTATCACAGACAGCAGACTGATAGCACATGAGTATCACAGACAGCAGACTGATAGCACATGAGTATCACAGACAGCAGACTGATAGCACATGAGTATCACAGACAGCATACTGATAGCACATGAGTATTACAGACAGGAGACTGATAGCACATGAGTATCACAGACAAGTATCATGGACGACAGGTGGATTGCACACGACTATCGCAGACAGCAGACTGATAGCGCTCGAGTATCATGGACGACAGGTGGATTACACACAAGTATCACAGACATCAGACGGATTGCACATGAGTATCACGGACAGCAGACAGATTGCATACGAGTATCACGGACGGCAGGTAGATTAAACTCAAGTATCACAGACATCAGACGGATAGAACACGAGTATCACAGAAAGCAGACTGATAGCACATGAGTATCACAGACAGCAGACTGATAGCGCACGAGTATCATGGACGACAAGCGGATTGCACACAAGTATCACGGACAGCAGGCAGATTGCACACAAGTATCACAGACAGTAGGCAGATTGCACACAAGTATCATGGACAGCAGGCAGATTGCACACAAGTATCACGGAAAGCAGGCACATTGCACACAAGTATCACGGACAGCAGGCAGATTGCACACAAGTATCACGGACAGCAGGCAGATTGCACACAAGTATCACAGACAGTAGGCAGATTGCACACAAGTATCATGGACAGCAGGCAGATTGCACACAAGTATCACAGACAGTAGGCAGATTGCACACAAGTATCATGGACAGCAGGCAGATTGCACACAAGTATCATGGACAGCAGGCAGATTGCACACAAGTATCATGGACAGCAGGCAGATTGCACACAAGTATCATGGACAGCAGGCAGATTGCACACAAGTATCACGGACACTGACGGATTGCATACAAGTATCACAGACGACTGACGGATTGCATACAAGTATCACAGATAGCAGGTGGATTGCATACGAGTATCACAGACGGCAGACGGATTGTACTCGATCATCACGGACGGCAGATGGATTGCACTTGAGTATCACAGATGTCAGACAGATTGCACTCGAGTATCACAGACAGCAGACTGATAGCACATGAGTATCACAGACAGCAGACTGATAGCGCACGAGTATCATGGACGACAAGCGGATTGCACACAAGTATCACGGACAGCAGGCAGATTGCACACAAGTATCACAGACAGTAGGCAGATTGCACACAAGTATCATGGACAGCAGGCAGATTGCACACAAGTATCAGGGACAGCAGGCAGATTGCACACAAGTATCACGGACAGCAGGCACATTGCACACAAGTATCACGGACAGCAGGCAGATTGCACACAAGTATCACAGACAGTAGGCAGATTGCACACAAGTATCACAGACAGCAGGCAGATTGCACACAAGTATCATGGACAGCAGGCAGATTGCACACAAGTATCACGGACAGCAGGCACATTGCACACAAGTATCACGGACAGCAGGCACATTGCACACAAGTATCACGGACAGCAGGCACATTGCACACAAGTATCACGGACAGCAGGCAGATTGCACACAAGTATCATGGACAGCAGGCAGATTGCACACAAGTATCACGGACGACTGACGGATTGCATACAAGTATCACAGACGACTGACGGATTGCATACAAGTATCACAGACAGCAGGTGGATTGCATACGAGTATCACAGACGGCAGACGGATTGTACTCGATCATCACGGACGGCAGATGGATTGCACTTGAGTATCACAGATGTCAGACAGATTGCACTCGAGTATCATGGACAGCAAACAGATAGCACACGAGTATCACAGACAACAGGCGGATTGCACACAAGTATCACAGACATCAGATGGATAGCACACAAATATCATGGACAGCAGACGAATAGCACATGAGTATCACGCACGACAGGCGGATTGCACACGAGTATCTTGGACAGCAGATGGATTGCACATGAGTGTCATGGACAGCAGACAGATAGCTCAGGAGTATCATGGAAAACAGACAAATTGCACACGAGTATCAAGGACGGTAGGCAGATTGCACACCAGTATCAAGGTTGTCAGACGGACTGCACACGAGTATCATGGGCGCACAGTTTTATGGTTAACTTTAATCGTGATTTTAAACAAATTATGGATTTATCTCTGTCATCCTTTGCAGACCACTTAGGCTGGCTTCACACCAGGTTTCTGGCTGTTCGGTGTATCCGCAAAACTCGCGGGCACAACCTGACACAACCAGACAGCCCCGGACAAGCAGAACCGGAGATCCTGCCTTTTGCCGACTTCATTGCTAGCGCTGTCTAGTGCTGAAATTTCAGCACCACGCCTGCAGGGGAGCTGGCCGAGGTGCTGAAATTTCAGCCAGGGAGTTTTCAAGGTGCTGAAATTCAGTGGCGGCAGCTTTTAAAAGCTGCCACTCTTTCAGCGCTGGGTCTTGGAACCAGCATGATTTTCTGCCGGTCTGGCGTGATCCATTGCCCATAGACTCCCATGCTATGGGCGTCGGATCCTGAAGGATCCGGTTTTGTCTGATTTTTGCATCGGACACAAAAAATTATGCAAACCTGGTTTTGTGTCTGATGCAAAAATCAGGACAAAACCGGATCCTCTTGGATAACTCCAAACCGGATGGCAAATAACAGCTATCCGGCGCCATAGGGATACATGGGGATTCGGGGGTTCACGCCGGACAGCCCAGGAACCCAATAAACTGTGGTGTGAAGCCAGCCTTAGACGTAAAAATAAGACAGATAGAAAACGTTAGTGAAAAATGGATGTCTGAAAGCTATTACATTGCTAAGATTTTTGCGAGCTGGTGTTTAATTTGTTAATATTTTTAAAAAAGCAACAATGTGATGCATGTTGTATAGTAGTGATGGCTGATTCCCTTCAGGATTACTCCAGCTCTGTCCACATTACTACAGCACAATATGTAGATGCAGAGAGAGGCGATTGTATCAGGCGGTTCTTTCTCTCAATGGTTTTGTATTTTTATTCTTTCCTAAGCTTCTTTTCAAGGTGACTAAATTGAAGTGGAAACAATAACGGATGCCAAGGTGAAAGCCGTCTATGCTTGTTCTGTGGAATTGAATAGAGTGGGTAGGTCACAGGCCAGCAGGACTGCACTGAAATAATTAGCTGTATAGCAGAAATTAACCCTTGCAGACATGCTCTTTGAGTGAAGTCATATAATGTCTTTGTTGGTCTATGTTTCAGCCCTCTGTTCTATGGGGAAAAAAGTGCTTAACGGACATTAAAACCTGCAGTACAATGTTCCAATTCAAGGTGAACAGCTCATTGCTTTGCCGACCTTTTAATAAAAACAAATATAGATACATTTCAGCTGGTGCAACAATGCAACAATTTTCAGATTTTTACCAATAATAGGAAATATTAAAATAGGAGAATTAAACATAAGAAAACATGATTGCAATAACAAGAGGCGAAATGAAATTTGAGAATGAGAATTGATGAGAATGGCACATCTGGGCACTGCGGAACCATACTGCAAGGAGAAAGATCCACAGAATCCCGTGCATGAACCCGGGCGATAATGAAAAGTATATCGGTGGCAGGAAATCTGTATTTGTGAGAGTCAGCCATACAAAGGCAACTGGTGCCTCTGAATATATCCTACAAAAGCAACAGGCAACTTCATCTGTTCTGTCATTCTCTGATGAGTAAGATACAATGAGAGTATAAGAAAATAATATCACTTGTCTTAATCATAAATCCCTAAGGAATTTATCACATCGACCAGGTACGACACATCGGCTGATAGTCTGCACGTTTTATACAAAAAATAATGCAAAAATCTAGAAAGAAAAGCTGTACTATGCATTTTATGTTCATTTTTAATTTGAAAGATAGATAGTTAGGTTAGGAGTCAGTGAGTAAGGCCTCCCCCCTTGTGCTGGGGCGAGTGGTGCAGTCTGTGTGCTGCGAGGACAGGCGTGTGTCAGTCCGCTCCGCACTATGAATGGCTGACACGCTCCGCCTGCCTTCTAATGGTTTACATTAGCCGGCGTGGAGCTCTGACTCATTCCATTTTATAGCTGCCAGCAGATTATCTGTTCATAGGTCTCACTTCATATCCTCTGCTCTGCACCTTCATGACACTAAGTGCATATATCACCATGGAGCAGTCTATGCCAGCCGAGCCGGGGAGATCAATGCTCCCCAAATACAGTCTGTTTATAAGGGGTGTGTACCTGGCCAACATAAAGCTCCACGTACATAGCTTGTCCCACACCAACCAAGGCAAAAAGTCTGAAGTAATGTACAAGACAGAGCAGCAGCTTTATATCCAGAGGCCAACACTCAGACCTCACCTGTCATCACACAGCCAGGTGCTCAGTATGTATTCAATATTCAACCCTATTTAAAGGAGTAGGAAGCTGAGGACCCGACAGGGTGGGAGCAACCACCACCGTGGACAGTACTCTGCCAAATATCATCTGCAGTAAAGCCTTGAAAACTACAAAACCGTGAGTCTGTGTGATCCTTGCACTCAAGTCCTACTCTCCCTCACCAACTGTCATCATCTCTACTACTACCTATCCCTATCACCATCTATAGACTATTACTACCACTGTCCCAGGGAATCAAGCTCTACCCGCGGAGAGCAACTACATCTCAAGCTGCCAAACATCATCCCCGGAGGTTCTGCAGCAGCGGTGGTCCCCTCACTGAACACAACCCATGGGCGGCGCATCACGACAAACTCCCCTGTAATATCCCCCCATTTACTTGCGGAACCCAGGACATGGCCTGGACCAAGACCGCCGTGATATCCCCAGCAGTACCCAGGTCTGGCACCGAGTACCTCATCCCAGTGGGCTCCACACTCTTATTACAACTGGGAATAGCAATACTGTCAAATTCTTAGGTGCAAACAAAGATTAGATCATTTCAAAATGAACTAGATCTATCATAGTGGTTCATGCTGTTTCACAAATCGCACACCTCCTTATCCAATTCTCTTATAAAATATAAATAGATATATCAGGTGGCTTAAATTATGCCAGAAGACTTTCTTGAATAATGGGCACCAAATGGAATTATGTAGATAAAGAAGCGCAGTAGGGTGCTACCCAAATTATAGTAGGTGCAAAGAAGAGCTGGTAGTTCACTTTGTCAGGATGTGTGACCACAACCAATATTAAACACATAAACAGCTGCTGCACGGTCCACGAGCCGTAAGGTTTAAGGAAATCAACTGGAACCAGGAAAAAATGCAGAGAAATCTGTACTGTTATAGACAAAGGATCCAAATCATAGATCGTTTAAAGGTAGTTTAATTCTATGTGGTTTGGAGTGAAACCCTACTTCTTCTCTCCCTCAGTTTTCACTTCAAAACGTGTAGAATGAATCCACTTTTACACAATCTATGACTTGCATACTTTGCTCTACAGCAGTGTAGATTTATCCATGTTTTTCCTGGTTCCAATTTAATGTTAAACCGTGCTCTTCTTTAACTAAGCTACACCCCATTTCAGAGAGTTCAAATTCCCTTGTTGGACAAGGAGGTGCAAGTGTCGAAAACACTGTATAATAATAATAATAACATAATGAAGTTCATGGATGCAAATCTATGAGTCCATTAACCCATTATCTACCAATGTCCTTTTTTGGGACGCCTAATCTTTTGCTTCTAGCAACTAAGATTTTATAATTAGGTCCAATTTTTTGTGTTGTGTTTGTAAAATGAATGTTTTCAAAACAGGAAATCATGTCAATGACATTTTTAATTGAATATTCTTCCACCCAGAGAGCTTTCATACACTAATTTTCAAAAAGGAAAATTGCTAATTTGGCAAGTAATGGGTTAAGAATCAGCCAGTACTCTGATGCCATCCATATGTTGTCTTTCATGGACTGTTTGTGGAAAAAAGGAGATGGTGTAGAATTCTGCTGGAGCGCCAAGGAACACCACAGGAGGGGTAGAGTTTAACAAACCTTTATTTGAGCCTCATGCACACTCCACAACGCGTTTCGACGGTATGGGAGACGTCTTCATCAGGTGGTTACATGAGGTATAGGGGGAATGATATTTATAACATTCAGCATGGTCTGATTGGTGAGAGTCACACACCCATTAACCCATTAGCTCCTGGTGGGAGGTATACATCCGTTAACCCTCTCCTCACCACAGTTTACACTCTCATTATGTCTCTCCCTATATTGCTAACTTCATGTTTGCGGAGGGAAAATATGCTTTTAACAATACACACATAGATTCCTTCTAAAAAGGAATGTTGCCATGTTAAATACAATATATATGAACAATATAAAATCCATACAATAAAATAAGATTAGAATAAATTAATACTGTGCCATTTTGCTGAATCTGCTATATCTCTCCAAAAGTAGGGGGCCAAATCTCCAGTCCTGGTATACGCTTATGTGCATATACATGTACAGATATAAACCTACTAGATGGTGGCCCGATTCTAACGCATCGGGTATTCTAGAATATAGAAATAGAGATTGCATGGGGAAGGCGGTGAGGGCTGAATTGGGAGAAACTTTGAAGAAGGGAGCAACGGGGAAAGGACGGCGTGGCAGGGGGGAGGAGGGAGGACAGAGCAGCAGGGGGGAGGAGGATGAGGACAGAGGAGGTAGTGGCGGGGAGTGGGAGGATGTAGCAGCACAGGCAGGGGGAGGAAGGAGCGGCAGGGGGAGGATGGAGCACAGAGCGGCAGGGGGGAGGAGGACGGAGGACGAAACAGCGGGGTGGGGGAGGATGGAGCAGCACAGGCAGGGGGGAGAGGATGGAGTGGCAGAGGGGAGGAGGACAAAGGAAGGAGGAGGAAGCAGTGGGGTAGGGAGGATGAGGAAGGAGGGAGGACGAGCGGCAGGAGGAGGATGAAGCACAGAGCGGCGGGGGGGTGGAGGACAGGATGAAGCGGCTGGGTGGGGGAGAACGGAGCAGCACAGGCAGGGGAAGGACGGAGGATAGAGTGGCAGAGGTGAGGAGGAAGCGGTGGGGTGGGGGAGGATGGAGTGGCACAGGCAGGGGGAGGACGGAGCACAGAGCGGTGGGAGGTGGAGGAGGGAGGACAAAGTGGCGGGATGAGGGAGGATGGAGAACTGTAAGGCAGCTCAGTGGTTAGTAGAGTATACAGGGCTCAGTGGTTAGCAGAGTATACAGTGGCTGAGTGGTTAGCACTGCGCGGTGGCTCAGTGGTTAGCACTGCACAGTGGCTCAGTGGTCAGCACTGCGCGGTGGCTCAGTGGTTAGCACTGCGCGGTGGAGTGTAGCATGGCGGGTCAGTGGTTAGCACTGCGCGGTGGCTCAGTGGTTAGCACTGCGCGGTGGCTCAGTGGTTAGCACTTCGCAGGTGGCTCAGTGGTTAGCACTGCGCGGTGGCTCAGTGGTTAGCAGTGAGTGTGGTGGGCAGGGTGGTCAGCGCAGCAGCGCTGTGTGGGCTGGGTGGTCAGCGCAGCAGCTCTGTGTGGGCAGAGTGGTCAGCGCAGCAGCGCTGTGTGGGCAGGTGGTCAGCGCAGCAGCGCTGTGTGGGCAGGGTGGTCAGCGCAGCAGCGCTGTGTGGGCAGAGTGGTCAGCGCAGCAGCGCTGTGTGTGGCAGGGTGGTCAGTGCAGCAGCGCTGTGTGGGCTGGGTGGTCAGCGCAGCAGCGCTGTGTGGGCTGGGTGGTCAGCGTAGCAGCGCTGTGTGGGCAGAGTGGTGAGCGTAGCAGCGCTGTGTGGGCAGAGTGGTGAGCGCAGCAGCGCTGTGTGGGCAGAGTGGTGAGCGCAGCAGCGCTGTGTGGGCAGAGTGGTCAGCGCAGCAGCTCTGTGTGGGCAGGGTGGGCAGCGCAGCAGCGCTGTGTGGGCAGGGTGGTCAGCGCAGCAGCGCTGTGTGGGCAGGTGGTTCAGCGCAGCAGCGCTGTGTGGGCAGAGTGTTCAGCGCAGCAGCGCTGTGTGGGCAGGGTGGTCAGCGCAGCAGCGCTGTGTGGGCTGGGTGGTCAGTGTAGCAGCGCTGTGTGGGCAGGGTGGGCAGCGCAGCAGCGCTGTGTGGGCATGGGTGGTCAGCGCAGCAGCGCTGTGTGGGCGGTGGTAGCGTAGCAGCGCTGTGTGGGCAGAGTGGCAGCGCAGCAGCGCTGTGTGGGCAGAGTGGTGAGCGCAGCAGCGCTGTGTGGGCAGAGTGGTGAGCGCAGCAGCGCTGTGTGGGCAGGAGTGGTGAGCGCAGCAGCGCTGTGTGGGCAGGGTGGTCAGCGCAGCAGCGCTGTGTGGGCAGAGTGAGTGGTGAGCGCAGCAGCGCTGTGTGGGCAGAGTGGTCAGCGCAGCAGCGCTGTGTGGGCAGAGTGGTCAGCGCAGCAGCGCTGTGTGGGCAGAGTGTTCAGGCAGCAGCGCTGTGTGGGCAAAGTGGTCAGCGCAGCAGCGCTGTGTGGGCAGAGTGGTGAGCGCAGCAGCGCTGTGTGGGCAGAGTGGTCAGCGCAGCAGCGCTGTGTGGGCAGAGTGCTCAGCGCAGCTGCGCGGTGGGCAGAGTGGTCAGCGCAGCCGCGCTGTGTGGGCAGAGTGCTCAGCGCAGCTGGCGGTGGGCAGAGTGGTCAGCGCAGCCGCGCGGTGGGTAGCGCAGGGCAGAGTGGTCAGTGGTGGGCAGAGTGGTCAGCGGTGGGCAGAGTGGTCAGCGGTGGGCGGAGACACACACACACTCACACACCCTCCGCTATACTTACCACCATCCTGCGTCTTCCCTGCCACCTGGCTCCTGAGTCCTCAAATTCTGCCGACATGTCGCCGTCCTCGGAGAATTGGATCCAATATGGCGTCAGGAACTCTCGTGAGACTTCCCGGACCCATATTGGATTCAGTCCTCCGGGGGGGGCGGCGACATGTCGGCAGAACGGAGGACTCAGGAGCCAGGCGGCAGGGAAGGTGGTAAGTATAGCGGAGTGTGTGTGTGATGAGTGTTGATGTGTGTATGTGTATGAGTGTGTGTGTGTATTAGTGTGTGTGCGGGCGGCCATATTAGAACACCCACAGTGGGTGTAGAGGCTACTTCAGCCAGGATGTGACGTAGCATACCGTTACATCCTGACGGAAGTAGCCTTAGAGTTTTATTATAATAGATGCACATTTCTTTCTCTCACTGCATATATACTACACTTTGGCCAAATTTACTGATATCAGTGTCTAGCTACGTTTTCTAATATCACGTTATGGCCTTCAGGACTTAGTGTTCCCAACTTGTATATCCAAAAATTTTCCCTTTTGGAAAGGGTACCTAATCGGTCAGTTACCCCCTCATTAACATGATCTATATCAAGAGTCTCATTTTATTTGCGTCTTTATTATGACAAGCTGTATAGTGTCTGGAGACACTATGTAGGAGATATCCTGTTTTGATAGTGTCTGTGTCCGTTTAGGCGGTTATGCATTGCCTGTACAGTGCGTCCCACGTACTGGGCCCACATGGGCACTCCATGAGGTAAATGATGTACGAGGTTTGGCAATCTGCTCTGAATTTTATATCGAAAGTTTCCTTTGTCGTGAATGAGGTGAAGGTTTTCTAGCCATTCCCAATTACTGCACAACAAAGACATTTCGGAATATTGCAAGGGAAGCATCCCTTTTCAATGCCTTCCCTGATCTCTCCTGTTCTTCCAAGATTTCTGTTTCTATTTTGAAAATTACGATTTTTTCTATAAATAATAGTTGGTTTGCTGGGGAGATGTTCAGAGAGGATGGGATCGCTTTGTAGCACAAGCCAGCATTTTGCCATCAATTTTTGATTTATCCCTCTGGATTGGCAATATGTGGTGGTCATGCTCCACTTTGCCAATTCCAGAGCTTTTTCATCAATCTTTACCTTTTTGTTTGCAACCTTTCCTAAACACGACTCCTGTGTATACTTTTCGGTTCTATTATAGGCATCCTGTAATAATTTTCGTCAGATAGCCTTTTTCCAAAGAAACGTTTTTTCAGAACTTTAGATTCCGTCTGGAAGTCGCACATGTTGGTACAGTTTTTTTTCTCACCCTCCAATATTGTCCATAGGGTACGCCTGTCAGCCACCTGGAAAGATGGCCACTATTAAACCCCAAATAGCTGTTTACATCTATGGGTTTGAAATAAGTGGAAGTGTACACCTTCCCTTGGCTCTCAAAGCATACCCACAGGTCCAATATACTGGAGGGCTGAGTTGGAGATAGACATAGTGAAAGTCAGACCCCACGTATTATTATTTAGCTCCATCACAAAGGTTACTGCCTCCTCCTCCATCCTTTTCCAAAGAAAAATTAAATCGTCTATAAAGCATTTATAGAACACTATCTGGTTCATAGCCCATCGGAACTGCGCAATGGAGATGGACTCGTATGCACCCATATATAAGTTGGCATAACTTGGTGCGAACCTCGTCCCCATTGCGCAGCACCTCTTTTGTTTGTACACAGAACCATTAAAGGAAAAGTATGTTGTTAGTATGAACAAAATTGACGTCAGTAGAAAATCCCTTTGTTCTTCACAGATATCCTGATTCAGCATCAAAAATTTCTGTGGTGTTCCTTGGCGCTCCAGCAGAATTCTACAGCATGTCCTTTTTTCCACATAATTCTCCCTCCCCCCGAGGGAGTAGAAGCAGGAGCTGCTTGGACATCACGGATAAGATAACCGCAAAGCCAAATCATCTTTAATCCAAACCGCAACAGCCTGGATCTAATTCATCCCAAAGGACCTGCACTAACCAACTGCAGGACCTGCGGTGACGTTACGGTCAGGTGACCGCCGGTCACGTGGGCCGATAGGAGGACGCAGGACCAGAGCTGGGAGCACCGCAAGGAGCCGCTGGCTACAACTGAGGATCTCATTCTCCCAGTGCCTTACTAGGGTTGTGCAGGGCAGGCACAACCCTGTCAGGTTAGTGTACTCACTTCTAAACGCCCCCATAAAGCAGTGCCACAGGTCCCACACAGCGCCCCTGTTTTTTCTTTACTTTCATGGACTGTTTGAAAGCAGAAGCTTGAGAAACCTCCATCAGTTTTTTGTTTTTTTTATCCAGAAATAAATGATGTAACTCTGACCAAACTCTGAGGATAAAAACTCACATTGAACGAACTCTGATATCACTCTGATCAAAAACTGATGCCAATTTTTAGCACACATGAAATATCACTGACGTTTGAATGATCCCTAAATGCATAGCCCAATCATTTGCAACCTGTGGCTCATGAGCCGCGGCAAAATAATAATCAGCAGACTCTGGCTGCTAGCTTGAAAACCATGAATGGACAGCTATGAGTTGGAGATCACTGGTATGACAGTGAGCACTTTATGAAATATTGCTATATGCACCCATTAGCCAAAACACTGATAGGAAAAGTGAATAACATTGATTATATCATGACACTGGCACTTGTCAAGCTTTAGGATATATAGGTAGTAAGTAGACACTACATTCTTGATGTGCTGGAAACAGTAAACATGTGGCAAGCTAAAGGTTTTTAGAAACTTTGACAAATGCCAAGTTGTGACAGCTGGAAACCTTGGTTAGGATATTCCCAAAATGGCATTTCCTTTGGGTATTACTAGTTTGCTCTGCTTATAACGTACCAAACACACTCCAATGATGGACAACTAATGAACAAGGTCATGGTTACTGAGGTCTCAGTGGTGCATATTGGAGGAAAGGGCTATTCCATCTAGTCTAAGGAAGAGCAGCTGCAGCTCTAACCAGTAAGAAAGTTAATGAGGGGGGTGTTGGAAAGTTGTGTTCTTTGGGAGTGAAATATATGGGACTGGGTAGATTCAGCTTAGTCAAAGTGACTTATCGACTTATCTATTAAGGGCCAAAAGCAATTGCAAGGAGCACATGAGCATCAGAACTGGAACATGGAGGTATGAAAAAAAAGGACTACACTGATAAATTCCATTATCTGTTCTATTGCTTGCCTGTAGAACTATGGGGGAAGACAAGCAGATGGAGGCTGTGTGCAAGTCTGGACAATGTTCTTCTAGTAAACCTTGGGTCCTGAATGCTACTATGACATTAAAGAGTTGCTCACTATTCAGACAACCCCTTCTCAATTACAATGTTTGCTCCGTTAAAGCACCAAGTGAGCGGCCAGTTGCAGCTCTGACTTCCTCCTAATATTCGATTCATCCGCAGGCGCTGGACAGTGAAGCATGCCTTGATTAGGTGCGTGACTCGTGTAATGTATTAACTTCACGTGAGCCCCATGAAAGCAAATGGAGACACCACAATAACGGCACCGGGCCTAAGAATGAGTGACACGGTGAGAAAGAGTTTTCCAAGTAGTGGACAACCCTTTTAACCTCTTACTTAATCATTATTGCATAAAACGTCATTCCCTAATGACAGTACTACCATACAGCAAACATTGTTTAGAAATGGTGTGAGGAACATGGCACAGAGTTCAAAGTGTTAATCTGGCCTTCAAATTACTGAGGTCTCACCCTTTTGAGTGTTGTTAGATTGTGCTGAAAAAACAAGGTCAATCCAACAAGGGCTCTCCTCGCAACTTACCGTACATTACTTAAAGAGTGCCTGTAATTTGGATGAAATATAATATTTATGAACAGTCCTATATAACACATGATATCTGTGCTATTCTTTTTTATCCTCCCACAGCTGTCTGACTCACTGAAAACGTTTCTTTCATTTCTCTGAAGAACAAGGCGCTTGCGCTATACTGGTTTAATTTGCCAGTATGCACTCCCTGACTTCCTTTCTTCCCACAATGTTATCTATCTATTGCCCAAATCCATAAAATAAATATTTGTCACTTGAGAAAAATCTGATGTACTAAAACGTTGTGGTAATGTATGGACTAATAAAAACCTACTAAACTGTGAAGATTGGAGTGCTGCCTTCACTATTTTTTGATGTCTGCAATTTTTTCAAACTAAAGATTGCAAAGGCGGGTCAGGTTACCCCCTGCTCAAACCACTGGTTCTCATACAGGTCAGGTCAAATCATAACAATTAATCCTATGCCCTGGCTGGTGTGGGATGCATTCGGGCGACCACTCTGCACTAACGAGTTCCAATGGAAACAATGCCCATATGAATACCTAAAACCATGTTGAAGGTCTGATGTGACCAAAAGTCCCCATTTTCCACCCTTCAGTCTAAATGCACTCTCTGTATATATGGATGAGTGGATTTCTGCCCCTAGAACTGCTGGCAGCGATACAGCAGATGTGGGAGGGGCGCACACACTCTGCTGGGATGTTCTGAGCCACTGTGATCCGCCTCCGGCTCTGACAGAGCTGAGGAGGTGTGCCTTTGGCTTAAACAGGAAGCAGGAAGTGTCAGGTGGAACGCATATGTGTTCCACAGGCAGGAAGTGAAATGTTGCAATGCCGCTGATGTCACTTCCTGTCATGTGACAAGCCATGTGCTTGATCGGGAAGTGCTATAAAAGGCACTTCTGGTCAGTGGCGGCTTGATCCAGGCTGATGAACCTTGTGGGGCCAGACTGGGTAAGTGTACATTCCCTGAGACCCTGCATGGGACTAGACTACATGATAGTAAGGCTTTGTGAATTTGTATGGGGCAGGAATGGAGGTATTGCAATCGATATTCTCTGTCTTCTTGCAGACACCATAGCCATCATCTACATAAGGGTGGGTGGATCCTATGATTACCAACCCTGATGTGTGCACCATGACTCCCCTGATGAAGAGGGATCTGAAACGCGTCGGGAGGAACGCATCAGATGACATGGTGGCGACTATAAAGTACTGAACCCTGAGCAGCCTGGACAACATCAATGAAAGGTTGATCCAAGTCTATGTGGACTCACTTCATGTGAAGCGGTGAAGTAACTGGGTGAGATTGCTCCGATTTGGAGTGCATACTTTGTTTTTTCCACCTATACATGTGGTCTGTGTACCATGAGGGGAGTGCATGAACCTTGATATTGCGCTTCCTGTAGGTAGGCAGACACGACTAGAGACATAAGCCAGTATTCCTAGGTATATGGACGGAATCTGGATTTGACTCTATTAACCCCTTGGTAAAGAGTAAAGGGGACTACTCACAACGATACACAGTTTTTTGCACTGTCACTTTTGCACGACTCTCTGTTTTTGTTAGTCTAGACAACTAGGTCTTTTTAACATTTGAGTTTATTAAAAGATATATTTTAACGTCTCTCTTTTTTATCTATGCTATTGTAAAGATTGCAAAGGAGGATTTTTTGCACCCATGACTTTGTCACTCATGTGCTGCTTTTTTTTGTTTTTTATATGAATATATATATAATATATATAAGGTACAGATCACAGAAATATACAGCAGGTGCAGAGCCCTCCTACCATAAATCCAGAGGTTTATATGGTAGATAGAAAAAAGCGCTGCTTCATAGAATAAATATGTGGATTTTATTCACCCAGGACCGCAACGTTTCGGCTATCCACTAGCCTTTGTAAAGCATTTTATTCACCCAGGAGATTGTGGTCCTGGGTGAATAAAATCCAAACAATTTTTTCTATGAAGGAGTGCTACCATCCATTTTTTCTTTCTGTCTAGCTATCTGGAAATATATACATACACGGTGGAAAGTAAAAGTTTGGGCACCCCTGTTCAAAATTACTCTATTATTGAGAACAATTAAGTAATTTGAAAATTATATAATCTCTGAATGGCATAAGGTTAAAGATGACACATTTCCTTTGTATTTTAGGGAAAAAAATTATAATTTCATCTTTTACATCTAAAAATAACAAAGAAGAAAATGGGACAATACAAAGATTTGCACACCCTTTGAGATGTGTGTATTCGGATAACTTTAACCAAGGTTCCAGACCTTAATTAGCCTGTTAGAGTTAATGGCGGGTTTATACGTCGCGATATCGGCGTCCAACTCTGACCAAAAGTCACGTGGGTTGTGCGTTGTCCCCGATATCGTTCGTGCGTTGTATGGTATAAACGTCCAATACGATGCACGAGCAATGCCAAAACGATATCGGGGATCAAATGAGCCTGCTCTCCAACGGCCCGATATTGGATGGACATTGTGGCAGGACTACATAGTAACATAGTAACATAGTTTTTAAGGTTGAAGGAAGACTTTAAGTCCATCTAGTTCAACCATAGCCTAACATGTTGATCCAGAGGAAGGCAAAAAAACCATGTGGCAACACTAAGCTCCACATTGGGGGAAAAAATTCCTTCCTGACTCCAGATATGGCAATCAGACTAATTCCTGGATCAACGTCCTATCAAAGAATCTAGTATATATAACTGGTAATATTATAGTTTCAAGAAAGGCATCCAGGCCCTTCTTAAATGTTAGTAGTGAGTGCTGTGCTGTGTAAAAGCCCAACTATGATGTGGAGTACAACTTTCCCTATCCTGTCCCATGTTAAATGGTCGGTCCTGGGTCAGCCGTACAAGGGGGCGTACACATCGTAGTGGCGTTGTCTGCCGATATCACGCTGTGTAAATCTCGATGCGATCTTGGAAATCTGGGCAGAAAAAGCGCGCTCCTGCGGAATCGGATCCAATATCGGACCGACGTTGGGAGTTGTAAAGTGGCCATTATGGTTTGTGCACTATTATCGTTAGGAAAAGCCAGGTGATGCAAATTTCATAGCTTTATAAAAACCCAACCTTGTGTCAAAAAACAGTAGCCATGGCTTCTTCTTAGCAGCTGCCTAGCACTCTGAAAATGAAAATGGTGGAGGCCAACAAAATAGGAGAATACTATAAGAAGATAGCAAAGTGTTTTCAAGATGCTCTTTTACTCAGTTTGAAATGTAATTAAGAAATGGCAGTTAATAAGAACAGTGGAGGTCATAATAAGGTCTGGAAGACCAAGCAAAATAACAGCGACAGCAGCTCGTAGGGTTACCAGAAACTCAAATCAGAACTTCCGCTTGACTGTAAAAGACTTTCAGGAAGAATTAGCAGACTCTGAAGTTGTGGTACATTGTTCTACTCTTCATGGCCACCTGCACAAATATGGCCTTCATGGAAAAGTCATCAGTAGAAAACTTCTCTTCTCGTCAGAAGTATGAAAGAGTACAGCTAAACAAACCTGATGGATTTTGGAAATAAGTCTTGTGGACTGAAGAGAAAAAATCAGTACTCTTTGACCACAATGATCAAAGACGTATGGACTACCACTTAGGGAATAGTTTTAAAATAATTTCTTTATTAATTCTCGTTTAAAAAAATGACTGGTCTAGCCAGCAGGGTATACAAAGGTGAGACAGTATATATACAATTCACTGAAGGAGAGCACACTTACTGTGAGTATCCCTTTCTATCCCTATATCTGCAACACTGCCTATCAGTGGAGGTAATAACACCTTAAGGTTTCGGGTGCCCCCACTCCTCGGTGGCTTACCCTATGATAGCCCTAAATATCTGGGTTATCATACATATGATGGTAAACTCACAGTAAGTGTGCTTTCCTTCAGTGAATTGTATATATACTGTCTCACCTTTGTATACCCTGCTGGCTAGACCAGTCATTTTTTTTTAAACGAGAATTAATAAAGAAATTCTTTTAAAACTATTCCCTAAGTGGTAGTCCATACGTCTTTAAAACGTTTAGATATAACTACCTCACCTTATCAGGTAATCTTTCTTTAATACACAATGATCAAAGGTATGTGGAGAGAAAAGGGCACAGAATTTCAGGAAAAGACCATCTCGCCTACCATTAAGCATGGGGGGGGATCAATTATGCTTTAAGTTTATGTTTCAGCCAATGGTATGGGGAACATTTCAAGGGTAAAAGGAAGAATGGATATGTTGCCTTCACTCTTTGACTGGTGACAACTTCTGAGACTCAAACTAAATGTTAGAAAAAAGGGAACAGAGCCGTCATTTAGCCCTGCCATCTGCTGTGCAGGGAAACAGCATAACAGATCTCTTTAAATAAATGGGGCTGGCTGAAGTTCCCTGCACAGTTTGGTGGCTCGTAGTGTCGCTGCCCAATGACAAATGAGGTGAAAAAGGTACATGAGCACTGAGCCCCTTATTCTCAGAATGAATGTGGATCCCAGAGGTTGGACCTCTACTGTTACTTTACTATTGTAAAGTGCTGCAGAATATGTTGATGCTATAGAGATTAAAATTATTATTACTAGTCATAAAAGTAACACATATCCATGATGTAGTCATACCCTGATGATCATATCCTTACTTTTATATGAATCCATTAAATAGCACCCGCAGAGATCTATAGACCCACATCATCCCTGTCTCGTGTACTCATTGCTCCCTCTTGTGCTTCTCAGGGAGAATATAGAGGAAGCCAATAGATTGTCTAACGGCACTGTATTACGGAGACTAGACACTAAGTTTAACTAGTTTTCAGAAGAACAGGTTATATACCATAAGGAATATATAATGGTTTTCCATATAACCAGTGAGCACATCTCACACCCAATGAAGCAATGGCTGCCATGTGATGATCGCTGCAGAATATTTCCATTTTGACTCAACACAACGCAGTAAACAACTTGCCTTAACATTACCTTACGGAATTAGTTTGTGTCACGGAGATATGTAAACCAATTAGAAGGTTGATTTGTCTTTCACTATCCAGTTGTGACTGCAGCTACCGGCATGTACTTCCCTCAATATCCCGCACTGCACAGATCTGCTCAGGAAAATGTCTCCTATTTGTGCTTTATTTATTTGACAGTGCCAATTGAAAGTATCTGTCAGATCCCTCTTCTCCTCTGTGAGCGGCACAGAATACATACCCATAACAGCTAGAGAAAGATGAATAGCACAGAAAATTGCTTTTCTTCAGACACAAGTTTACAGTGACCTGGGAAAGGATATACTTGCTCTCAAATATGACGTGTCTGCTACAAACCTTCTACTTCAATTCAAGGTGAAGCAGTTTCTATAAGTAAATAATACAATACATGGCCTACAGCAACAATGCAGAGACATGCACAGAAAGGAGAGGACCACGGTAATGAAATCCTCACATTTCTATGGAGGGAAACAGTCTTATTGTACAAGCATTCTGTTTGTAAATCACATGTGAAGAAGTTGCAAACGGCTCGACTTTAGACCTCATTAGTGCAGCGAAATGCACTAACAAGACGGCATATTGCAGAAACAATGGATCTTATATTGTCTTTTCTGACCTTGGATAATATCCTATGTTTATGAGAACGAGAACAGAGCTATCAAATGTTTACACAAAGTGAGAAGAGCGCTCGGCACACTCGGGATTTCATCATGAATTGCACATTCTCAATAGGACATTAAATTATGCACAAAATGATGTAAAGAGCAACTCTACCCGGAACGTACGCAATCCCATCTACAAAGTCAAACATCTCGTTGCATCCAGTTGAATACCTTTTTCCGCAGGATCCAGTTGTAAATTACACCTAGTGGGTGTGTCATTTAGAACTGCATTCAGGACATGCTCAGACCAAAAACCTGGACCCAGCGTTTGGAAGCACCCTATGACTGAAAACGGAACGCTGTCGGGAGGAATACAATTCTTTTCTTCCCAATAACGGAGTTTAACCCCTTCCAGACCCTTGGCCCACCCCCTGGGCCATGGAATGATCGGGCTCCTGCAGGTCGAGTGAGGGTGTCACTGACCTGTCACTCGGCCTGCAGGTACATGGGGAGTTGTACAACACCCCAGGGGGGGTCGATTTGCCCCCACCCCCACCCCCCCGGCTACAGGCGCGGTGATTGGCACTCAAAAGTGAAAGTGAAAATCACCGCGCCTGTAATGCTTCCCTGTCTGCCGCTGCTATCCCTACCCTACAATCTTCTCCCCTGTCATCCTCTAACTGTCCCCCTGCCCCCCACCTCTCTTTCCTGCCCCTCTTCATCTTTCTTACCCCCCGCTTCCTTTTCCTGCCGCCTGCTTCCTGTCCCTGCCGCCTGCTTCCTCTTCCTGCCGCCCGCCTCTTCCTGCCTGCCCCTGCTTCCTCCTGCCTGCCCCCGCTTCCTCCTAAGTGCCCCCCTACTTCTCCTGTCACCCCCCCTCTTCCCCCTTCCTGCCCCCCGATCACCGGAGAGGCGATCGCCTCTTCCACTCACCCCTCCGGGGGCCGCTCTGTCTCCACTGCGTCCCGCTCCTCCTCCTCCTCTTCACCGCCTCCGGATCTGACAGCTCTGTGCTGGAGCTGCCAGATCACTTTCTACAGCTAGATCCTGAGGATCTAGCTGCAGGAAGTGATCTGACAGCTCCAGCACAGTGATCCACAGTGACCATTATGTGATCACTGTGGATCACTGTGCTGGATCTGTCAGATCACTTTCTACAGCTGGATCCTGAGGATCTAGCTGCAGGAAATGATCTGACAGCTCCAGCACAGTGATCCACAGTGACCATTATGTGATCACTGTGCTGGAGCTGTCAGATCACTTTCTGCAGCTGGATCCTGGGTATCGAGCTGCAGAAAGCAATCTGACAGCCCGGGCACACTGATGCACATAGTGGGTCTCTGCGCCCGGGCTCTTTGATCGCTGCTCTACAGCCCGATCTCCCTGCATGAGCATCGAGCTGCAGAAAGTGATCTGACACCCCGGGCGCAGTGACCCACTATGTGCATCACATGCGCCTGGGCTGCCAGATCGCTTTCCGCAACTCGATCCCCATGCAGGGGGATCGAGCTGCAGAAAGCAATCTGACAGCCTGGGCGCAGTGATGCACATAGTGGGTCACTGTGCCCAGGCTCTTAGATCGCTGCTCTGCAGCCCGATCTCCCTGCATGGGCATCGAGCTGCAGAAAGCGATCTGACAGCTCGGACGCAGTGATGCACATAGTGGGTCAATGCGCCTGTGCTGCCAGATCGCTTTCCGCAGCTCGATCCCCATGCATGGGGATCGAGCTGCGGAAAGTTATCTGGCAGCCCAGGCGCAGTGATGCACATAGTGGGTCACTGCGCCCGGGGTGTCAGATCACTTTCTGCAGCTCGATCACCATGCTGGCGGATTGGGCTCCAGAGTAGCGATCTGAAAGCAAAGGCGATCGAGCGGCGTGGGACCTTCGTTGTGGACTACGTCGGAGACAATCGAACGTCGTGGGACCTTCATTATGGACTACGTCGGAGCGATCGGGCATCGTGGGACCTTCGTTGTGGACTACGTCGGATCTTTTTATAATAAAGATGGAGTCCGAATTGTGTCTTTTTTTTTTTCAAATAAAAAGATTTTTCTCTGTGTGTATTTATTGACTATTTACCGTACTAGAGATTCCTAATGGCGGGTCTAACATTGGCCCTATATTATGAATCTCGGGTTTAGTGCCAGCTGCCAATAAAAAGCTGGCATTAACCCCTTTATTACCCAGTTAGCCACTGGCACCAGGGCAACTGGAAGAGCGTGGGTACAGCGCCAGAAAATGGTGCTTCAATGAATGCGCCATTTTCTGGGGTGGCTGCGGGCTGCAATTCGCACCAGGGGGGGGGGCCCAGAACGCTTGGGCCTCTCTATGCTGAGGATTCCATCCCCCAGCTGCCTAGTTGTACCTGGCTGGACCAAAAATATGGCGGAGCCCCACGTAATTTTTTTTCTAGAATTAGTTCTAGAAATTAAAAAAAAAAAGGGCTTCGCTGTATTTTTGGTTCCAGCCAGGTATGACGAGGCAGCTGGGGGCTGGTGGCAGTCCGTAGCTGCCAAGTTGTACCTGGCTGGACCAAAAATATGGCAGAGCCCTATGTCATTTTTTTTCTAGAAATAATTCTAGAAATAAAAAAAAATAGGCTTCGCTGTATTTTTGGTTCCAGCCAGGTACAATGAGGCAGCTTGGGGCTGGTGGCAGTCCGTAGCTGCCAAGTTGTACCTGGCTGGACCAAAAATATGGCAGAGCCCCATGTCATTTTTTTTTTTTTAATTCTACAAATAAAATGACATGGAGCTTTGCCGTATTTTTGGTTGCCAGCCAGGTACAACTTGGCAGCTAGGGGGCTGGAATCCTCAGCATGGAGAGACCCAAATGTATTGGGTCCCCTATGCTGCGAATTGTAACTACTAGACTAGTATGTTTTTTCACAAAAAGTTTCTTTATTCATTTATACGTCTCAATTTGTGAAGCACATGGGGGTTCAAAGTGCTCACTGTGCATCTAGATATGTTCCCTGGGGGGTCTAGTTTCCAAAATGTGGTCACTTGTGGGGGATCTCAAATGTTTAGGCACACAGGGGCTCTCCATACGCGTCCTGGTGTCCGCTAACAATTCCAATTGTTGGCAAACACCAGGTTGCGTATGGAGAGCCCCTGTGTGCCTAAACATTGGAGCTCCCCCACAAGTGACCCCATTTTGGAAACTAGACCCCCCAAGGAACCTATCTAAATGCATAGTGAGCACATTGAATCCCCAGGTGCTTCACAAACTGAGCCATAATAAGGTAAAAATACTTTTTTTTCACACAAATTTTCTTTTTTAATTTGTACGGATCAATTTGTGAAGCACCTGGGGGTTCAAAGTGCTAACTATGCATCTAGATATGTTCCCTGGGGGGTCTAGTTTCCAAAATGGGGTCACTTGTGGGGGAGCTCAAATGTTTAGGCACACAGGGGCTCTCCATACGCGACCTGGTGTCCGCTAACAATTCCAATTGTTGGCAAACACCAGGTTGTGTATGGAGAGCCCCTGTGTGCCTAAACATTGGAGCTCCCCCACAAGTGACCCCATTTTGGAAACTAGACCCCCCAAGGAACCTATCTAGATGCATAGTGAGCACTTTGAATCCCCAGGTGCTTCACAAACTGATCCGTAATAAGGTAAAAATACTTTTTTTTAACACAAATTTTCTATTTTTAATTTGTACGAATCAATTTGTGAAGCACCTGGGGGTTCAAAGGGCTCACTATGCATCTAGATATGTTCCCTGGGGGGGTCTAGTTTCCAAAATGAGGTCACTTGTGGGGGAGCCCCAATGTTTAGGCACACAGGAGCTCTCCAAATGCGACATGGTGTCTGCTAACAATTTGAGCTGATTTTCCATTCAAATTGTTAGCGGACACCATGTCGCGTTTGGTGAGCCCCTGTGTGCCTAAACTTTGGAGCTCCCCACAAGTGACCCCATTTTGGAAACTAGATCCCCCAAGGAACCTATCTAGATGCATAGTGAGCACTTTGAATCCCCAGGTGCTTCACAAACTGATCCGTAATAAGGTAAAAATACTTTTTTTTCACACAAATTTTCTTTTTTAATTTGTACGGATCAATTTGTGAAGCACCTGGGGGTTCAAAGGGCTCACTATGCATCTAGATATGTTCCCTGGGGGGTCTAGTTTCCAAAATGGGGTCACTTGTGGGGGGGCCCCAATGTTTAGGCACACAGGAGCTCTCCAAATGCGACATGGTGTCTGCTAACAATTTGAGCTGATTTTCCATTCAAATTGTTAGCGGACACCATGTCGCGTTTGGTGAGCCCTGTGTGCCTAAACTTTGGAGCTCCCCCACAAGTGACCCCATTTTGGAAACTAGACCCCCCAGAGTACTTATCTAGATGGGTGGTGAGCATATTGAACCCCCAGGTTCTTCACAAATTAATTCATGAAAATGAAAAAAACATTTTTGTGGAAAAAAGATTACTTTTTAATTTTTACGGATCAATCTGTGAAGCACCTGCAGGTTCAAAGTGCTCACAATGCATCTAGATATGTTCCCTGGGGGGTCTAGTTTCCAAAATGGGGTCACTTGTGGTGGAGCCCCAATGTTTAGGCACACAGGGGCTCTCCAAATGCGATATGGTGTCCGCTAACAATTTGAGGTGATTTTCCATTCAAATTGTTAGCGGACACCATGTCGCGTTCGGAGAGCCCCTGTGTGCCTAAACTTTGGAGCTCCCCCACAAGTGACCCCATTTTGGAAACTAGACCCCCCAGGGAACTTATCTAGATGGGTGGTGAGCATATTGAACCCCCACATGCTTTACAAATTGATCTGTGAATATGGAAAAAGTACTTTTTTTTCACAAAAATGTTCTTTTAGCCTCAATTCTTTCATTTTCACATGGGTAACAGGATAAAATTCATCCTAAAATTTGTTGGGCAATTTCTCCTGAGTACACTGATACCTCATATGTGGTCATAAACCACTGTTTTGACGCGCGGCAGGGCTCAGAAGTGAAGGAGCGCCATTTCACTTTTTGAATGGAAAATTAGCTCCAAAAGTCAAATTGCTCTCTTTCCCTTCAGAGCCCTGCCGTGCGCCCAAACGGTGGTTTATGATCACATATGTGGTATCGATATACTCAGGAGAAATTGCCCAACAAATTTTAGGATCCATTTTATCTTGTTGCCCATGTGAAAATGAAAAAATTGAGGATACAAGAACATTTTTGTTAGAAAAATTAAAATATCCATTTTTTTGTTTCCAATTTGCTTAGTTCCTGTGAAGCACCTGAAGGGTTAATAATCTTCTTGAATGTAGTTTTGAGTAGCTTGAGGGGTGCAGTTTTTGGAATGGTGTCACTTTTGGGTGTTTTCTGTCATGTAAACCCCTCAAAGGGACTTCAAATGGGATGTGGTCACTAAAAAAAATGGTTTTGTAAATTTTGGTTGAAAAATGAAAAATTGCTCATGAACTTTGAACCCTTATAACTTCCTAACCAAATTTTTTTTTTTTCCAAAATTGTGCTGATGTAAAGTAGACATGTGGGAAATATTATTTCATAACTATTTTGTGTCACATAACTCTCTGGTTTACCAGAAGAAAAATTCAAAATTTGAAAATTGCAAAATTTTCAAAATTTTTGCCATATTTTTGATTTTTTCACAAATAAACGCAAAAATTATCGACCTAAATTTAATACTAACATGAAGCCCAATATGTCACGAAAAAACAATATCAGAATCGCTAGGATCCGTTGAAGCGTTCCCGAGTTATAACCTCATAAAGGGACACTGGTCAGAATTGCAAAAAATGGCAAGGTCATGAAGGGGTTAATGTGCAGATTCCAAACACTATTAACCTGCAGTTTAACCCCATATCTGCAGGTTAATAGTATTTTTCCACATGACAAGTTCCCATTAATCCTACATTCCCAATATGACATCACCTAATACATAAGTTTAATTAAATTTAATTTAAAGAGCAATCCTTCCTAAATGTATGCAATCAGGCCTTACCTATAATCACAGCAGAAGGCCTAATGCACACGGCTGGAGTCATCACCACGCAAAATCCATGTACTTTAACAGAATTATGGGAATAGAAATATCTCCATAATACAGTGATGAATGGTACAAAAGATGCCTATGGCTCCATCGTTCGAAGCCACAAGTGTTGTGTGTTCTTCCATACAAGATATGAAGTATGCATAATGCCTTAAGGGCAAAAATATGATAACATACAATATATAACACTATATTCACAGTTCTGATATCAGTACTGCATTTGGCAAAGAGCAAATTTAAGAGTTAAAAAATAAATAAGTCCAAACACATAGAAAAAGTAGAGACCGAGCACTAATTTCTGTACTCATATGACTGTCAGTCTGCACTTAACTCCTGCAGCAGAAGGCTATATACGCTGGACCGGGGTGCAAGCTCTAAGATCCAGACTGCAGCAAATGATCCATAATACAAAAGAGAAGATAAAAAGCTGTCACTCACCGGTCTTTAATGGTGCAAGTTATTGGGTATATAAACGCAGGGAGGGGATGAAAAATATTAGAATCTGAGAGTCCTCAGTGGTTGATATCTTTTATTGGCTAACTGAAAAGATGATAAACATAGCAAGTTTTCTGGACACTGTGGCCCTTCATCAGGCAGATAATGACACAGATTCTGAAGACACATACATATATTCATAAGCAAATGAAACAAAAAAAAAAACAGTCTGCTGTAATAAGTGCGACAGATGACGCAAAGCAGAGTCAGGCTAGGGAGGAAGAGATGAGCTGGGGAATTGAAACTAAAAGTCTAAATGCCGCTTTACACACACCAACTTCTGTGACCAACTTCTGAACAGATCTCTGGTTGCAGTGAAATCATGGACACATTGCTCCATTTTGTGGCTGTGTACAAATGGTGCAATGTGTCCATGATTTCACTGCAACCAGAGATCTGTTCAGAAGTTGGACACAGAAGTTGGTGTGTGTAAAGCGGCCCTAAGATAAGCTGAACAAACTGTATTATTGTATGGATTGAGGGACTACGGTGCCATTTCGAGCAGTGAGCGCTTCTACAGGTCCTTATTAGGCCTCATGAGGACCTGCAGAAGCGTTCATTGCCTGAAACGGCACCATAGTCCGTCAATCCATCACCCTCTCCCTGCGATTATATACCCGTAACTTGCACCATTAAACAATTCTGTACTGACTGGTGAGTGGCAGCTTTTTTTCTTCTCTTATGTATTATAAAAAATAAATAACAAAAATACAAACTGTAACTATAATGGTCCCTTTACACGCCGCTACAGAAGATTAGAAACAACCGGGTGTCGGAGACAAATGTATCTTGCACCGCCAAAACACCGCGAGGTAGCGGCGTGTAAATCAGGTTGTTGCCACCTGTCACTGTCGACACCTGTTTTTGAGCAGTGCTCAAAAACAGGTTGGTTTCAACCTGATGGTAGCGGCGTCTAAATGAGGTATAGGAAGGTTTTTGCGACACCTAGTTATCTCCCTGGGGCGTGACACAGCCTCCGGGATACCGCACTCCATCAGCGATCATTGGTGGAAGCTCCTGCGTTACGATTGGCTGTCCCTGCACAGGGCGGCATATTTAAGGAGCTGACCAGTCACACTACACAATTGCAATAGCATCATGTATTAGCCAGCCTTCCTGCACTGGCTGCCCAATCATGATGCTATTGCATTGTCCAATCATCGTATGAGCGTCTCGTAATCCACAACTCTGGCACGCCTATGTGTTGTCCCTGCTGCCCCAGGTCCTCCCATATTACCTTCTGTAGCGGCGTGTAAATGAGGGAAGGTGCTCTACAGAAGGTAACTTGTGGCACCCGCCGGTGACTCCAAGGATAGAAAAAACCTTCTGTAGAGCACTTTGTAGCGGCGTGTAAAGGTGGTATCAGGTACCGTTAGCAACCGTTGGAACGTGCTCGTGCACGTGAAACACCGGGTTGTTTCTAACCTTCTGTAGCTGCGTGTAAAGGTACCATTAGGGAAAACGGACTCTACAGCAATGTACAATACTCATTACAATGACAGGCCAGGTTGGTAAATGTTTTCATTCTGACATATACACACTAAGATATTTGCAATATACACACACCATTTTACTGAATATTCACACGTTCTGCCAATTATATTCTTACACAATGCTTTTTATGTTGCCTGATAAAAAAAAATTGCTAATAATGTAGAAATGAATGATTAGTCACTATGCTTGGCTGACTATCTCATAATAGTGGATGTGCTTGTAATTTTTAATGATGGTTGCCTAGCTGATAAATAAAAAGCTTTCATAATACTACCCCAAATGGTTATTACAGATGGGTCAATGAATAACTGTCACAGGATTACTCAGCCCTGCAGATCGCTGCCTAAAACAGGTTTACGCCCCTTAAAATCACATTAAAATATAATCTGTCACCTTTTGCAAATATGCTGAAGATAATTTATCTGCTAGTGCCTGATGGTAATGACTAAAAACCGAAAGCCATCTATTCAGATGTCAGATATCGGAAACAAGAACACAATCCTGCGGAGATTGGGGAGCAAATTCCTGAGAAAAAATGCCAGCGGCAGCCTTGCTCCCAGGAGACTAAAGTGTTCTTCAATCCGTGGCATTTACAAAAATAGCAACAAATACTGCATACAGAAACATTGAATGTGACGGCAGATAAGAACCATTTAGGCCACCCAGACTATTAGTTGCAGCTGTAAAACCCAAGAGTCTATTTACCTCTCGCCCTCACTTTTTTTATTCTGACTTTTCGCTCCCCTCATGTGGTCATGCTGCTGTTCAGAGATTAGAGAAAAGTCAGCAGCTGCCAAATACACGATGAATTCTACATCACATTGATCTGCCTAGGAGGTGTCCCAACTCTAAGATATATAAGCCTTGCAGTGAGCCCAATAGACCAAGATGAAACCGAGGGTGATTGCTACAGAAGAACTAGACCGTAGAGCAGAACTAAGTAAGCCGCCTCTGGTTTACGAGATATGTGGCACTATAAGACACTGGAACAGAACGAAGGCAAAAAATTACTTACTCTCACACAATAGTGGAAGCCATTTTGAGAGCTGAAATAATATCCAATCTATGAATTCATGAGGGGCTACAAGCATCAGGAGGACATAAGTCTATATTTAATCAGCATTACACTGGGATTCTTCTGAAATGGTCACTCTACTCTCAAACAAGTTGATCTCATTTGATAACATGTAGAATAAGCAACTCAAACATCTTTTTATTTAAAAATGATGTCTTACGTCTGAAAAATCACTACAAAGTACGGTACTACCATCTTGGTGCCTCCCTCCTGTCTAACTGTCTATTTACTGCTGGATGTCAGGTTTAATCTGTCTCCATCAGCAGAAACATCAAGACAGATGTCAAGAAGTAATGGTGGGCCTTAGGCCGGGTTCACATTGCCCTTGATTCCACAGCAGTGGCTCTGTCGGGCTTATGTCCAAATCACTGAAAAATGGGAATTGGGGTATGCTCTGAGAGGGGCATTGACTGCAATGATCCATATGGAGTGTGCTCTGTCAGACACAATTTTCAGCTCTTTTTTGAGGTGGGCTCCAAAATGTGGTTGACTGCATCTAGTAGTCCACCTTCAAATAGGTTGTGGCTGAACATCATGTTTCACAGAGCGTACAGTGGCTCATATGCATCATTATTATCAATGGCCCTGTCAGAAAATACATATGCCAAGATCCAGGTTTTCATGAACAAATGCAATGAGAACATAGCCTTCGTCTCCTAATGGCTGCACTCCTGTTTCACAAAACGTATGCTGATATAACATAGAGACCTTCATTTCACTTGGCAAACCATTGGACAACAGCAAACATAATACATGCTGGGCAGTAACAACAAGATGCATGCTGGTATGGTAACGTTAAGAAACAGCCAAACCAATTAGAGTGTTCAAAGCTGGCAGTCACGCCTGAACACTCCAGCTAAGAATAATGGAATAGGACTCCAGTTCTATTTTGTTGAGTGTTGGAACTGGGGCCATGATTAAGATGGAGAGCCAGGGGCATCCGTATTGCGCCGCAAGAGGTGACATTCTTGGGCCGGCACAAGAAAAACCAAAGTGAACGCATTTGACAAGAATGATTTAATTACCGTATATACTCGTGTATAAGCCGACCCGTGTATAAGCCGACCCCCCTACTTTTGCCCCCAAAACTTGGGAAAACCTATTGACTCGTGTATAAGCCGAGGGTGGACCCCAGCACAGGTATACAGCCCCCAGCAGTGTGGTATACAGGCCTCCCCAGTGGTAGTATACAGCAGCCTCCCCAGTGGTAGTATACAGCAGCCTCCCCAGTGGTAGTATACAGCAGCCTCCCCAGTGGTAGTATACAGCAGCCTCCCCAGTGGTATATACAGCATCACTAAAGGTATAAACAGCAGACCCCAGAGGTATACAGCAGGCCCCAGAGGCATATACAGCAGGCCCCAGATGCATATACAGCAGGCCCCAGAGGTATACAGCAGGCCCCAGAGGTATACAGCAGGCCCCAGAGGTATACAGCAGGCCCCAGAGTATATACAGCAGGCCCCAGGGTATATACAGCAGGCCCCAGGGTATATACAGCAGGCCCGAGGGTATATACAGCAGGCCCCAGAGTATATACAGCAGGCCCCAGGGTATATACAGCAGGCCCCAATGTATATACAGCAGGCCCCAGGGTATATACAGCTGGCCCCAGGGTATATACAGCAGGCCCCAGAGGTATACAGCAGGCCCCAGAGGTATACAGCAGGCCCCAGGGTATATACAGCAGGCCCCAGGGTATATACAGCAGGCCCCAGAGGTATATACAGCAGGCCCCAGGGTATATACAGCAGGCCCCAGAGGTATACAGCAGGCCCCAGAGGTATACAGCAGGCCCCAGAGGTATACAGCAGGCCCCAGGGTATATACAGCAGGCCCCAGGGTATATACAGCAGGCCCCAGAGGTATACAGCAGGCCCCAGAGGTATACAGCAGGCCCCAGAGGTATATACAGCTGGCCCCAGGGTATACAGCAGGCCCCAGAGGTATACAGCAGGCCCCAGAGGTATACAGCAGGCCCCAGGGTATATACAGCATGCCCCAGGGTATATACAGCAGGCCCCAAGGGTATATACAGCAGGCCCCAGAGGTATACAGCAGGCCCCAGAGGTATACAGCAGGCCCCAGAGGTATACAGCAGGCCCCAGAGGTATACAGCAGGCCCCAGAGGTATACAGCAGGCCCCAGGGTATATACAGCAGGCCCCAGGATATATACAGCAGGCCCCAGAGGTATACAGCAGGCCCCAGAGGTATACAGCAGGCCCCAGGGTATATACAGCCCCCCAGTGTATACAGCAGCCCCCCAATGGCACTAGCCCCCCCATCATTGTAAGAGCCCCCCACACTTTGCAGAGCCCCCCCCGCTGCTTTATCTTACCATCCGGGGTCTTCTTCACCGCGGGTCCTCCAGTCCTTCCTCGCGCGCTGTGTTCCCGGTCTCATGTGACCCGGCGGTCGCAGTGGAATGACGTCATCGCGCCGGGTCACGTGAGACCTGAACACAGCGCGCAGGACCCGCGGCGAAGACCCCGGATGGTAAGATAAAGCAGCGGGGGAGCTCTGCAAAGTGTGGGGGCTCTTACAATGATGGGGGGGGGCTAGTGCCATTGGGGGGCTGCTGTATACACTGGGGGGCTGTATGCACGGTTCCCCCTGCCGCTGTGATGGGCGGGGGGAGCCGTGCATATCTAATGAGCGGCCCCACGTGACGGGCCGCTCACTCATCAGCCCCCCCCGCCTCCTCCAGCCTCCCCAGCACCCGGACACAGCCCCCACCACATATATTACCGTATTGACCCGTGTATAAGCCGAGGGGGTGACTTTTCAGCCCAATTTTTGGGCTGAAAAACTCGGCTTATACACGAGTATATACGGTAATCAAGAATGAAAGTTGAAGATTCGAAGACAATCAGATACTGTCGTAGTTCTGACCATAAATGATGTCAACTGGTGATCTGGAGGTGTTATACCAAAAATAAAAAGAAACAAAGAGAGGGTGATAAGTAACAGAGCAGGAAAATCAAGGTCGTTCCTGGACTTGTTAGACTGCTACGTGCAACAGAAAACAATATAATCAGTATAGGTGAAACATGTTTATAATGTGTTAGCCAGTAGATAGAAAAATATTAGAATCTGAGAGTCCTCAGTGGTTGATACATTTTAATGGCTAACTGAAAAGATGGTAAACTTTATCTGTCTGACGATGGGGCCACAGTGTCCCGAAAGCTTGCTATGTTTACCATCTTTTCAGTTAGCCATTAAAATGTATCAACCACTGAGGACTCTCAGGTTCTAATATATTTATAATCAGTATATTCATATATAAGGTCTCATATATAGTGTGTGCTGGATACAAATGTGTTATCCATGTTCCATTCTGTTGCTATATTTGCATCTACATAAAATGGAAAATACTGGTGCTATCACTTTAAAGGAACACTAAATTCAGAAAAGGCACAAATCATAATAGAGAATACCCCAGTGCTTCATCCTATAATCTCCATGTCTTCTGTGTTCCTTTTTTGTTTCATATAACACCTAAACTGAAAACTCCAAAATCTTCTGAATGTTTCAAGAGCTCAGCCATGTCCTCCTCCTCCTCAATGTATTGCTTGTGGCAGTTAGGGTGGTTTCAAAGTGACATTTTCTTTTATCTTGAGTGCATATTCGTCCAAATCCTAAGGAATCCTGATCTGGGATGTGTCCCTATACTTAAAATAGGGCCGTAGGTGCACGCAGTGGCATCAGGATTTATCCTGATTCTACCACATCAGTTTTTTTGTCACCCTCTCTGGACGCATAAAGTTGCTTTTTTTGGGACCGAATGAAAATCTTGATTCCTCTGGATGTGTCGTGATCCGTCCATAAATAGAATAGTTTCCAATGGTGAATGGATCCAGAAGCGGCAGATCCGTTCATCTTGATCCTTTTTAACCCACTGAGCATGCCCTCAGTCCACTTCCTATACCTCACAATGCTTGTATATGCTTCTGGGGTCTCTCCCTCTCTCCTTCCTCCCAAGGTCCAGATCAGCATCAGGCAGCTACGGTGGTATCAGTTTGCGGACGCAGGGCCAGATGCAGATGCTCTCGTTTTGAGCCTTATCTGGTGGCGACACAAGTGTGAAATCAGCCTAAGACAACTATCTACAGCAGAAGACTTCCACTGTGCCTTTCGTGTTGAAAGTCCAAACAAATGTAGTCCACACCTCCTTGGCTAGGGAAGCTTGAGCTTAAACCAGATACCAGGCGAAGAAGGAACTGATGAGGAGAAAAATGAGCCCCATTATTCTCTGCAGGTTCATCTCTTTCAGAATTCTGCAGAAAACGGTTTGGTTACTATATTTCTGTATAATTTCATTATTTACTTCTCGATTTAGTGTTCCTTTAAATTCTCTTGCTAGCTTGCTGTTCAGAGAAAGTTTAAAACGAATTAGTTTAGAGAAGATATGTGTGGTAATCTCTTGGCTCTGAGGAGCCCAGGACTTCAGTAATCCTCCCAGAAGCACCATGCATGTTACTGTACACACAGACCTGAGAAAGCCAGCCATGTCAGTGGGAATGAGCTGAAAATCCCATCTAATCAACTCAGGTGAAAATCCCCAGCCAATTATCCCGACTCCTACAACCCTGACACTCTTGAAGTAGGACTCTGTCGATCGGGAGATAGAGAAAAAGTGATTTTATTGACACTTTGATCATTAAAGGGTGCTTTAAATAGCTCACTATCAAATGCTGCAAGGCTATTAATCGACAGCCATCTATATCACAACCTTATAATGACGTAAATCGTAGAGCAAAGAAAAAATAAAAGCACATGTGAGAAAAGTGTCAATCTTCATAGATTATGACAAACAACACTAATTTGCTGCATTCAGAAATAAAAGTCTGTTGTGTAGGGAAATGTACAGAAATAGATATGTTAATTAATTAGCATTAGGAATGAAACCAACCTGTGTGCTAGGATTAAGCTGGAAAATGCATAATGGTAAAACTCTGCAGAAGCCGAGCCTTAGTTTGAATTGTAAAATGAGGCAGAAAAAACATTTGTGATAAAACTGTATTATCATTTTTAGCACCAGAAGGCACAATCCTATGCATGCTATGGAAATTAGGATTCAGATTCAAACAAAGACAAATGTTGCTGAAAGCCGGTAGGATTTGGCTGAATCCTAGACTGAATCCCAGCTGAAGAGCATCTCCACTAGTGATACTTTATCACAGTGAACCCTTTATTATCAAATATGGCCAGACCACCCACCCTCACACACCGGAGTCCAGCTCTGATCTGTGTATTATTGGATTTATTGAACTGGCAATGAGTTATGGTCATGTGAAGACAAGAACCATCAATGCAGTATATAGAGTGTGATACCGCAAATTATCTATAATTAAGAGTGGCTTCCAAGCTGGTGCCTACTATTCCAGCCATTCACTGAATAGGCAGTATGAAAAAACACATTTCCCTTAGAGCCACTGACAGACTCGTAGAGTTGCAGTCTTTAGAGAAGTAGTTGTCTTCAAAAAACATCCTTCTTAACACAGGTGACCATATCACGCACATTGTACAATGCCACCAGATTAGCTTTCAGTGTAAATGCATAAACACATGCACCCACCAGTAGCACATACCATATTGTTCGGACTATAAGACACACCAGACCACAAGATGCACCCAGAAAAAGTTAAAAACAACTTTCTTTTACCCCATTAAAAAAAATACACATATTTGATATGATTGCATTTGTAAAAGTTCAAACTATTACAATATTAAATAAATTAATTAATTAATAAGATTGCTAAATGACCTAATGAGGAAAAAAAAAGTCAAAACTCAAGAATTATGTTTGAAGCCTGCCACAACATTGCAATAAAAAGAGATTAAAAAATTGTATCTACCTTAAACTGATATGAATAACAATGCCATCCTAGGACAGAAAAAGTAAGGCTTCACATAGTTTGTGATCCCTAAAATTGAAAAAGTTATGGGTCTTGGAAAATGGTAAAGCAAACTTTTATTTTTTACAAACTTACAAATTTTTCACCATTTAAATTAAAAAACCCATATACATGTTTGGTTGTAATTTGGTGTAAATTGTAGTTTGGTGTACATTGGTGTAATCTGTGTAATTGGACCAACCTGGAGAATCATGTTGTCAGGTCAGATTTACCATATAGTCAACATGGTAAATAAAAAGTGAAACAAAAAACAACTTCAACACACTTGATACGTTCCCCCCCTTTGTGGTGCATTACATGATACAATGAATGAAGTCATTTAAGAGTACAACTTGTCCTGCAAAAAAACAAACCCTCAGATATCTATGTGAACAGAAAAATAAAAAAAATGATGGATCTTGTAAGGAGGGGAGGAAAAAACAAAAGACAAACAGAAAATCGTCCAGTCCTTAAAGGGTAAAAATTGTTAAAACTCTTAGTAATAAATGAAAGTATTTTTGTAGTTTGGGGAACATTAAGTTTTCGGATTCTTTTCATCCTCATCTGCTGATGGTATTTGGATAATTTATGCATCAAACGTTTCCTATAAATCTCCCATTTTGAAGAGGTAAGAGCGCAGTATCAAGTCCGCCGGTCAGGTAAAGCAGTGCCGCATTTTTTAAAAGGTCACAGCTCATGTAATCATGAATTTTGCATGTAAGGATAGAAATTCCTGTGACAAAGTGAACAACGTAATGTGACTTGAATAAGTAACGACATGTGTTGCTAGACATGTATTTGATATTGGCAAACCTGAGCACCCAGGAACTTCTACAGTAGCAGTATTAAAAATATATACATTGCAGAAAACATTCAAAGGAAAGGCAGTGAAAGCTCTGCTAGTGCCAAGACCATACACTTAATATTCAATCAGCCTCTTTACCTATATACTTTCCATTCCTATGTGGACCTGGTCATACTGGCAAGAAAAATATGGATATAAAACATATATACCAGTGCTCCCACTCCAAGTTACATAACGCTGCAGTGAGCAGCAAGTGATCTGCTGCAACTGGCTAAATCCAAATCCAACGGCGCTGAAATGCACCTAAGGCTGGAATCACAATGTCCGTGTGATATGCAAGTCTCTCGGACGAGTTTCGGATTGTTAACCCTGAACAGTTTCCCCCTCTCTGGACGGGAGTGTGGAGCTGCATAGAAATACAAGCAGCTGACGCTCCTGTCCTGAAAGGGAGAGGCCGTTCCAGGTGACTGATCCAAGACTCATCCGACTGCATCGCATGTCACATGGACAGTGTGATTCCAGCCTAAGGTCACAAAACTCCTGCCATGAATCCTGCATATATAATCCTCACTAAATCTGATTAGTGTCCAGCTTGTAAAAGTGCTCAGATGTGTCTGTAATCCATATTTCAGGGAGCGAAGAGAGGAGAGCAAAATATAGTTGCCCCTCAGCTGTCGATTACCTGGACGTGGATGATAGGAGTCGGTGGATGATGGGTGTTAGAGCTGCCTTTGCAGGGCTCTGGCCGGCAGCACTGGTGCATGCTTGCCAAATACAACATAGCACAGTCTGCCTAAACCAAGTGATGTCACTCACTAGGGGATAGTCCGTGATCCAGTTTACTATTTCCAACACATTTTAAAGGAAGCATCTTTCCTCATCAGAGAGTCCCTGATGAATATTACCAATGATAGACTAATTATACTGGATGTGTGATTGTAGTCATTGCCCTGATGCAGAAAAGATTTGGAACCAATAACATGCCTCTTGGATGGTTCTGAATGATGGATATATATTTCTCATCATCATGTCTGTCTGGAATTACATGAAGAGACAGAAGGATTTGTGCAAGTCAACAGAAGATCACTGGTTAGTTCTCCAAGATGCTTGGAACAACCTTCCTGCCAAGTTCCTTCAAAGACTGTGTACAGGTATCTAGAAGAATTGATGCTTTCATGATGTTTTGAAGGCAAAGGGTGGTTGCACCAAATATTGATTTGATGTAGATTTTTTTTTTATCAATTAAAAAAATGCAAAGTGAATACCGTATATACTCGTGTATAAGCCGACCCGTGTATAAGCCGACCCCCCTACTTTTGCCCCAAAAATCTGGAAAAACCTATTGACTCGTGTATAAGCCGAGGGTGGACCCCAGCACAGGTATACAGCCCCCAGCAGTGTGGTATACAGGCCCCCCCCAGTGGTATACAGGCCTCCCCAGTGGTAGTATATAGCAGCCCCAGTGGTAGTATACAGCAGCCCCAGTGGTAGTATATAGCATCCCCAGCAGCCCCAGTGGTACTATATAGCATCCCCAGTGGTAGTATATAGCATCCCCAGCAGCCCCAGTGGTAGTATATAGCATCCCCAGCAGCCCCAGTCTTAGTATATAGCAGCCCCAGCAGCCCCAGTGGTAGTATACAGCAGCCCCAGTGGTAGTATATAGCATCCCCAGCAGCCCCAGTGGTAGTATACAGCAGCCCCAGTGGTAGTATATAGCATCCCCAGCAGCCCCAGTGGTAGTATATAGCATCCCCAGCAGCCCCAGTGGTAGTATACAGCAGCCCCAGTGGTAGTATATAGCATCCCCAGCAGCCCCAGTGGTAGTATATAGCATCCCCAGCAGCCCCAGTGGTAGTATACAGCAGCCCCAGTGGTAGTATATAGGAGCCCCAGCAGCCCCAGTGGTAGTATACAGGAGCCCAAGCAGCCCCAGTGGTAGTATATAGCAGCCCCAGCAGCCCCAGTGGTAGTATACAGCAGCCCCAGTGGTAGTATATAGCAGCCCCAGCAGCCCCAGTGGTAGTATACAGCAGCCCCAGTGGTAGTATATAGCATCCCCAGCAGCCCCAGTGGTAGTATACAGCAGCCCCAGTGGTAGTATATAGCATCCCCAGCAGCCCCAGTGGTAGTATATAGCATCCCCAGCAGCCCCAGTGGTAGTATACAGCAGCCCCAGTGGTAGTATATAGCATCCCCAGCAGCCCCAGTGGTAGTATATAGCATCCCCAGCAGCCCCAGTGGTAGTATACAGCAGCCCCAGTGGTAGTATATAGGAGCCCCAGCAGCCCCAGTGGTAGTATACAGGAGCCCAAGCAGCCCCAGTGGTAGTATATAGCAGCCCCAGCAGCCCCAGTGGTAGTATACAGCAGCCCCAGTGGTAGTATATAGCAGCCCCAGCAGCCCCAGTGGTAGTATACAGCAGCCCCAGTGGTAGTATATAGCATCCCCAGCAGCCCCAGTGGTAGTATACAGCAGCCCCAGTGGTAGTATATAGCATCCCCAGCAGCCCCAGTGGTAGTATATAGCATCCCCAGCAGCCCCAGTGGTAGTATACAGCAGCCCCAGTGGTAGTATATAGGAGCCCCAGCAGCCCCAGTGGTAGTATACAGGAGCCCAAACAGCCCCAGTGGTAGTATATAGCAGCCCCAGCAGCCCCAGTGATAGTATACAGCAGCCCCAGTGGTAGTATATAGCATCCCCAGCAGCCCCAGTGGTAGTATACAGCAGCCCCAGTGGTAGTATATAGGAGCCCCAGCAGCCCCAGTGGTAGTATACAGCAGCCCCAGTGGTAGTATATAGCAGCCCCAGTGGTAGTATATAGCAGCCCCAGTGGTAGTATATAGGAGCCCCAGCAGCCCCAGTGGTAGTATACAGGAGCCCAAGCAGCCCCAGTGGTAGTATACATCAGCCCCAGAGGTATATACAGCCCCAGTAGTAGTATACAGCCCCAGTGGTAGTATACATCAGCCCCAGAGGTATATGCAGCCCCAGTGGTAGTATACAGCCCCAGTGGTAGTATCCAGCAGCCCCAGAGGTATATACAGCCCCAGTGGTAGTATACAGCAGCCCCAGAGGTATATGCAGCCCCAGTGGTAGTATACAGCCCCAGTGGTAGTATACATCAGCCCCAGAGGTATATGCAGCCCCAGTGGTAGTATACAGCCCCAGTGGTAGTATACATCAGCCCCAGTGGTATATGCAGCCCCAGTGGTAGTATACAGCCCCAGTGGTAGTATCCAGCAGCCCCAGAGGTATATACAGCCCCAGTGGTAGTAAACAGCCCCCCCCTCCTTAATATGGGTCCCCCAGTATTAATAAACAGCCCCCCCCCCTCCTTATCATGTCCCCAAAGGCTGCGGCAGCTGTCAAAATATGAAAACACTTTATACATCACCTTCCGGCGCAGCTTCTCCGCTCCTCCGGTCCTCCGCTCCTCCGCTCGCCGGCTTCTTCTTCTTCTTGTGCCGACTTCTGTGACCGCGCGCAGGAAATGACGTCATCTCCTACGCCCGGTCACATGACACCGGCACAAGAAGAAAGAAGAAGCCGGCGAGCGGAGGAGTGGAGGACCGGAGGAGCGGAGAAGCTGCGCCGGAAGGTGATGTATGAAGTGTTTGTTATTTTGACAGCTGCCGCAGCCTGGGGGGACATGATAAGGGGGGGGGGGCTGTTTATTAATACTGGGGGACCCATATTAAGGAGGGGGGCTGTGTATTGCAATATGCACGGCATCCCCCCGCCGTTGATGGACGGGGGGATGCCGTGCATATTCATTGCACTAATGAGGAGGCCCCACGTGACCGCCTGCGGTCACCGCGGCCCCCTCCTGCCTCCTCCAGTTCCCGGTCACAGCCCCCCCCCCCCCACAGCATACCGTATGACCCGTGTATAAGCCGAGGGGGGGACTTTTCAGCCCAATTTTTGGGCTGAAAAACTCGGCTTATACACGAGTATATACGGTAAGTAAAGCCAAACTATTAATTTTTCTATTTTTTAAAGTATTCTTCCTTTACAATATTTTTCCCTAGCTGGTAAAACTTTTAAACACTACTGTACATTTTAGATATATGTATACTGTAATGCAGAGGCTTGCTGCATTGCAAATACCGGTATATATCACAAAGGTCACTATGAGACTTGTGGTGCCATAAAGGATAATGCATTACAAGTGGTGGGTTTGCAAGTTAGCAGAAGGACATGGGTGTGCCTGGCAAACCCAAAACCTCCCATAGGTGTATCTCATGTGGAACAAATAGGATATATTCTAACTTCCTGTTTGGTCATGTTTCTCTGAGTTTGCAGCAGCCATGTTGCCAGAAGCACATTTTGGAGAATCCATGTGTGCAGAGCCTGGGATAGCTCTGGCAGTTCCTATGAAGACCAAGTCTCATTCAGTGTTTGGGGCCATCATTATCCTGGAAGACATCTGGAATGGAATTCTTGGAAGTGGCTCTAGTCCTGGAAAGTACGCGGTGAGTAAACCAGGGATGTGTGGAGAGCCTGGAGTGTCTCTCTGTTTTCAGGACTGGTGGACTGAGAGGTCAGTGAGTGGAGGTTGTGATAGCTTCACTGAGACACTGTAATGGACTCTAAATATCTCAAGGTGGGTGTACCCGCCATTGGAACAGACTAAATGTCATAAATATTCCATTGATATCAATGGACTGTAACATGTATGAAGTTTATGAGATGTAATAAACCAAATGGACTTTATTTTACTGAAAAAACTTGCCTGTTTGCCTCAATCCCGCTACCATTTGAGTGTCTCCCAAGACGCTCTGTGAGCAAATCACTACAATACTTAGAATAACATATTCTATATTTCTATTACAGGCAGTGACCACAATCATTTATTTATGCTTGCAAATTCTAGACCAAGAGTACATATCACTCTGATCAACGCTGAAGTGTCTAATAAAATCCGATTGAGAAGCAACTTCAGCGATAATTGTACTTCTTACATTATCATAAGACACAGTCTGTTGACCATTGACAGCATTTCTCACCCTATGACTTTGGGCTACAAATGCAAATAACTTTTAAAGGGAACCTGTCACCTCGTTTTCCCCCTCCTCGCCTATCACCCGGCTCCGGCACATGCGCAATGCGCATATTGAGGCCAGGCCGATCACGTGATCTGGCCCACAATGCACCGGGCCGATTACATGATTAGCCCCAGAATGCACTGGGCCGGATATGACGTCCCAGCCCGGCGTTTTACATCACAAGGGAGGCGGGAATTTCAAAACTAAGGCGGAACAAGATAAGAAGCAAGGACGCCCAGCGGAGCATGCAGAATGCTGACGAGGAGGGGAGAATGGAGCCCAGAGCCCGCCTTTACAGTGTCCTAAATGTAGACCATACGTAAGTTAAAAGTCATTTTTCTAAACCATTATAGGGCCCCTTTAGGTCAGTGAGGGATGGTTAGGGATGGGCTCACAAGATGCAGCGACAGGTAGTGATAGGAGAGGGGGGAAAACTAGGTCACAGGTTCCCTTTAAGATCTGTATATGGATCTGGTGCTATGAACATCAGTATCCGGAATCTGCATTGTGACACAGTAAGAGAAGGACTAACAGAAGCCCTGACTGAGGTGTATGGAGGAACCTCCACTCAATATTATTTCATCAAACAATGTATCACACATTAAACAGCATAATGTAGCACAATGGGACCTAAACAATGTAACACACATGAAAGAAGGGTTCTGGGTTGGAAATATGACCAAAATCCAAACCGCCCTTTTGGTATTGTGCAGATCATGTAAGATGTTCCATAAAATAAAATATCATTAAAATGTATTTGAAATTCTGAAAATAAACTCATCATACTGACCACAAATGCCAAACACAAAGAATACACATCATCGCACACTATATAAATCCATGGCCCTGTTGTGCTGCTCTCTGACACCTGCCAGCCTAAGGGCCTATTTACAGGCTGGCAATCACTCAATGAGCCATCAAAACACTCATTAATCAAGTGAAATGACTTAAGCAAGCGAAAAAATCCTTGTTCTCGGAAGCACATCATTCTGTGTAAACATGACATTTGCTGCCGAGAACATGGTGGAACTTCGATCAGCTAGCCTAAACAAGCCAGTAAACGATTGCTGATCAGATTGCATGTAGTCAATCGGCAGTCGTTCTGCAGTTGTGGCCAGTCAGTCTGAATATAAAACCAATGCTAAAATTCCTTTGTAGTAAAACATTGACATAAGTAAAAAACTAAAACATTTTTTACTTTATTCACACATAAATTTAAAGGGAATCTGTCAGTAAGTCTGTCCTAAGCCTAAATTTGAATTATTCCTCCGTGTGACTGGATTCATCAGCATCGCAAAAATCACATTTTTCCACTTACATGTACCATTAAATCCCAGTAGGGTGGCAGCAGTTGCTCCTTTGAACATTTATAGCGCCTATGGATACACAACCCTATTATATTTAACACTATTTTACCTGCTCGGTTAAAAAGGACCTGTCGCCCCCCTGGTGCTATGCTAACTGAATGCAGGGTGTCTGCTGCATTCAGGCAAGGGGTCCCCCATGTCTCTAGCCCCCCTGTAAGTTGTAAAAAAGACTTTATAAAGTGTATAGATAACGAGTCTGGAGGGACTTACTCAGTAATGAGTCATCGCTGTGGTATGGTGTCCTCCCCTCCAGCCCTCTCTTGTTCAGCCTCCTGGTATGTGTCCCTCTGCTCTGTTAGCTTTATGTGTCCCTTTCATCTCCCGCCTCCAGTCCTCAGGAGGCTGAACATGAGGGGGCTGGAGGTGGACCAGAGAGGGCTGGAAGCGGGAAGGACATAACCATCAGCGATGACACATAAAGGAGGCTGAACATGAGAGGGCTGGAGGCAGGGAGGACACCAGCAACAGCAATGTCACATACAGGAGGCTGAACAAGAGAGGGCTGGAGGGGGCAGGACACCAGCAACAGCGATCACACATAAGGAGGCTGAACAAGAGAGGGCTGGAGGTGGGGAAGACACCAGCAACAGCGATGACACATACAGGAGGCTGAACAAGAGAGGGCTGGAGGAGGGGAGGACACCAGCGAACAGCGATGACTCATTACTGAGTAAGTTCCTCTGGACTCCTTATCCATAAACTTTATAAAGTGTTTTTACAACCTACAGGGGGGCTAGAGACATGGGGGACCCCTTCCCTGAATGCAGCAGACACACTGCATTCAGTTAGATAGGACCAAGGGGGTGACAGGTCCTTTTTAAGACCCTATTGTGCCCTACGTTTTTTTCCACAGCACAAAAGCTGTTTTTATAGGTATACAGATCATAAAAAGCTGAAAGTTATACCTTTATATTTGCGATCTGATGTTTTATTTCACAGAAATCCATATTTTTCTTATAAGTAAATGAGCTGTTACGATCTATAGGCTAGACATAGATCTCACTGAGAATCTGCCTCCTGAGCTTATTTTAGATGAGCGGGGGCATTAGTGTAAGACATGTAGATCAGAAGACTGTCAGTCAAAAATCTTGATTTCTCCTGAATGACATCAGATTGCAGATTTCTAGGTATCATATTTTTCAGCTTCCTATGACCCACATGCCCATATAGATGGCTTAGGAAGGGTGGATTACTTAATGGCACTATTCGCTGTCCTTGATTGGCATCTTCCCTATGAATAAGCAAATATAGCTATGGTTTATGTCATTAAATGTAAATTGTACATGAAAATATCAAGTATTACTGCATTTCCTATAGGTGCATGATAAATAATAAAGAGGAGGGATGAAATGTAATCCCGGGAGTCAATTACCCTGGGCATTGTGTTTTATTATCTGCCAGCTGCAGACTGCGGAGACTGCTATCTAAAAATAAAAACCATTTAGACATGGTGGATCACTAGGTGATATCCATAGGGATATGTAAATATCACTGCCTCTATATAATTAGAAATATATCTACTCTCTGGGAATTCACAGTCCAAAGCTCTTGTATATACTAACATTAGGCAGAGGTTTTCGACTCCTTCACATGGTCACATTAAAGGGGTACTCCGGGTAAGGTAAATGCATTTCATTACATCTCATTCTAAATGTTAGAAAACTCAAATGGCTTATAGTTCTGAAACATTTTCTATAGTTTGGTACAAAGTATATACTTTATTTGTCCAAATGTTGATTAATTTCTTTTTGTTTCTTTGAGTAAAATCTTTCCCAAAGTCTGTAAAGTATGAACAATTGATAAAACGTAATCGTCATATTTTTAGTTACATTTTTTATTTCATAAATGAATAACAAACTTTGTAACATTTCCTATCAGACAAATCTGCTTTTCTCTGCCAGAATTGATGAGTCATTATTACAATTCTCAGTTCTGAGGTAAAGTCTGTATTCTGTGAAGACTTTCCCATTACTGAGGTAGGTGATGGCAGATGTTATTGATGAGATTCTAGGTAGATAAAAGAGGGATGGAGTGGGGCGGGGCTCTGCATCAAGCTCTCCTCTGCCTCTAGCTCCTCCCCCTACTCTCCATCCAGGGGCGGACCGCACCCCCGGGGCCCTGTGCAGTGAGGACCTGGGGGGGGGTGGGGTGCTGGAGAGCAGAGATCTCTACCTGGTGCTGCTGGAGAGCCGCGCTCTCCTACCTGGTGCCGCTGGGAGCCGCGCTGCTGCTGGGAGAGCCGCGCTGCTTCTGGAGAACCACGCTCTCCCGCCTGGTGCTGCTGGGAGAGCTGCACCGGATGCTCGTAGGAGCCGGAGGGGAGGGGCGGGATCAGGCAAGGGAAGCAGAAGCTCTCTGCTACCCTTGCCTGGCCCTCCTCTCCTTTGACGGCGGCTTGCGGGGGTCGGCTGGGGGCCCCCTCCAGGCTTGAAGGGGCCCCCTAGCCGGTTGGGGCCCTGGTGCAGTTGCACCAGCTGCACCAGTGTAGTTCCGCCCCTGTCTCCATCCCTCCCCCCCTTTTTTTTAAAAAAAAAACCTTGCTTTTATGGGAAAAAAAGTTTTCATACACCAGTGCAAATATTACTTGAAATATACATGGTAAGGTTGGTATAAGATAGTCAATAGCAGAATTTACATTCCAAGCATGGCTACATCAAGTCAACAGAAAAATAAACCAAAAACTAGGAAGGGAGAAAAGAGAATGTCTGAAACAGGTACTTTTCTTGCATATAGATCCCCAAAGAGGGGTGCACAACCTTGGTCTCTCCTTGAGAGTTGTGTGGGGCCCACCGACACCAGGATAAACCTCTGACACCAGGATAGACCTCTGACGCCATGATAGACCTCTGACACCAGGATAGACCTCTGACGCCATGATAGACCTCTGATGCCATGATAGACCTCTGACACCAGGATAGACCTCTCACACCAGGATAGACCTTTGACACCAGGATAGACCTCTGACGCCATGATAGACCTCTGACACTAGGGTAGACCTCTGACACCAGGATAGACCTCTGACGCCATGATAGACCTCTGACACCAGGATAGACCTCTGGCGCCATGATAGACCTCTGACACCAGGATAGACCTCTGACACCAGGATAGACCTCTGACACCAGGATAGACCTCTGATGCCATGATAGGCCTCTGACTCCAGGATAGACCTCTGACACCAGGATAGACCTCTGACGCCATGATAGGCCTCTGACACCAGTGTAGACCTCTGACTCCAGGATAGACCTCTGACACCATGATAGACCTCTGACACCATGGTAGACCTCTGACACCATGATAGACCTGATAAATTGCAAAAAAAGTGTAATTAAACGTTTGATTTTTAGGTTTTTTTATTCACCATGTTCACTATATGGTGAAACTGCCATGTCGGTATGATGCCTCAGGTTGGTATGAGTTCGTAATTACCAAACATGTATAGTTTTACTTTAATCTTTATCTAAGTGGTGAAAAAAAATCTGAAGTTTTTAAAGAAAAAAATTGCACTTTTGCACCATTTTCCACGACCCGTAGCATTCTCATTTTTGGGATGTGAGGTTATTTTTATATAATTTGGACAATTTGATTTTCTGGATTTTATTGTTGATATTCTCTCTCTTACTGTTAAAATTAATCTACCCTTAAAATTATAGACTGCTCATGTCTTTGTCAGTGGGCAAACTTACAAAATCAGCAAGAGATCAAATAATTATTTCCTCCACTGTATGTATATATATATATATATATATATATATATATATATATATATATATATACGGTATATAGAGATAGAGAGAGAGAGACAGAGAGAGACAGAGATAGAAAAAGATGAATATGTATAACTTTGGTTAAAAATAATATTGTAGCGTTTTACCAAAAGAGCACAGTGGAGCCGCCCCTAGGCTTTTTTTTCATGCAGCTGTGATAGGTATTCCATAAACGTGCATGTTGCCCTTACTGCACCTCTGTATAGCTATAAGTTTATATAGAGAAATACAGCAGTTGTTTTTATGTTGAATTCTAAATTCAATGGATAAAAAATAAACTCCCTATATATAGAGGTATACAATATTCAGAAACTAGTAAAATAATGCATGAAAGAGGAGAAAAGCATTAGGAAATTTATTAAGTCATTTTATTTTGGCATACTAAGTTATTAAAACAAAAAGTGATGGTAAACAATTAGTAGTAGATACATGTGGCTTGGCATTGTTCGTATTGAAAAATGGCTCCTGGGACACTTTAGAGAAATGGCCGTACCACTGGTTCCACCACCAAATCCATGTAACACTAAGCTGTTAGGGTACGCCAGTAGCGGCGTTAAAAGGTACCCTTAGTGTACCTGGAATAAAGACATAAGGGGGCCAGTGGTACAGCTATTTCTCCAAAATACCGCATGCTGCTCAAGCATGCTACCATGGACTGCAGCGTCTCCTGTCTAGTTTCCCTTCGAGAACTTCTAGGACATCATGTCAGTAACTGGAAAGGGAGCTGCCAGCAGCGGATGATCATGAATTGCTTGCCAAAGTGCATTTAGCATGGCGGAATTTTGTTCAAACAACCACTGATTACCTCAGTGATAGCATCCCAGGAGTCCTGCATGTGGTGCTCATACATGATACTGAATAATTTCACATGTTTTAAACATGTTGCTTCCATTTTTCCATCATTTGCATGTTAATAAAAATACTTTCAGATCTGCGTTTGCTTTCAGTTCAGGCAGATCAGGCAAAATCTGAACTTGTGAACGTTCGTTTTTTTTTCACTTTCACACCTGCGTTTTTTCAAATCTGGCAAAATTCTGCCTTTTTTTGCAAAAATCGGATTGTGGCACACTTGGGGCAACATAGTGTTGGGGAATACATTTTGTGTTGGAGTTATGGACATGTGCGGCCCTTGCGTTTTCATCGTGATCTGGCAAATCCAGCACTTCAGGTACCGGACAAATACCACGTCTAACTGCAGTTTTAAGACAAGCCACAAATGCCGAATTTACCGGATCGTGAAGAAAACTCAAGTGCCTCACATGTCCGGAAGTCCAATACAAAATGCATTAGCCCGAACGCAATGTTGCCACAAGTGCGCTGCATCCGTTTGTTGAAAAAAAGGCAGAATTCCGCCGAATTTGCAAAAACGCAGATGTGAAAGTACCCCACACAAATGTTCCTTGTTGGTGTTGCAATTTCAATGTTGAGGAACTGTGTTAAAACTGCAACAATATTCTGCTTTTATGTTTCCTTCAACTGATGAGACACACAGAAATGAAAGTGTTAAGCAAGAAGATGAGCTCAAGTTAGCAGTGATAGAAGGGAGACATTAGCTTCAGACTGTCACGCTCTGCAACCACAGCAGAAGCCGAGGATTAAACTCGCACAGGATTTCAATGTAGCTTTCATCACTACTTGTGGAGCTGAGGCCGGAGCATCTTAATGGGACACAGAATGTGGAAGGTTTCATGTGCTACACAATTACTTTAAACTCACCACTGTGCAACCTGGCTGAGCAGAACGAATTTCACTTCTGAAATATATGCGTAATGAGGCATCTCTCATACGAGCACTTTCCTCAAGAAAGTGATGCACCATGCTTCAAGACTTGCCCTCTTTGCCCTTTGGATCTGATATCCCCATTAGACACTGACTGATTTTTTTTTATGCAGCTTATTACTGTTTGCTTAGTTAGTGAAAAATATGATTACATGTCTTCTCTTTAGCGCTTAAGTGTCTTGATGGTCTTATGGGTTTTAACTCCAAAAAAAACACAGTTACAGCTTTGCACATTTTCAAACTAGCTGAAAATGGCCACCCCCGGTAGTTGGCCAGATGTCCATTAGATCACACATAAAGAGATCAAGCTGCATGCGTCTGATTAAACATGACTAGGGTATGGCACTGTTATAGCAAGTTTAAGAGTCTGTCTTCATCCAGCTGTCAAATTCTCGCCAGCTTTATATACAATTAGCTAAGATGAATTTAGTCTCCACCTTTGCCATAACAGATAAAGTAAAGTGTTAGGGCCCATAGACAGTCATAATCATGTGTGCATTCATGTTTTACTGATCTGAAATATCACACCTATAGACTCCTTGGGGCCTAGATTGTACTTTAGTGTGCTTACACAGAAGCACATGTAAGTTATTTTCTGAAAGATTCATTAATACAAGAACCAGCATGGCATGTGGTAATATTTGTTGCCTCATGGAGGCATGCACCCTTAGGGCTACTTTACACACACCAACTTCTGTGTCCAACTTCTGAACAGATCTGTGGTTGCAGTGAAATCATGGACACATTGTTACATTTTGTGGCTGTGTACAAATGTGACAAAATGTCCATGATTTCACTGCAACCAGAGATCTGTTCAGAAGTTGGACACAGAAGTTGATGTGTGTAAAGCGGCCCTTAGAGTCATTGCTTATAGAGAAGAATAAGGTCTGGCACCAAAGCACCAGAGAGTAGCACACAAAACGATTTTGTAATATAAATCCGTGCAGATCACACGTGCTACCAAACATATACAGTATGATTGTCCTCCAAACAAGGCTTCTCAAACTTTTTTCCTTCTTAAGTCTTATCAGATAGACCAAGGTTAATGCCCAAGCCTCACCACAAAAGCCAAGATAATACCAAGGCCTCGCTACACAGACCAAGATAATGCCCAGGCCTCACGACAGGACCAAGATAATACCAAGGCCTCGTTACACAGACCAAGATAATGCCCAGGCCTCACAAGGGCCAAGATAATACTAAGGCCTCGCTACACAGACCAAGATAATGCCCAGATGTCATCACAAGGGCCAAGATAATACCAAGGCTCGCTACACAGACCAAGATAATGCCCAGGCCTCACCACATTGACCAAGATAATGCCCAGGCCTCACCACATTGGACCAGACCAATGCCGAGGCCTCTCCTCACTGGCTGAGATAATGCCCAGGCATTGCAATATTGACCATGATAATGCCCAGGCCTCACAACACAGACCAAGATAGTACACTGGCCTCATTACACAGACCAAGATAATGCTCAGGCATCACCACAAAACCAAGATTTTACCAAGGCCTTACCAGACAGTCCAAAATAATGCTCAGGCCTCACTACGCAGGCTGAAATAATGCCTGCACCTCATGATACACATCAAAGTAATGCTGAAGCCTCATCACACAGCCCAAGATAATGAGCAGACTTTACCAGGTAGAAGAGATAATGCCCAGCCCTCACAACACAGATAAAGATAATGCCCAGGCCTCAGCACACAGACCAACATAATGGCCAGGCCTTAGAAGCCAAACTAGCCAAATAAGTTAATGCCCAGGCCTCAGCTACACCAACCAAGATAATTTTTGGGCTTTATCAAACAGGCCAAGAAAATGTCTGGGCCTTACCACTTTATAGTTAGATCAGTACTAAAATTAAAATTGTAGATGGTCAGATGAGACAAAAGTAGAGCTTTTTGGGCAAATGCATCAACATAGAGTTTACAGGAGAAAAAAAAGGCATTCAAAGAAAAGAACACGGTCCCTACAGTCAAACATGGCGGAGGTTCCCTGATGTTTTGGGGTTGCTTTGCTGCCTCTGGCACTGGACTGCTTGATCGTGTGCATGGCATTATGAAGTCTGAAGACTAACAACAAATTTTGCAGCATAATGTAGGGCCCAGTGTGAGGAAGCTGGGTCTCCCTCAGAGGTCATGGGTCTTCCAGCAGGACAATGACCCAAAACACACTTCAAAAAGCACTAGAAAATGGTTTGAGAGAAAGCACTGCCAAAGCAGTTTGCCAAAGAAGAATGGTCTAAAATTCCAGCAGAGCATTGTAAGAAACTCATTGATGGTTACCAGAAGTGGTTGATCGCAGTTATTTTGGCTAAAGGTTGTGCAACCAAGTATTAGACTGAGGGTGCCAATACTTTTGTCTGGCCCATTTTTGGAGTTTTGTGTGAAATGATCAATGTTTTGCTTTTTGCTTCATTCTCTTTTGTGTTATTTCATTATTATTATTATTATTATTATTAGGTATTTATATAGCGCTATTAGGATACATAGCGCTGTACAAGTTAGGGGGTAGACAAAGACAAGTGGTCGAAAAACGACGACAAATCGACAAAACAAGCGTACGGGTACAATGGGGCCAGGGATCCTGTCCACGAGGGCTCACAGTCTAGAGGGGTGGGGAGGGACAAATTAAAAGAAGATAATAATACCAAAGAATTTGTGATTGCAATCATTTTCAGGAAGAAACTGGGTATTATGTGACAGAATTGAAGGGGTGTCAATACTTTTAGCCACAACTGTATAATCAGTCATATGCCTGAAAAAAAATCCAAAATGTGGTGATGTATTGAAAGTATGTAGTCTGCTGCAGAGGGTGTGCGTGTGTCATGACTTAGCAGAACTGTGCGTGTTGATGTAGTAGAGCTGTGAGTGTATGTAGCACAGTTATTTGTGTATGTAGCAGTTGTGTGTGCACCTTGTAGCAGAGCTGTGTGTAGTAACAGAATTGAGTGTGTGATGTATAGCTGTGCTACGATATGTATATGTTAGCACAGATATGTAGGTAGTAGAGTTATGGTGCAGAGCTGAGTGTGTATGTACAGCAGAGCTGAGCGTGCAGCAGTGCAGTATACATATGTGTGCTGCAGAGAGTGTACATAACGTGTGTGTATAACACACCTGCGCAGATGAACGCTAACACTACCTCCTTTTCCTACTCCAGTGAATTCAAGTTAGTGACCCCTTCACTTTACACTGCCAAGGACATTTTAATTAGTAGGAAATATGTTTCTTCTCTTTTCTGTTGTCTAAACCTAAGGTGTGTGCAGTATATAAAATTGTTTCAATCTTAGAACTAAGTAAAACAGAAGAATGAAGAAGACATCATCATTTTAATTGATAATAGATTTTTGAATCTTCACTTTGATTAAAAATCCAAACGGTGACCAAAATACATAAAAAATATTAAAGAACAATAAGGTAAATTCATAAATATTCCCCCTGACAGTCTATAAGCACACATGAATTTTGACATGGCACAAGCATATTAAAGAAAGCATCTAGTCTAATTTTATGGTCAGTTGGTCAGACAATCTTACACCGTATAGCCATTTTACAGATGATGATAGGCCATTACTGTGAGAAGTCTACGTGACATAAACTCACTACCATGGCTGTATCCAGACTTGTCTCCTATCTCACACATCTGGAATGTCATTGGTCGTCAATTACAAAAGGAGCTGCCAGCAGTGGATCTTGTTGATTTTCTCAAGTGCACTCAGCTTGGCAGAACATTCATCAGACAACCATTAACAGCTAATTAATAACCATTAATAACCACTGATAGCAACCGAGATGTGAGTATTCCTGCATGTAACGCTCATACTCCATACTGAATAAACCAAGATGTTTTGAACATTTAGTTTGCATTCTTTCGTCATGTGCAGATCACTAACATGTCTTTCCATCCTGTGATTTCCATAAAATTGCACGACGTTTCCATGTTGAGGAGGATATGATAGAGCCGGCATGTTATACACAGCCAGCACTTAGCATATATCCTCTTGTAGCATGTACACATTTCTTTACTATACACAAATGAGAACTAATAGTACAAAGCCTGCCGCCTTTCAATCATCTCTACCAACATGGAATAAGTGTGGGGATTTTGTCCCCAGGTGACTGCTGATTGTACAAGCATCTCGGCAGCATTCAATCTATAGACGAGCACCTCTAATTCTCTGCTGTATACTTAATGTGCCATCTACTGCATGCCTGCAATGTAAATAAATCATTGCCTGGCATATTTGTGTGGGAGTGTGGCTAACATCTGATGAAGACTCTTCATTATGTGTGCTGGGCTATTTTCAACTCACTTGCAATCATATAATTTCTCTCTCTCCCTCTTTCTCTCTCATTCTCTCCCTTCTTCTTTTCTGCAGCGCCGGTTGTCCTTGTTTAACAATTCTTCCTGCCAAACATTGTGAGCTGAGGAGACCTGGATTTTACAGTACTGAATGTTTCCTCCTCCTACCCGGGAAGGAATCAGAATGATTGTATTTTCTATGCTGTAGCGCCATATATACATACACATATACTCACAGCCTGTGAATACTCGGATGCTGGGCCTCCAGGGCATCTTCTAATGGTAGGATCGCATGTTTACAGAGCTGAAAGAAGCCAAAAGACTTAATGGAAACAAATATTGCACTTGAATTGCCTTAAATAAATAATGGAGCTTGGCAGGGATGTCGGGCATAAGAAAGCATTGAGTGATGGGGGTTTAGCCATCCTCCAGCTAAAGCTGATTAGGTTGTGTTACACTGGTCCTTTGTGAATTTGCAGCTTGCTTTACCTGTTAAATTGACCTCTGTAGGCATCTGTTGTTGTTGTCTAATTGAAGAAAATTCTGATCTAGTGGTGATATGACCATGCTGGAATTCACTGCACTGGAAATCAGTAAAGGACAAGGCCGGGCTCATCATTTGAAGGAAGGATTTGCAGTAATCCAGAACTAGTGCAAAACTAGTAATAAAGGGATATGGTTTGTAGGCAACGCAACAAGGAAAATCAAGGAATACCTTGGGGCTGTGATTCCTGTACATTATTGGTGACATATGATGACTTAGGCAATTCAAATTGTCGATATTGACTTGTAGGATTGCTACTTCCAATAGGTGACACTAGAGTTCAAGTCATCTTCTTGTCTGAAGCAATTTGCATATATAATTTCCCAGAGGAGCATTGCACAGCGATTAAGTCTCCTTACCTGACATGCCAGCCATGTCTTTATCCACAAGGAGAAATGTTACCTTTTAGATATAACACATAATGCAAACTCAACTCTCTCATATCTGACAATATCAGCACTACCACATCTATACAGTTATATATGTCTGTGTATTACTGCTTTTATTGGTAGCTAAGAGGTTAGCACTGTTGCTTTGCAGCCCTAGGGTCAAAAAGTACAATATCTGTTTGTATGTTCTCCCCATGTTTACATGGGTTTCCTCCGGGTACACTGTTTCCTCCCACACTATATTACGTACACCAAGGGCCTATTCCGGGCTCTAGAGGATGGGGAGAGAGGAAAAAGAGGGTGTGGGCGCAGATCTAAGTGCAGACCGTAGGATATTTGTCACAATTCACAGGATTCTTAAGGTTTTTCCCACACTATAAAGACATACTGATAGGGAATTTACATTGTGATCCCCAATGGGGACAATTATAATGATGTCTGTAAAGTGAAGTGGAATATGATGGAGCTATATAAGCATAGTAAAATAAATACTGTAAGTAAGAGGTAGTCATAGTACTGTGTTGCCCCGAAAATAAGACACCGTCTTATATTTTTTTTGGTCCCAAAGATCGACCATGTCTTATTTTCGGGATGGGGGGGGGTCTTATATATGGTACATCCCACTGCAGCCTCCCATACACACACAACACAAACACACACCCATACACACCACACACCCATACACACACACATACCCATACACACAAACCCATACACACACACACATACCCATACACAAATAACCATACACACACACACATACCCATACACACAGACACACATAACCATGCACACACACACATACCCATACACACACACATACCTATACAAGCAAACCCGATTTTTACCAGTGTCTCCCTGCTCTCCGGTGGCACCCGCTCTCCGGTGCCCACGCTCTCCCCACTCCACGGTGGCCTCCGCACTCCGGATTCCCGCTGTAGCTGCAGATCTCCGCCCAGGTCAGGAGCCCTGCGCCAATTACAGCGCACGAACTGTGAGCCAATCACAGCCTAGGAACCGCGAGCCAATCAGAGGCCATGCACGACGTCAGCTGGCTGCGGATTGGATTGCGGTTCCTGTGCTGTGATTGGCTCACAGTTCCTGCGCTGTAATTGGCGGAGGGCTCCTGTCCAGGGTGGAGATCAGCAGCTACAGCGGGAATCAGGAGAGCGGGGGGCTGCCGGAGAGCGGGGGGCCACCGGAGAGCGGGGAGAGCGCAGACACCGGAGAGCGGGGGCCACTGGAGTGGACCGCAGATACGCCTTATAATCGGGGGGTGCCTTATATTAGGAGGTAGGGCGCCCCCCCCAAGCATGCCTTACTTTCGATGGGCACCCTATTTTTGGGGAAATACGGTAGCTATAAATCATCATCATGTGCAAGTCATTTACAGATGTAGACAACACTACTGACAATTGCCATTGCCATTGATTTTGATGGGGTCGAGTAATAATCCTAGCGAGGGTCAGTTTGCACAACATTTCAGGACCTGAATAGTTTTAGGCTGGTTTCACACCACGGTTGTGGTGTATCAGGTTCTGTCCGGTGTTTTGCAGGAAACAGCAGACAGAACCTGACTGCCCCAGACAAATAGAACTGGAGGGCAAATATGCTCACTGGTAATGTTTTCTGCCGGAATCGGCAGATCGCAGCTGCAGCTGCTGAAATTTCAGGCGAGGAACTCTCCAGCTGCTGAAGTTAAGCAGTGCTCGCTGCTAAACTTCAGCAGCCGGCGTCCAGGAGCTGCATCCGATTTTATGTCGGATCCGGTGTCATCTGGCACCATAGACTCCCATGTTAGGGGGCGCTGGATCACGCCGGATCCGATTTGTGCAGATTTTTCCCCCGAACAGAAAATCGCAGCAAGCTGCGATTTTGTGTCGGGGAGTAAAATCTGAATTCTCTTGGATCCTCCCGGACAGATGGAATCCGGATGGCAAATGACTGCCATCCGGCTCCATCTGGCCCCATAGTATCCCTATGGGGCCGGATAGAGCCGGATGGCAGTCATTTGTGAACACCGGACAGCCCTGTATCCTGAATAATGTGGTGTGAAGCCGGCCTAAGTCATCATGACAATGTTTTAATTCAATAAACTGCACTGGCAATCTAGACAATCCTAGATATCAGCACTAATGCTTCTATGGAGCAGAAGTGAAGAGGTTACACACAACACACACCTGCCAGCATGGAGATACAGCAGAGGTGCTGCCAGTTTGGGATTTTTCTAATGGTCACAGCAGCTCTCCACTCTACTGTCATAAGAAGACGTAGGTAAGATAGAAATGCGGCTCCTGCAGGGTCACAACCTGAAAGAGTCACTTAATAAACTCCGTTTTGAAGAGACAGTAAGTGCCTCCTCTGGGTTCTGGAACATTATGGACAATCTCCTTAAGGTCACTTTTGTACTCTAAGTGTGTGGACGTTTTCACTAAAAGCAGCTGATACACTCAGGGAACGAGGCACAACTGAGAGGATTCAGAAATAACACAAAAACTATAAAGATACTTGAAAGGAAGAATTTGCTTTAAAGTTCTGACATTTTTGTTTCTGCGCAGATGTATTTCAGTGCAGCACTGTAAAGAATCCAGACTTAAGCTATTCAGCACAATGTCACCACGTTACAATCACTTACAACACCTTGTGCTGTTGTTTTTCAGTTATTTTTGCACCATCAACATTAAAACATTCAAAAAGTATTAGGCTAGGGTCACATTAATGGTATTCAGGGTTTGCGTCTAAAGCATAGGTTTTGGTAGCCTTAACGTGGTGCTACCGCCATGGTAGAGCCGCGATAACGCTGCCAATGCTTACCTCTGGAGGCACGGCCTATAGCGCGGCTCCAACACGGCCATCTGATTGAAATCTCATGTTATTTCCTAATGCGAGAAAAGACGCTGCTGAAAGCGAAAGGGACAAAATCGGGGCAAAAATCGGACAAAATAGGATCCTCCCGAATCTGGCGCCCATAACATGGGAGTCTATGAGCGCCAGATCGCACCAGATCCAACATAAAATCTGACCGGTTCCCAGACGCCGGGTGCTGAAAGAGCGGCGGCTCTTAAAAGCAGCAGCCACTGAATTTCAGCACCTGGAGAGCTCCCTGGCTGAAATTTTAGCACCTAGAGAGCTCCCCGGCTGACATTTCAGCACCTGGAGAGCTCCCTGGCTGAAATTTCAGCACCATGGCTAGCTCCCCTCCAGTCATAATGCTGGAATTTCAGCACCAGGACAGCGGCAATCGCACACAGGGAGGATTCCGGCACAAAACAGGATCGGAGGGCATATTTGCCCTCCAGTTCTGTTTGTCCGGGGCTGTCAGGTTCTGTCCGTGCATCTTGCAAAACACCGGACAAAACCTGACAGTAAATAAATGTGGTGTGAAGCCAGCCTAAGAAGACTAAGCTCAAGATTGTCGAGAGTCTCATGAGGGAAGATCTCATGAGGTATCTCCCTGAGATCAGTGATTGCTCTGTGTTATTGGTCTACTAGGCATTGCTCCTACCTAGCCAGAATCCTACTCCACACTGATGAGGGGCAACACCCAGAAACAGCTGTCTGTGGATGGATACCTGGCCTTGGTATTCCCTTGTCATATCTTTAAACTCATAAAGAGGTGGAAATTGACTCAAAGGGCCACTTAATATGGTGGTTATAGTGGTCTCCTCAAAGAGCCACCCATGGCTTGGTCCTTCCCTGGAGGGATATCTGGCTAGTCCTGTGTTGAGACTCCTAAACGAGGCTTCACAGACTATTTGCATATTTGAAATTCCCAGGGGAATGCGCCTAGGAATTCACTGTGTTGAGCGCTTTAGCCAGCTGCTCGCAGTGTTTTCCTCGACTGGTCTCCCTGAGATCAGTGATTGCTTTGCGTTGTTGGTCTACCAGGCATTGCTCCCACCTAGCCAGAATCCTACTCCACACTGATGAGGGGCAACACCCAGAAACAGTTTTCTGTGGATGGATACCTGGCCTTGGTGGTCTCTTCAAAGAGCAAGCCCACGGCTAGGTCCTTTCCTGGAGGGATATCTGGCTAGTCCTGTGTTGAGACTCCTAAAGGAGGTTCCACAGACTCTATTTGCTCATGAGGGAATTACAGCTCCCATAAAGAATGATGTTGATTTGAACAGAGGGGTCCTGTCCTGCATAGCATCCAGATAACATTCAAGTTAAAGGACAACTCAGCCTTGGGTTTAGTGTTAAGTATCAGTGGACCTAAGACAATATATGGCTATGTGAAAAGTAAAGGTACACATACCCATTAGGCAGATGTTTGGCCGAATGATCGTTCGGTTGACAACTAAGGCTAGGGTCAGACTTGGGAGCTTGCATCCGTTGGAAGGATGCATTAAAGGATCTTTTTTTACCCTTGCCATTTTCATGGCATGCATGTTAATTTTTTGCGCATGCGTTAACACATGCGTTTCCCAAAGACTACTATGTTAAAAAACCGCATGCGCTGCATACTGCATTTTTTTGGTGCACTTGGAGAAGCGCACAGTCTCAAACGCATTGCACTTTTGCAATGGATTTTTTTGCATTGGAGCCCATGGGTGCGTTAACGCATGTGTTTGTGAACATTTGCACATGAAAATAACGCATGCATTTAGCAAATGCATGACACAAGTCTGACCCTAGCCTGACCACACAAGCGCCTCCATAAATCGGAGCACTTGCGTGGTTGAGCATTTTACTGACAGACTCCTCTGGCAGCGGTGTATCTCATCAGTCATTTGATATCCAATAAGTTGTGCCCTACTCTTCCCCAACATCATTCATCAGGGAAAAGTCGAAAGGCTCTCATACTCATTATAGTGTTGACATATCCCCTTTGTATCGATGGGTTCAGGGAAGTTAGTCTAATGTTTATAGGGGCCCTAAAGCTGCAGCTGTCATACGAACAATAAAATAAAAAGTTGAGTATTGAACTAAAGGTGCATTTCACTGCCCGATTATCATGAACGAATGTTCTTATGAATACTTATTTCCCAATTACACTGTATTATGAAGGTTTTGTCCCTCGGACAATTTTGACTGTTACTGATAGATTTTTTCATGCTGATTTCAGAAATGACTTCAGATTCAGATTTTTGCTATCACGTAATGTTTTTGAGAAATGATATGAAACATTATAATATTCTGTTGAAGTCTGGGGAACTTGCTATCTACCTTATGGAGAGGAGTTTGCCTGCAACCATAATATTCTGTTATAATTCTAAAAACTTATATATGAACTTTTTCTGAAAAAGTATATTCTGAATTTTCCACTGAAATAATATAAATCGCTGATCTACACATCTGTAAGTACTTACTATGTGAAGTATTTTGAAAGACGACCACATGCACATGTATGTAGTGTCTCGGACGTCATAATGTACAGGGTGGGCCTTTATATGGATACACCTAAATAAAATGGGAAAGGTTGGTGATATCAACTTCCTGTTCCACATTAGTATATGGGAGGGGGAACACTTTTCCAGATGGGTAGTGAAAATGGCGGCCATTTTGAAGTCGGCCATTTTGGATGCAACTTTATTTTTTTCAATGGGAAGAGGGTCATGTGACACATCAAACTTATTGAGAATTTAATAAGAAAATAATGGTGTGCTTGGTTTTAACGTAACGTTATTCTTTCATGAGTTATTTTCAGGTTTCTCTTTGTTTACACCCATTGACATGTCGCAGAGGTTAACACGTGAGGAGCAAATAGAAATTGTGTTTATGTCTGGTGAGCGCAGTACCTGGGTCATTGCAGAAAGAAAACTGTCACTAATGAAGAAACATCAGTGACTGTCCCAGCTTCATTCAGCAAGAGCCCACAGCGTACCACTCGCCGCATGTCACTGGAGAGTGGCATCAGTCAAAGATCCCTTCAGCGGATATTGGCTACTCACCCTTACAAAATCCAGCTTCTGCAGCATCTCAATGAGGATGACCCAGATCAGCGCACTGAATTAGTAGAACGGGCAAAACAAAAATTGGATCAGGACCCTCAGTTTATACAGAACATTATGTTCAGTGATGAGGCAAACTTTTTGTGAATGGTGACGTTAACAAACAAAACCACCGCTATTGGTATGACACTAACCCACAGTGGATAGATCCCTCCAAGACTGTTGGAACAAAAAAATTGATGGTTTGGTGTGGTATTTTGGGTACAAAGATAGTGGGACCATTCTTCATCAATGGAAATCTCACTGCCACTGGATATCTGAAATTGATACATGATGATGTGTTGCCCTCTTTATGCACTGAAGATGGCACGTTCCCTGAGTTTTTCCAACAAGATGGTGCACCACCACATTATGGGTGTCAGATGCGAGCATTCCTACATGAACAGTTTCCTGGAAAGTGGATTGGTCGTCATGGGCCAGTTGAATGGCCACCAAGGTCTCCCAATCTGACCCCCATAGACTTTTATCTTTATGGTCAATCTGAAGGCAATTGTCTATACTGTGAAGATACGAGATGTGCAGCATCTGAAACAACGGATACTGGAAGCCTGTGCTAGCATTTCTTCTGCGGTGTTGCTATCAGGGTGTCAAAAGTGGGAGAAGAGGGTTGCATTGATACTCCAGCACAATGGGCAGCACTTTGAACACATTTTATAAGTGGTCATAAAAGTGTAAATAACTAATGAAAGTATAAAGGTATGTTAACATCAAGCATATCACTGTTTTTCTTATGAAATTCTCAATACGTTTGATGTGCAAATAGAGTCCGTGGAGCCTCGTTTAGGAGTCTCAAACACGGAACTAGCCAGATATCCCTCCAGGGAAGGAACTAGCCCTGGGGTGGCTCTTTGCGGTAACCACCATAACCACCATTTTTAAGTGGCCCTTTCAGTCAATATCCAATTCTTTATGAGTTTAAAGATATGACCAGAGAATTACCAAAGCCAGGGCTAGGTCCTTCCCTGGAGGGATATCTGGCTAGTTTCATGTTTGAGACTCATAAACGAGGCTCCACAGACTCTATTTGCATATTCATAATTCCCAGGGGGCAATGCACCTAGGATTTCACTGTGTTTGAGCGCTTTTGCAGGCAGTGAGAGCTTTGTGATGTTGGTCTACCAGGCCTTGCTCCCACCTAGCCAGAATCCTACTCCACACTGATGAGGGGCAATATCCCAAAACAGCTGTCTGTGGATGGATACCTGGCTTTGGTAATTCCCTTGTCATATCTTTAAACTCATAGAGAGTTGGATATTGACTGAAAGGACCACTTAATATGGTGGTTATGATGGTTTCTGCAAGCAGTCCACCCCAGGGCTAGGTCCTTCCCTGGAGGGATATCTGGATAGTTCTGTGTTTGAAACTCCTAAACAAGGCTCCACGGATTCTATTTGCATATTCATAATTCACAGGGGACAATGCACCTGGAATTTCACTGTGTTTGAGCGCTTTCCTCGACTGGTCTCCCGGAGATCAGTGAGTCCTTTGTGATGTCAATAAGTTTGATGTGAGAGTAAAAAAATCCCTGGTCTGTGGAGCGCTAGGGCTAGAGATAAATGGCACTAGGGTTATTTTAGAAAAGGTTTCTTTATTAACCTCTTACAGGCCACTACGCGTTTCTGCAGCAGAGCGCTGCCTTCATCAGGTGATGCAAAGCTTTGCATCACCTGATGAAGGCAGCGCTCTGCTGCAGAAACGCGTAGTGGCCTGTAAGAGGTTAATAAAGAAACCTTTTCTAAAATAACCCTAGTGCCATTTATCTCTAGCCCTAGCGCTCCACAGACCAGGGATTTTTTTACTCTTAGCTTCTTGCACTTGTGCACACCTGGCAAGAGCAGCTCTGGACAAGAGATACCATTAATCCTAGATCCTGAGTTCCATGACCTAGCAATACAACACGGTCACCGTTGTAGGACCTGTGGTGACATCATTCCGGTCATTGATCGCGACAGGAGCTGGAGCTCCCGGAGCAACTTTCGGTGCCTCCACTATACCTCCAGGCGGAGGTGGATTCACAGGCGTAAGACCGCAGTTGTGCAGGGTTGCACAACCACCTCTGGTGAGTGGCTACACAGCCCTGGGCCTAAATCCACTTCAAAAACTTTCTTCACATGCGCTCCCACCCCCTCCCCCCTTTTTGTCTTGAATAAGTTTGATGTGTCACATGACCCTCTTCCCTTTGAAAAAAAATAAAGTTGGATCCAAAATGGCTGACTTCAAAATGGCCACCATGGTCACCACCGATCTGGAACAGTTTTCCCCCTCCCATATACTAATGTGCCAGAAACAGAAAGATGATATCACCAACCATTCCCATTTTATTTAGGTGTATCCATATAAATGGCCCACCCTGTAGACTATAAACTGTTGTTTCTTAACCCCTTAGTGACAGAGCCAATTTCCACCTTAATGACCAGACCATTTTTTGCAATTCTGACCAGTGTGACTTTATGAGGTTATATCTCTCCAGCGCTTCAATGGACCCCAGTGATTCCAAGAATATTTTTTCGTGACATATTGGGCTTCGTGTTAGAGGTAAAGTTAGGACAATATTTTTTGCGTTTGTTAAAAAAACGGAATTTTGGCAAAATGTTTTAAAAATTTTGCAACTTTCAACTTTTATTCCATTAAACCAGAGAGTTATATCACACAAAAGAGTTAATAAATAATATTTTCTACATGTCTACTTTACATCAGCACAACTTTAGAAACATAATTTTTTTGTTGGGAAGTTAGAAGAGATCAGAGGTCATCAGCGATTTCTCATTTTTACATTATAATTTACAAAACCTTTTTTTTAGGGACCACATCACATTTGAAGTCCCTTTGAGGGGACGATGTGTCAGAAAACACCCAAAAGTGACACCATTCCAAAAACTGCACCCCTCAAGCTACTCAAAACCACATTTAAGAAGATTATTAACCCTTCAGGTGCTTCACAGGAATTAATGCAAAGTGGAATGAAAAAAGAAATACATTTACATTTTACCTAAAAATGTTGCTTTAGCATTAATTTATTCACTTTTACAAGTGATACAGGACAAGTTGTATGCAAAAGTTTTTAACCAGTTTGTCCTGAATGCGCCGATTCCCCACATGTGGTCAGAAACCGCACTTTGAACAAATGGGAGGGCTCGGAAGGAAGGAGCGCAATTTGAATTTTGGAAAGCAAATTTGGCTGAATTAGATGACGGGCACCATCTTGCATATCCCGAACCCCTAAGGTACCCAAACAGCAGAAACCCCCCACAAATGGCCCCATTTTAGAAACTTAACCCCTCAAGGATTTTATCTAGGAGTATAATGAGCATTTTAACCCACAGTTACTTCACAAAATTGATAACAATAGGTCATCATATTGAAAATTCTCTTTTTTTCACAAAAGTGCTGATTTAGCACCAGATTTTCACTTTTATAAGAGATAACACCAAAAAGTGGAACCCACACTTTGTTACCCACTTTCTTATGAGCGCAACAATAACTCACATATACACAAAAAGTTCTGTTTAAACAAATGAGAGGGCTCAGAAGGGACGGAGCAATATATGAATTTTGGAAAAGCTGAAATAGATTGCTAGCACCATGTCACATTTGCAAGGTTGCTAGGGTGCCTAAACCACAGAAATCCCCCACAAGTGACCCCATTTTGGAAACTAGACCCTTCAAAGATTATATCTAGGGGTACAGTGAGCATTTGGAGCCTACAGCTACTTTACTGAATTTGATAATAATAGGTTGTCATATTGAACATTTTCTTTCACACAAAATTTCTCCCTTTTAGGGCATGTGCATGCGATCCAGAGACTCTGTGTCCTAGAGGTCTCCTCTCCTGCAATTTTTATTACATTTTTTAAACAAACAACGTAGGGCTTCGCCATCTTTTTGTTGCCAGCCAGGTACAGCAGGTGGCTACTGGCTGTCACCAAACCCCAGCTGCCTAGTTTTACCTGTCTGGAAACCAAAAATATAGGGAAGCCTTTTTTATTATTATTTCAAGAAATAATAAAAAAAAAAACGATGTTGAGTTTTGCCATATTTTTGGGCCAGCCAGGTACAATTAGGCAGCTGGGGGCTGGAATCCTGAGCGTAGGGAGGCCCAAGCTTTCTGGGCCCCCACCGCTGCGAATTGCAGCCTGCAGCCGCCCCAGAAAATGGTGCATTCATAGAAGCATAATTTTCTGGAGCTGTATCCAACTCTTCCAGCTGCTGTGTAGCGGTGGCAGACTGGGTAATGCAGGCTTAATGCCAGCTTTGCATTGGCAGCTGGCATTAAGCCCGAGATTCATAATATCGGCCAATATTAGACCCTGCCATTAGGAATCTCTGTAAATGGTAAAGAATACACAACACGGAGAAGAATATTTTTATTAGAAAAAAAATGCAAACATGTATTTAGACTCCATCTTTATTAGTCTGTGATGTCCGACGTAGTCCAGTGGGCAGTCCCGCGATGATTCTCAGTGTTATAGCATGTGGGGGCATCCCCCATATGCTATTAGAGCAGGCACACTCCCAGGGGAATGACAGGTCATGAACTCTGTAAGTTCATAGACCCATCACGACCTGGGGTCACACAGGGGTTAACTGATCTTCATGATGATCTCATGATGATCTCTAAAGCAGATCACCATGAAGATCACAGATAAAACCTTACGTGATACAGACCTTTGGAGCACATATTCGTGTTCAGCATATCAAAATCTATGGATACAACAAAATTTTCTCAGGGGACAAGAACTTTTCTGAAATTTGTTGCGCAGTGTAACCACCACAGTGAACAGGAGCAAAGCAGTAGTTTGTATAATTAATAATTTTTAAACATTCCTAAAAGTGATAGTTCTAAGCAGAACATGGTCCTGTGTAAATAGAACTTGTGCTGCCAAGAACAATGGCATCCTATGACCACAAACATACTAGTAGTGAGCAATGAAACAGACTATTTAAGGGAACCAGTCATGTCATTTTGTTATATTAAACTGCCCGCAATGTGCACCCGCCTATAGGCCCACAGCCTTCTGATTTAGTGCCTTAAACCGAAAATATTGTGGTCTATTGTGATTTATGATCTACTGTGTGACGTTTTGTTTGATGCGTGTAATATGACAAACGGGAGTGTTTGTTATATGACGTAAGATTGGTTATATTGCTTGTTATGTATAAGTTGATGTTCACTTTGTATACCACGGTTTATTGGGATATATTTTCTCTGTTTGTTGAATTTTCAAATAAAAACCACTTGATTTAAAAAAAAAAAAAAAAAAAACCTGTATGCAATGTGCTCCACTAACATGGTTTTCTAAAAAAATTTCCACTTATTTATCTTAAAAAAGCCTTTATATGCTGAAGTGACTGCATTCACACACCTGGCTTCAGTCATAGGGGAGGTGAATGCACACACACACCTGGCTTCAGTCATAGGGGAGGTGACTGCACACACATACCTGGCTTCAGTCATAGGGGAGGTGACTGCACACACATACCTGACTTCAGTCATAGGGGAGGTGACTGCACCACATCACCTGGCTTCAGTCATAGGGGAGGTGATGCACACACACACCTGGCTTCAGTCATAGGGAGGTGACTGCACACACACATACCTGGCTTCAGTCATAGGGGAGGTGACTGACACACATACCTGGGTTCAGTCATATGGGAGGTGACTGCACACACACACCTGCTTCAGTCATAGGGGAGATGACTGCACTCACACACCTGGCTTTAGTCATAGGGGAGGAGCTTTTCTTACTGTCACTCAAGTTCATTCATGATATTCATTGAATTTTGTCAGGCCCCCTGCATTGTAATTGACTGACATCACTGCAGGACATGTGGTGATGTCACGACCATATGACCATTATGGGCAGAGCTAAACCCAAAGGGTCTTTCAATTCAGGCCTGCTTAGCTTGGCCCATTACGATCACATGGTTGTGACATCATTACAGGTCCTGTAGGTCTTCCAGTGATGTTTGTCAATTACAATGCAGGGGGCATGACGAAATTCAAAAAACATGAGTGAACTTCAGAGACTATGAGCAAAAACGCCCCCCTATGACTGAAGCCAGGTGTGTGTGTGCAGTCACCTCCCCTATGACTGAAGCCAGGTGTGTGTGTGTGTACAATCACCTCCCCTATGACTGAAGCCAGGTGTGTGTGTGGAGTCACCTCCCCTATGACTGAAGCCAGGTGTGTGTGTGCAGTCACCTCCCCTATGACTGAAGCTAGGTGTGTGTGTACAGTCGCCTCCCCTATGACTGAAGCCAGGTGTGTGTGTGCAGTCACCTCCCCTATGACTGAAGCCAGGTGTGTGTGTGCAGTCACCTCCCCTATGACTGAAGCCAGGTGTGTGTGTCAGTCACCTCCCCTATGACTGAAGCCAGGTGTGTGTGTGCAGTCACCTCCCCTATGACTGAAGCCAGGTGTGTGTGTGTAGTCACCTCCCCTATGACTGAAGCCAGGTGTGTGTGTGAGTCACCTCCCCTATGACTGAAGCCAGGTGTGTGTGTGCAGTCACCTCCCCTATGACTGAAGCCAGGTGTGTGTGTCAGTCACCTCCCCTATGACTGAAGCAGGTGTGTGTGTCAGTCACCTCCCCTATGACTGAAGCCAGGTGTGTGGTGTGTACAGTCACTCCCCTATGACTGAAGCCAGGTGTGTGTGTGCAGTCACCTCCCCTATGACTGAAGCCAGGTGTGTGGTGTGCAGTCACCTCCCCTATGACTGAAGCCAGGTGTGTGTGTGCAGTCACCTCCCCTATGACTGAAGCCAGGTGTGTGTGTGCAGTCACCTCCCTATGACTGAAGCCAGGTGTGTGTGTGCAGTCACCTCCCCTATGACTGAAGCCAGGTGTGTGTGTGCAGTCACCTCCCCTATGACTGAAGCCAGGTGGTGTGTGCAGTCACCTCCCCTATGACTGAAGCAGGTGTGTGTGTGCAGTCACCTCCCCTATGACTTAAGCCAGGTGTGGTGCAGTCACCTCCCCTATGACTGAAGCCAGGTGTGTGTGTGTAGTCACCTCCCCTATGACTGAAGCCAGGTGTGGTGTGCAGTCACCTCCGCCTATGACTGAAGCCATTGTCTGTGTGCATCACCATCCTTATGACTGAATGCCATGTTGTGTAGTCACCTCCCTAGACTGAAGCAGGTGTGTGTGTGCGTCACCTCCTATGACTGAAGCCAGGTGTGTGTGTGCAGTCACTCCCTATGACTGAAGCCAGGTGTGTATGTGTGTGTGTGTGTGCGCAGTCACCTCCCTATGACTGAAGCAGGTGTGTGTGTGTGTGTGTGTGCGTCACTCCCCTATGACTGAAGCCAGGTGTGTGGTGCAGTCACCTCCCTATGACTGAAGCCAGTGTGTGCAGTCACCTCAGCATTAAAGTTTTTTTTTAGATAAACTGTGGAATTATTTTAGAAAACCATGTTAGTGGAGCCATGCGCTGGTTACAATCACAAAACAACTTACGATTTGATACAAGCTTAGACTGTAAGGAAATATTTCCGTCTCACACATTCTTTATGATGTACTTGTTATGTAATCTTTATATTTATGAATACAACTTGTACCCTGTTGTTTGTTTATTTATGTATGTACCCCCTCCCTTCTTATTTTTGTACCCTTCTCCCTTTCCCCCCTCCACTTTAAATTCTAATAAATACATTTGGATGACAATCACAAAACAACATGACAGGTTCCCTTTAAATGACTGCTGATTGGCAACATGTAGCTGAATGGCCATGATTTAAAGCCTTAAGTTGGCCAGTATAAGCAAGCCCTTAGCCATCACGTAACATAAGGTAAATAATAGGGTAAAATAAAAAACTGATTTAAGGGAGAATGTAGCTGTTCCATCTGTAACCCTCATGACACTATATGTACTCTGCTGTCACAGTGCTCAGCAGTAATGTGGTAGGACCTTTCTGGCAGTGACAAAGTTAATTAAGAGAAAAATTGTGACAGTAAAATGCTAATATTGAAATCTAAGCCCCTTATTTATCTCAGTTCCTCTCCACACAGGGAAACCTCCTTAATTAGCTAAGGGCAAGAAAACAATTTTTGCCAAGTTTTAAATATGGATTTTCCTCTGGAGCTTCCATGAAGCAGAAAAGTCAGCTTGGCTTCCGGCCAAAAAACATAATTACTTATGTGAAATTATTTTAAGTATTTAACTGCAATTGCTAATGGAGCAACTGAGTTTTGCATGCAGAACAGCAGATCCTATGAACTCCAGTGCGGAGAATCAGCCACCTCTCTGAAGGGCAGCACCCTGTAGGAATGAGACATTTATTACAGTAAAGATTAACTGTACATGCATTATTAATGAGAAGCTGGAACCATGAAAGTGAAGGGAGGAAGAACAGGGAGTGGTTCACTAAACTGTCCAGATCAGCAATTCATGCACTGCAGATAGGGAACGAACATAGACAAATGTATCTAATACTAAATATAATATATATAGTGCATATAGGCCGAAACCCCAGTAGATCCCCCATGACCTCAAGTACAAGGACAAGTTGCATATGGTAACAACGCAGATCTGCTACATTATCTTATATTCCTGCTCTTGAAGACCTGAGTGGGAGCTGATTTCATTCATTCCACGTTGCAAAAGTTCATTTGAGAATGAAAAAGTACCGTCCATCAACAAAGGAAAGACACATGCGCGATTTATAGTTTTCTGGAAATAGGGCTCCAGCTTATATGAGTTAAGTAGAATCTTTGCTACCATAGGAATGACACCCCTGCGGTACTGGATTTACACCTATTATCTGGTGCTGTAGACTTAGGCTATGTTCACATGTTGATTTTTGCTGCAGCAAAACCTGATCTCTTGGCAGTAAAAAAGCTGCTTGCACAAAGGAATTTTCTGCATTTCTTGCTGCATGTTTTCTGCATTTGTGATGTTGTTTGTCTACAATACATGATTAAATAAAGTTAGTTTCATTCAACACAAAAGCGGGTCACGTGCTGCAGGCCCCGCATCACTTCCACAGGCCACTTCGCCTGGTCTATGACGCGCCCAGGCCGGCTTCAGCATGCCATCTGCGCATGCTCGGAAGCCGGCCTGGGTGTACTAGTGATGCGGCGGGCGGAAGCGACGCGGGGCCTACAGCACGTGACCCGCTCATTGCGAGGACGCGATGGGCGGGTAATTTGAATCCGGGAAGAAGATGGAAGCAGCGAGGCCATGTACCAGGAGGTGGGTAGACCACAACTTATGTCAAATTTGTCTTCTAAATATTTGTCTGCATTTATAATGTGGCAGAACAGTGTGCTTCTCACGACATCTAGCTCTTTCTGCAGCTTTGGTCCTGTCCCTCCCCAGGTGTTGTCCTCCTTACCCCCTTAGGCTGCATACCCGCCGCTAACCCGGCAGCCACACCTTGCCGCAGGTCTCCTATACATTGCATGGGACTTGCCGCAAGTCACACTTGCGGCGCAATTGCGGCAAGTCCCCATGCAATGTATAGACACTTGAGGCAAGTGCGGCAGCCGCACCTTGCCGCAGGTCTCCTATACATTGCATTGGACTTGCCGCAATTGCGCCGCAAGTCTCCCGTTCTGCGGAAAGTGCGGAAATTGCATTTTTTTACCGCAAATTCCGCACATAGCAGAAACCCGCCGAGCTGACCTCGCACCGCTCCCGCACACACACGTACAGCGCTGCCACAACACTCTCTCACCCCCCCCCTTTTCACTTGCTCACACACACTCATTCTCTCATGCACACTCACAGTTATACTTACCAGTCTGTCATCGGACATCCCGCTGCAGCCGCCGACATCTTGGTTACTACGATCCTCTCCGGCGACACCGCGTGCAGCAAACGTGGTTTCGGCAGTTTCGGCCGCAAAAAACGCGGTTACCAGCGTTTTTTTAGTGGCGCATTTGCTGCAACTGCTGAAGCCGTGTTTGCCGCATCTACAGCAAGTTAACCGCATAGTCCCATATACATTGCATGGGACTTGCTGCAAGTGTGCCGCAGTTAGGCCCTTAGGTAGCAAGTGCAGAAATTGTATTTTTTTCATCCCCACGTTCTGCAAATAGCTGAAAAACACTGATATGAAAGGAGTCTAAGTGTTGATAAATAGTAATAAGGTAGATTAGGGACCCATCAGATCTAAGGCTACCGTGACGTGGGCAAACACAGACTGGTGAATACGTAGACTATGAACATTGATTTCTGAAATGAAGCTACTTGATGAGTACACAAGTATTGGCCAGCATATAACAATTCAATTTACAAAAATTACATAGACCATACAAACATAGGTAGTTGATGGATAGATATCATGTCTTAATTGCATTATTGTTAACTCTTACTAAATAAACTATATATGGATTCTAGACTGGCCGACATCTACTTGTAAATAAGCCCCTGTACTTTGTGTCACCCCACCTCATTGTTAGAGTGTAAGATCTTATGAGCAGGATTGTCCTTATTTTGCTTTAATTATTGTATTATGCTTTGTATTGTTTTTTTGTATTGTATGTATTCTCCGATAACGGTTTCTTATGAATGTTTGAATATAAATATGAAGCTCTGAATTGTGAAGCGCTGCAGAATATGCTGGCGCTATATAAATAAAGATTGCAATTATTATTATTATTATCCTGTCTTGCATATATAGGAAGAATCCAATTCTAAAATACCTCCACGGTAAGAAATGTACACTTCATATCTTTTTATAGAACAATAGATGATAATCTCTATGAGAATTATTGATGTACTATTCATCAAATAATCATGGCTCCTCTCACATAGGCAATTTTCTTTATGCAATACAAAAGACTGCTTATTTTAATGAGTGAAGCAGTTTCAGGACCGGACAGCTCACATCTCTGGAGCACAAACACCATGAAGAACGTCAAGCTTTAGCACTGACCACATCCAGGCACTGTAGAACAGACCCTAATGTGTCATTTCCTTCTGCTCATTAAATGGAATCTGTCAGCAGGTTTTTGCTACCTTATCGGACAGCAACATAATGTCGGAAAAGAGACCCTGAATCAAACCATGTATCACATACGTTACTTGCTGAAGCCGTTCTGACACAATCAAAGCATTTATATTTAGAAACACAGCAGAGCTATGAGAGCTGCCCCAGCCCACACCAGGCTGTCAATAGAGATTGTGCATTGACTGTGAGGTGTCAATCACAGCAGGGGGCGTGCCGGAATGCCCTTAATGTGATAAAGTAGTCCTGCTATGGTAATAAAGCCTTTAGTATAAGTAAACATTTGCACATACCCTGTTAGGAGAAGCAGAGTTGCTTTTTGATCTTTAACCCCTGCAGCATGCTGTCTGCAGATGACATAGTAAAACCTGCTGACTGATTCCCTTTATTGTTGCAAATTTTTCTATAGAAAGGACAGTAAACATTTTGGAATATGTGCTAAATAACAACCATTTCCCTGCTTCTTCTACTTAACTCAGCCATGTAATTTCTATATAGTGAAGATATAATTGCTCATATCTGATTAGCAGAAGGGCACAGACAAAGTAAGTGGATATCGAATTCTAATTCCTGTACATTATGATTAATTGAAATAGTCATACGTAGCTTCACAGTTTGCACTTCTTTTAAATTTGCTGAAATATAATAATGTATAATCAGATCTGCAGAATACGGCCAGCTTTTGGCACTTCTCCTCCATCATAAATAATACATCTTCATTCCTTTGGTCAGGTCTCAAGTATATATTTATTGCTCCAGTCTCAGTGTGAACAGCAGAAATTAAATAGCAGAATGCTATCCACACACAGCACGGCACTTAACCTGAGCTGATTTCACCAAACAAAGTAAAAAGACAATTAGACACATCTGGAGCTGTTCTTCGAAGCCAATCTTACCTTGCTGAGGCTAATGAAACATGTAATATGCCTTGTGGCACAGAAGATTGTTAATGATATTCAGAGCAAGTGGGAATGCCACAAGAAACTTTCCTTTAACCTCAGCCTACCACTCAGTCACCCCATCTTATTCTTTTTATGTCATTACAATGGAAGCAATGTGCAGCAAGATTCATGATAAATCACTCATACGAATTTTACAAATTCAACCGAATTACTGTGCCAACATCTATATACATAAAATATGTATTACCCGAATGTCATTGTATTCATCTCCCCATGACGACTGAGCTGATTGACTTCTGTCTCTTTCCCTCTGCGGCAGTCCTGTCCCTTTTGTGGCAGTCTGTCTCCCCTCTGTGGCTGTCTCTCCCTTCTGTGGCAGTCTGTCCCCTATGTGGCTGTGTCTCCCCCCTGGGGCTGTCTCTCCCTTCTGTGGCAGTCTTTCTCCTCTGTGGCTGTCTCTCCCTTCTGTGGCAGTCTCTCCCTTCTGTGGCAGTTTCTCTCCTCTGTGGATCTCTCTCCCCTCTGTGGCTGTCTCTCCCTTCTGTGATAGTCTGTCCCCTGTCCCCTCTGTAGCTGTCTCTCCCCCGTGTCTGTCTCTCCCTTCTGTGGCCATCTCTATCCTTTGTGGCTGTTTCTCCCTTCTGTGGCAGACTCTTTTCCTCTGTGGCAGTCTCGTCCCCTCTGCGGCAGTCTCTCCATTCTATGGCTGTCTCTCCCTTCTGTGGTTGTCTTTTTTCTTCTGTGGCAGTCTCTGCCCTGTGTGGCAGTCTCTCTCTCCCTTCTGTGGCAGTCTCTCCTTTCTGTGGCAGTCTATCCCCTTCTATGGCTGTCTCTCCCCTTATGTGGCAGTCTTTCTTCTGTAGCTGTCTCTCTCCTTTCTGTGGCTGTCTCTCCCCTCTGTGGCTGTCTGTTCCCTCAGTGTCTGTCCCCTCTGGCTGCCTGTCTGTCACCTCAATGTATGTCCCCTCAGGCTGGCTGTCCCCTTGGTGTCTGTCTCCTCTGTGGCTGTCTGTCTACTCAGTGTCTGTCCCATCTGGCTGTATTTTCCCTGCTCCACCTCTTACCCTGTTTTGCGCTGGTGCAGTGTGGGACTGTCACAGACCTGTAGTCACAATCATGTGATCAGTCACGTAACTGTAACATCACCAAAGGTCCTGTAGGCACCAAGGTGCAGAGAGGTGAGCCGGAGGCTGCGGGGGTGGGGGAATGTGTGAGAGGGGCCGAGACCGAGCGGGGGAAATCAAGTGGACTGCTGGGAGCGGGAGCAGGGCGGAAGGCTGTGCATGTGGTGTGCGGTAACTGTGTGTGGCGGGCGATGTTAGGATCCATATTCTTACACCCACGATTTGGGTGCACAAATATGGTGCGGGCGGAAGTGACATAAGCAGACAACCAGACAGAAGTGGATGAGCCACTGTGCCCCCCCCCCAAAAATGAGCTGTGGCAGGTGACAGGTGGCAGGCAAGAAAAAAAAAATGATACTCACCTGCCTCTGCCGTCCATGTCTTCCGGAGCTTCCCGCTGCCACCGCCGCCGTGTACATAGCCGCCGGGCGCCATAGATGTACGATAATAAGCCATCAGCCAATCAGGAGGCTGCTGGTGTCTGATTGGCTGAGACATTACCGTACATCTCCTGAACGGAGGTAACTGCGCCGCTCAGTGTGTATGTACAGTAATGCCAGGGCCAATCAGACGCCAGCAGCTGCCTGATTGGCTGATGGCTTATTATCGTACATCTACGGTGCCCGGCTACGTACAGCGGCGGTGGCGGTGGTAAGCTCCGGCAGGGTCCGGTGGCACCGCAGTGGCACAGTGTGTCTGGCTGTGTGTATGTCTGACTGTGTGTGTGTGTGTTGTGTCTGTGTCTGACTGTGTGTGTGTGACTGTGTGTGTCTGTGTTGTTGCTGATTGTGTGTGTGTTGACTTGGTCTGTGTCTGACTGTGTGTGTGTGACTGTGTGTGTCTGTGTCTGACTGTGTGTGTGACTGCAGAGGAATATTGGGGTTGATGGAGGCTGTACTCCCCCACCACCACTGTAATACTATAATATATGGAGGACTACGGGGAGCATTACACTATATGGAGCACAATGGGTGCATTATATTATCTAGAGGACTATGGTGTGCATTGCACTATATGGAGGACTACGGGGGTGCATTACACTATATGGAGCACTATGAAGTGCATTATATTATCTAGGGACTATGGCGTGCATTACACTATATGGAGGACTACGGAGTGCATTATAATATATGGAGGACTTTGATGATGCATTATAATTTATGGAGACAATTATACTATATGGAAGCCATTATAATACTTAGAGGGCTCTGTGTGAGCATGATAATACTTGAAGGGGTATGAGGGAGCCTCTATACTTTATGCAGGGCTATTTTAGGGCTGTGTGGTGGCCATAATACAGTGTGAAGAGATGTAGGGGTCATTATTCTATATGTGGGTCCATTATACTGTGTGGGGGTCATAGTGGGGATCATACTGTAGAAGAGGGGGTAGTCTTATACGGCAAGCATATCCCAAACGCCATATTTTAAGCGGAAAAGTTGGGGGTCGTCTTATACGCCCAGTCGTCTTATACGCCGGAAAATACGGTAATGGCCTTCAGGCATCTAAGTGGTGGACGTTTCAGTCCTCAGACCTTCTTCCAGCCACTGGAAGAAGGTCCGAGGACCGAAACGTCCACCACTTAGATGCCTAAAGGCCATTAAAGGCAATATACATCGCTCGTGGAGTGCTGCAGTCGTTATTTGGTCTATATATATATATATATATATATATATATAATATGAGAGAGGAGAGAGAGAGAGAGAGAGAGAGAGAGAGAGAGGAGAGAGAGTGGAGAGAGAAAACCAAACAGCACTTCCATTTAAATTTTCAGCCCAGGTGCAAATCTAACTATTGAATTGCATATATCACATAAAATTTAGCAGCACACTGGTGGAGCCAATTACATGCGAACAGCTATGTTACTTGATGTTCTTATAGATATTTTTAGAGAAAAAATTAAAACTAAAATTATTTAAAAAAAAACTCTGATGGAATATTGTTTTTTTAAAGTTCTTAGTGCATGCATTGGCCAATGTATGCTTGCCCTTCAACCACGGCAAGATGTCTTTAACCTGAAGGGTCCCTGTCTACTTTTAGAACCTCTCTTGTACCTTAGGGGTCTCCATCACAGTGGGCAATAGCAGGAACACACCACTTCAGGTAACCAACATGGCTCAGAAGGGAGGCTGGAGTGCAAATTCTAGATGTGGAGTCTATAAGAACATCAAGTAACATCGTTGTTCACTTGTAATTGCCTCTACCAATGTGCTGATACATTTTATGTGATATTGTGATATATATATATGTGTGTGTGTTTGTGTATATACATATTCCATATGTAACCGGTGATATACCCTCACTGCGAGTGGCTCAATAATCCATAGAATATTCTGTAATTTTCCTGAAGATAAGGGGGTGCCAGAGGGCTGTTTTATAATACTATCTATTTATCTATCTATCTGAACAACCCGTCTATCCATTTATTATATATTTACCTATGCATCACTCTATTGTATCTATCTACCTATTTCATATATTTATCATTTATCTATTTATCACTCTATTGAATTACTATCTACCTGTTTGTCTAATAAATATTTGTGCTTTATCTAGGTATCACTCTATTGATTTACTATCAATCTATCTAGAGAAAATAATCAGGCAGGACTCAAATTAAAGAAAAAAGTGGACTTTTATTATTACGTGTGGTGAGATGTTTCAACACAACGTGCCTTCATCAAGTATTCATTGGTGGTGTGATGAAGGCACGTTGTGTCGAAACGTCGTGCCACACGTACTAATAAAAGTTCACTTTTTTCTTTAATTTGAGTGCTGCCTGATTATTTTCTCTACTTATTTTGCTTTGGACAGGGCATTTTTGGCTTTGCGCTCCAAATGTTCATTTGAGTTTGGTGCTATTTCTTATTTTTATATATATTTATCTACCTATAATCTCCATCTGTACATCTTCCATCTACCTATAGCCCAGTTACACGACAGATAATTGTGCAGAGATTGATTCGCAGATCTCTGGTTGCAGTGAAATCATGGACACATTGTTACATTTGTACACAGCCACAAAATGGGACAATCTGTCCATGATTTCACTGCAGCCAGAGATCTGCCAACAATCTCTGCACAATTATCTGTGTGTGTAAACCGGCCTTATCACATATCAATCTTCTATTTATCTATTAAACTATACATCTCATATCAACTGATCTATCTTATTTCTATGTATTGTTAATCTATTTAATTTGTTATCACACTATGGAACTGCTATCTACCGTATATATCTATCTACCTCATGTCTATTGGGTTCTTATTTAGCAATCTACTTATCATGTATCTAATCTATCAATGTTTAGATATACAGCAGTATTGACATAAATAAATACACATGCCATATGAGAAAACAGCACTAAGCGCAAAGGCAGCTGAAGGGTTACACCGACCTTTCGTATAGCAGATTTGATTGTATTATTGTACATTTCCATTTCCTATAGAAAGAACACCAACAGGGCTTATTCTTTCTGCAGGATTTGATCAAACTTGTGGCAGGGTGGAGAATGAAGATGATTATAGCCATCAGTCTATAGAATAATCCACTGCACACAATGCACAATATAGTTGCTATACAGCTGATGGGTTTTTTAATGAAAAATCTAAACCACTTTATCGGAATCACTATTTAGGCTTTAAATTTCTACACAATTGTTCAGAAATCGTGATATATTACTTATTTGTGTGTCGGGCAAAGATCCCAGAGGACTCCTAATATTAACCGTATAAATGCTTCTATGACAGTATATACCAGGCACGTTTCCTCCCCACTTTATACTGAACGGGTTACAGCCAATCTAGTTATATCATAGCTGGGTAAATTGTGTTTCTCATTTATTGATCCATAGGTGGAATATAAAATGCCTGTACATATCTTTCATCGAATAATGTACAAAAGGTTCCATTTTTGGAGGTGCCAGTCAATTAAGTATTAATAATGTCGCTAATAGATTTTCTTGATATTCCCAAGGTTACAGTGTGTGGAGCGCGGCAGAGTGAAGAAAACAAGTATTATTAGATAGGTAACCACGGAGATCATGTAACCCGACCGTCCTCAGTGGCAGATGAAAAAAATCTTTATCTCAACAATTAGTCTTGTGCATGAGGGCTAAGATTCTGATTTTATTTAAACAGAAAATGTTCTAGAATTCTAAAAGATTCAAGCTAGTATTATCCCCATACAAGAATGAAGCGCCACCATCATTCAGCTACACAGCAACACCATCAGCTCCAAAAATAGAGATTATATCACAAATTGTCCGGTACCTAGAAAATATTAGCCAAATTTCCTACATGAGCTATGAAATAATGATATGTCAATGTACTCTACAGCCCTAAATCACAGCTTGACAGAATTTCATTATTTCTCAATAATTCGCATTAAAGTAACAGAAGATGTGATGCTCAGATTTAAACTGAGGAAGGATTGGTAAAACATTTTGACAGTAAGGGTGATCAGCGAGTGGACCAGGCTGCTACGAGAGGTGGTGAGTTCCACTTCAATGGAAGTCTTCAACTCATGTTAGTGAATCCCGCATTGAGCCCCCAGAGGGTTGGACCAGATGACCCCGGAGATCCCTTTCAACTCTACCATTCTGTAATAATATTTTATATATATTTTGATCTTTTGTAAAAGAATAAAATTGGCAAAGCTACATATGTCATCCATCCACACAACAGATTATAAATGTATCATTTCTCGTAGTCCAACCACTCCCTCAACCATCATCAGAATAATCACAATAAGAGTATGTGCACATGTTCAGGACTTCAAAACAATTAATGAACTGCAAGGGATAAAGGTGCAAATAGGGTCTTATCTTTGCAGGAAAGAATATATATATATATCACAAGAAAAGAAAACAGACCAGCGGCACTCACCATAGTTGAATCTTCTGTTTATTTGACGATTCCGACAAAGTTACATGAGGAGATCGTGCTGTAGGGGAGGGAGGTGCGGGGACGTCACGTGGACGACGGTGACCGTTTCGCAGCGGACAGCTGCTTCAACTGGTCCTGACTGGCGTCTGTCGTCAGACGCCAGTCAGGACCAGTTGATGCAGATGTCCGCTGCAAAACGGTCACCGTCGTCCACCTGACGTCCATGCACCTCCCTCCCCTACAGCACGATCTCCTCATGTAACTTTGTCGGAATCGTCAAACAGAAGATTCAACTATGGTGAGTGCCGCTGGTCTGTTTTCTTTTTTTGTGATATTTTACACTTACCCTTAGCGAGCACCACCTGGTACTGTGCTATCAATCATTTGGACTGATTCTTACCACGGACAGTGCCCGGTTCTCTTTACCTCTGTGCCTAGAGTATATATATACATATAATATATATATATAATTATATTATATAATGTTGAGTGTATGTATGTATCATAGAGCCACCCACTCCACATAGCCCCGTCCACTCCATATAATCTCTCCCACTCCACATAGTCACACCTACCCCACATAACCACGCCCCTCTGCATAAATATGGCCACTTCACAGCTTGCATCTGCACATAGCCCTGCCCCTTCTACATAGCCCCACCCACTTTAGGGGATGGGACTATAAAGTAAAATTCAGCCTTATAGCCCTCCATATAGCATAATGCAGCCTCATAGACCTCCATATAATATAATGCAGCCTCATAGTCCTCAATATAGCATAATGCAGCCTCATACCCCTCCATATAGTATAATACAGCCTTATAGCCCTTCATATAATATAATGCAGCCTCATTGACCTCCATGTAGCATAATGTAGCCTCACAGCCCTCCATACAGCTGGATACAGCTTCATAGCTCTCCATATTTCATAATGCAGTCTCATATCCTTCCATATCTAATATATAAAGCTGAGTGTATGTATGTGTGCATGTATGTGTGTATGTCACAAAAGAATATATCAAATGCAAATCCCCAAGTAGAACTCAGGAGACACAAATGCCGCACAAATAAAGTGGACTCGGAAGGTTATAGGCTAACATTCTATTGTGAAATCACTGTTTTGTTGTATAACTAAAAACAGTTAGTTACCATGCCCAGGCAATGGCGGGCTCTCCAGCTAGTATATATTTTATATATATATATATATATGTGCTCACCACAAGGAATAGCATCTATAAACCGATAGTAAAAGAGTATAAATGCCGCACTGTCAGGAATCAGTAATAAAACTTGAGTAAGATATGATGGTGATATCTATTTATGTGTTTCATAGCTGACCTTGCTCCTTCTTTAGAAAAAAATCACATACATCTGACATTGTATGTGATTTTGTTCTGAAGAAGGAGCGAGTCCAGATCCAAAACACGTAAATAAAAATCATCATCATATCCTATTCAAGATTTATGAGTGATTCCCGACAGCGCGGCATATACACTCTTTCTAATCATATGTAGTGATCCAGAGTATGCAATACTAAAATGTTCCCTGATCTGCCATGTGGTGTTCTATAATGTTGTGTATTGCACCTCCTACACCTTAGCTCTGAGAGTTGTAGCATTTCTAATCCCACACTGCCCTCTGATGGCCTTTCTCAAAACTACCATTTCCTTATATGGACAAAGTAAGGCTGCTTTCAGATCAGCGGTTTTTCATAATTGTGGCAGATCCAGCAGATTGCAGATGATGCAAAATCTGCCGGATCTGCCACCATTATGAAAAAATGCTGATGTGAAAGGTTCCTAACCTAAAGGCCCAGTTACACACATAATTGTGCAGAGATTGTTCGCAGATCTCTGGTTGCAGTGAAATCATGGACACATTGTTACATTTGTACACGGCAACAAAATAGAACAATGTGTCCATGATTTCACTACAACGAGAGATCTGCGAACAATCTCTGCACAATTGTGTGTGTGTAACTGGGCCTTATGCAACAGTTGGGGATTTTCCGGCAGATGAAAGCGGTGAGTGCATGATGCTGCAGATGCAGGAGTGAAGACACAATAGTGATGATGCGAGCTCTGCATTTTTGGGAGAGGTGTATAAACGCTGGGGTCAGTGGGTCCTGTCCTATAGTGATTACATGAGTAAAGAGTAGGAAGATTGCACATTATCCAGAAACTTTCTTGAGGCAGAGTCCATGCTACAGTTCGTGCTTCCCAAATCAAGGTAGACCTGAACATAGGAAAACCTGAAAACCAACCAAAGCCAAGCTAGTTAAAGATCCCTGCTGCTAAGATACTCTGAGTTAAGAAGAAGTAGAGTTAACTAAGTGTACAATGTCAACACTGCATTTTATATGGAGTAAAACTTCCTAATTATTGTTTATGAAACCCACGGTGTCTGTGTTTCTTATGGGACTGCAATCACCTCTTCTACTAGTCCATGCTCCGAGGTCTGAGTGTCTGCGCCTGGGAGAGACAACTGAAAGCGTAACCACACCAGGAAACTCAGGCATCACACATAGCTGGACTAAGGGCCCTTTCACATCAGCGTTTTTTTCAAATCGCGGCAGATGCGGTGAAAAAACGCATCGCCGCATTACCGCATCGGCTGCACTTGCGGCACGGTTGTGGCGCGGTTGCGGTAAACGCCATACAAGGTATAGGCGGACTTGCGGCAGGTGCGGCAAGTGCGGTTTTGGCACTTGCGGCAGGTGCGGCCGCGAAAAAAAACCGCGGCTGACAGCATTTTTTTTCGCAGCCGCACCTGCCGCAAGTGCCAAAACCGCACCTGTCGCAAGCCCGCCTATACATTGTATGGCATTTACCGCAACTGCGCCGCAACCGCAGCCGGTATGCGGTAATCGCGGCAGATGCAGTTTTTTTCACCGCATCTGCCACGATTTGAAAAAAACGCTGATGTGAAAGGGCCCTAAGACATCAGCCCCTGCGCTCCACCTAGTTACCTTACCCTACCTGTGGATTGCCGGAGACAGGATTAAGCTCCAATTTCTCAGGCCCTGCATTCCTGCTGGAGGTGGCGGCACATACATGTTCAGGACTAGCAGCAGAAAATTGGCAGGAAAAACACAGCAGAAAATAAGCATATTTTTGTTACTTTTTTGTCATGTTTTTTACACACATTTTTGTTGCAGATTTTTCCCTACTCATTATTATGGGTAAATTGTGCATCCAAAATTCTGCAAGAAATGCAAGGCTGCAGATTTAAATCAACAACAATGTGTCCATGATTTCACTGCAACCACTGAGCTGCAAGCAATATATCTCTGCGTGTAACGGTACCTTAAGGCCGGCTTCACGCCACAGTTAAATCCGATCCGGGGCTGTCAGGGGCGAACCTGACAGCCCCGGACTGGATTTGCAAACAGAACCAGAGGGCTAATATGTCTTCCGGTCCTGTTTGTAGCCAGATTCAGCGAGCTCAGCTGTCCCCTGTGAAATGGTGCTGAACCGCTTCACAGGGGACAGCTCCCTGGTGCTGAAGTTCAGCGTAGCTCACGCTGAACTTCAGCCGTAGGTGTCCGGCTCCCGGGAGGATCCAATTTGGGGAGATTTTTCTCCCCGGACACAAAAATGTTGCAATCAGCATTTTTGTGTCCAGGAAAAAAATCCGAATTGCCCCTGATACTCCCGGACAGATGGAAACCGGATGGCAGATAGCTACCATCCGACTCATCCGGCCCCATAGGGCTGCACTACAGTAAAATTGGATCCAGGGCTGTCAGGTTCATCCCGGACAGCCTCGGACCTGATAGAACCGTGGTGTGAAGTCAGCCTACGATGAACTTAAAGGGACTCTCTCAGCATAGAATGACTGTTCAAACCAAGTACAGACACTCGGAGTGCCACAGCAGAGCCATATATTTGAATACACCTTCCCACCTGCTTTTTTCCCCCATTATTATCCGCCCTTCTGTATGAAGTCAGAGCTGTCAATCAAAGAGTTAGTGGGGTGGAGACAGATGGAAATTAATCAGGTGTGCAGGTGTACTAATATATTTGGCTCCGCCATGATGCACCAGACGGCTGTAAATGCTTTGAGCAGTCATTCTGTGCTGACAGAGTCCCTTTAAAGTATGCACATGGGCTGTTCTTATCTAGGATATGATTAATATATAGAAATAGTATTGTAACTGAATAGTCAAAAGCTGCAATATATTAATAAAAGAACTTTGACTATAGTTAAAAAGGATCACTTCTAGAAAAAAATAAAGAAAAAAGAAAAGTGAAAGGGCTCAATTGATCATTTGGATTCTTTGTACGTCAGTTTTCTTCAGTTTGCTTTGTGCTGTGGTATTCAAGTACAGTTTTTGTGCTAAATCCTCCAAATTGGCACACGTGGTTTGTAAAGTTTATTCAAAATAAAAAAGGCTCTGCTGTCTTTAACCTGTTTTGAATCTTTTTGGCACAAAACATTACACATTCCCCTATTATGTCTCAAAATGTATCTGGCACATACAAAATGACTCCAGGAGAGACTGGAGAACCTTTGTGTAAATATGTTTATGCTTTATTAAAAGTCGTAATCTGATGAATCAGCCGAAAACCTCTGTAAACCCCAGACCTCACCCAGAAGGGCGAACAAAAAAAGCAGGCAAACACACAGAAAATACAGTTTAAAAAAGCAGTAAATAAAAAAGGCGAAAATTAAAGACAAGAGAAAAAAACAGACAAAAAAAGGTGCAAATATAATAATGAATCAGGCTAAGACGTTCTCAAATATAAGTCATTAGCACATAAGATTATTGACATCACTATTTGCAGCTAGGCAGGTTTCTTAAAACTGGTGATTTTCTCTTCTCTTGGAAGAGGCATTTATTCTACAGAGTCTGAATGATAAATGGAGCCGTGTGCTCAGATGTGGTCAGGATTTAGGGAGAACAAATCAATTTGGCTGTTTTGCCGTTTTGTTGAGTAGCTGTCTGTATAATACAATGGGAAAATCGATTCACCTATTTTTCTCATAAATTCACCAAAAGCAAAGAATAAACGTTGCTAATTATTTCACCAATGTACAGCAATGTTCTGCAAATCAGCAAATCAGGTGAAAATATTCCTCCCTCTCTCCAAATGGAGCTTCAACTTTACTGCATACCAATATATTACTATTTATCAACCATGAAATAAAATGTTCACATGTATTATGAATCCCAAACCAAGGAGGAAGATACAGCCTCTTTTATAAGGTCAATCTGCAAAAGGAGGACATGGCTACTTCTAAAAGTTTAATCTATTAGATGAGGAAAGAGCTGCTAGTAAATGGTTAAATGGAACCTGTCACCAGGTTTTCCCTTCATGAAGTCCAGCCACCGCCTTTAAGGCTGCCTTTACATCATTTTGTTAGCTGTATGTATGTTTACAATTGCCTTTACATAGCGTCAAAAAAGATCTTTTATTATGCATCCTATGTCATCTACAGCGTTACCCAATTGTGCTCCTGTGCATACATACACCACTCTGTCCTGCTGAGTATAGAGCAAAGTACCATATTTTTCAGATTATAAGATTATAAGAGGCACTCCCCCTCGCAAATTGGGGGGGAAAATGGGGGTGTATTTTATAATCTCGAATCTTGTTTTTTTTTTAACCTACCGATGGGGGTTGCAGTGGTGGAGCATAGGTGCAGGAAGCAGGGTCCACGTTGGATGTAGACAGTGGGGCAAGGCTGCGGACCCAGAGCTCGGGGTGTGTCGTGGTGATGTGCGCTGGCAGCCACCATTTTCCGGGTTCCTGCAGGCATTGGCAAGATACAACTTTGCCTCTACTGCCCAGGACTTCCAGAAAATTGCTGCGAATCTTGATCTGTGCATGCGCCACCTCCATGGCCATTCTCTGGAAGTCCTCGGCAGTACACAATGACAACAGAAAAGATAAAGATTCCCAGCTCGCATCAGGACTACAAGATCCAAGGTAACTTCAGCTGCACCACAACCAATGTGGTATACCTAATTATATGTACAAAATGTTTGAGTGGGAACCTGTATGTAGGAGAGACAGTGCAGAAATAAATTAGAATAAGAATTAATTTGCATTCAACCACAATAAAAGAAAAAAGAATGTGTCTACCTGTGGCCAATAATTTTTGTATCCCTGATCATATCATAATGGATATGAAAATACTAGTTTTGAAAGGCCATTTCAAATTGCAGACAGAAAGGAGAATGTGGGAATATAAAATAATGATGACCTTTGACACATCCATAGCGGGAATGAATGTGTAGCATAAATGTATGTGTTTTTACACTAATTGATGAATCTTCAAATATTGGACCAACAACTACCGTATATACTCGTGTATAAGCCGACCCGTGTATAAGCCGACCCCCCTACTTTTGCCCCCAAAAACTGGGAAAACTTATTGACTCGCGTATAAGCCGAGGGTGGACCCCAGCACAGGTATACAACCCCCAGCAGTGAGGTATACAGCCACCAGGAGTATGGTATACAGCCACCAGGACAGGTATACAGCCACCAGCAGTAAGGTATACAGGTCCCCCAGTGGTATACAGCCCCCAGGAGTGAAGTATACAGGCCCCCCCAGTGGTATACAGGCCCCAGCAGTATGGTATACAGCAGGTATACAGAGGTATACAGGCGGCCCCCAGAGGTATACAGGAGGCCCCCAGAGGTATACAGGAGGTCCCCAGAGGTATACAGGCCCCCCACACTGTGCAGCCCCCAGATGTATACAGGCCCCCAGCGGGGTATATAGCAGGCCCCCAGCGGGGTATATAGCAGGCCCCCAGCGGGGTATATAGCAGACCCCCAGCGGGGTATATAGCAGGCCCCCAGCGGGGTATATAGTAGGCCCCCAGTGGGGTATATAGCAGGCCTCCAGTGGGGTATATAGCAGGCCCCCAGCGGGGTATATAGCAGGCCCCCAGCGGGGTATATAGCAGGCCCCCAGCGGGGTATATAGCAGGCCTCCAGTGGGGTATATAGCAGGCCTCCAGTGGGGTATATAGCAGGCCCCCAGCGGGGTATATAGCAGGCCCCCAGCGGGGTATATAGCAGGCCCCCAGCGGGGTATATAGCAGGCCCCCAGTGGGGTATATAGCAGGCCCCAGTGGGGTATATAGCAGGCCCCCAGTGCAGAGCCCCCCCCTCCCGCTGCATTATCTTACCATCCAGCGTCTTCATCACCGCCGGTCCTCTCGTCCATCCTCGCGCGCTGCGTTCCCGGTCTCATGTGACCCGGCGGTCGCAGTCAGATGACGTCATCGCGCCGGGTCACATGAGACCCGAACACAGCGCGAGAGGATGGACGGGAGGACCGGCGGTGATGAAGACGCTGGATGGTAATATAATGCAGCGGGAGGGGGGGGCTCTGCACTGGGGGCCGGCTATATACCCCGCTAGGGGCCTGCTATATACCCCGCAGGGGGCCTGCTATATACCCCGCTGGGGGCCTGCAATATACCCCGCTGGGGGCCTGCTATATACCCCGCTGGGGGCCTGCTATATACCCCGCTGGGGGCCTGCTATATACCCCGCTGGGGGCCTGCTATATACCCCGCTGGGGGCCTGTATACATCTGAGGGCTGCACAGTATTGCACGGCTCCCCCTGCCGCTGTGATGGGCGGGGGGAGCCGTGCATATCTAATGAGCGGCCCCATGTGACGGGCCGCTCTGTCAGCAGCCTCCCCCCGCCTCCTCCAGTCTCCCCAGCACCCGGACACCATAGGATTACCGTATTGACTCGTGTATAAGCCGAGGGGGTGACTTTTCAGCCCAAGTTTTGGGCTGAAAAACTCGGCTTATACACGAGTATATACGGTAATCAAAAAACATAAAACGATGTGCTTATCTCTGGACGCTGATGTTTACTACCCCAGCTGGTCCTTCCCCCCTCCCAACTGCTTCATGTCACCTATGTTATGTTTTCATTATCCAACCCTGCATTTGTATATATATATGTGTTTGTGTGTGCTTCTTCAGAAGTTGTATCATTAAGCCTGATAAAGAGACCATAGAGTCTCAAAAGCATGCTTTGCTTTTTCCTACCATCTTTTCAGTTAGCCATTAAAGGGTATCAACCACTGAGGACTCTCAGATTCTAATATTTTTCTATCTACTGGCTAACACGGTACAAACATTTTTTACCTTATCAGAATGTCCAGTAGAGGCAGAGTCACAGCTTGCCAATACCTGCAGAATCTTGGAAAATTGCAGCCCCCAGTGTAAATTGCCACGACACAATCCCAGCTCAGGGCCCGCAGCCTTGTCCCACTGCCCACAACCTCAGTGGACCCGGCCTCCTGCACCTTCGCTTCACCACCACAAACCCCCCTCGGTAATCATAGTGGGGTCAGGATGGGGGGGGCAAGGATGGGGGATGTACAAGGATGGGGGATATGTATAGCAGGATGGGGGGGACATATATTCCAGGATAGGAGACATAAATACCAGTTTGGGAGGCCATGTACCAGGATGAGGGACATATATACCAGGATGAGGGAAATATACACCAAAATGGGGGACATATATACCAGGATAGGGGACATATTTACTGATTGTAAGACGGATGCTGACATTATAAGACGAACCTCATCTAACATCAAAAATATTTTTTTTTCTCTTTTCCTTCACCAAATTTGGGGTGTGTCTTCTAATCCAATGCATCTTACAAAGCAAAAAATATGGTATTGTAGTGTGCAAGGCCTAGTTTACTTCATTCTTTGGCCATTTTGGCACATTACAGTACTTTGCTCTGCCCTCAATGCAAGAGACGATTTTGCATATATCCCGGAGGAGCATAGCAGCTTTAAGTCTCCTCACTACTGGCATGCCAGTTTGGTGCATCACTCTCCACAGAAAAAAAGCTTTCTGCTAAGACCCCACTTAGTCTCTCATAAGCGGCCGTCACACGCAATGATTTTAAGCCCGATATCGTTTAAGCGATCTCCTTTTTGATCGCTTAAGCGATATCGTTTTGGCATCGTTGCATGTAATCAAGCGATTTTACTATGTAAAATCGCTTGATCGTGACATCGCAGATCTGAGCTCCGGATCTCAGATCTAGCGATGAACGATGTCACGATCTGCTTCATCGTGGTGTGTGACACCACGATGATCCATCTCCCAGCGGCAGAGCCTATGCTGGGAGATGGTAACTATGGTACACGTCGGGTTACTAAGCGACGCGCGCGCGCCTAGTAACCCGATGTGTACCATAGTAACCAGCGAGATCGCGGCTCCACATCGCTGGTGAGTCTGTCTGTGTGACAGCTCACCAGCGATGTGAGCGATATTGTAAGCGATCACGCGTGCACGTGATCGCTTACAATATCGCAAGAGATATCTGTGCGTGTGACGACCGCTATACAGCTAGATCAGATCTCCTACATTACACTCATGAAGAGCAAACACCGTGTCTGCAAACTGAGGTTCTGATCTGCCATAAATCCTAAGTCATATGAGAAGGCTCGTTAAAGGGTCAATTTTGACTTTTAGAGCCGCTTTACACACACCAACTTCTGTGTCCAACTTCTGAACAGATCTCTGGTTGCAATGAAATCATGGACACATTGGTCCATTTTGTGGCTGAGTACAAATGGAACAATGTGTCCATGATTTCACTGCAACCAGAGATCTGTTCAGAAGTTGGACACAGAAGTTAGTGTGTGAAAAGTGGCCCTAAGGATTGCTACTTCCAATAAGTAGCACAAGATTTCATACACTTCCTCTCTGAAAAGGCAATTTGCATATTTCCCAGAGGAGCATTGTGGCTTTAAGTCTCTTTTTAAAAAAACAGGCAGGGAAATGTTTTATCTCACATAAAGAATCAGCTGTGATCCCATCCTGTAATGTCTGTATACTCTTTTGCGTAATCTTTAGAACAATTCTTTAAGGAAGATGTTCATGCTATGCAAAACTTTATAGAGAGAAAAGGGTGCACAGCTAAAGGAAAAAACACTTACATACTCACCACCTGTTCTATCGTAGCTCTGTGCTCCCGCTGCTCTATGCAGGATACTATTTACATTGGCTGTAGGTGTCAAGCCTGTATACTGCATGTGACCTCTGCAGCCATTCATTGGCCCCAGCGGTATATGACATTATTAACCATCAGGGCCAGGAAGATTTGATGATTGCTTGCCACTAAAAAAGCAATATAGGCACAGATTCTCCCCACTCATTCCGATAAGGGATGCAGCCAGCCTGTGCCAGCCCTCTTCTTTCCAGGGGCCCCATGGCAGCGGCATGAGCTGGCTCTATGGTATGCTCTCGTCCACTCCCTGACCTACATACCTGCCAGCCTTTACATCCTGCCTTTTCAATATTACCATTTTATTCAATTCTCAGATCTATTATTCAGACCCTCTAAAGGTGGATCTGAACATGAGATATATTGGACTTTCCTATTATACTGAATAATATGTAATTTTCACAAATAGAAAAAGGATTTTTCAGAATTCTGGTTGACGTCAAATATATTCAGAGAGATGAGGGAAGTCTGGTCATTATTAAGTTGCCCTCTGAAGAATTTTTTCTGTATTTTTTTTTAGAATGAGACAATCTTGATCTTTGGAAAAGACAGATCATATGAGTTATCCACACTTTAATATAAAGTACAGGTGAACTTTCCCTCCCACTGTCCTAATCTGGCTGTGATACAACTTTTAATTAAAAAAAGTAATTTTAAGAATGGCTGTACAGTATCACAATGTTAGCAGAGCACTTTGAATCCCAGGGGCGGCGTGGAAGCGAGTTTAATAATCTCATTCTGTATTGTTACCTTCGCTGTCATTAAGGAACATTCTGTGTAGCTTTCACTATTATTTTTGGGCTCAGAGACAGAGACTAATAAATCATTATTGGTTTTTGAACATAGCCCAAACCAAAGAATTATCAGCCATATGGGGCCTTCCCATTGTACGGCCGGCAACAATAACAACATAGCTGGATTTGCAAGTTTTCCTGCAGCCACACATCTGTTTGAACAGTGATGCAAGAAATACAATACTGGTTATACAAAACTGCATTTAAGATCAATTATATTAAATTAGTTTTTTCTTATAATAATCTTCTAAAAAAAAGTGACAGTAGGTAAGTGTGTATAACTGGGCAGAAAATCAATAAAATCTTGTAACATCACTTATCTGGATGTTGGTTGTATCTATTTAGATGCAGTAATTTCTTTACAGTAGTGGATATATGTTTTTATTCAATGGTTCTACAAACCCCCTGTATAGAGTTTAATGATATTATTTCATCTGCATGCACCCACATCTAGAGGGAGCAAAAGAGCTTACTGCATACTGTGAAATTATAGCGTTTCAAGGGGTTATCTGGCTTCAGACTACAAGTCTGCAGTTACTCTGTGTCACTCTACTTAAAAGGGTTGTCTGGCCTCAAACTACAAGTCTGCAGTCACTCTGTGTCACTCTACTTAAAGGGGTTGTCCAGCCTCAGGCTACAAGTCTGCAGTCACTGTATGAGTCATTCTACTTAAAGGGGTTGTCCGGCCTCTGGCTACAAGTCTGCACTCACTCTGTGTCACTCTACTTAAAGGGGTTGTCCGGCCTCAGGCTACAAGTCTGCAGTTACTCTGTGTCACTCTACTTAAAGGGGTTGTCCGGCCTCTGGCTACAAGTCTGCAGTTACTCTGTGTCACTCTACTTAAAGGGGTTGTCCAGCCTCAGGCTACAAGTCTGCAGTTACTCTGTGTCACTCTACTTAAAGGGGTTGTCCGGCCTCAGGCTACAAGTCTGCAGTTACTCTGTGTCACTCTACTTAAAGGGGTTGTCCGGCCTCAGGCTACAAGTCTGCAGTCACTCTATGTGTCACTCTATGTGACTGCAGACTTGTCAATCCTTACATTGCAGAAGTTAAAGTGATAAAGAAATATCGGCAATTTGTATAAGTATTATTGTCCATTGGTATTAAAATAGAAGAAAATATAACCATGAGATCAGCAAATAATGAATGTAGTCATTACAAAGGGTGCTAGTTTCATAAATCTAAAAGGTTCTTCTCAAGAGAACAGAATTTTGTTCAGCTTCTTCCAAAATCAATGAGTCAAATGAAACATTCATATCCCTGGGAAGACAACGGATCATGGGTGAATCCATCATCTTAAAGAGGAGAAAATACTGTTAATCCAGAATAATCAGAATAACATCAGATTTAATAAATACTTTTGCAGCTGTTTTCTCCACCCAAATCCCGAAACTATAATAGTCCTGTGATAAACAGGTTTTAAAGTGAACCTGTGAAGTCCCTTATGCCCTCCAACCCAGCAGCATTCACATCTACATCACTCTCATGCTTCCACCTGCTAACCCTCTCCCTGCTCCTCCTACTCGCTGGCGACATTTCCCCTAATCCCGGCCCCCCCCGCCACATCCCCACAGTCACCTGCACCCTACCCCCACGTCCCATCACCAACTCTCATAACCCCACCATCACCCAACCTCGCAACCTGACCAACCTTAGACCCATCCCCCCAGCCCCTGCTCCGCTAATCTCCCTGCCAGGCGCACTCTGGAACGCCCGCTCAGTCTGTAATAAGCTCACAGACATCCATGAACTCTTTATTTCTAATAAACTTTCATTCCTTGGCATCACAGAGACCTGGCTCACCCCCTCCGACACGGCCTCCCCTGCTGCACTATCCTATGGCGGATTCAATCTCTCCCACACACCTCGCCCCTCTGACAAACATGGCGGAGGTGTCGGCATACTCCTATCCGACACCTGCTCCTTCGCCCCTATTCCACTACCCCCCTCTGTTACTCTCCCATCTTTCGAAGCCCACTCTGTCCGCATCTTCTCCCCCTGTAACCTCCAGCTAGCCGTCATCTACTGCCCCCCTGGATCCATCCCCACCTTCCTCGACCACTTCACCACCTGGCTACTTCATTTCCTCTCTACTGACATCCCCACCATCATTATGGGCGATTTCAATATCCCCATTGACACTGCCCACCCAACCGCCTCTCAACTTCTTTCCCTGACCTCCTCCTTCGGGCTCTCCCAATGGTCCTCCTCTGCCACCCACAAAGATGGCCACACGCTGGATCTCATCTTCACCCATCTTTGCTCCCTTACTAATCTCACAAACTCAACCCTCACCCTGTCTGACCACAATCTGCTGACCTTCTCCTCCCTCACCTCCCCTACTACATCACCTCCTCTCTGCAAACTTGATCATCCCCGCAGAAACCTAAAACACATTGATCTGCACTCACTCTCAGAATCCCTTCTCCCTCTCGCCAACATAACATCTATACGTGACACAGACACTGCCACCACCCTCTACAACACCACATTAACAAAGGCGCTCGACCTAGCAGCCCCCCTCACACACCACGCTCCACGCACTAATAGGCAACCCTGGCACACCACCCTCACTAAAGACCTGAGACGGGCATCCAGGGTCGCCGAGAGGCGATGGAAAAAATCACGTTCCACTGAGCATTTTGCGCTGTTCAAACAGTCCCTCATCGCCTTCAAGACTGCACTTGCCACCGCCAAACAAACCTTCTTCTTATCCCTAATAACCTCCCTGTCCCACAATCCCAAGCAACTTTTCAAAACCTTCAATTCCTTACTCTGCCCGCCTGCTCCCCCTCCCTCTCCCCTTATCTCTGCAGAAGACTTTGCCTCCTCCTTCTTCAAAGAAATGATTGACAGAATCAGAGACAGCTTTGATCCACTGTCCCCACAGCCTCCCCTTTCACCTATACTGCCCTCTACTTCCATCAACTGCTTCCCCCCTATAACTGAAGACCAGCTCTCCTCCCTCCTGTCAATATCACACCTCACCACCAGCGCCCAAGACCCGCTCCCATCCCACCTCATTCCCAACCTCACCTCCGTTATCATCCCAGCCCTAACTCATCTTTTCAACCTATCACTCACCACCGGCACCTTCCCCTCAGCCTTCAAACACGCCTTGATCACACCCATCCTCAAAAAACCCTCCCTCGATCCCACAACTGTCTCCAACTACCGCCCTATATCTCTCCTCCCTTTCGCCTCTAAACTACTTGAACAGCATGTCCACTCTGAGCTGTCCTCTCACCTCTCCTCCTGCTCCCTCTTTGACCGCCTGCAATCTGGCTTCCGACCCCTCTACTCCACTGAAACAGCCCTAACCAGAGTCACAAATGACCTACTGACTGCCAAAAGCAAGCGCCACTACTCTGTTCTCCTCCTCCTCGACCTGTCAGCCGCCTTCGACACTGTTGACCACTCCCTTCTACTACAGATCCTGGAATCTCTTGGCATCACGGACCTTGCCCTCTCTTGGATCTCCTCATACTTAACGGACTGCACCTTCAGCGTCACCCACTCCCACACATCCTCCTCGCCCTACCCCCTATCTGTCGGGGTCCCCCAGGGCTCGGTTCTTGGACCATTACTGTTCTCAATCTACACTCTCGGCCTAGGGCAACTCATTGAGTCCCATGGCCTCCAATATCACCTCTACGCCGACGACTCCCTTCTATCCAAAATTCCACACTGCCTGTCCGCCATCTCATCCTTCTTCTCTGCTCGCTTCCTTAAGCTGAACATGGACAAAACAGAGTTCATAGTCTTCCCCCCAAGACGCTCCCCCTCACTACCTGACCTATCCATCATCGTCAACGACTGCTCTCTCTCTCCAGTCCCCCATGCTAAGTGCCTCGGGGTTATCCTTGACTCTTCCCTCTCCTTCAAGCCCCACATCCAGGCCCTCGCCACCTCCTGCCGACTCCAGCTCAAAAACATCTATAGGATTCGCACTTTCCTTGACCACGACACTGCTAAAACCCTTATTCACGCTCTCATCATCTCCCGCCTCGATTACTGCAACCTCCTGCTCACCGGCCTCCCCAATACCTCCCTTGCACCTCTCCAATCTATCTTGAACTCCGCTGCCCACCTAATCCATCTGTCTCTCCGCTACTCCCCTTCCTCCCCCCTCTGCCAAGCCCTTCACTGGCTCCCTACTTCCCAGAGATCCCGGTTTAAAACATTAACCATGACATACAAAGCCATTCACAACCTGTCCCCTCCATACATCTCTGACATGGTCTCCCGTTACCTACCCTCACGCAACCTGCGATCCTCCCAAGAGCTTCTCCTCTACTCCCCCTCATCTCCTCTTCGCATAACCGCATACAGGATTTCTCCCGTGCTTCACCCAGACTCTGGAACTCACTGCCCAAACACATCAGACATTCTCCTACCCTGGGAACCTTCAAAAGAAGCCTGAAGACCCACCTGTTCCGCCAAGCCTACCACCTGCAATAAGACCCGGTCCACCACACCGCTCATGACTGGAATTTCCCCCTCCCACTGTATCCCCACCCGCCCCTCGTAGACTGTGAGCCTTTGTGGACAGGATTTCTCCCCTCTTGTATCTGTATGACAGAATTGTCAACACTTATTGTTACTTGTATTGTTACTATGTTACTTGTCCTAGTCTGCCCTTTTTAGCATGTAAAGCGCCTTGGAATATAATGGCGCTATATAAATAAATAATAATAATAATAATAATAAATAATTTGCCTAACCAGCCCTGTATAATGCTATTTACTTACTCAATGTTTAAAAACAATATTTATGAAGTGCACTGTTCCTATACTAATTAGGGCTTCGACTAGCCGATGGGGCGTTGTTTCCCCAGACTAGTCGACCTCTTTCCATGTTATCATGACCCTGTTGGTGTGATAATATGATTTCCATGAGTTGGCACCATTTCAGCTCATGGAAATCTTGCACATACGCACAACTCTTTTCGGTACCACCACTTTAAAGCCGGGTGTACGTGTCCCTGCTCCAGGAGGTGAGGTATGCATGACTGGAAGTGCAGAAGCTGTTCTTCCCATCATGCACAGTGCGCCGTTCTGAAGCACGAACACATACACCCAGCTTCAGAGGCGCACTAGTATTACTGAAATGAGCTGAGCACATGCGCGAGATTTCCAGGAGTTGGCAATAAGGCCAGTTCATGGAAATCATGTTATCGCATCCCATCAACTAGTCAAAGGCCTAATTAGCATAAGAACAGCACAATTTATAAACACTTTTTTTAAACATTGATTTTAGTAAATGATATTATATAGGGCTGGGTTATGAAGGGACTTTTGTCATACACATGTGAGTACTGCTGGGTTGGAGGGCATAAAGGACCTTACAGGTTCACTTTAAGTTTCCAGGTGTTTTATTTCAATATAAATACCGTATATACTCGTGTATAAGCCGAGTTTTTCAGCCCAAAATTTGGGCTGAAAAGTCCCCCCTCGGCTTATACACGGGTCATATACGGTGGTGGGGGCTGTGGAGGCTGGAGGAGGCGGGGGGAGGCTGCTGTATGAGCGGCCCCGTCACGTGGGGCCGCTCATTATATATGCACTGCTTCCCCCTGTCAATCAGCGGCAGGGGGAAGCAGTTCATATATGCCCCCCAAAAGCTGGCACTGTCCCCCCTTGTAAGGGCCCCCCCCGCTGCTTATACATTACCATCCCGGTGTTTGATCGGCGCCGCTCCTCGGTGCTGCGTCTTCATCCTCCCGTCCGCGCTGGCTGCATCCGGGATCTCCGGCTGTCGCAGCGATATGACGTCATCGCGCGACGGCCGGAGATCCCGGATGCAGCCAGCGTGGACGGGAGGATGAAGACGCAGCACCGAGGAGCGGCGCCGATCAGAACACCGGGATGGTAATGTATAAGCAGCGGGGGGGGGCAATTACAAGGGGGGACAGTGCCAGCTTTTGGGGGCTGTTGGTACCCCAAAGGGGCTGCTGGGTACCCCCTGGGGGCTGCTGGGTACCCCCAGGGGGCTGTTGGTACCCCCAGGGGCTGCTGGGTACCCCCAGGGGGCTGCTGGGAACCCCCTTGGGGCTGCTATATGTACCCCTGGGGGCCTGCTGTATACCACTGGGGCTGCTGTATACTACCACTGGGGCTGCTGGGGCTCCTGTATACTACCACTGGGGCTGCTGGGGCTCCTGTATACTACCACTGGGGCTGCTGGGGCTCCTGTATACTACCACTGGGGCTGCTGGGGCTCCTGTATACTACCACTGGGGCTGCTGGGGAATCTGTATACTACCACTGGGGCTGCTGGGGAATCTGTATACTACCACTGGGGCTGCTGGGGAATCTGTATACTACCACTGGGGCTGCTGTATACTACCACTGGGGAGGCCTGTATACCACACTGCTGGGGGCTGTATACCTGTGCTGGGGTCCACCCTCGGCTTATACACGAGTCAATAGGTTTTTTCCAGATTTTTGGGGCAAAAGTAGGGGGGTCGGCTTATACACGGGTCGGCTTATACACGAGTATATACGGTAGTCAACTGTCTGACTAATAATACAGAGATACAAATCTTTTTTTTTTTTTCATGAATTGAAGGGATGTCCAACCTCTGGCTCTATAGCTGTTGCAAAACTACAATTCCCAACATGTGCCGAACACTGCAGCCATTCTGGAGACATATGTACCTATTAAAAGATTGTCCCATCTAGGAAATTCATGGCATGGTCCCAGCATCTACCTTGAGAAGCGTGCTCGGTAATTTTCAAGGAAATGGCATGCACATTCTCCACTTCATATCGATTAAGATGTATAGGGGTCTCATTCTTGAGATTGATAGAACTCACAACTATTGGACATTTATGGCATAGCCTAGCGATATGCGGTAAATGTACATTTAGTATATCTTTATATGTCTATCACAGCATTCAAGAAAGCATGACTGACCAAGGCTTGATTGACGGAGATTCCTGTTCATCTATTAGCCAGGGCAGCAAGGGGCTACTATGAACCTTTCTCTGAAGGTCGCCATACATTACACGGACACTATGTTTATTGAAATGGAAACTTTTGAAGGAGTCTTAACTAGTAGGAGATGCAATGTTATACTAATACAGGATATAAAACCAATAATAGTTTCTCCATGGTGGAAAAAGGAGAGAGGAGTGATTTCTGAGCAAAGTAAGTTAGAACTGTTAAAGTAATAATAAAAACCATTCTCACCTGACAAAGTTGTGCTATAGGCACAACTCCAACTGCACGATGCCTTCCAGCAGCTGTTGCCAAGCTGATTATACTGAGAACATATCCTCTACGGGGAGTTCAACATTTTTTCATTGCTATTATACAATCAGTTTTATAACTTTTTTTACTGTACTTATATGTGTGTTATTCATATGTACATTTGTAAACTTATTTTATGATGAGAATAATGATGTCTCTGCAATTTACATATTTTTTACATTTGTTAAATGACGTTCGCCCTTTCTATGGCAGATGGCAGGGGTAGTTAAAGGGATCCTGTCACCTCCAGAACGCCTCCTAAGCTATCAAAACATGTCCCTGCACCATCCCATCACTAATCTCACACTCCTTTTGTCTCCTAAAAGCATCCTGTGAAAGTGGAGAAAAACGTTTTAATACTCACTCATTAGTGATTATAATTAGCAGGGGCCATATTCTTTAGTCATCAGGGGGTGTTGTTTTGCAGCTCCAGGATCCAGCCCTCTCTCTGTCTGTGCTGCTGTGAAACTGAAACTGAAGGCAGTACTAATGATTTGCATTCTGTTAGTGATAGAGAGGGGAGGGCAATGACGGCACATCAAAGCGGAACACACAGAGACAGGGTGGATCCCTGGAGCTGCAAAACAGCCCGCCTTGGTGACTAAAGAATATAGCCCCTGCTAATTATAATCACTAATGAGTGAGTATTAAAACGTTTTTCTCCACTTTCACAGGATGCTTTTAGAGACAAAAGAAGTGTGAGATTAGTGATGGGATGCTGCAGGGACATGTTTTGCTAGCTTAGGAGGCGTTTTGGAGGTGACAGGATCCCTTTAAGGGCTCACTATAAGACTATTTCCTGTACACTGAAGAAGGCTGGATGCGACTGCAACACATAGTGTTCTCTTCAATAAAAATGATTTTCTATAAACACTTTAGTTTTATCTGCACTCATCAGATTCAATTGCCTTTTTATCTTAATGGGGGCACCTTGTATCTGGTCTGTTTCACTTCAGAGAGGTATAGGCCAAAAACACTAGATTATCTGCTATGTGCTAGATCTTATTTCAGGGGTAAATACAGTATGAGACTTTCCCACATTAATGCTACAAGCAGAATGGCTTCTTCGTTTATTTGGTTTGTCCAATTACAGCAAAGACCATTTGCCATTTATCCAAAGTCTAGGAAGACTCACGACTTTAACTCAAAGATTGTCTTACATAATATGAATAGATGGATTTTCTTGTTTTAGAAAACCCCTAATAAAAAAACAAAACAAAAACAAAACTGTGCTTTACTCACCCTCCCCAGGGCCAGAGCTGAGTCTGTGCGGGTCCTACTGTCTATGAGCGGCTCAACTCTAGCAGAGACACCGTGCTCACATACTGGCTCATGGGGCTTCAGGCAACCACAGACAATGAATGCAGAGGCAGGGACTCCGCTCTGAAACTGTTTGTGGTTTTTAGGGGACTGAAAAATGCAGTGAGGTAGATATTTTCTAAATCAGGAAAACGTTCACATATCAATCTAAGTCCGATGTCACTGCAATTCATAGTATTTAATGACTCTGAGTGTTTTAATTTTATTAATATGAATTTTAAGACTCCAGGGAGGAAAATTCTTCAAAACCACATTACTGCTTTACACAATGAAGGATCAAACCTTTTAACAATAAACTGTGATTGAACAGGAAATGTGACCTAATTGTGATTCTATGCGCATGTAAAATGGTAAAAAAACACTAATTGCTGGGCTTTTATGTATGAGTGATTTGTTGTACTGTGCATACCCTCAGAAAAGATGAATATTTTACCCCAAAACTTTGGTGCCAACCATATTAAACTGCTAATTCTTCAGGTATATCAGTCTTAGAACGCGTTTGTTATTCTGTTGTTTGGTCTATTTTAGCGATGGTATTAAAAGTCTAAAACTCCTCGTAACTTCATGTGATTACAAATGGCACCAGGAGGGAGAGAGACAATTTGGTGGTGTTAGAAGTGAGAATCATTGCACGCGTCACCATCTTCTCTATCGTGTGAGCAGCGCGGATCTAGGAAGCACTGTGCGTTTTCCCTTCTTACATTTGGTCACCACTATTACAAGTGGAGTGTGGATCCTGCGGCAGCCATACCAAACCTTTATACCGGTTGTAGGTGACACAACCGTCCCAGGTGAGCAGTGACAAACGTCTGCATGAAACAAGTATATTAAAGATAAGACCCTATTGCGCTTTCTTTCCTTTTTGTAGCTCATTAATTTGGTGGTGTTGGAAACACACCATTGATGTACATACAATATACATTACAACATCAGAGTCACAGATTCTATTATTTTAATACTTCAGCAGACCCCTAGTATTTTTTATCCCTTCCATAATTCATATCTCAAAGGTGCCTGGTGTAGGTAAAACATTTCATCGTTCTTGCCCGTTGCTATGTCCTGCCTTAGATTTGTTGACTCCTTTCCCAAACATCTTTGAGGAGAACAGAATTAGTCCATCATTATTGTAAAAGCTCCATTCAACTGAATGAGGTCATGCTGAAGTTCCCTGCCAGGAGCGCAGCTATACAGGGAAGATATTAAAGGGAACGCAGTGCTAAACCAGACCAATGGTCCCTTAATTAAACCAGTCCTTTAATTTCCTGGATTAGTATGGATCTTGGCCATCGGACTTCCATTGATTACAAAGTAATGGCATATTCTAGTTAAGGCCCTGTCACACATAACGAGATCGCTAACGAGATCACTGTAACATCACAGATTTTGTGCATCAACAGCGATCCCGCTAACGATGTCGTTATGTGTGACACGCACCTACGATCTGGCCCCTGCTGTGAGATCGTTGATCGTTACACACTGCTCTGGATCATTTCTTTGTCGTTGCGCTCCCGCTGGGAACGCTACATCGTTGTGTTTGACAGGGACAATGACAAACGATCTCAATGCTACACTATGGAGTGACAATTCCCAATAACCTCGGTATAATTCTGGATCGCTGGTGCATCGTTTTTCACATCGCTGGTGAGATACCTGTTTGACATCTTACCAGCGATGTGAAAAACGATGCACCAGCGATCTCTGCACATCGTTATCGGGATCGCTGGTGCGTCGTTATGTGTGACTGGGCCTTTAGATGTGTGAGGAAGTTTACTCTTCTCTCAATTTACTGATAGGCTTCATGAATACAAATAGTCTGTCAGCAAAGCGTTATCTAAAAAAAGCACTTGGAGAAAAATACTCCTCAATATGACCCCAGGGCCATTACTGGGTCAGCAGTGAAGGACGTAGGACTGGCTGCCTGGAGATCCACGGTGGATTTCGGCACCAATGCAGTGTCAAGTACTTTTTACAGTTTGCCATTGATGGGGGTTGGAATTCAGTTAAATCTGAAGAAAGAATTAACGTGTTACATATACAAAAAGGAACCCACCCCACATGTCAATTTTCTATGTGATATTTTTGTGATTAGATTTTATCTGTTGTGATCTCAGTCATTTCATTTGATGCAACTATCTCATTGTAGATATTTTCCCCCAAAACCAGTAAAAATATATAACAGGTGTGGGTAATATAAAAATCACACCTGAAACCAGATAAAAAGGAGAGGTTGACTCAATGTTTGCACTGGGTGCCACACTAAGCATGGAGAATAGGATAAGCTGGAAAGACAAGGAGCACACAATAGGGTCTTAAACGTGAGATCACGGGTGAAAGAAACACTTTAGGAGGTTGTGTGAGCAATATCCGCTGTATGCACACATAACCACGACTGCTGTAGCAGCCACGAGGAAGCACAAAAATAAATCCAGTGTAAGAAAAGTGGAAATGCTGCGCTGCTATAAATAAAAGAGATATTAAAAGAAAACATAATTCGGCACTTTATGACACATGAAAAAATAAAAATAATTTTTGCTTTGAACATACAGGAGTGCCTTGTATATCTATTTTTCTCATGAATAAAACAGAGTCCAAATCGAAGATGAAGATGATAACTTTACTTTCAACGCATTTCAGAGGAATATTTGCTCCATCTTGTTGTGATTTTTTTCCTGAAGAAGGAGCAAATATTGCTTTGACACACAAAGAAAATAAGAGCAACAGCTTCATCTTCGACTTGTACAATGTTTTATTCATCTAAAAGCAATTCAAGAATGCGCACATAGGGTAATACCTTCTTTTATAAGGCTAAAATATGTGTAAAGAGGGAGCTGCTCACCTGATGCAGTTGTGAAAACCCACAACTGGTAATGATCGCTCTTCTGTGAGTGGTTTGCTGCAGGACCGTACTTCCACAGATCACCGTGGTTCAATCAGCTTGTAGGACAAAGTACCATGGGTTCGCGCTGCCACTTCAATTAATGGAGATAAAAACCAGCCACACGGGAATGTCTGGATTAAACAGGATTCTTCTTTAATAGTCCAACATGTTTCGGAGTTATCTCCCAACTCCTTCCTCAGGGAATGACCTGAGGAAGGAGTTGGGAGATAACTCCGAAACATGTTGGACTATTAAACGGTACTTTGTCCTACAAAATGTTTTATTCATGGCAGTATGGCATTTCCACTTTTCTTCTATTGGATTTATTTTTTTACAATTAGCATGGAAAACATAAAGAGAAGACAACTGTCTGAGGACTTGAGAACCAAAATCGTTGAAAATTATCAACAATATCAAACTTACAAGTCCATCTCCAGAGATATTGATGTTCCTTTGTCCACGGTGCGCAACATAATCAATAAGTTTACAACGCATGGCACTGAAGCTAATCTCCTTGGGTGTGGACAGCAGAAAAAAATTGATGAACGGTTGAAATGCAGGATAGTCCAGATGGTGGATAACCAGCTCCAATCTGGTTCCAAAGTAAATCAAGCTGTCTTGCAGTCTCAGGGTGCATCAGTATCAGCATGAACTATCCATCCACATTTCAATGAAATGAAATGCTATGGAGGAGACCCAAGAAGACCCCACTACTGTTACAGAGTAATAAAAAGCTAGACTGCAGTTTGCCAAAATGCTTGTGAGCAAGCCAAAATCCTTCTGGGAAAGAATCTAATTTCTAAGATACCAACACTTTTGGCCATGACTGTATCAGCTACGTCTGAACATATCCTCCTAATCATCAAGAAAACCATTGATTATACCAGTAAATGTCTTTAAAGGTTAATGCACCTTTGATTTGCTGATGGAATGTAATATTTGTAATACATGATGATGGACCAGAAACAAGATGTATAAAACAGTTTAAAGTTTTCATCTGTAGTCAGCTTGACAGTGGAACCATGGCTTGTTAGTATAAGCCCAAGAAGGGGAGAGGTGTCCACTCACGCTCCTGTATATATAGAATCCTACAATCGAAAACATTAAGAAACAGCAACCAAATCCTACAATGACAATCCCCTCATTATCGACACCAGAACATATGTTAATATGTCTATTTAAATCATTGATAGTATTGTGATGGGTTAAATGCCCTACAGTTATTGGGCTCTTGGCACTCATTGGGAAGTTGTTTTTTATATGTGTGCTGTTGTTGTTATATGTTGTTCTTTTTATACTCAAAGCAAACACAATTATCAAAGAACATGGAGCTCCATTCTCCATTGGGATCAATCATCTTAAAGCCAACCTTTTACAGCTCATCTGAAATTAACACTTGACTGTAATGGCTGTATACATTTAACAGGCATCTAACCCATTATTTCCCTTGCTTTTTAATTAGAAAACAAACAGTATATTCAAATCTGGTTCACGTATAACTACAGTATAACGTGCTATGATACAGTAAGCGATAATTGTCAGATGCAGAAGGATTTCTTCATGAGCAATGATATATGGTGCTCCCCTGTTACACTTAATTTTCTTGCTTTGGCAACACTAAATGTATGTTGGTCCTGCCAATAAAGTATATTTGAATTTGATCCTAGTGCAAAAGATAGTAATAATCCTACAGTACAGACAAATTTAAAAAGACAGTAAATGGTCAGATGTTTAAATGAAAACACTATAGAAAAATACGTGGCCTCATTCATGATTTAGAGATTTTGTCACTTTCACTTCTCCTCAGTTATAAAGTAAAATTTTGCAGATTCCTTGTTACTAGATAACGGAGCATTGTAGGGGCTCAGATAATGGGTTTGCTTCTCTAACATGTGATAGGGGACATCGAATGTCCTAGAAATTGGAGGAGTCAGTGTTTGGAGCACCTCAGAGATAATTCATATACCGGGAGCTCTCTTCTCCGGCATGGGTGTTCAGAGTCAGGTATGAGATCACCTTGAACTGGAAAATAATTTTCACATATGTTAGTGGCTTCCTTTACTTGATAAAATTGGACCAAGTTTCAGTCTGCGAGCTTAAAATAAACTGTAAGCATAACTTATGACTAATCATGTCGAAAGGCATCAAGTTGTCCTACGTTGAAATTCTTTTAAAGTGTGCTAAATAAAGGACAAACATTTGGAACTATCTTGTGGCCTCTTGGGCCACTTTTTCTTACTTGGAATAAATTATTTTTAATATATTACCTGAATTTGTTGTAATAATATCAAAAGAAAAAAACAGTAAAGTAAAACAAGAAATGTTAACATTCCACATGGAGCCTCTTCTGCAGCAGATGATGTTGGAGAATAGCATATTCTCCAACATCATCTGCTGCAGAAGAGGCTCCATACATATTAGCCAATAATCAGCCAGTGAAGCCGAGATTGATAGGTTCACCCAACTCTCCTCTATGGTGTATGAGGATTGCTTTCAGGTAACCAACCAGTTACACCATATTCAATAACTCAGTCCAAAATATAGCAAAAGTGCATGACACTTCCCTAATTATATAAACCACAGCCTTAAGGTATGATAATCCATAGGTAGAGAGATTCATGCAAAAAAAAAAAACAAATCAGGTTATCATTCTTATTATCTTTATTAGAATTCTATTGTATATAAAAAAGAGGATAGGTTCATCCAACTTTCCTCTACGGCGTATGTGGACTGTTTTCAGATAACCAGTTAGATCATATGTCTGACATCACAACAAGATAAATCGCTGTCTGCTTCTAAAAGCAACAAATAAAGATTTAAATCAGGGGTGGGGAACCTCAGGCCCCAGGGCCACATGCTGCCCTCGATGGCCTTTCCTGCGGCCCCCAGGCAGGTTCCTGAGGAGACCTCAGTGCTTGGGCTGGCAGCGTATTTTACCAACTGCCTGCCTTTTAAATCCAGTTCCCCAGTGATCTCTATGCCCCAGTCTCAGCCTCCCCAGTGATGTATATGCCTCAGCTTCTCCTGTTATGTCTATGGCCCTAACAAACCTGGAAAAGCAGTTGAGAAACAACATGATCAATATCACCTAACATCACACAAACACCAAAGAGAAGAGATCAGCCACCCCATTAGGGGGAGCTGATTGTTTAACCAAATATAGCAGAGTCATTTTCAAGTTGATAATTTTGTACTGCCCCCAAAGGATGGTAGAAATTTCCAAATCGCCCCGGTGGGAAAAGGTTCCCTACCCCTGGTTTAAAACCAGTATGTATATGAGGTCGGTTACACTAACCTACTGTAGCCAAAAACCAAACCACTGATCATATACACTGCTTGTAAGAATAACACTGACCTCTATGCTCCTTTCTCCCCTAAGTCCTCCTCATTTTCATATCTTCTTTTTCACTCCTCTATATCTGTAGTCTTAAAGGGGTTATCCGGGGATATACTTTTTAATCCAAAAATTCCCATATACTTAAAACAATAACACACCAATACTCACCTTTCCTGCAGCTGCTCTAGTCTTTGTTTACAGTACACGCTACAGCAGCAGTGAAATCATAAGTACAGTACATATCACTGCCATAGCCACTTGAAGAGCTCTGTGGTTAGTGATGTCTGCACCTGTACAGCCGCTGAGCTCAGTGATTGGCGCTGATGTGCCCTGTAGTCACAATGTCACTGCTGCAGCTGGTAAACAAATACTGGAGCAGCAGCAGAGAGGAAGCGTAGGACATTGGAAAGGTGAATATTGGTGAGATTATTGTTTTAAGAACATGCAAGCCTAAAAAAGGGTGTTCCCATACAACCCCGTTATGGTCACATGACACTTTGACAGAAACCTGCGACACAACCTAGGAAATCTCTTGGTGATCAACACTGGGCAGTGACTGCAAATGCTGAAAAATCCACTAAGGACAATACCTTCATGACCTCTCAATGCAACCTTGTCCATACTATGGAACATAAGAGATGTTGGCCAAACCTTTCATCTGTTTAAAATGTAACAATCTCTTAAAGATAATATGGGTAGAAATAAAGAAATTAATTTCCAAACTTGTATATACAATAACCTATAAAAATAAAGCAGTAGGCAAACACAGAGACAGACAAAGGCAACACTTCCTCTCATAGGCGCACCCAAGGGGGGGGACCTACGTGTCTGGACCCCCCCCTTTGGATGGCCCTGAGAAGTGGTGCAGTACACAAGAAGCTGGGTCCCTATGTCAGGAGACAGGAACAATTACACAGCACCCAAGGGCCCACAAAAGAGGCTGCTTTTAGGGGGGCTTCGCTCCCCCAAACCACCCCACCGGGGCTTTGCCCCTCGGAACCCCGCTGGGGAGTAACACCCCCCTTTCAGGGCCGGTGTGTGTTTCTTGGACCCCTACCTTGGGAAATTTCTGGGTGCGCCACTGCTTCCTCTAAGCTTTCATGTTGTAAGGAAAAAAAAAAGATAAGATAACTAGAAACATGAATTGTGAAGCACTGCAGAATAAAAATTATTATATACATTGATAGATTACGGTAGATATATATGTATTAGATAAATTAGAATTATTAGATTGATTAGGTAGGTATTAGATAGATCATAGAGATAGATAAGATAAATGTTAGATTGATAAACATATTAATATATATTAGATAGATAGATAGATAGATAGATTGTAGCTACATAGATATATATAAGATAGATAAACATTAATAAATATACATTAGATAGGTGTGTAGATAGATAAATATATATTAGACAGAAATTAGATAGATTTTATAGTATTTGTTTTATTCCCGTTTTCTCAATTTTTTAAAATCTTTCCATAGATACATTATCTATCAGTTTTTATACAGGATTTTCATATTTTCTAATAGACAAATAATGATGAATCATTATCTTCAGGGGATAGAAGTGAAAATAATTAATGCCATCAAATAGACATATCATAAAGTAGATATTTTTAACTCACCAAGAACTGTAGCTACCAAATACCTGAGGGCCCAAAGCTTTATTTTCAGCATAATTAACATGCCAGGTTTTGTCATGAGTGTAATTAACAAGATGTTATCACAAACCTTCAAATCTCTAGTAATAAATACAATTCCTTTTTCTTTGGCCCTGAAAATATCAGAGTTGATGTGAAATTCTACAGCCCGGATAACAAGCATAAAATACAATTTTATTTAAAGAATTTACCTTTTTTATTATTAACAAAACCAGGACTGATAATGTGCATGATGCAGTTTTCCTAGTGTTACCTGTCCTGTTACAGCTGGGACGGACAGTCGATAGTGAACTTTATGGGTGTTATAAACGTCTGGAGAATCACAATAGTTGCATGTAATTTTTTTATCATATTATATCAGTTAATCTTATAAAAGATGAAAAAGTGACAGAACAATTATAACCAATGAACATACAGTATAGAAGAACAGAAATATTAACATCAGCAAAACAGATGCCATTAAAGGGACACTGTCAGGTCATTTTTCAGTATGATACTAATATTACCCTTGTATAGGGCCTGGGCAGAGCTTTTAAAAACATGTAAAATCATTACTGTACCATTTATAGTTTCCTTTTTATAAGCATTTTCAGACCATACAGGGAGCTCCTTCATTAGCCCTTTCCATTGTATTCACAAGTGATAAGCAGGAAAACAGTGGAACGGGGTATCCGAACCGTGCTACCGCCTGAAGTAATTATTCACTTCCAATACTCAGAAAATTTGATGGTGATTTTTTATCTCCTACACGTTTCGGGGGTACAAGCCCCCTTCTTCAGGAAAAAAAAATCACGCTTCTGCTTCCAGGGTTTTGTCAAGTCATCATATAAACAGCCACGTCATCAGAGCGCTAAAAATGATGGCATCTCTCAGTACACTACATGAGACTACAGAAATGCATTTTAAAGAGGACCTGTCACCAGTTTCTTTTCTTGTTATTCCCTGAATATGAAGTTTTTGTAATTTCTTTAAATCCATCACACACTTCTAGACACGTGGACATTTTTAGTTAGTGCTAGTTTTTATGGTCTTCACAATGGGGGTAATAATGCAGAGTATCCTAAAGACATGCCAAGAGAATCCACAATCCACGCCCCGTTGGTAAAGAAAATACAAATGAGTACTGAATAAAAATGTCCATATCTCTGGAACTGCATGTCGGATTTAAAGAAAAATCAAAAACAATATATGCAGAGAGAATAACACAAGAACAAACACTGGCCACTTTTTGGCTTTGTGACAGGTCCGCTTTAAATTAATGTATGCCGTGGTTATGAAGTCATGCACAGGGTACTATCTGAGTCTTGTCAGTGATGACTACATTTGCTATAGTACATCATTGATGTGGGGCCATTCTTCATCAATGGAAACCTCAATGCCACTGGATATCTGAAATTGCTACATGATTCAGATGACCCTTTTCCCATTGAAAAAAATAAAGTTTGATCCAAAATGGCTGACTTCAAAATGGCTGCCATGGTCACCACCCATCTAGAAAAGTTTCCCCCCTCCCATATACTAATGTGCCACAAACAGGAAATTGATATCACCAACTATTCCCATTTTATTTAAATTCATCCATATAAATGGCCCACCCTGTATATTAATCCCCAATATGTTGATATTGAAAGACTAAAAATTAGCATTTGCTGTGCAAAATTACTATTTCCAAGAAATCTGGAATAGGGGTGCAATGAAGCTGCACATGGGCATGGTAATATCCACGGTGGATACATATAGAGGGCTATTAGGGGCTAATACAAAAGGGGAATGCAAGGACATGACACACATTGCTTCATCTCTATACTAAGAATATATTGATTTTAACAAAAACTGTCTTGCTTACCCAAAAACCCCATCTGAGTCAGATTGCTGTATTACACAGCTGCACGAAAAGGACCTTTAATATGGAGCAGAGGAACGGAACTACTTATTATTTCCTCCCCATCTACAGTAACCATTTCATTTCCAAGCAAGATGGTTTATATAAGAAGTAAATGATACATACAATGTGCTCTGACTGTAAAGTTCCCATTCACTTTACAGCAAAGTCGGCCAAACCAGCCGAATATTGAATATTGCAAAGGGGCCTTCCGATTCTACAGTGACTGATGATGTGGGAGGAAAGAAGGATCATATTGCTGAACTTCCACACCCAATCCTTTTGTTTGTAGGGACGATAAAATCTGCCACAAGGGTTGTCTGTTAAAGGTTTATTCCCCTCTTGTATGTGAAATCAAAACCAGGCAACATTGGTTTTATCGGCGCCAAATTCCTGAAATACACGCCGCAATAAGGAGGCAATTTGGCGGTGATAATTCCAGCGAGAAATATCGCCACCAAAAATGTTTCCTCTGGTTCTGGTTTGAGAAGGTACCCTAGGAGCAGATGACCTTTCGTCTCATGAGCTAAAGAGTCATCATGTTATGCTACATGGAGGCAAATTCCCCGCACATGCCGTAGTACCCAGACTGACTCCAACTCTGGAAATCGTAAAGGGAATGTTACATGGTTGCCCATACCCCATTTTTTAAAGTGGTCATTGCAGGAGAAATGTGCGGTCACCAGCAACCTTCCCTGGAATAATCAGCTATTACTCAAAAGGTGCAGTGTTCACCCATTTCTAAAAATCAGATTTATGAGTCCATATACAAAAGGCCCACTCCATTGGATGAATTTCCGTGTTGTTAAAGAGGACCTGTCACCCCCTGGTGCTTTCAAATGTGACAGCACCACTGAATGCAGCGTGTATGCTGCATTCAGGGAAGCTGTGTACTAAGGCTCCAGCCCCCCTGTACCCCAAAAAAAACACTTTGCAAACTTTACAATTAAGAGGTCCCGTGGGTTGGATCTGACTGAGGGGTCCTCGCCGCTGGCACAATTTTCCCTGCCTCTTCCTTGTGTGTTCCGCCCCCTCCACGTGTCTGCCACCACCTCCTCTTCTGCTGGGTCTACACTCCTCCATGTGACGTCAGGAGCAGAAGAGGAGGGAAGACCAGAACAAGAAGAAGTGGCGGCAGACACATAGATGGGGCGGAAATAACAAGAAGGCAGGGAGGATTGTGCCAGCGGTGAGGACCTCTCAATCAGGCCCGACCCACAGGACCTCTTAACTGTAGAGTTTGCAAAGTGTTTTTTTTCGGGGTACAGGGGGGCTGGAGCCTTAGTACACAGCGTCCCTGAATGCAGCAGACACGCTGCATTCAGTGGTGCTGTCACTTTTGAAAGCACCAGGGGGGTGACAGGTCCTCTTTAAATGGATTTCTATTAACTGCAAGCATTTTACAACAAATGCTAAAAATGATGAACGTGATCATTTCTGCATTGTGATCATCAGTAATATAATACATTCTCTTTATTTCTCATCTATAGGATTCTTTTATTTAGAAAATGATATATTAGAATGATATTTTTATTGAATATAATACAGTAAGAACTGATAACAGAGGGAATGTGGATCAATATGTTTAACTTATCACATAATTTAAGGACAGAGATTCACAATTGTCAGTAACATTAATCCCATCCTAATGATGGCCGGCTCAGGGAGGGAGGCAGCCGCATTACTGGGCCTGTATTTGTTCTGCTGCCTTGTTTACTTGTGCCTGCCGCCAGTGCTGTTTGGGGAGGAGGCTGCGTTCAGAGGCTAGGATGACATTTCCCCCGCACCCCACAATGCAGGGTCTCCAGTAATCAGTGTTCACACATTCATCCAGGCCTTATCCAGCAGAGATTCAGCAGGCTCAATACCAAGGAGTTAAAAATGTGCTTTTCTCATTATGTAAATGACACTGCAGCAGTCAGCCATCAGCCTCTATTTACTACAGATACTAAATAACATGGCAGTGCGAGCTGAGCCTGTCTGTTCTCCAGGAGCCATTGTGAGGCTAAGGATACCGTGTTACAGATACACCTACAATGTCTCCATGTCAGTGTGCCAGGCCTGACTGCAGGCTCTGTCTAGGGGTTAGGCCCTCTTCACACTGTGTTTTTGGGCATCTGTGTCTACCTGTTTTGACACGGATAGCCAGGGATCCATTTTGGTCTCCTACTATCCCTATGGGCACGGATTTGATTTATGTGGCCATCCTTTTGTGTCATTTTTATCACTGATCCGTTTGTGTCAGTTTTTTTCATGTACCCAGAAAAAAGCGGACGCAAATGGACATAAATGGATCCGTAGTTTTTGACGTCAAATAGCATGGTGGCCTATAGAGACAGATCCGTGAAAATAAACGGATCTGTTAAACAAGCTGGTTTTGTTGTACTGAGCATGCTCAGAAGGTCCAGCTCCTCCCAGCCCTATCTCTGCTACTGATGACGGATCCGTTAAAAAACGTTCCATTGACATCAGCTGGCATCCGTTGGCACAGATCAGTGCCTGTCCCTGTGATCCTTGATATTCAAGGATCCACACGGATGTGCAAAAAACGCAGTGTGAAGGGGCCTTACAGGTTTATGATTTACACAATTCCAGTGATGCTCTTGATAATTAATATCAGTAACAGATGCTACAATCACAGAAATCTTACATCCGATACATGCAGTACATTAAGGCTATGTGCCCACCTAGCAGATATCTGCACCATATCTGCCTCTCCTGCCAAGAAACACTGCATTTTAAGGCAATTTCATGCTTTTGTTTGGTGCTTTTTGTGTTTCTATCATACAGTCTATGAGAAAAATGCACAAAGAATGGACATGTTGCTTTTTTCTGCACCAAAATCTACAAGCAATAAAGCCTGAAGGTGAGCACAGCACTTCAGAATTCTCATTGACTTTGCTGCTGATGACAAATTCATCAAAAAATGCACAAAATACACTAGGTGTGCACATAGCCTAACAGTACTGATAATACTCAATACAGACAGCAATGCTGTACATAGTCTTTACTTCGGTACAATCAAGACAACACATGGGAATCAAGGCACTGTCCACTTAAAATCCTTATAAAATAAATAAGTTTCCTGTGTTAAAGGGTGGTCCGACACCTAAAATATATCTTCTAACAATCTATCATTCTTATAATTATCTTTATTATAAAATTCCCTACTCTTCTCTCCTAACAATCTACGGTAATTTCTTAAAAAGTGTTTGTGATGAATATGCCATATTCCCCATATTCCATCCCTCCCAGAAAGCAGTTGATAAGGCATCTCACTCATAAAGAGATAAGCCCCAACCCTTGGAGGGCAGAAGTCATTCACCTCTGACAAATGGCAGAGTAATTAGCACCTACCGGTAGCTACCAACCAACAAGGCCACACAAAAGGAGCTCATCCTCACCTTTGATATGCAATCAGGTAGGTGTATTGAGCTTCCTCAGAACTGGGGTTTTGCCAAAAGGTGACACGTCCAATATAAGTCTCTTTCTTCTCAGGCAGGCTGGACGGAGCCGTGACTATAACATTAATATCTCTAAAGCCATCCACCCTGTGATGCTATCGAATATAAAAATGAACTCCACACATCTAGACGGAAATAGGGCTATATTAACACGAATGTAGGATGACTGTAAGCCATCTAAACAGGATATTGACTACTAGGCTGCTACCAGAGTAGCCATGTTTTATATCCAGACGAAGATAAAATCATAACTAAAAATATGAAAGTATTGTCTTCCGTCTGTGATGCCGATGGACAAGGCTAGGGAACATTATGGAATCTGGGTGTCCATATCTCCCCTCAGAGGGGTGGGAGTTGTGAGACATCCCAGAGGTGTGAGATGGGTGGAGACAGGGGTCAGCCCATAGTGTATAAAACTCATCTGCCCCATCTCCACCTTGTATTTCTTCTGAATGGGCATTTTTCCACCAAGGCCAGAGATTACCCCAGGAACAGATTGGTGCCACGCCGCCCTTGTGGTGCCATCAGCACTAAGGTAACTGCTCACATGTGTGTGTAATTCTGTGTATTCCATTCCTCCTTTTATTGGCATATCTGACTGTAATATTTGTAACATCTGAATAATAACTGTAAATATTAATATCTAGTGTACCATTAGGGTGATTAAATATATAAATTTAATCTTGAGTTGCTCTTTTTATCTTGATCACGATTCCCACGTCCGTGTGCTCACATAACGCTACCTGGGTTGGTTTCTGACCCAATATAAGCCCGACCACGGACCGGACTTATATTAAACGAGAAGCTGGTGGAAGCATTTGTGCTTGGGGTTATTCGGGGTCTCTATCAGTGACGGGGTGGAGGATATTATATGTGCTTCTGGCTGCGGACTAGAAGGCATATACCACTCTCACTGAGAGGTGCCTTAATAGACCAGTACAGGCAGGGCAGCTGCGGCCCTTCTTTATCCTCAGGCAGTTCTCTGACTGACCTGGGTTTAACAGGAGGCGCTGTGGAGCTGCCAGGTTCGGTGGTCGCGAATTCACCACAGTGTTTTACTGCATTTTCTGTGACAATTTGAGAGTCGTCTCCAAGATTACATGATAGGAGTCTGGAACTGCAGTCATTCCTCACAGCATCCATCACCCCTCCTGAAACAGGACGTCACCAGGGGGCGCTGCAGTTACTTACTAGTTCCTTTCATTGCTGCCCCCTCTGAGGATGCCCTGGGTGATGGGTGCTGTGGGAATGATTAGTGGATGCTTCTGTGAACTACGTTGGCTGGTGACACCAGCATCACCCCACAGCCTCTAGCATCGCCCTCAAACAAAGCGTCATCAAGGGGGCAGCACTGGTGTCACTCACTGCTTCTAGCACCGACCCGTTATGATGTTTCGTTTGAGGGCAATTCTGGAAGTAGTGCACCCCCTTTACTTTATTTGACAGCTGTGGCTTCATGGAGAAGGGTAAATAGATGGAAAACAAGGAGGTGGGTAGGTGCATTTATATTTTTGGCCATGCCAAGATGCACCGAACGCCTGTACTTCATTTAAAACGTCAGTCTGTGCTAACCGAGTCCCTGTAAATGCAGCAGATGGTGCGATAGCATTATATCTCAAAGAAGCTTGGAATGATTTGGTTGAAACATCTGTAGGAGCCTGCTAATACTTATTTTCTGCTCTCACTTTGATCGCCACATTGTTATACAGCAATGTAGGAGAGAACATTACAAGTGTCTCGGTGTCCATGCAATGGGGCTTGATGTATGCACTATATAATGGGTTCTGTAATATTGGGAAGTGTTTTTCTTGACACATACAGTACAAATAATGTGACAGATTGGAGCTTGCTTTTAATCCTTTCTGCATTTCATGAGGATTTTAGAAATAAACAAATGTTTACCACCCCATAAAAATAACTTTAAATCACCAAATTCCATGATTGAAGATCTTCAACCAAAATTTAGTAAAACAAATGTATAATACAGAAAAATGAAAACTGATAATGAATCATGTCTATATGCTAAATGATATGCTCTTTCTACCAAGTTGAAGTTCAAAGCTTCAAAGAATTTCACATCATGAGCTAGAAGGCGTAATAAATCATTATATGTTACCTGTCCATAACAATGTATACCGCTATTATAGGAGAATAGGTTAGAGAAAAACAGAAAGAATCAAACTGGATGTATATGGTTTGTCAACCATTGGTTTTGTATTAAAGGAAATCTGTCAGCAAGTTTTCGCTGTCTCATCTGAGAGCAGCATGTTGTAGGCAAAGAGATTCTGAATCCAAAGATGTATCACATAGATGACTGGCAACAGCAGTTCTGACACAATCAAAGCATTGTTTTAGCAATTCAGCAGAGCTGGGAGAGCTGCCCCTACCCACACCAGGCTCTCTATAGAGACTGCACATTGACTGTGAGGTGTCAATCAGATGAGGGGGTGTGTTGGACTGCCATGCGCATGAAAATGTAGTCCTGTAATGGAAATCACTAAGTGATAAAGTCTTTCATTTATGTAAACAAATGAGAGGCCCAGTTGATTCTTGTTTTTTATCCCCTGCAGCATGCCGTCCTCAGCCTACATAACTAAAACCTGCTGACAGATTCCCTAATATTGAGGAAATATTGTTTCAGGCAGGATAATACCAGCTACTATAGATATAGTCCTCAATCTTCTTTGGAATTTAATCTCATCAGCTAGAGCCTGACAAATATAGCAAATATTATCAATCTGTATTTTCTATAAACCTTCACATCGTCCATAACTTACAATCTGTAAGTAGTATAAGGCTGCTTGAACTGTCTCAAATTTTTTGCTCAACTCATAGTCTAGTGATGTCTGGCATTTTTACACCAGACCACCAGGTCTGTAATTTTATTGAAAAAGTGGGTAGAGCACAGCTTGGGGGGATCCTGCCCAAGCTCCCTTGTGGTTCTGCGTACTCCACACATTTATTGATACTGGCGTACAAAGTCACCAATCTTGATGGATGGGACCTGTATGTATTCTCCAATTGGATATAGCTTTCATAGATGAAGAAACCATATAAATAGAATTTCTTTTATATACTATTACTAATGGAATCTGGGACAATCCAAAAATAATGCATGACAGCCGTGGGAATTCATATTCCTCAAGGCGTCCCTCAGCAGACGACCGTTTTATGTCTGTGCCCTATTTGCAGATTAAGGAACGCAGTAAATGACATTCTATAGTTAAGAAAATCCACCAGCTGCACAGTTTTTAGATTCTACTTGAATATATTTTCCAGGCAATATAGCGGTAATGTCCTCTTTAAAAGTTTCCAGTGTTCACTCATTTATTGGTCCCAGGCTGTGAGCTTCATGGTGACTACATCTCCTAATATAAATCAAAGTGCACTCCGTATAGAAAAGGCCCTTTAACATGAGGTCCATTAATTGAAAAAAAGAAGTCAGCTCCCCGTTTTTCTCCATGTGAGTGGCAAGTGACAGTATTACAAGAGTAGAGTCTGACAGCACCGCAAAGAGGGAATGGAGACACCACTGCATATAAAGTAGCAGGCAATTATTAGGCACACTGAGTGACTGCCGGAGCAGCAGTATCTGTCAGCTCCCACAGATCCCATTTTAGAATTTGCAATTTTCAATCTCCCTAGGATGATCCCAAGTATCTTTATTTATCCATGGACACACAATGTGCACAAAATGAATACAATTCAATAAACATCTCCATTGTCACTCTTACACAGATAACAAGGTGTTTCTCAGGTCACAGGAACACATCTGTTCCTATTTCAATCTCTGCTCCCAATCCTGTGCTTGACAGAATAACAGAGGTCAGGTGGGTATTAGCATGAAGATCACTGATCTCTAGGGTGAAGGTGTCTGGACGTCAGCGCTGGAGGCACTGGTGAGCTCCACACTTACTCTATGTACACCAGGATTGAGTGCAGATCTTGTAGACTGGCTGCTGCGAGGTTGGAGATTCCTAGTGACATTTACACAATGAAAATAAAGAATCAGATTATAGAAATGTATGTATCTCTGACCTTAGTCTTTCCATCTCTATTATTACCACACTCGTGTAGAGTAGCATAGGAGACCTGCTAATATTCTTAACATCTCAAATAGGGTATTTGGATGCACACACCAAATGTGCATCCTGCACAGCGTCCTCCCAGGCCGGCTAATCAAAAGTAGGGCTGTGGATAACGGGAAGTAAGAGGTAGTACTCAGGGTTCCAACTCAATGGACAGAGATTACTAACTTGACCCCTAAACTGGGTCCCGAAAATCAATTCAATTCAATTCAATTGATTCTAGTCAACATTTCAAAATATGATATAATGGCAACCACTCACAATAGTTTGCTTAAAGGGACTCAGTCAGGTCATTTCTCAGTGTGAAACTAATAGTACCCTCGAATAGTGCCTAGGTAGACATTTTAATAAAATGTACCCTTTGTAGTTCTCTTGCTATAAGCACCTTCACACCTACCAAGCTGCTACTTCACTACTCCAATCCATTACTTTCACTGAATAGTCCGCAGTATGTACATGTTCATTTATTATTCTGACCAAAAACTGAACATGTGAATGTAGCCTTAGTATGTTTTTAAAAAGGGTACTCAAAATACTATGCATTGGTGCCATAACCTCAAGCAGTCAAACAGCTAAATACTACAAATAAATTTAAGTTTGACCATCTTTGTGACTTTTAGAGATTTTAGAAGTATAGAAAAGTGTGGTATGCTGCAGGGTATACCATTAGTAAAGTTGGTCATATAAAAGCATAGTTGTACAATATCTGAGCATTAGAGTCTATAAGTCCACTGATAGTTTCTTTGAATAGCTTTCTTCAAAGTGCTTGCTCAGTTTATGGTGTTACTATATTGGCAATGGCTCCTTAAAGGGACTCTTTCAGGTCATTTCTCAGTATTACACTAATAGTACCCTTGGTAGACCTTTTAATAAAATGTAAAAATCGTTACTGTAACCTTTGTAGTTCTCTTAGTATAAGTACCTTCACACCTAGCAGGCTGCTGCTACCCTAGTCCAATCCATTACTTTCACTGCTGAAGAGTGCGCAGTATGCACATATTCAGTTATTATTCACTCCTTCCCAGCCAGCTATTCCCTCCCACCCCCTGTTCTCTGTGTCTCACTACTATAGGCAGCTATTCCCTCCCACCCTCTGTGCTGTGTGTCTCACTACTATAGGCAACTATACCCTCCCACCCCCTGTGCTCTGTGCCTCACTACTATAGGCAGCTATTCCCTCCCACCCCCTGTGCTCTGTCTCACTACTATAGGCAGCTATTCCCTCCCACCCCATGTGCTGTATGTCTCACTACTATAGGCAACTATTCCCTCCCACCCCCTGTGCTCTGTGCCTCACTACTATAGGCAGCTATTCCCTCCCACCCCCTGTGCTCTGTGCCTCACTACTATAGGCAGCTATTCCCTCCCACCCCCTGTGCTGTATGTCTCACTACTATAGGCAGCTATTCCCTCCCACCCCCTGTGCTCTGTGCCTCACTACTATAGGCAGCTATTCCCTCCCACCCCCTGTGCTCTGTGCCTCACTACTATAGGCAGGTATTCCCTACCACCCCCTGTGCTCTGTGTCTCACTACTATAGGCAGCTATTCCCTTCCACCCCCTGTGCTCTGTGCCTCACTACTATAGGCAGGTATTCCCTACCACCCCCTGTGCTCTGTGTCTCACTACTATAGGCAGCTATTCCCTCCCACCCCCTGTCTCACTACTAGTTTCCATTTTTATTCTAATTGTATGCTTGCAGATCAGGGCAATGCAGTGCAGTAAAGTCACTACATGTTCCTTGAGGAGAATGCAGCAGAAAATGAAGTGATCACTCACTGTGATTGATAGATGGAGTGAATCTATTTATTTGCAGTTTATAGAGGCTGGGGTAGGATAAATAAAATAAATACTGTACATGAACAGAAAGAACTTCACCAGTGTATTAGAAAATACTATCAGTTACATTGGCTGTTTGACCTGACAGACTCCCTTTAAAGGGAAGCTATCATCAGAAAATAACCTATTTAAATACATTTTTGTAGTACATATATTTTTTTATATTTGCATTTTTTCCATATTACAATCTTTATTTTAGAAAAAAAAATAAAAAAATAAATTTGTAATCTTGCAATTTTCAGTTGCTCCTGGGGCTTTTTTAAACACATAGTCCTTTCAGAAAGAGTTTTCAGATGGCTCCTAATTATCAGAGACAAGATTATAATGACAGGTAACACCTCCAATATACAGCTAATAACACAAGTGTTAAACACCTGTCCCAGGTCTGGGCTTTGCTTCTTCCATCCAGGTCCGCTAGACTTTCTTGTTGGACCTTAGGGGTATGAAGTAATTTGTAATTCAATGATATTGGTCCTTTCATCCTATTCAATTTAGGAACCATCTTGGGGTCCCAGGCTTGTCGCTACTCACTTGCCTGCAGTTTCCAGTATCGCACAAGCTGCCTGTGGTATCTAGGGCATCTACACGGCTTACATTATATTCATATACTTTACTTTCTTCAGTGTTCTCTCTTCTACCTGACCCCGGTTTTCTAGGACTTCATCTATGTGTCTGCCTACAGTTGTCAAGATGTCTTCCTGGCTGTGTGGTTTACATGGTATTAAGTCTTATCTGCTACCTGTATTCTGTTTCCAGGGTGTCTTTCTGGCTATTTGCAGCTTTTATTTTCATAGTTACCTACTTTCCTGTGGTTTCCTGTATTGTACTATCTGCCTGCAGTTTTCAGTATCACAGTACCTACCTGTGGTTTCTAGTATAGTGCTACCTGCCTGCGGTTTCCAGTATTGCATTACCTGCCTGCAGTTTCCAGTATCGCACTATCTGCCTGTGGTTTCCAATATTGCACTATGTGCCGGCGGTTACCAGCACTGCACTACCTGCTTGTGGTTTCCAGTATCGCACTATCTGCCTGTAGTTTCCAGTATCACACTATCTGCCTGCAGTTTCCAGTATCGCACTACCTGCTTGCGGTTTCCTGTATTGTACTATCTGCCTGCAGTTTTCAGTATCACAGTACCTACCTGTGGTTTCTAGTATAGTGCTACCTGCCTGCGGTTTCCAGTATTGCATTACCTGCCTGCAGTTTCCAGTATCGCACTATCTGCCTGTGGTTTCCAATATTGCACTATGTGCCGGCGGTTACCAGCACTGCACTACCTGCTTGTGGTTTCCAGTATCGCACTATCTGCCTGTAGTTTCCAGTATCACACTATCTGCCTGCAGTTTCCAGTATCGCACTACCTGCTTGCGGTTTCCTGTATTGTACTATCTGCCTGCAGTTTTCAGTATCACAGTACCTACCTGTGGTTTCTAGTATAGTGCTACCTGCCTGCAGTTTCCAGTATTGCATTACCTGCCTGCAGTTTCCAGTATCGCACTACCTGCCTGTGGTTTCCAATATTGCACTATGTGCCGGCGGTTACCAGCACTGCACTACCTGCTTGTGGTTTCCAGTATCACACTATCTGCCTGCAGTTTCCAGTATCGCACTACCTGCTTGCGGTTTCCAGTATCGCACTACCTGCTTGCGGTTTCCAGTATCGCACTACCTGCCTGTGGTTTCCAGTATCGCAGTAGCTGCTTTCGGTTTCCAGTATCGCACTACCTGCCTGTCGTTTCCAGTATCGCACTAGCTGCTTGCAGTTTCTAGTATCGCACTACATACCAGCGGTTTCCAGTATCGCACTACATGCCAGCGGTTTCCAGTATCGCACTACTTGCCTGCAGTTTCCATCATTGCACTACCTGCCTTTGGTTTTCAGCATCAACTTTTGGCCTGCGGACTCCACATCCAACTGCTACCTGTTCCCTCCACAACAGAAATTCAGAATCTAAAAGACCCAAAGTGGCCATTGTAAAAATTACTATTTTTTATTTTAAAACAGATTTTGAGATATAACAAAAATAGTATTGATAAATATTAAAAGAAAGAAAGAAAAAAAACTGATTAAAACAATAGGTGAATTGCTGATGACAGCTTCACTTTAATTGCTGTCTTATGGTTAATATGAACATCTGACATGCGGGAAGGGCTTACATTAAATGCTTTCTGAGATGAGGGGCAGGTGCACAACTAATCTTCACAAGAACTGCTTCTTGTAGCACCATTGTATCACTCACACAAAGGCGAGGTAGCCCTTTAAAGCTCTTACACAGGGTCACTATACCTAGGATTGTGAGCCATGCTCCATCATGTATATTTTGATGACCACTTCAGTGCAGGACATCTGCCTTATCAATGAAAAATGTTATAAATGACACAAATCTGGGTGCCAAAGTGCAATGTAACCCAATCTGTATACAAAAGTGATATACGAGCAGCAATTGGAACCAATGACTTGAGCTAAAAAATCTATTTTGTCAATATATTTGGTAAAATGGATGAAGTGGATGTGTCAGCTTTGCTATGCTATCATACCTGGAGACAGGATAGGGTACAGGAGTAGTTGCTTTTTTAGGAGAAGTTGCTCATTTCTGGTATTTTTAGGTATAGTGGTGTTTAAATGCTGCCAGGGCTCATAAAGAAAGCTTGTGAGTCCGGCTTCCTCCACCCGCACACAGTGATTGACAGCGTTTCCCAAAAGTTTGTGGGCAGGCAGAGCTGTCATTCAGCTGAGTGCAGGGTAAGATTGGAGACCTAGCAGGTATTCAATACTCAGCACAGAGAACCCATATTTAGGCCTTATACTGCCACTAATTACATTTTCTGGAACAGCTGGAGGCAATTTGTTCAGAAGTCATAACCTTTTTCATTTTGAGATACTCATCCATTAATTTTAATCTATATTAAACGTTAATATGAAGTAACAAAATAAATAGTTGAATAATCATCATAAATAAATGGTTAATCTTAACAGAATAACTATGCCCCCATTCTAGATTGAACTAACGGCATGACTGAATGTGGATTGATGTGACTGATTCCAGCTGAAGTGTCCACCCCGATGACTGTGCAGGTACATAATGCAAACACCCTAAGCATGTAAAGTACTTTTATATGATAAATGCATGGATATTTTTTACACCAGGTTAGTGATGCACAGTGCATCTACATATCACTGGGGGTGGTTTAAAAACAAAAAAGGACATACATGTCCTACATGTCATATATTCAATGTCTGCATACATCTTATGGCCACTTTACACGTCCCGATATCGGCGTCCAAGTCACGTGGTTCGTGCGTTGGCCCCGATATCGTTCGTATGTTGTATGGTGTAAATGTCCAATACGATGCAAGAACGATGCCAAAATGATATCAGGGATCAAATGAGCAGGCTCTCCAACGGCCCGATATTGGATGGACGACATGGCCGGATCGTGCTGTGTGAAAGCCCAACAACGATATGGAGTACAACTTCCCCTATTCTCTCCCATGTTAAATGGTCGTGCCTGGGTCGGCCGTACAAGGGGGTGTACACATCGCTGTTGCGTTGCCTGCTGATATCGCGCTGTGTAACATCTCCTATGCGATCTTGGAATTCTGCCCAGAAAAAGCGCGCTCCCACGCTGTTGTATCCAACATCGGACCGATGTTGGGACGTGTAAAGTGGCCATTAGGCTGGCTTCACATTAAGGCTGTGATCTTATCCGTGGCTGTCCTGGATAAGATCACAGCGTAAGTTGAAGCCGGCCCTAGCTCTTAGGCTAGGGTCACACTTGCAATATCTAAGTTCCCTGCGTTATTTGCAGAAAACTGCAAAAAACGTTTTACGTTTTTGCAAACGCACATGCATTTTTACATGCGTTTTTGCATGCGTTTTTCATGCGTTACCATTAAAATCAATGGGGACAAAACGCATGTGTTTTGATGCGTTTTTGCGGTAAAAACGCATGGAAACGCAAATGAAACAAAACGCAGCAGACGCACAGATGTGAAAGGGGCCTTTGATTTGTAGAATACGCAGTCATAGCAGCTTGCACCTGTTCACACTACTCTGGAGTTGTTGGTCAGTTTTCTGAAAATTTTGTATTATTATTTAATATCAAAACAGCCAAATACATCAAAGATTACACTCCAGGAGCTGAGTCACACATTTTTGCATCTCAGTAATTATCTCAGAGAATCCATTGCTTATTTAGTGTTTGCAGAGAAAATACATTATTCCTTCTTTTAGTTTTGATAAGTTTTAGAATCAGCAGAATTGTGCAATTGCTGAACATTTTAAGATTATAGTCGCACATAAAATATTGTTAATAAGTGAACAAACACTTCAATATGAAACTCCTAATTACTATCCTGCGGACAGTCAAATGATAAAGCGCTCCCCAATGTGTCTCCTGATGTTGAAGAGGCCATTGTGAAGATTGACTGGGATAATGCATTTATCTTTGGCTCCCATAGCTCAGATCTGCACCTGAAACCTTCTTCCCCAGTCCCCTCCGATACATGCTGTAGATCTGAACACCTATCTAATACACTGTCCCAATGACTCTACTAGAATCTTCAATATAAATGTGACTGCATGTAAACTTTTATAACATGGAGATAATCTGTTCTAAAATGTCACAGTCTCTAAAGGCCGCTTTACATGTCATAATATCGTTCCAATATCGCATATTATTTCACGGGAGCGCACATGTTTTTGGCACTTGTCCAAGATCGCATAGTAGATGTCACACAGGGAGATATCGGCAGGCAAAGCAACTACGATGTAGTACGCACACTGTGTCTGAGCAACTCAGGGAACGACCAATTAACATTGGAGTGAATAGGGGAAGTTGCGCTCCAAATTGTAGTTGCGCTGTCACACAGCACGATCCTGCCAAATCGCCTATACAATATCGTACGGTTGAGGAGCATGCACAATCCCAAAACGATATCATAGTTGCATTGTTTTTGAGTTGCGTTGCCCATTTACACGACACAACACACCAACGATATCGACTGCAACGCCCGTACCATGTGACTTTTTATCATAGTTGCCTTGCGATATCGCGACGTGTAAAGCGGCCTTAAGACCTCCTGAGCCGCTTTATTTTCTCAAAACTTTGCTCTTTCAGTAATTTTATTGTCTATAACCATAAAAAAGAATTCTTTAATACCACATTATATACTACATTCTATTTTATCTGCCATTCTTCTTTAAATGTTCTAGCATATTTCAGTATCCAGGGATTGATATGTCCCAGTCCCTAATAAGCTTTATGAACTAAACTTTCTTCCTCTGAGGTAGAGAAAGATCTCTGATTCTGGAAGTAAAGGATAGTCTGGATCACATTATCAAACCTGAGCTAGAAAAACAAAATAATCTGAATGTTAGAATGTTAATGAGAGAAATTCCCAGTGACTAGAACTTATAAGAACTAATAAGTAGGCAATCACAGCTGCTTTGTGCTGATGTGAAGATGATTATCATTACACACTGCACCAAATTTATCCCAAGGCTGAGTCCATTCTCCTTTCCAACCTGCAATGCCGCGCTGAGCACACTGCAGTGACTGAGCAGATGAGCCGCACATTACAAACACACAGGCAGGAATGGCACATAACAGATGTGGCCTCTCTTCTAGCATCTCCCCAATGTTATTTAAAATAGATTACAACTGCAAACACCTCAGTCTACTGTTCCTCTCAATTTACAGCTATAAGGCTCAATTATCCATGAATGTTACCATGTACGCATACAGCACAAAGCAGGAAAAAAATAAGCAGATGCATAAAACCATTAACCCATGCTGCAGCCTATATTGTGAGCGTTGCCTTCACTTGCCAGGATATACAGTATAGCTAAAGCATTTAGAGCAGGCTGTATTCTGTTCTACATATGCAAGTATATTCTACTCCGACACGTGTTACCAGACTATATAGTGCACACACAGATATGTAAGGCTAGGGCCTCACTTACCATGTCCCGCACGTTAAACGCATGCCGTTACTGCAGAGGCCAGCCCATTAATGTCAGGGGTTGCCTGTGAACGCTGCTCCATGGTAACCCGATGTTTGGCCAGGATCACACATGCAAATCAGTTTTTTTTAAGCCCTTAGAAAAACGGATCCATTTCTCTAAGGGTGCCAATAGTGTCCCCTTATGTCCAGGACGTCTTTTGGAATTTTTGGGACTTAAGGCCGCGTTACACCTGGACACATCGCCGCCGATTACATAGGCAATGTAGGGGCGTGGCCTATCGGCGGTAACATCGCCCCTGCGTCGCCTAATGTAAAGGGGCTTTTAAAAGAGAGAGAGCATAGATGTTTTTGTGACCCAGATTAAATCACCCGAATGTCCACACACATATATTTGCAGTACAAGAATTTTTATTAAGTTACTGGTGGTACAAAAACAGGCAACAGTCATTTAGTAAAAAAGGACAGTGTGGAAGAGGGAGGTGGGAGAAGGAGGCAGGAAATGCAAAGGGACAGCGGTATCCTCACCCTGGTAGCTATGAAGCAATGCTTGTGCTATGGGGGGGACAACCTCAGCAGCACAGGTGCTGTGGTGAGATGTCACCTATTTGTGCAAATAAAGCTACAAGCACACTCTCTAAAACTTACCCATGGGTGTAATAAAGGGGTCCAGTGCACTCCTGCCTTCGTCTCAGAGGCCCCGACACGTGTTTCGCGTCCGGCTTTCTCAAGGGGCGAGTGGTGCAGAGTGCTCTAAGTGGCTGGCCTATATAGGGGAGCGAGTGACAGCTGCAGCTTATTTGGCTGCATAACGCACCTTGCCGCCGGAAGTAAGCGGCGGGGAGGACTCTCCTGGGTGCGCTGTGGTCGGGAAGAAAGTTCCCGTGACGTCACATCCGGGTGCAACCATTCTGGAGGTCCCCGTCACCGTCGACTTCCGGCGGTTCAGTGCGCATGCGCACGCTGCTCGCGGCCATTTTGGAGAAGGGCAAAAGGAGCTCGATTTTGCCCCTCTCCTATGTTATTAGTATTTTGATAAGTACACTTATTAATCGAAGGGGGCAGTGATAAAGGGGTCATAAGGGGCACATTAGTCCGGAGACCAGAAAGAAGAAGAGAAAACAACATGATATCAGTAACTGCACAATACGAAATGTACAAAAAGAGGAAGAAGGAGAAATAAATAAAGAGTGGAAAGACATGGTCAGTTTTTCAAAGGAATATCCACTTTGGCCAACTCCACAATCCTCCTCCGTATCCACTTCGTGTATGTTTGCTCTCCATAGTTAATATTAGTGTCTTCCGGACCAAATTGCATCACCAGTTAGATCCCAATACCGGTTGTCAATCGCTCACACATAGGCCAGTGCAAGGAAAAAGTGCAAAGCTAAAATAGACAAGTAAAAAAAGAGCAAAGTTAAAAAAGCTGACTAACCTCATTTTTTTTATGATCTTATAAACAATTCTTTTCCTGAAGTCGTTCTCTGGTCTTAAAATCATGGCTTCTTTTGCCTCGTAATATGTTGTCTATACCTGATGTTTGCCCTGTCTCCCCTAATGTTCAGGGTCTGCTCGTCACCACCCTTCTCAAGTACCATACTTAGTTTCCTCTTGCCATTAAGATACTGATATACTCTGCATATCTATTTGCCAGCCAAGGAATCTTCATGGCGATCTGTACCTCAATTGAGGTTAGTCAGCTTTTTTAACTTTGCTCTTTTTTTACTTGTCTATTTTAGCTTTGCACTTTTTCCTTGCACTGGCCTATGTGTGAGCGATTGACAACCGGTATTGGGATCTAACTGGTGATGCAATTTGGTCCGGAAGACACTAATATTAACTATGGAGAGCAAACATACACGAAGTGGATACGGAGGAGGATTGTGGAGTTGGCCAAAGTGGATATTCCTTTGAAAAACTGACCATGTCTTTCCACTTTTTATTTATTTCTCCTTCTTCCTCCTTCCTCTTTTTGTACATTTCGTATTGTGCAGTTACTGATATCATGTTGTTTTCTCTTCTTTCTGGTCTCCGGACTAATGTGCCCCTTATGACCCCTTTATCACTGCCCCCTTTGATTAATAAGTGTACTTATCAAAATACTAATAACATAGGAGAGGGGCAAAACCGAGCTCCTTTTGCCCTTCTCCAAAATGGCCGCGAGCAGCGTGCGCATGCGCACTGAACCGCCGGAAGTCGACGGTGACGGGGACCTCCAGAATGGTTGCGCCCGGATGTGACGTCACGGGAACTTTCTTCCCGACCACAGCGCACCCAGGAGAGTCCTCCCCGCCGCTTACTTCCGGCGGCAAGGTGCGTTATGCAGCCAAATAAGCTGCAGCTGTCACTCGCTCCCCTATATAGGCCAGCCACTTAGAGCACTCTGCACCACTCGCCCCTTGAGAAAGCCGGACGCGAAACACGTGTCGGGGCCTCTGAGACGAAGGCAGGAGTGCACTGGACCCCTTTATTACACCCATGGGTAAGTTTTAGAGAGTGTGCTTGTAGCTTTATTTGCACAAATAGGTGACATCTCACCACAGCACCTGTGCTGCTGAGGTTGTCCCCCCCATAGCACAAGCATTGCTTCATAGCTACCAGGGTGAGGATACCGCTGTCCCTTTGCATTTCCTGCCTCCTTCTCCCACCTCCCTCTTCCACACTGTCCTTTTTTACTAAATGACTGTTGCCTGTTTTTGTACCACCAGTAACTTAATAAAAATTCTTGTACTGCAAATATATGTGTGTGGACATTCGGGTGATTTAATCTGGGTCACAAAAACATCTCTGCTCTCTCTCTTTTAAATGCTTTATTTGATGTGTGCCCAGTACCATGACTGTTCCTGGTCCTTTATATATTTATGCTAATGTAAAGGGGCGATGTCGGCGGCTCTGACAGCTTGCCTGGTTTCACATCAGTGATGTGAAACCAGGCGGCCGATCTGGGGCAATGTGCACACATCGCCTTATGTAAACGGCCGCCGGCGAGCTGACAGGTGATGGGAGCCTATGGCTCCCATTGTCCTGCATCGCCGCTGGGGTCTTGAGAAACCCCAGCGGCGATGCCGCCTGTCAGTTCGCCGACCCATCGCCGGAGATATCTCCCCGTGTAAACGGAGGGCGGCGATGCTGGTGGGGCGCCAAAAAGGTGCGCGCACCTGCCAGTCGCCGCCGACATCTCTGGCAGTGTTGGCAGGTGTAACGGGGCCTTTAGTCATTTTTTCCTAAAACACGCATGCATTAACGCATGGTGCCTATATGTACCATGCGTTAACGCATGCATCTCCAATAGGGCCCCATGTTAAAAAAAATGTATGCATTCTTTGAAAGCACCCAAAAACGCTGCTAGCAGCGTTTTTGGGCTGCTGCATAATAACACATGCGTTTCTTGAAAAACGCACATGCACATGCATTAACGCTTATGCGTTTTTAGGCTTAGAAAAAAAAAGTCCAAAATGTTTCCAAAAACGGATTTAAGGCAAAAACAGATGGTATGTGTGAACCTGGCCTTAACTATGGATGCAGCCACACAGGAAGCCCCAGGAACAGCGCTTTTGTTGTCAGCAACGCTTTCCTGTGCGCTCAGCTAAAATGCAGTACCTGGGGCTTCCTGTGTGGCTGCATCCATGGTAAACATCGGGTTACTATGGAGCAGCATTCACAGGCAGCCCCCGACATTAATGCTGTGCGTTACAGCAGGCTGGGCTCTGCAGTAACGGCATGCGTTTAACGTGCGGGACATGGTAAGTGTGGCCCTAGCCTAAGGGAACTCAACAGTGACATACATACCATGGGAAAAATTACTGGTGAAATCACTCTGTTTTATCTCTATGCAGTGACATCACTCTGTATTATCTCTATGCAGTGACATCACTCTTTATTATCTCTGTGGGGTGACATCACTCTGTATTATCTCTATGCAGTGGCATCACTCTGTATTATCTCTATGCAGTGGCATCACTCTGTATTATCTCTATGCAGTGGCATCACTCTGTATTATCTCTATGCAGTGACATCACTCTGTATTATCTCTATAGGGTGACATCACTCTGTATTATCTCTATGCAGTGGCATCACTCTGTATTATCTCTATGCAGTGGCATCACTCTGTATTATCTCTATGTAGTGACATCACTCTGTATTATCTCTATAGGGTGACATCACTCTGTATTATCTCTATAGGGTGACATCACTCTGTATTATCTCTATAGGGTGACATCACTCTGTATTATCTCTATGCAGTGGCATCACTCTGTATTATCTCTATGCAGTGGCATCACTCTGTATTATCTCTATGTAGTGACATCACTCTGTATTATCTCTATAGGGTGACATCACTCGGTATTATCTCTATAGGATGACATCACTCTGTATTATGTCTATGCAGTGACATCACTCTGTATTATTGCTATGCAGTGACATCACTCTGTATTATTTCTATGCGGTTACATCATTCTTTATTATCCCTATGCAGTGACATCACTCTGTATTATCTCTATGGGGCCCTTTACACACGGCTACATTTGTAGCTTGTCACCAGGTAACTTACTGGTTGCAGTGAAATCATGGATACATGGTTCTATCTTGTTGCTGTGTACAAATGGAATCATGTATCCATGATTTCACTGCAACCAGTAAGTTACCTGGTGACAAGCTACAAATGTAGCCGTGTGTAAAGGTACCCTATGGGATGACATCACTCTGTATTATCTCTATGTAGTGACATCACTCTGTATTATCTCTATGGGGTGACATCACTCTGTATTATCTCTATGGGGTGACATCACTCTGTATTATCTCTATGCAGTGGCATCACTCTGTATTATCTCTATGCAGTGGCATCACTCTGTATTATCTCTATGCAGTGACATCACTCTGTATTATCGCTATAGGGTGACATCACTCTGTATTATCTCTATAGGGTGACATCACTCTGTATTATCTCTATGCAGTGACATCACTCTGTATTATTGCTATGCAGTGACATCACTCTGTATTATTTCTATGCGGTTACATCATTCTTTATTATCCCTATGCAGTGACATCACTCTGTATTATCTCTATGGGATGACATCACTCTGTATTATCTCTATGTAGTGACATCACTCTGTATTATCTCTATGGGGTGACATAACTCTGTATTAGCTCTATGGGGTGACATCACTCTGTATTATCTCTATGCAGTGGCATCACTCTGTATTATCTCTATGCAGTGGCATCACTCTGTATTATCTCTATGCAGTGACATCACTCTGTATTATCTCTATAGGGTGACATCACTCTGTATTATCTCTATAGGGTGACATCACTCTGTATTATCTCTATAGGGTGACATCACTCGGTATTATCTCTATAGGTGACATCACTCTGTATTATCTCTATACAGTGACATCACTCTGTATTATCTCTATAGGTACCTTTACACGCCGCTACGACGGGATGGATACAACCCGCTACAGGCTACAAATGTAGCTTGTAGCGTCAATATTGCCCGTAGTAGCGGCGTGTGAAGACAGGACGTGACAGCCGGCAACAGATAAATCTGTTTCCGAGCACTGCTCGAAAACAGATGGCTACAAAGCCGATTGCAGCGAGCTGTATCGGCGTGTAAAGAAGCTACAGAAGGGAACTCTGGACACCTGGCGATGTAGCTGCAATGTAGCTAAGGCGTGACCCAGGCTCCGTGTTACCGCGCCGCCATCTGCGATCATTGGTAGAAGATGCTGCGTTACGATTGGTAGTCGCTGCATAGGGTGGCATATTTAAGGAGCTGACCAGTCACACTACACAATCGCTCGAGCGTCATGTATTAATCAGCCTCCTGCGATGCCTGCCCAATCATGATGTTCTTGCGTTGTCCTATCAGCGTACGGACGTCTCGTAATCCACAATTGTGGCACGCCTATGTGCTGTCCCTGCTGCACCAGGTCCGCCCATATTAGCTTGTTGTAGCGGTGTGTAAATGAGGTACGATGAGCTACAGATGGCTACTTGAGACACCCGGCGATGTAGCTAGTTACAGATGTAGCGTAGCGTAGCGCACCTTGTGGCGGCGTGTGAAGAGGGTGCGTTGACCGTTTGTAACCGTTTGTGCGTGCTCGTGCACGTGAAGTAGTGGATTGTATCCATCCTGTTGTAGCGGCGTGTAAAGGTACCTTATGGGATGACATCACTCTGTATTATCTCTATGCAGTGACATCACTCTGTATTATTTCTATGCGGTTACATCATTCTTTATTATCCCTATGCAGTGACATTAAAGAAAGACCTTTCACAAAGTGAAAAAAGAAAAATAAAACCTTAGCTTTTAATGTTCTGAACTTCCTGCTGTAGGAGGTCACCGTGGAGTGGGACTTTGAAGATTTATTACGGGGCCCTATGTTATTATCCTTTTGTGCTTATTATATTTGTGTATTGTTTAAAATAATGCAGTAGATGTACTGTTATTTTGGAATAAAACCACACATAATGCATTACATGTAAATCCAGAACAGTTCCTTTGCAATCTTGTTCCATATTTTCTATTGTTATTCAGGATTGTGTAGTACACAGTTGCAAATATGAAGCATCTCATACATACGGCTCTTAACAATGATTCATTTGATCATTAAAACATTTCCTTTACTATGACTCACAAATTGATCTTCAGCAAACTATCATATATCACAATGCCTTCCTTAAATGGACGCTAACCCTAAAGTCTTATCTACATTTGTCATAGCTGAATGCAATCTATTGTTCTATGTAAGCAGCCACTTCATGCTGGCTTCGTGTAATGCATTGCTGACTGCATGGGAAGTAAGGAAAATTACTGCTCCTTATTGCAAATGACTATATCTCCAGTGCTGAGGACCTTGAGAAATGTACATGCAAATGTGTGAATGATGTTAGCAGCCTTTTGATAAGATGTTCTTTTACAAGATCTGTACTTCAGCTTTTATGATCCTTTAAAGGGATCCTGTCACCTCCAAAACGCCACCTAAGCTTCAAAAACACGTCCCTGCAGCATCCTATCACTATTCTCACTCTCCTTTTCGCTCTGAAAAGCATCCTGTGAAAGTGCATAAAAACGTTTTATAACTTACTCATTAGTGATGTTAATTAGCAGGGGCTATATTCGTTAGCCCTTAGGGCGTGTTCTGAATGTGCCTCTTCGTCTTAAGATCACGCCCTAATGGGTGTGATCTTCTATACATGTTGCATTCAGTGCCCTCCCTGCTCTGCACGGCACTGCCTGGGCTGTAGTGACGCGAATCGCGTCATTTCCAGGATTGGGTGACGTCAGTACACGCCGCAGTGTACTGCTTCAAGCACCGCATGCGCAATGCGGTGCTTGAACCCTAAAGAGCGGCGTGGGTGTACTGACGTCACCCAATCCTGGAAATGACGCGATTCGCGATTTGGATGCAATGCCGCGGGTGCGCGCTCGCTTCCGACATGGCAGCCTAGCTGTCACACGGCAAGATGTTGCCGAGGACTGCGCTGCGATGTTGGCGCCGCGATTGCTCGCTGGGCTGGGATTAACCCAGCAAGCGGTCTGCTACAATGCAGCGAATAGGCTGGATCGGCCGTGACATCACTATTGCGATGTCACACTGAACAATCCCGCCGTTTGTGTAAGTTGAAGTTGACAGTTCTTCCTGCATGCAGGAAAACCTGTCAACTCCGACGTGAACAACTATCGTTGAATCGTGCGTTTACACGCAACAATGATGTCGTTTCAACATCGTTCCTGACGTCACTTTTGAACAATGTCGGGAAGGATGTTGAAACGTGTAACGGGGCCTTTATAAAGGACCCGTCACATTTCTGGAGCAACTGTTCATAAATTTCTGTACAATATCTCTGTCTGATAACAGCTGAGAGTGCGTCCCTTCACTTAAGCCCCCGTCACACATAACGAGATTGTTAGCGAGATCGTTGTAACGTCACAGGTTTTGTGACGTAACAGCGATCTCGCTAACGATCTCATTATGTGTGACACTTAGCAGCAATCAGGACCCTGCTGTGAGATTGCTGATCGTTACAAAGTGCTCTGGGTCACTTTTTTCTCGTTGCGCTCCCGCTGGGAACGCTGCATCGCTGTGTTTGAAAGGGACTACGACCAATGATCTCAATACTACGCTCGAGAGTGACAATTCCCAACGACGTCTGTATCATTCCAGATCGTTGCTGAAGTCGCTGGTGAGATCTGACAGTTTGATATCTCACCAGCGACCTCAAAGTGATGTACCAGCAATCCCTACCAGGTCGTATCGTTGTCGGGATCGCTGGTGCGTCGTTGTGTGTGACGGGAGCTTAACTCTGTGTTGTACTGCTGGGTGTTACCACCTGGGAGTGTGTCCCTTCATTAACTCTGTGTTGTACTGCTGGGTGTTACCACCTGGGAGTGCGTCCCTTCACTAACTCTGTGTTGTACTGCTGGGTGTTACCACCTGGGAGTGCGTCCCTTCACGAACTCTGTGTTGTACTGCTGGGTGTTACCACCTGGGAGTGTGTCCCTTCATTAACTCTGTGTTGTACTGCTGGGTGTTACCACCTGAGTGTGTCCTTCAATCTGTGTTGTACTGTGGGTGTTACCACCTGGGAGTGTGTCCATTTGCTAACTTTTCTTGTACCGCTAAGTGTTACTGGCTGGAGGGAAGTCCCTTCACTAACTCTGTGCTTAACTGCTGGGTTTTACCAGCTGGGAGTGTGTCCTTTTACTATCTCAGTGCTGTACCGCTATGTGGTAATGGCAGGGGAGGTGTCCCTTCACTAACTCTGTCCTTAACCGCAGTTACCAAAAAGTGGTGTGTTCCTTCACTAAGTCTGCGTTGTACCACTGGGTTTTACCAGTTGGGGGTGTGTCCCTTCACTAACTCTGTGTTATACCACTAAGTGTTATTGGCTGGAGTGTGTCCCTTCACTAACTCTGTGTTGTTGCTAGTATCGTTGGGGGTCCTTCAAAACTTTGCGACGCTTGGTGTTACAGCTGGGTGTGTCCCTTCACTAACTCTGTGTTGCTTAAGTTAAGTTGGGGGTCTCACTAACTGTGTGCTTACCACTGGTGTAAGCTAGAGGTGTGTCCCTTTACTTACCCCACATTGTACTGCTTAGTGTTACTAGTTGGGGGTCTGTTCCTTCACTAACTCTGTGCTATACCACTGGATGTTACCAGCTGGGGGTTTGACCCTTCACTACCTCTGTGTTGTACCACTAAGTATTACCAGTTAGGTGGTATGGGGGTATATCCCTTCCCTAGCTCTGTGCTGTATTGCTGGCTCTTACCAGCTGAAGGTGTGTCCCTTTACTAACCCTGTGCTGAACCATTACCATGTAGCGGTGTGTCCCTTCATTAACACTGCATTGTACTGATGGGTGTTTCCATTTGGGCGTGCATCCCTTCACTAAATCTGTGCTGTACCTCTGAGTCGTACAAGCTGGGGGTATGTTGCTTCACTAACTCTGTGCTCTACTGCTTTGTATTACCAGCTGGGGTTAAGTCCTGTCACTAACTCAGGGTTGTACCATTAAGTGTACCAGCTGGAGGTGCATCCGTTCACTAACTCTGTGAGGAACGACTGGGTGTTACCAGCTAAGGGTGTCACTTCACTAACTCTGTGTTACCAGCTGGGGTGTGTCTTTTCACTAAGTCTGTGTTGTACCGCTGGGTGTTACCAGCTTGGGGGGTGGGGGTGTCCATTCACTATGTGTTGCAACGCTAAGTGTTACCGACATGGGGGTTCCTCTTCACTGACTCTGTGCTGAACTGCTGATACTAGCGAGGGGTGTGGCCCTTTACTAACTCTGCTGTACTGCTTGGTGTTACCAGCTGGGGGTGTGTCCCTTCACTATGTGCTGTAACACTGGGTGTTACCAGCTGAGACGTGTCCCTTCACCTAACTCTGTGTTGTACTGCTGAGTGTTACCAGCTGGGGGGTTGTCCCATCACTAACTTTTTGTTGTACTGCTGAGTGTTACCAGCTGGGGGGTGTATAATTTTACTAGCTCTGTGCTGTACCTTTGGGTGTAACCAGCTGGGGGAGTGCCCCTTCATTAACTCTGTGCTGAACCACTCTTACTAGCTCGGGGTGTGTCCCTTCACTAATTCTGCATTGTACTGCTGGGTGTTACAAGTTGGGTGTGCGTCTCTTGACTAATTCTGTACTGCACCACTGAGTGTTTACAGCTGGGGGGAGGTGTCCCTTCACTAACTCTGTGTTGTACCGCTACGTGTTACCAGCTACGGGTGTCTTACACTAACTCTGTGCTGCACCTGGTGTTACCACTGGTTGTATGTCTTCATAAACTCTGTGTTGTATCGCAGGGTGTTACCAGCTGGGTGTATGTCCCTTCACTAACTCTGTGCTGAATCGCTGGGTGTTACCAGCTAGGGGCGTGTCCCTTCATTAACTCTTTGCTGTACTGCAGTGTGTTACCAGTTAGTTGGTGTTCCTTCACTCACTCTGTGTTGTACCGCTGGGTGTTACCAGCTGGGTTTGTGTCTCTTCACTTACTCTGTGCTGTACCGTTGGTGTTAGCAGCTGGGTATGGTCTCTTCACTAACTCTGTGCTGTACCGCTGGGTGTTACATAGCTGGGTATGTGTCTCTTCACTCACTCTGGGACTGTACTACTGGGTGTTACCAGTTAGGGGTGTTCCTTCACTCACTCTGTGTTGTACCGCTGGGTGTTACCAGCTGGGTTTGTGTCTCTTCACTCACTCTGCGCTGTACCGCTGGTTGTTACCAGCTGGGTGTGCTCTTCACTCACTCTGGGACTGTACCACTGGGTGTTACCAGTTAGGGGGTGTTCCTTCACTCACTCTGTGTTGTACCGCTGGGTGTTACTAGCTGGGTTTGTGTATCTTCACTCACTCTGTGCTGTACCGCTGGGTGTTACCAGCTGGTGTGTTCTCTTCACTCACTCTTGTTGTACCGCTGGGTTTACCAGCTGGGTGTGTGTCTCATCACTAAGTCTGTGCGGTACCGCTGGGTGTTACCAGTTAGGGGGTGTTCCTTCACACATTCTGTGTTGTTCTGCTGGGTCTTACCAGCTGGGTGTGTGTCTCTTCACTAACTATGTGCTGTACCGCAGGGTGTTACCAGTTAAGGGATGTTCCTTCACTCTGACACTGTCCGATACGTTTTGACAATTTGAAGCTATGTATTGGCACACCCTTTTAATAAGGGAAATGATAATGCCCTGTTATCAAATTTTTAATAAAGCTCTGCAAGGAGCAAGGCTAGGGCCACACTTACCACCTCCCCCACGTTAAATGCATGCCGTTACTGCGGAGCCAAGCCTGCTGTAACGCACAGCGTTAACGTCGGGGGCTGCTTGCGAACGCTGCTCCATGGTAACCCGATGTTTACCATGGATGCAGCCACACAGGAAGCCCCAGGAACTGCGCTTTTGCTGGGCGCACAGGAAAACGGTGCTGACATTTTCCTGTGCACTCTGCTAAACCGCAGTTCCTGGGGCTTCCTGTGTGGCTGCATCCATGGTAAACATCGGGTTACCATGGAGCAGCGTTCGCAAGCAGCCCCCGACGTTAACGCTGTGCGTTACAGCAGGCTGGGCTCCACAGTAACGGCATGCGTTTAACGTGCGGGACATGGTAAGTGTGGCCCAAGCCTAACAGAAGAACAGCACAACACAGAGTAAAAACAAAAGATGATTTAGAATTCTTATTTTATGGGGAATACAAATATTTTCCTAAACAGTCAAATGAGAAGTGGTGACAGATCTTTTTTAAGCATCAACCACAGATAAAGTGACAGCCCCCAGGGAATATTGGTTCAAACTTTCACACATCTGACCAAAGAATTATTTCTAATGATATATCACTCAACTTACGCATCGTGGAACTCGCTAGGAAGGCAGGCAAACTTTTGTCTCTTATGGCCACTTTACACGTCCCAACATCGGTGCGATGTTGGATACAACGACGCGGGAGGGCGCATTTTTTGGGCAGAATTCCAAGATCGCATAGGAGCTGTTACACAGCGCGATATCGGCAGGCAACGCAATTGTGATGTCTACGCCCCCTTGTACGGCCGACCCAGGAACGACTATTTAACATTGGAGAGAATAGGGGAAGTTGTACTCCAAATCGTTGTTGGGCTTTCACACAGCACGATCCGGTCACATCGTCTATCCAATATCGGGCCGTTGGAGAGCAGGCTCATTTCTTCCCCGATATCGTTTTGGCATCGTTCTTGCATCGGTTGGACATTTAAACCATACAACGCACAAATTATATCGGGGCCAACGCACGAACCACGTGACTTTTTATCGGAGTTGGACGCCGATATCGGGAGTGTAAAGTGGCCATTAACGTTGTCTGGACTGCAGAATATACATTAGCTTGTAGATTGTGCGCCCTCGTGGACAGTGTCTCTCTTCTTCTGTACCTGTGCCTCATATTGTCCCTGTTTGTTGTACTTGTCTATGTATACCCTTTCCACATGTAAAGCGCTGTGGAGTTAATGGCGCTATAATAATAAATAATAATTAGCCCTGAACAGATATATGGATGTGTCTTGTGCTGTTTTCTTACTATGTGGCATTACCTCTATTATATAATCACTGTACTCACTGGTTTCACAATGTCTACCGCTGAGCAAGGTGACTGGCTGCAGCTGTCACATACTGTGGTTGGGGTATCAATGTTTGCGGCACGTCAACAAAGAACGGCTGTTAATTATATGAAAACTAATATTTATTTGCTTAAATTGTAATACCCATTTAATCTTCAAAACAGAATAGCATTTTTACAATATCACAAACTTCTACAAATAAAACCTGAAACCCCAATAAATAAAAATAAATAAATAAACTGCAGTTTGTTATACACACAGTCATGTAATTAAGTAGAATCAAGACATGCAATATCTCTATAAATTTACTAGCGCATAAAATACAACAGAGTCATAAACCCATGAAAAATTCTCAAATATGTCCCTGCCGATACAGCCCTGAGAAGGCTCTGCCAATATCTGCACTTAGTTAAAAAGTGAGCAGTAAATCTGAGCTGAAAGCCATGCTTTATAGCCCACTATACAGATAAATTGTTTAAAGAATCCGCCATGGTTTTTACCCTATTGATCTCCTAATTTTTCACCAGTTTATAGCAGGTGGAAGGAAAGACGCTCTCCGCTGCTGCAGTGAAAAATGACACAGGTAGGAAGCAGCCATTCATCTGATTTGTGTTTGTTTTTGCTGGAGTTATAAATGTAACGTTCGCATCCCAGCTGGGACAGATACATTGCTACTGGCAAAGTGAGTGCTTTATTATCAGCAGCACAAGGCAAGACTATAATAATACACAATTCCTAGCTCATAAGGCTACACAAGTAATAATTGGCAAACCATAAACTTTACTGACACCCAGAGTTTCTATAGGAAGAAAGGATTCAAGAGGGATCTAACATTATGACAAACTTTTGGGGGGTTTTGGTTTATATGTAAATGCTCAAATTGTTCTTCACTAGCCTGTTCACCCATGTTGGTTCGGTCAGTACCTATAGCATCTACTGTCAGGATAGGATGTAGCAGGGTGTCTCAGCTCTCTACTGAATATGGGTATGCGCATATGATCTGGAGACACTGCGTGCTGCACACAGTCTCCGGACCTGAGAGATGCCGTGTCTGAATACAGGGTGAGTGCAGCCGCCCTGTGCACACAACCTGCGTTCGCCCCAAGGCAGCTTTCCTTGCATTCAATCGCTAGGGATCGCTTCCAACTCTACAGCAATAAATTAATGGTGGGTTTACACACACCAATTATCTGTTCAATCTCTGAACCAATCTCTGGTTGCAGTGAAATCATGGATCACATTGCTCCATTTGTACACAGCACAAAATGGAGCAATGTATCCATGATTTCACTGCAACCAGAGATTGGTTCAGAGATTGAACAATAATTGGTGTGTGTAAACCCACATAAGACTGGCTTAAGTTCGATCAGGTTTGTGTGTCAAAACCAGGAGTGTCTCTAAACCTGATGTGGTTTACACAGCTCAATCATGTATCAATCTCTGACAATCTCTGGTTAGTGAATCATGGACATTGCATCATGTTTACACAGCCACAATGGAAATATGTCCTGATTCACTGCAAACAGATGATCTGTTCAGATATGATAATGATGGGGTTTGTAAACCACCATAACACACTGCAGAGATGAGGAAGCGCGGCAACTTGCACCACAGCTGAAATAACGCTACAGAGGGCAGAAGCACAGTGAGCATGGGATTTCCAGAAATCTCATCCACTGTGCTGGTAATGCACAATGCAGCAGCGTTATGGCTGTGTGCACACAATCAGGGTTTGAAGCGTTATGGACGCGCAGCGTGGTGTGTTGCATTACCAGCACAGTGGATGGTATTTCTATAAACCCATGCCCACTGTGCTTCTCTCCTCCGCAGCGTTATTTCAGCTGCAGTGTGGGTTGCCGTTTTCCGCACATCTGCAGCATGTTAACCTAATGCTGCGGAGTCTGCAGGGAATGCATGGAAAAGCCGCCCTGCACCAAACGCAAATTGTGGTCACAGAATGACTGTGCTCATCCTGCATTCACCCGTGGCCTCCTTCCGGTCTTCAGGATCGTGTGCCATACCTTCTCACACTAACTGTAAATGCTTCATAACACATTATAATTAAAGAGCAATCAACTAATGTAAGAAGAAAAATAGAATCTTTCTAATAGCAAAAGCTATGATCATAGTGACGTTGCATACAGTACATGATAACCAGTAGTATTTTGGATAAGAAAAAAATAAGAGACTGTTATATTGCACAGTAGTCGGTAATATCCAAAAGTATACTAGGGATCTTTTTGCATTTACAAATATTTTATCTAATATATAATTGCCGTAGCGCACTTCCGTCACTTTCGGCAGTGCTTCCGTCGTCGTGTCCGTGGCTGCCTCCCAAAGCCTGTGGCTGCCTCCCAAAGCCTAACTCGCAATCGCTTTGCGAGTCTGCACAGAATAGCCTCCAGTTACTCGCAAAGCCTCACTCACAATGGCTTTGCGAGTCTGCTTCACTTGCAATGTCCGGGACACTCTCTCTCTCCCCCCCAACCCCGGGTCCTCCTGTCTCCTGCCCGCGCTCCCCCCAGGTCCTCCTGTCTCCTGCCCGCGCTCCCCCCCGGTCCTCCTGTCTCCTGCCCACGCTCCCCCCCGGTCCTCCTGTCTCCTGCCCGCGCTCCCCCCGGGTCCTCCCGTCTCCTGCCCGCGCTCCCCCCGGTCCTCCTGCCCCTCTCCGCCCCCCCCTGCCCTCTCCGCTTCTCGCGGCCCCCCTTGCTCCCCCTGCCCAGGGCCGCTCCATCCATCCGTCCATGCGGCAACAGCCAGGGGGAGCGGCTGTGCAGAAGGAGCCGCCGCTTCCTGCCTGCCGCGCGGCGCCGGGAGCGGCAAGTTTAAGAGCTGTGTGCATGATGCATGTGTGTGCTGTGTGCATGATACATGTGTGTGCTGTGTGCATGATGCATGTGTGTGCTGTGTGCATGATGCATGTGTGTGCTGTGTGCATGATGCATGTGTGTGCTGTGTGCATGATGCATGTGTGTGCTGTGTGCATGATGCATGTGTGTGCTGTGTGCATGATGCATGTGTGTGCTGTGTGCATGATGCATGTGTGTGCTGTGTGCATGATGCATGTGTGTTGTGTGCATGATGCATGTGTGTGCTGTATGCATGATGCATGTGTGTGCTTTGTGCATGATGCATGTGTGTGCTGTGTGCATGATGCATGTGTGTGCTGTGTGCATGATGCATGTGTGTGCATGATGCATGTGTGTTGTGTGCATGATGCATGTGTGTGCTGTATGCATGATGCATGTGTGTGCTGTGTGCATGATGCATGTGTGTGCTGTGTGCATGATGCATGTGTGTGCTGTCTGCATGATGCATGTGTGTGCTGTGTGCATGATGCATGTGTGTGCTGTATGCATGATGCATGTGTGTGCTGTGTGCATGATGCATGTGTGTGCTGTGTGCATGATGCATGTGTGTGCTGTGTGCATTATACATGTGTGTGCTGTGTGCATGATGCATGTGTGTGCTGTATGCACACACATGCATCATGCATACAGCACACACATGTATCATGCACACAGCACACACATGTATAATGCACACAGCACACACATGCATCATGCATACAGCACACACATGCATCATGCAGACAGCACACACATGCATCATGCACACAGCACACACATGCATCATGCACACAGCACACACATGCATCATGCATACAGCACACACATGCATAATGCACACAACACACATGCATCATGCACATGCATACAGCGCACACAGGTATCATGCACACAGCACACACATGCATCAAGCACACAGCACACACATGCATCATGCATACAGCACACACATGTATTATGCACACAGCACACACATGCATCATGCACACAGCACATACATGCATCATGCATACAGCACACACATGTATCATGCACACAGCACGCACATGCATACAGCACACACATGTATCATGCACACACATGCATCATGCATACAGCACACACATGTATCATGCACACAGCACACACAAGTATCATGCACACAGCAGACAGCTCTTTAAGTTGCCGCTCATCTATCATCCACACAGCAGACGTGCACACACATGTATCATGCACACCTGCACATACTTGCATCATGCACACAGCACACACATGTATCATGCACACAGCACACATACATCATGCACACAGCACACCTATGCATCATGCACACAGCAGACCTGCACACACATGTATCATGCACACAGCAGACCTGCACACACATGTATCATGCACACAGCACACACATGTATAATGCACACAGCACACCTGCACACACATGCATCATGGCCACCTGCACACACAGGTATCATGCACACAGCACACACATGCATCATGCACACAGCAGACCTGCACACACATGTATCATGCACACAGCACACACATGTATAATGCACACAGCACACCTGCACACACATGCATAGGTGTGCTGTGTGCATGATGTATGTGTGCATGATACATGTGTGTGCTGTGTGCATGATGCGTGTGTGCCGTGTGCATGATGCATGTGTGTGCAGGTGTGCATGATACATGTGTGTGCACGTCTGCTGTGTGCATGATACATGAGCGCCAACTTAAAGAGCTGTCTGCTGTGTGCATGATGCATGTGCGTCCAGGTGTGCTGTGTACATGATGCATGTGTGTGCAAGTGTGCTCGCTCCATCCTGCCCCCCCCCCCCCCATCCTGCTCCTCCGGCTCCATCCTGCCTCGCTCGCTCCATCCTGCCCTGCTCACTCCATCCTGCCCCCCCGCCACCATCCTGCTCCTCCGGCTCCATCCTGCCTCGCTCACTCCATCCTGCCCCGCTCCCCACTATCCAACCCTACCCCCCCTGCCACCATCCTTCTCCGCCTCCATCCTGCCCGCTCCCTCCAACCTGCCCCCCGCCTCCATCCTGCCCCCCGCTGTTCTTGCCCCCCCCCTCTGCCTCCATTATGCCCCCCCTCTGCCTCCATCCTGCTCCCCCGCTGCCTCCATCCTGCTCCGGCTCCATCCTGCCCCCCTCCGCCCCCATCCTGCTCCCCCCTCCGCCTCCATCCTGCCCCCCCCCCCTCCGCCTCCATCCTTCCCCGCCCCCTGGCTCCATCCTGCCCACCTGCCATCCTGCCCCCCGACACAATCCTGCCGTCCCCCCCCCCCCCCCCGTCACCATCCTGACCCCCTACTCCATCCTGCCCCCCGGCAGTTAGCGCTCATGTGACCGATCAGCTGATCGGTTTCCCAGGCAACCACAGGTCCTAAACGACTGTAGGACCTAGAAGATGGAGGTGGAGCTAGCCGGTGGACAGGTGAGTATCCTCACTGAGGATTTTTTTTACTTTTACTGTGGAGAAGCGGGGAGCCGCGGGGAGCGGAGTATCGCCATATACCATAGTGCTGCTATACATGTACTGTAATGTACCGCCGTATACCATCGTGCTGCTATACATGTGCTGTAATGCACCGCCATATACTATAGTGCTGCTATACACGTACTGTAATGTACCGCCATATACTATAGTGCTGCTATACATGTACTCTAATGCACCGCCATATACTATAGTGCTGCTATACATGTACTGTAATGTACCGCCATATACTATAGCGCTGCTATACATTAATGTACCGCCATATACTATAGTGCTGATATACATGTACTGTAATGTACCGCCATATACCATCGTGCTGCTATACATGTGCTGTAATGCACCGCCATATACTATAGTGCTGCTATACACGTACTGTAATGTACCGCCATATACTATAGTGCTGCTATACATGTACTGTAATGTACCGCCATATACTATAGTGCTGCTATACATACACTGTAATGTACCGCCATATACTATAGCACTGCTATACATGTAATGTACCGCCATATAGTATAGTGCTGATATACATGTACTGTAATGTACCGCCATATACCATCGTGCTGCTATACATGTGCTGTAATGTACCGCCATATACTATAGTGCTGCTATACATGTACTGTAATGTACCGCCATATACTATAGTGCTGCTATACATGTACTGTAATGTACCGCCATATACTATAGCGCTGCTATACATGTAATGTACCGCCATATACTATAGTGCTGATATACATGTACTGTAATGTACTGCCATATACCACAGTGCTGCTATACATGTCCTCTAATGTACCCCCATATACCATAGCATTGCTATACATGTCATTTAATGTACCACCATATACCATAGCGCTGCTATATGTATATCTAATATATATAAAACCCGAAGGCTCACTTACGTCACTTTGCCCACCACTTACGTCACTTTGTCATGGCCAAAGTGACGTCACCACAGCGCTACACATGCCCACGGTGGACCAACATGGCGCCCCTAAGCAGACCGGGACTCAGGCAGCCCCGCCACGCTTACGCCCGCCCCTACACTGCCCAAAACACACACACATCACGGCCATGAAATGAGCGGCGTTAGCCGGTCGTCTCCCGCCCGCCACACACCACTTCGGGAGATGACCGGCTAATTCCTCGCAGCTCGCCTCGCTCCGCCGGTTTCACAGGTGCAAGCTCCTCCCCCTCACTTCTGGTGCCCGGGGCTGTTGATAGCTCTCAGCGAAATGGCGGCCGCACAGATCGGCCTCCGCTCCTAGACTGGCCCGAGCCTCCGGGGGTAAGCCCTGTGCCGGACCGCCAGCGTAGGCCAAGTAGCCCTGAGGATACGGAGCCAGCTGGTGTGCAGCCTGAAAGAAGGGAGAGAAGTGTGCAGCCTAGAGGAGGACAGGTGTACCGAGCGGTGATGTCACCGCTCCAGCCTCCTCTATCCTCACCCCTCCAGCCGGACCTCTCCTCACTCCTTCAGCGCCACCTCTCCTCACCCCTCCAGCGCCACCTCTCCTCACCCCTCCAGCGCCTCCTCACCCTTCCTCACCCCTCCATCCGCACCTCTCATCACTCCATCCGCACCTCTCCTCACCCGTCCAGCGCCACCTCTCCTCACCCGTCCAGCGCCCACCTCTCCTCACCCCTCCAGCGCCGCCACCTCTCCTCACCCCTCCAGCCGCACCTCTCCTCACTCCTCCAGCCGCACCTCTCCTCACCCTCCAGCCGCAACTCTCCTCACCCCTCCATCCGCACCTCTCCTCACCCCTCCAGCGCCACCTCTCCTAACCCCTCCAGACTCCCGCCACATCATACTCTGCTATCCACAGAGTCGCCTCTATACTCTGCTACCCACAGAGCCCCTCTATACTCTGCTACCCACTGACCCCCTGTATACACACAATTGATTTCACCGCGCTCCCGATGTATTGCATCGGGCCCCTGACCACTTTCACTCTGCCCCTGACCACTGCACTCTGCCCCTGACCACTGCACTCTGCCCCTGACCACTGCACTCTGTCCTGAGGCAGACTACGAGCCACTGAGCCTCCGTATACTCTGCTAACCACTGAGCCGCTCTATAGTCTGCTAACCACTGAGCCCCCCGTATACCCTGCAAACCATAGGCTAGAATACCCGATTCTTTAGAATCGGGCCGCCATCTAGTATCTAATATTCTTCCAACTTAAAGCTGTTCTATATATGTGATACATACACTATAACTGATACAACAATACTAGTTAATGTCAGAACTGCATGTACATGAGCTGCATAGGGTTCTAAAATTATCGGCTGTGTTTAGTTCTTTTTTCCTTATTTATATCCCCTTCTAACTAAAACTGGTGACACATAATGCTAAATTCAGAATTCTGTCTGTTCTGTGTGTCTTTCTATAGTTTTGGAGACATTTACACGTTATAGCTGGCAGCTATTCCTGCTGCTGACTGACGGTTTTCTTCCTATTACTGTGCTAATATACAGTATAACCTGTCGATCAGCAGCTGGAGGGTGGGTGTGGGTGGTCTTATCTCAGAGCTCATGAAAACCAATGATTACGCACTCTAGCACATTATTGTGCGGGCTCATTTTGTCACAAAAGTGTACATTTCTCCAAGATAGGACAGACACACAGCATAAATAAAACACTGAAATAAGGGAGTGTCAATTTTTAATGTTTTGCTACTTTCCTCTTAAGGTACTGTTACACGTCGCAACATTGCATGCAATTTTACTGGCAATTTGCTGGTTGCAGTGAAATCATGGACACATTGTTCTATCTTGTTGCCGTGTACAAATGGAACAATGTGTCCATGATTTCACTGCAACCAGCAAATTGGCAGTGAAATTGCATGCAATGTTGCGACGTGTAACGGTACCCTTAGGGTACCGTCACACGAGGTGACGTCGGCGGCGAATTTGTAGGCGACACAGGGGCGTGGCCTATTGGCGACATCATCGCTGCCGAGTCGCCCCGTGTAAGGAGGGGATTTGGTGCCGAAAAATCGGCTGAGAGTGGTCTCCTGGTTTCGCAGCACTGCTCTGAAACCAGGCAAGCATTCTGGGGCGATGTGTACACATCGCCCTATGTAACATGGCGATCGCCGATGTTACAGGCGATGGGAACCATAGGCTTCCATGTTACAGGATCGCCGCTGGGGTTTATGGACACCCCAGCTGGCCATGACAGGCTCTTGATGTGGTGGTCCTTCTTCCACACATTGATTGACCTAGATGTGTGGCATGGGGCATTGTCCTGCTGGAAAATCCAGTCCTCAAAGTTGGGGAACATTGCCTGAGCAGAAGGAAGCAAGTGTTTTTCAAGGATAACCTTGTATGTGTCTTGATTCAAATGTCCTTCACAAAGATTAACCTGCCTAATTCCAGCCTTGCTAAAGCATCCCCTGATCATCACCAATCCTCCACCAAATTTCACAGTGGATGCAAGACACTGTGGCTTGTACGCCTCCCCAGGTCTCCGTCTAAGCATTAGACGACCAGGTGTTAGGCAAAGCTGAAAATTAGACTTATCAGAGACGATTACCTTACTCCAGTCCAGTGACATTTTTAGGATGGAGGCAACATGACACTCATGGTGGGTTTACACACACCAATCATTGTATCCAATATCTGAACCAATCTCTGGTTGCAGTGAAATCATGGACAGATTGCTCCATGTTGTACACAGCCACAAAATGGAACTATGTGTCCATGATTTCACTGCAACCAGAGATCTGTTCAGATATTGGATACAATGATTGGTGTGTGTAAACCCACCATCACTGTCTGCTAGTAAAGCCAGAATTGAGCCTTTCTTTTCCTCACTCAAGACTTTTCTTTTCAACTCCTTTGGCATGGTTCAAAGTTATTTGTTTCATTCAAATTACTTTTGGGCTATTCCTACCACTTGTTTTGTCATCCAGCTTGTCCTATTGCAAGAGGATTGTGAAGTCCACAGCAGTGTTTTTATACTTTCCCTCTTTAAATAAGATTTGGTTGAGGTAATCAGAAGCACATTAAGTAGAATGAGGTGTACTTTGGTAGAAATTCAACGGACACTGGAATGGAATGGCTGTCAGACATGTAGAGATGGGGATTTTTAGAAAACTGTGCAGTAGTTTTTTAATTTTTGCCAGAGCTGTATATGATTTGTTTACTTGCAGTCACAGGATTGGACGTGCTAAGTGTCGCTCTGTAGAGGAGGGTTGAGAGAAGTTGCTTCAGTCTAGTTGGCAAGTGAAATGTAAAACGCATATATGTGATCACAGAGTTGTACACTTGCATTAACAATACCGGGAAATCACGATTCAGCAGTCTGCAGTCACATAGAGTGACAGCAGACTTCTGTCCAAGGCTGGATAGCCTGTTTAAGAAGATAACCAAAATAATCTAATCTACTCAATCTCATTTCTATCAGAAACTAATCTGCCACTGGCCATCATGTACAATTGATTCCAAGTAATTGTCCATGTTTGGCTTTTTCGACAAACTTTTATCCTAGGTCTATGGGCAGTATTAGGCTGGTTTCACACTACGATTTTGTTAAATCCGATGCTGTCCGATAAAAATCGGACAGCATCGGATTCGATTTAGCCCCCGTGTTCTCCAATGGGGATTGGATCGGATCGGATGTGCACTTAATGGCATCCGATTTGCATCCGATCCGATTCTGTCCGATTTTTTTCAGGAGCCAAAATCGGAGACTGCTCCGATTTTGGTATCCGATTCAAAAATCGGATCGCATCGGATCCGAAGTGATCCGATGCGATCCGATTAAAATAATATGGGAGTCTATGGGAGATCGGATCGGATGGAAAATCGGATCCGATATCGGATCCGATTTTCTGTCTTGAGCATGCTCAATACCCTAGACCACTCCCAAAACCTCCCATAGCCATTTAAATCGGATCCGATAAAAAATCGGATCGGATGGCATCCGATTTTGAGCATCCGATGCTGTCCAATTTTCATCGGACAGCTTCGGAAATGACAAAATCGTAGTGTGAAAGTAGCCTTAGATGTAGAATCCATTAGTAACCGTAGATCTGCAAGAAGTCTGTTGATGGATGGGAGATACGTATAAGCTAAGTATATGTTTTCTTAGGCTGCTTTCACACAGCGTTTTTGTGCTGTCCGAGGGGATCAGACTTTTTGCTGCTCCCCTCGGACAGCATCGGATCCAAACTGATGACTGCAATCGGATGTCAAATAAGCATCCGATCCCGATATTTTGCAGCATCAGTTTGGATCCTGTCCCTGCTCCTCCTGTCATCTCGTCTCCCTTCTCTCTCCCTCCTGTCACCTTTGTCCCCCTGTGTCTCCCCTCTTTGTCCCCCTGTGTCTCCCCTCTTTGTCCCCCTGTGTCTCCCCTCTTTGTCCCCGTGTCTCCCCTCCTTGTCCCCCTCTGTCTCCCCTCTTTGCACCCCCTCTTTGTCCCCCTGTGTCTCCCCTCTTTGTCCCCCTGTGTCTCCCCTCTTTGTCCCCCTGTGTCTCCCCTCCTTGTCCCCCTCTGTCTCCCCTCTTTGCACCCCCTCTTTGTCCCCCTGTGTCTCCCCTCTTTGCCCCCCTCTGTCTCCCCCCTCTTTGCTCCCCTGTTTGCAGACCTTAAAAATAAAAAAAAACTTCATTCTCACCTCTCCACGACACCCGCGCTGCTTCCAGCTTCTCTTCTTCTGATACACAGGACCTGGCGTGATGTCACAGTCACATGACCGGTTACCGCGGTAACCGGCCATGTGACTCAACTGTGACGTCAGGCCAGGTCCTAGAAGCACAGAGCGCAGGAGGCATCGCTGGATCGTGGAGAGGTGAGAATGAAGTTTTTTTTATTTTTAACCCTTTATTTTCAGGAGATGTCACTTCTGCAATGTATGAATATACATTGCAGAAGTGATATTACATGGCACAGAGCGATTTTAGTGTACTGAGCATGCTCAGTACACTAAGATCGGGTCCGAGGAATGCTCAGCTGTTTCCTCGGATCCTCGCTCCATAGGCCCCATGTTATTTGGCGCGGATCAGGTCGGATCCAATTCGGTCTGATCTGACCCGCTGTGCCAAAAATCGCAGCAGGCTGCGATTTTGGGCACAGCAAAAAATCGGCCAGGATCGGATCCGACCAAAATCGGATGCCAATAAGGCCAAATCCGATGTGATCCGTGCCCATAGGATAACATGGGGCCAAAATCTGATCCGTGGCTGTCCGTTTTACAACGGACAGCCACGGATCACAAAAAATTGCAGTGTGAAAGCAGCCTTAGACAACGTAGGTAATTTTATATGGTGTACGTGATAAGTAATATTTTGGTTAAAAACTAAAACTAGTGACTGCCATGTTGCATGGAGTATAGGAAATGCAATAAAAATTCAAGCAGCATGAAAACTTCTTTTTCACATTTACTTCTTTACTAGTAAATTGTTCTTGGAAATATAGCTAATAAATGACCAGCTGATGCTAAACTGTCCTATTGCCATGCACCCAGAGCATGATATTAATGACACTGCATTGGAAATTAAATCAGACTAATTGTTACTGCCCATCTATGCCTATATGGCAATGTATAAGCCGCATGTTTCATGTAGAGCTAAACAAGAACTAAGATTGTGCCCAGTGCACTGGGACAACTTCTTTTCATGACTGCGATGCTGCAATGTTGAAAGTATTACATTGCATTGATAAAGCCTGAAGCATTATATCCATGCACCAAGTTCTGATTAATATCCCCTGATGTGTCCTTGTGAGCATCAGCCCCAGGGTCCACAAAGAGAGGGCAATCGAATTAGAAAGGGGTGAGCGGAAGGACAATTCCACTTCAGGAAGACAGAACAAGACAAGGCCAAGAAAAGCTCATGTGCCTGATCCTGGTTCACCGTGCTTGTGCGAACTCTACCAGATTTATAATAATCTGACGTCTAAACTTCACAAGTCTGGAGAGAAGCACTAAAATATGTAAGTGCTGAAAATGAAGATGTAACAGGGAGTGAGGCTGCCTCAAATATTAATTAACAGAAGACAAACAGCATCTTTAGCATCGCTTCACAGTTTATATGAGGTGATGAATTTGGTACAGCAAAAGACGGGTCTGTATATATTGTACTTGCTTGTAAATTGTGAATATATCCAAAAGTATAGAAAGCATCAAGTATTCTTATCAATATAAAATATACAATGCAGGAACATTTACATGAGTTTTGTATTATTATTAGACATATGGCTCTAAGATTAATTGAACTCATACATAGGTTCCTAATATTGTATAGAAATGTGGGCTTTGACCTGTTCACCTTCTATCTGAAGATTCCCCCCAGCACCACCAACACTAGACTGGCCGTCTCCTGGGGGCATCACATGGCTTCCCCATAGAGGTCATTCAGGACTTGTGTTCTGATAATCCCTGGCGGTGTTGGAGGAGCTCCTATGTAAAGTATATGGATCGCTACATATTATCATTTCATAATGATACAGTTCCAGCATGTACAACAGCGCTGTGTCATAACCGGGACTGATTTTTATCCACCTCAAGGAATGATAGTTTCTATTAACCCCTTGGAATCACAGCCCGTTTTGAGCAGTCAGTTCACGCTGCCAATGGAGGAGATCAGGATGGAATAAATAAACTCATTTAATAAGTCTACCCATTTCAAAGCATGAGGCTTCTTCTTCAGGACCTAAAACTACCTTCCAGTCATATTCTCTGAGTTTTGGCATGTATGGAAAACCATTCTTTTCACTTTTCTATAGTCACATTTCAGGAGCCATACCTTAATATTTTTGGTCATACACATATGGTCAAAATTGTTGGTACCCCTCATTTAATGAAAGAAAAACCCACAATGGTCACATAAATAACTTAAATCTGACAAAAGTAATATTTAATAAAAAAAAATCTATGAAAATGAAAATATGAAAATCAGACATTGCTTTTCAACCCAGCTTCCACACAATGTTTAAAAAATTAAACTCATGAAATAGACCTGGACAGAAATGATGGTACCCCCGAAAATAATGTGACAAAAGGGACATGTTAAATCAAGGTGTGTCCACTAATTAGCATCACAGGTGTCTACAATCTTGTAATCAGTCAGTGGGCCTGTATATAGCGCTACAGATACTCACTGTGCTGTATGGTGACATGGTGTGTACCACACTCAACATGGACTAGAGGAAGCAAAGGAAAGAGTTGTCTCAGGAGATTAGAAAGAACATTTTAGATAAACATCTAAAGCGGCCGTCACACGCTTCCATATCTTAAACGATATCGTTTAAGCGATCTTCTTTTTGATCGCTAAAGCGATATCGTTTGTACATCGCTACGTGCGATCAAGCGATTTTACAATGTAAAATCGCTTGATCGTGACATTGCAGATATGAGAGCAGGACCTCATATCTAGCGATGAACGATTTAACAATCTGCTTCATCGTGGTGTATGACACCACGATGAACGATCTCCCAGCGGCAGAGCCTATGCTGGGAGATGGTAACTATGGTACACATCGGGTTACTAAGCGCCGCGCGGCGCCTAGTATCCCGATGTGTACCATAGTTACCAGTGATCTCGCTGGCCAACATCGCTGGTGAGTCTGTCTGTGTGACATCTCACCAGCGATGTGAGCGATATTGTAAGCGATCGCGCGTGCACGTGATCGCTTACAATATCGTTTAAGATATGGAAGCGTGTGACGGCCGCTTTAAAGGTATAGGTTATAAAACCATTTCCAGCTTGATGTTCCTGTGACTACAGTTGCACATATTATTCAGAAATTAAAGATACATGGGACTGTGGACGTGGTCACAGGAGGAAAACTGATGACAAATTAAAGACACGGGTAATACGAATGGTAACAAAAGAGTCCAAGAAAACTTCTAAATAGGTTAAAGATGAACTTCAAGCTGAAGGAACATCTGTGTCAGATCTCATAATCAGTCGTTGTTTAAGCCAAAGTGGACTTCATGGGAAACGACCCATAAATCATAAAAAGCCAGCATGGAGTTTGCCAAACTACATGTTGAAAAGCCACAAAGCTTCTGGGAGAATTTCCTATGAACAGATGAGACAAAATGGATTTTATTTGGGAAGACACATCAGCTCTATGTTCACAGAGAGAAAAATGAAGCATATCAAGAAAAGAACGCTGTACCTACTGTAAAACATAGAGGAGGCTCTGTTATGTTTTGGGGCTGCTTTGCTGCATCTAGCACAGGGTGTCGTTAATCAGTGCAAGGTACAATGAAATCTCAAGACTATCAAGGGATTCTAGAGAGAAATGTGCTGCCCACTGTAAGAAAGCTTGGTCTCAGTCGCAGGTCATGGGTCTTGCATCAGGATAATGACCCAAAACACACAGCTAAAAACACCCAAGAATGGCTAAGAGGCAAACATTGGACTATTCTGAAGTGGCCTTCTATGAGCCCTGACCCAAATCTTATTGAGCATCTTTGGAAAGAGCTGAAACATGCTGTGTGGAATAGGCAACAAACAAACACGATACAACTGGAGCAGTTTGCTCTTGAGGAGTGGGCCAAAATCCCTGTGGAGAGGTACAGAAGTCTCATTGACAGTTACAGGAATCGTTTGATTGCAGTGATTGCCTCAAAAGGTTCTGCAACAAAATATTAAGTTAAGGATACCATCATTTAAGTCCAGGCCTATTTCATGAGTTTAATTTATTTTCAAATTCTGTGGAAGCAGGGTTGAAAAGCAATGTATGACTTTCATTTGTTCATTTTCATAAATTTTTTATTTATTTTTACTTTTGTCAGATTCAAGTTATTTCTGTGACCATTATGAATTTTTTTTTTTTTTATTAAATGAGGGGTACCAACAAATTTGACCAAGTGTGTACAGTTGTGGCCAAAAGTATTGATACCCCTGCATTTCTGTCAGATAATACTCAGTTTCTTCCTGAAAATGATTGCAATCACAAATTCTTTGGTATTATTATCTTCATTTAATTTGTCTTCAATGAAAAAACACAAAAGAGAATGAAGCAAAAAGCAAAACATTGATCATTTCACACAAAACTCCATTTTTGGAGTTTTGTGTGAAATGATCAATGTTTTGCTTTTTGCTTCATTCTCTTTGTGTTTTTTCATTGAAGACAAATTAAATGAAGATAATAATACCAAAGAATTTGTGATTGCAATCATTTTCAGGAAGAAGCTGAGTATCATCTGACAGAATTGCAGGGGTGTCAATACTTTTGGCCACAACTGTATGTGAGCTTATTTTTTGGTAGGAGTTGTATTTATCAGTGGTATAATTTGAGCGGTTCATAGCACTTAAGTACCAAAGTTTTATTAGCTCATTATGGGAAGGAATACATAAAAACAATAACTCTATCGCTGTGTTTTAGTATTGTAAATTGTATGCTATTTGACGTGCTGCACACATTAAGTGTTAACTATGTTTAGTAGGTCAATAAGAGTATGACAATAGCAAATCCATCTGGTTTTATTTATTTTCTATTACTTTAGTACAATTAAAAAATCATTTGTTTTGGGATTGCCATATTCTGAGAGCCATAAGTTTCTCAACTCTCTATTAGCAGAGCTGAAAATTGAAATACTTTTATAGTACGGGCCATTATGAATGCGGTAATACCAAATATGTGATATTTTACAGAGGTTGTGAGGTTTGATTTTTTTTCTTCTTACAGATATTTTATAGTAAAAACTACAATTTTTATTTTTATATTTTTAATAACACTTAAAAATATTTTTTTATTCTTTTTATTAAAGCGAACCTGTCACCCCCTCCAGACATCTAAAAATACCATAGCCACCTTCTGTAGCACTAAGGCTGCAGTCTGACAGGGTGTCTATAGCATTTATGCTCCCTTGATTCACCGAAATAAAGACTTATATAAAATCTGTTTCAAACCAGATCCAAGACCGGGAGGCGGGTTTTCAAGTGTCTGTCTCCTTCCTCTGTGGTGTCAGTCATCCCTCTCTGCTCTCTGTGCACCTCCTCCAGGGCCACCTCCCTGCACTACAGAGCTTTGTCAGCTCTGCTACAACATAGAGCTGCTGTTATAAGAGACCCCACAGTAGTAAATCTAGCAGGAGGATCCTGAGCAGAGAAAGCCTTGCCTGCTACATAGCAGCCTTGAGCTGTCAGCAGTGCAGCAGAGTTGAGTTTGTCTTTAGATCATAGGCTGAGGAGCAATGCTGCTGTTTACAAGAAACTGAAAGTGAAAACTGCTCAGCTCAAGGGCTGCTATGTAGCAGGCACTGCTTTGTCTGCTCAGGGTCCTCCTGCTAGATTTACTACTGTGAGGTCTCCTATAACAGCAGCTCTGTGTTGTAGCAGAGCTGACAAAGCTCTGTAATGCAGGGAGATGGCCCTGGAGGCGGCACACAGAGAGCAGAGAGGGATGACTGACACCACAGAGGAGGGAGACAGGCACTTGAAAACCCACCTCCCGGTCTTGGATCAGGTTTGAAACAGATCTTACAAAAGTCTTTATTTCAGTGAATCAAGGGAGCATAAATGCTATAGACACCTTGTCAGAATGCAGCCTTAGTGCTGCAGAAGGTGGCTATGGTATTTTTAGATGCCTGGAGGGGGTGACAGGTTCGCTTTAAAGCAATTACTACTCCCACAAAAGATCCAGTGATAACACACTGTACTACTTATGTACTACAGCGCATTATCACCACTGCCACTATGACTTAGGGCCCTTTCACATCAGCGGTATTTTCAAATCGCGGCAGATGCGGTGAAAAAACCGCATCTGCCGCGATTACCGCATAACCGCGACACTTGCGGCACACTTGCGGCAAGCCCCATGCAATGTCTATGGGGCTTGCGGTTAGGGTGCGGCAAGTGCGGTTTCGGCAGCATGGGGCTTGCCGCAAGTGTGCCGCAAGTGTCGCGGTTATGCGGTAATCGCGGAAGATGCGGTTTTTTCACCGCATCTGCCGCGATTTGAAAATACCGCTGATGTGAAAGGGCCCTTACAGTTAGCCAATCAGGGTTCTTTCCCAGGGGGATATGTTTGGCTGAGGGATAGGGCAGAGAGATTCCTCAAATGCTGCCAATACTGACAGCGGCTTTCAAAGGGTTAGAGGGCTGAGATCAGCACTTTGTATGGTTAAGCACATACTGCAAGAGCTCAGCTGTGTGCAACAGCCGTCTCCTGCTGCAGATGGTACTGGAACTGCTACAGTGCTCATGCCAATCATCAAACGTAACTGTACACAATAGCTGACTGCAATCTGGACATACATTTTTATTCATTTGTGGGGAGGTGTTAAATGACTGCAAGTAGAGATCTGAATTATTTTAATAAAAAAAATCCTTCTGATAAAAGTGTAGTACTTCTTCAGTATAATTCAAATAGGGTTTTAAATATTTATACTTAAAGTGTAAAAATCATTTAATTGAAAAATAATTACTGCACTGGTTGTCAATGATAGGTCACATAGCAGCTAAGATAATGCTTTTTTGCCATATGACTTATTTTCGCATATTTTTCTGTGCTCTTTTAAAAACTGCATTTTATGAGTTTGTGTGCATGGCCAGCAGCTGATAGGGATCAGTGCAATGTGATAATAGAGAAAGGGCAAGATCATAGGTTATTAGCTGTGTGGGGAGCCAGCAGACAAGGGCTTAACAGCGATCTGAGCTGTGTGGAGCAAGATGACAGATCTTTCCTTGGCACAAGTTTCTGAGGAGTTTGCAGTGATCCTGACATTCTGAAATTTCTTAGCAACTGTGCTGTATGCTGAGCTAATCTGACACATTGTTTCCTCACCAGATACAATCAGGACTGTAGGCCACGCCTGCTTTCCCTTATATGGTTCCATGCCCATATTCACTGTGATGATGGATCTGACTGCTAATAAAAATATGTCAGCTTCACACACAGTGTAGTTGGGGACACCTTGTGGAAGGTTTATGAATGGTTTTAAAATAGAATTTTGTAATGAAGTATATTTGAAAGTTTATTAAAATAACTTGCTCGACATCATTATTAAATAAAAATGTAAAACGGCGGTTACACTTTAAGGTTTGACCAGTTTTAAAACAAGCGAATCATCATTACATTCCCACTACCATGCAGCAACTCTCCAGGTTACACTGCACTCTGCGTGACCCAGAAGAGGCTTTTACAATGTAAGTCAATGAAGTGTCAAAATGAGGTTCAAAAGATTTACACTATAAAAAGAGATTCCAGCATAGGAGTTGGATAGTCTGAACAGCGATGATGTCACCAAGAAAAGGAGCAGAACGGCGCTGGATCCTGGAGAAGGTAGCGGTAGGTGAGAATATTATCACATACACACTACATTACATGTACACAGATTTATTAAAAAAACCTTCACCATAGTGCTTCTTTAACTTGGCTGTGGTACTGATATCAGCACATCACCACCGCACTATCAACTTTGGCATGATTGCTGAGCCCAGTATGAATGCCAACCTGACGTCACCGCCGCAGCCATGTCAACAATGTCTATCAGCGGGAAGGCGAAACTGAAGCACCAGTCGGTAAAATGCTGATTTGGTTTTCAAGCTGGTCAAACCTTTAGGGCATACATTTTTAAAATCAGGAAACCTATCAATATACAGTAATTTCAGTTTCATTAAGACAGCCCACTGAAGTGATATTTCTGTCTTTTTTCATATTTATTTTACCATTTCAAAGAAGATATAGAACAAAAAAAAAACAAAAATAAAAATACATGCATAATCCAACGAGCAGTCACAAGAAATAGGGATAAACGTTTAGAACAATATACATATAGGACAGAAGAGTAAATACAATGCCCCCATCTACTCATATTCACAGCAGACAGGTTACAACTCTAAATCACCAATGTTCTGTGTTATCCCATTAGTATTCTCACCTTAGTATTTAATCCAGGATATTTGCTAGCTTGGCCATTTCCATATTTAGCTGAGACTTCAACAAACTCAATGGGATATTTGATGGAAAATAATCAGTTTATGGGATCACTGTACCTCTATGATCCCAATAAGTGAGGATTCCAGGGGTGGTATTGGCACCTACCAGTCATTTCTGTGCTATCCTGTTGATACACCATAAATGCTTAAGATTATAAAACTGCTTTAACTGTGACAATGCTTTTATCAGCTTTTTTATGATGCAAAAAACAATTACAATATGACAAACCTGAAGTTCTGGGCTGTTGACTTTTCTTACATTATCTCTGCATTAATTTCTTGTAAAAAATATAATTTTTTTATAGTTGCTTTCTATTTTCATTTAATTTCCAAATAAAAATTAAAATACTTTTGCTAAAGTTCAACAAGAAAGATATATACATTGCATTACTTTCCTATAAAATTCTGCAAAAATCTTACATTAACGACTCAAATGCTGCAGTAACAAACTGCCAAGAAACAGCACAGAAAAGTCATTTTAGCTTTCTGTATCTTCCCAACCACAGGAGCAATGAGCACAAAACTTGGCAAATCCAGTGACACAAAGGATCTCAGAGCATGGGCCAAATTTTATACAAATGGCAAAAATGGCTTTGGCTCCACTATTGTAACAAACGTTATACAGGGATCCACGGTTTAAGAATAATATACAACATTTAATTATGACTGGGAAAAGAGCTATTACCATCAGATTTTTTTCCCTATATGACCAAAATTAACTTGCATAGTTCACGCTCGTTGTCTATGGGACTATCGAGATTGCCGGGCTAGTGCTCCATTCAGTGGGGTAGATTAGAGTCCTGTTCTGAAGTTGGGACAACGCTTTTAAGGCTGTGTTCACATCAAGTATGTGATGTACATTTTGGCATATACTGTACATCAGGAGAACTTCCCAACAGAAGAATAAAGGGAGGTATTTTGGCCCTTGCTGAGGACCAAATATGAATACCAAGTATAGACTCTGAAAGAAGGACTATAAGGTGCTAAACTTGTGAAGTTGTTGACCATCCAAAAAACAATAAATTGAAGTCATTATCCATGAAATGGTGTTGAAATTTAGTTTATTGCAAATCCTAAAGCCCCATCACACATAGCGAGATCGCTAGCGAGATCACTGTTTCGTCACAGGTTTTGTGATGGAACAGCGACCTCACCAGCAATCTTGCTATGTTTGATACGTAGCAGCAACTGGGCCCCCGCTGTGACATCGTGTCGGAATGGCCTGGACCATTTTTTGATTGTCGGGTTCCCGCTGGCCAGCAAGCATCGGTGTGTTTGATGCCTTAACAACGACCTCGTTGGCAACTCAGAACTCAGCCACGTAGGTCTGAGTCATCAGACTAGCTGCTGTGTGACAGAGTCCCAATGACCGCCGAGGTCGTTATACGGTCGCCGTATCGTTGCTGCGTCCTTCAGTAGATCTGACTGTTTGACATCTCACCAGTGACCACGTAGCAACGTTCCAGCGATCTTTACCAGGTCATATCGTTGTTGGGATCGCTGGAACGTCGCCAAGTGTGACGAGACCCTAACACATCATGGAAGGAAGCGGGGAGCCGTCAGACTGAATGTGCTCTGCTTCCTCCAATAATGTTGTAGGATTTACATTAAACTGAATTTCATGGATGGTGAGTGCAATTTGTTTTTTCTTCTATTTCTTTGGTACTTCCCAAAATAGCTGCAAGTGTGTCCAAGAACATCTATTAGTCAAACATATGCCATGAGGTTTCTTTTGACACGTTTGTCAGCTTGTTAGCACAGCACACCTACATTGTGAATCCATGCAGATGTATAGGCATAGACTTGTATAGGCCCAAAGCATATGTTTGGTGGCACTCTGACCGTGCATGGTAAGCCTAAGCCACGGTAGCAGCATCAAGCCTTGAATAGCAGGATGTACTAACTAAACACATCCCAACAACACTCTATTGACGTACATCTTATATCAAGCGTCCACAGGCATGTTGTCAAGTTTCTAAGTGTTTCTGATGTATATGCCGGATGTAGATGAGCCCTAACATGAACAGACCTAATATATACACTTCCTTTATGACATTTATTATTATTGCTAATAATATATTCCTCTTAAATAAAATATAAAAATGATGTATTAATTTAGTTTGAAAATCAATATTTATTACATCAGATAATATTAGTAAGCCTAGAATAAAAATCCCACGTCCACATATATCCTAGTGGTCCTAGGGAACATTTCTGGCTCCATTATATATAGCCACAATCAAGCAGTATTATTACAAGTTAATATTCTCTCGCCACAGCTATTACATCCCATGACAATCACATAAAGCACTGTCACAGTATCAGGAATATTCACCAGAATCAGAACACGTTGAAAATGAACAATGTAGCATTTGAATGCGCCATGTGCCCCGGTGTTTATGACACATTCATCATGTGAGGCAGAGGCGCTTGCAGCAGCAGGATTTACCCTTTGTCTAAATTAAATCTATTGACCACAATCCATAAGAAAATCACAAATGGAACGCTTTAAGTCAGCCGAAGCTGAAGGTCTGTATCAATTTTTGCAGAAGCACCTATATTAAGAAACGGTTCCAGATAGCTAAACACTTACATTTTTTGCCATCCTTCTCTGCTGAGGACAGAAAATCCTTAATAATGTCTGCAGGTAATTACTGCTCCTAACTAGTGTTGATGCTTGATTTGCAACAATAAGTTTATGATAATGTGTTACCCAACCAATTGCACATAATATAGACATGGTGAAAGCTATATTAGCAAACTACAGATGCAGTCTCTGAACAAGTCAAATGTGCCCCGCTGGAAGAAATCATTCTAAGTGTTGGTTTACACGACTGTTGCTCCACATCCAAGAAAAACAGTCCGATTATTCTGATCACATTTTAATCAGAGTTTAATCAAAGAAGCATCTGTTTTGGACATATAGAGAAAAAAAAGGTTCTCTATTTTGTCAGCCTGTAAAATCAGACCGGATTTGGATGTCACCTGAGTGCTGTCGGATTTTTTCACAAACCCATGGCCAATTTTGATCTATAAAAGGTTTCGTACCATGTTAGCCCGTTGAAAAAAGATTGATTGCTCTGAGCGGGAGAAACAAAATACCGTAATAATCTTGTAGTTGTGATACCTTTCAATGGCTAACAAAAATAAAATATTTTTGTTAGCCATTAAAAGGTATCACTTGGGAGATTCGGGCAGTTCTTTGAGAGCAGTTATGAAGGTGCTAGAGATGCTTATGGTGCTGTGTCTGGGATATTTATTAATTGGGCCAAATCAACATTGCTCCCGCTGGACCGGGCGACGACTGTAGAATGGGATCCATTGATTCTGGTACGAGTGGTCAGTGAATTTACTTATCTTGGAGTTCAAGTGTCGGCTAATATAGGTGACTATGAGAAAGAACCTTAACCTAAATCCCCTGCTGGGTAAATTTAGAAAGAAGATTGCGGCATGGTACAGATTATACCTCTCTGTGGCTGGAAAGGTGAATTTGCTTAAAAAGATCATCATGCCCCAGCTCCTCTATGTCTTACACAATGCTCCGGTGTGGTTGCCACAAAATAGATTTTATAGAATTAATGCTATTTTCCGGGATTTGATCTGGAAGGGGAAGCAGGCTCGCATCAAACTGGAGCATCTGCAGCGTGCAAAGAAGGATGGGAGTCTGGCGGTCCCTAATCCATGGGTCTACTATATTGCATCTCAGGGACAACATATGGCGGCATGGGGGGATCCTGTTCTTGATAGTTCCTCAGGTAAGATCCTTAGTCATATGGTGGCGAGTGGTCCATTGTTGGATAGTGTGGAGGCAGGTAAATATCGGCTGAATTCCCAAAGATTCCCCACGGTGGTGATGATCTGGAAAGTGTGGCAAAAAATTATGCGGTGGAGGGGGATAACTGGGCTCATAGATATACCCCCATTTGGCATGACCACAGGTTGACTGAAATGTCACATTTGAGGAATTTTGGTCAGTGGACGATTGGGATATGCTGTGTCTCACAGCTGTTGAACGGAGACATATTTAAATCATTTGAAGAGCTCAGGAGAGATTTTTCCCTTGGAACGCATGATTTTTAACCAGTTTCTGCAGCTGCGACATGCATTTCATAAACAAACCAAACGGTCACCAATACTGGTTCAAGCAGATAGCTTATTAAATATCATTGGGTCACAGAGAGGTACTAGGGGCTTATTTCCTTGCTGTATCGAGCCTACTAGAGACTTTTCTGGAAAGACACCCACTGATGGCTAAATCAAAACGGGCTAAAGATTTGGGACACATATCAGACATACTGTGAGAAGACATTCTGCAGTACATCCCTAAAATATCTATGAGTGAATCCAGACGAATGTCACATTTATTTACCATACACAGTATATAAAACCCCTGTGTGGATGCTTAAAGCAGGGTTGAGGGGGACTCCGTTTGTCCATGGTGTGGGATGGAGGAGGCGGATATGATTCATATGCTCTGGTCCTGTCCTCGACTGCAGGCATATTCGATAATCGTTTTGAATCTCATACAAGGGGTGATGGGAGTGGTTATGTCCCATTGACATGTATCCTGGGACATGTGGATGGTTTGATGACGGACGAATGGGGAAAGTTGGCGATTGCGAGGATGTTGTACATTGCATGTAGGATAATCTCACTACACTTGCTTGATGAGAACCCCCCAACGAGTAAAGAATTTATAAACAAAGTTGATTTCATAATCCTCATGGAACGTAACATTTATACTAAACGGGGTAAACCGAATCAGTTTGAAAATGTCTGGGGAAATTGGCTAGACTACCTAGGGCTGTAGTCCTTTACCTCCTGAAAGACAGGGTGCTCTTACTATAATTCAGACGGAGTTAGGGGAAGTCTGTAAATGTATGGAAGCGGATGATATGGATAACCTGAATCCTCATATCTTTGCATGAACGCGAAGGGCTGTGGGAGGGTAGGTTTTGTCTCTGTGGGGATATTTGTTCTTTTTGTAAACTTGGAAAATACTGTATTTTGTACTGTTATACTTGATTGGATTTTTTCAAATAAAAAGTATTTGCATTAAAAAAAAAGGTATCACAACTGCAAAATTATTATTTTGTTTCTGAGAGCAATCAATCGATTTTGTTCTGACACTCAGAACAAAATCGGTCTTCTCTCTGTTTTTTTCATTGTTCCAAAGAAAAAGTCAGACAGGTGTGCAGCCTAATAGAATATCATAAATCCAAGTGCTATCTGCGAACACTATTGATAGTACTCAGACAAGAAAATCAGTCATATGCATGTGTCATTAGTGAACGTTTTCCATATATTTGGGGTGACTAAAACGAGGATATACCAGCATGGTATTACTACACCAAGTCACTTCTTGGATTCAATAATAATCATAATAATAATACTAAATAATAAAAAGGCCATCATCACTCATGGGCCAGCATGGTGAGCTATTATGCCTAACACCATAAAAGATATTCCCTGAGGAACTCTTCAAGGCATCACACAATGGGGAAACACTTCAGGACTAGGATACCTGGTACAACTCTTCAGTAAAGATGAGCGAACCCGTGGAGGTTTGGGTACGAGGGTTGCATGATTGGAACCTGAACATGGCCCCATTCATCATGACTAGTCAGTGATTGGCTGGTCAGCTCCCCACCCACATACAGCCAGTTATAAGCGTAACTCTTCTGGGGTCGGGTTTTCTTTTTTCTTTTTTTAAATTTAGACAAGACATGGACGATTATTCATCTTTTAGAGACATTGCAAGCTGATTGTACCCAGCAAGCAGCTCACACTGACCTGACCACCCAGCTTACCGGAGCACAGTGATCCCAGTTCCAGCACTTTGAAGACAGGAATCCCCCGAATGCCAGGACCAAACAGGTTCGCTCATCTCTAATCTTCAGGAGTCATCAATTCACACTAATGCAGCCCATCTTCAAAGCTACCATGTTTTCTCAATATAAAGATATCCCCCGAATAAGACCTAGTAGGGGGTTTGCAGAACTGCTAAATATAAGGCACCCCCGAGAATAAGACCTACCAAGCTTTATTTTTTTTAAGCATGCCCTCCGAACAAGGTATGCAGCTTTGATTCTAGGTATTTAATGGCTGCCATTGTATTTATTCCAGAGCCACTCTGAGCTCTCTCAGCCGTCGTTCATGCCAGGAGGAAGCAGCTGGCAGAAGAGAGAGCTCAGAGCGCTGTCCGCTGCTCTCTGCTGCCACACTCTCCCAGCCGCCGTACATGTACAGGAAGCCGCCAGCAGCAGAGAGAGCTCAGAGCGCCGCCCGCCACTCTAAGCTCTCTCAGTCGCCGTACATGTACAGGAAGCCCCCGGCCAATCAGATGCCATTAAATCTCCAAAAGAGTGCACAATTAAGATAGCTTTATTATTTAATTATTATTAAAATCAGTCAGTCGTGTGTGTATGCCCTACACCTGTATCTAGCAGAACTGAGCAGTCGGGGAAGAAGGAGCCTATAATCCCACACTCACCCTATCCACTGCCCCTGCCTGTCTATGGAGATTTAAACACATAACATGTCTGGTGTCCCCGTTCCACGGCGGCTCACCCTAGTGTCCCTGTTTCTACACTATGGCAAATACCACCACTAGAATTCTATCTTGATCTCAGGTGTTGTTTTACCGCGTCAGAGTGACAGGGCGGATACGCCCTTACTTACGTAGCGCTCACTAATATACGAATTAGGCACACTGAATACAGTTTTATGGTAAAACAATATAACAATTTATTAAGATTACATCAGGATAATGCTCAAGTATGGAATGGCAGATACAATATTACCCTGTTCCTATTATTCAGTTCATTTAAATCATACAATTATGGTGAATCATAGTATATGGAGAAATAAGTATCAATACATACCGGAGTATTGTAACATCACCTCTCCACCGGAGGGACCACAGTGTCATACGAGAAGGAAATACTCTGGTCTTGTCATCACAGAAACCGTGCGTCCACGATATGTTCTGGAATGTCCCTAACTCGCTGTACTGGGCCCTCATTTTTATGCACAGCTCCCACATCCTCCCCTAACACATCTTGTGCAATATGTTTAGGCCAGATCATCAGTATCTTGCAACTGCGCAGTAGGTTGTTGTTTGACATGGGCCCGATGCTTACTGATAACACCACCTAGGTCTGTTCAAACAGACTCAAGGTCTGTTTTGAGATTATCATGTCTTCTGACCACAGCACAATGCTTCAAGGTTACATTTTGTTTGAACTGACCCAAGGTCTTGTTAGCCACTGGGATGTCTTTTGACAATAGCCCAGTGCTTCAAATGTTGTCTGTTACTGATTACAACCACCTAGGAATGTTATAGTATAACATTTCAAGGTTCTCCAAAATATTGCTTGTCACAAAGTTAAATCTTCATGATCATAGCATAACGCTCTAAGATGGTAGCATATGGGCATCATGACCTCCATAATCACCTATGCTGAAAACTGGATACCTATCGTAACCCAGTCACACACTCATACTTGTCTCATTTGTATCACAGGTGTTTCTCCAATAAAGATGTGGGTCAACCCCCATCATCCTCCCTGTGTGTGGCTTAATTTGGCACCAAAGGTGTGTCTTGTTTGTGGTTCCGGGTATATGGTTATGCTATGCTAGCAAGAACCACCAATAGACAGAATTATACCTATTCATATGCAGTACATACCTCAAACTGATATGTTCAAGCCCCCACTTAATACAAACTCTATGGGTCAGGTCTAATGTCTGCTGGGTCTTATACCTATAGTATTCCCACAGTCGATATATAGATACTGTCTATACCCACGTTACAAAATAACACTCCCTTTGTCCAATATACACATATCACACACATCCCCTTACTTCCTGGTAAACAGGGTTCAGAGATAACCACCCAAACCAAGATAGACTGATTATTCCCACAGGCAGGTATTTAGAATCATTACTTCACTTATCTGATGATTCTAAATACCTGCCTGTGGGAATAATCAGTCTATCTTGATTTGGGTGGTTATCTCTGAACCCTGTTTACCATGAAGTAAGGGGATGTGTGCGATATGTGTATATTGGACAAAGGGAGTGTTATTTTGTAACGTGGGTATAGACAGTATCTATATATCGACTGTGGGAATACTATAGGTATAAGACCCAGCAGACATTAGACCTGACCCCTAGAGTTTGTATTAAGTGGGGCTTGAACATATCAGTTCGAGGTATGTACTGCATATGAATAGGTATAATTCTGTCTATTGGTGGTTCTTGCTAGCATAGCATAACCATATACCCGGAAGCACAAACAAGACACACCTTTGGTGCCAAATTAAGCCACACACACACAGGGAGGATGATGGGGTTTGACCCACATCTTTATTGGAGAAACACCTGAGATCAGGATATAATTCTAGTGGTGGTATTTGCCATAGTGTAGAAACAGGGACACTAGGGTGAGCCGCCGTGGAACGGGGACACCAGACATGTTATGTGTTTAAATCTCCATAGACAGGCAGGGGCAGTGGATAGGGTGAGTGTGGGATTATAGGCTCCTTCTTCCCCGACTGCTCAGTTCTGCTAGATACAGGTGTAGGGCATACACACACGATTGACTGATTTTAATAATAATTAAATAATAAAGCTATCTTAATTGTGCACTCTTTTGGAGATTTAATAATTTGTTTTGAGTCACATTTATCGATTTTTAGATATTACCAATCAGATGCCAGCAGCCATTGGTCCGAAATACATGCAGCAGTGGACTAGTCAGAAAAGGTGTGTGTGTATTTTTCTCTGCAGGCACCTTACTGGGTATTTTGGGGGCTGCAAGGGGATATTGGGGCCTGAATATGGGGATGATGAGGATATTGAGGGCTGCATATGGGGATATTGGGAGCAGCATATGGGAATGATGGGGGCTGCAAGGGGATATTGGGGGATGCATGGGGATGATGGAGGCTGCAAGATGATGATGGGGGTTGCAAGTGGATGGTGGGGATATTGGGAGCTGCATGGGGACGATGGGATCCTTGGAAGCAAAAATAAATATAAGACACTGTCTTTTCTATACCCTTTGTAAATCTTATAATTATTGAAATACTTTGATAAGGGTAAGTGAAAGGGAACTACAGGTCCAGCCTCTATAAGAGCGGGGCACCACATTGACAATGGGGTGTCTAACCTCCGCTGTTAGGTAGGATATAAGTTTTCCTACTAGGGCCAAACTAGGGATATTATTCTACTTGGGACTTTTTCTTATGTAACACTATTTCCCTCCTCATTATTGCACAGTGCATATGTTATTTATTTTTAGGTAATTGCTTTAATCAAGTGATTTGTAATATTTTGTTGCACTATACACACTTATTTGATTGTATGGAATATGTTTTTTAATTCTGTAATAAAGTTAAATGTTTTGAAAGTGTTTTTTATTTTACTGCTTAATCGGTTAACATTTTTACAGCAATTACTAAAAATACAAGGCTAAGGATATGTCCATAATGTACCTGCATCAGGAACGTCTACGACAGAACAGGATTTATGAGTCTAGTATTTAGTTTAGGTTTCAGTGTGAGAAGTGCAGGATTTATAGTTTTTTTTTTTATTGGATCATAATAATGATTAAAGCCTGATGTTCACATTGAGCTACAATAAATGTAACACTTAAACATGAGCTGTGTATGAAGGAGTCAGAGTGGTGAAGTTGGAGTCATAGAAATTGAGGAGTCAAAGTTGGTAGTTTGGCTTACCGACTCCACTGCCCTGGCACATAGCTTGTAATTGATAATATTACAACTGGCTTATACAATAAAATAAACAAATTACTTTAACCCATTCCAGATTGGGTGATGTAGCGTTTTTGCACTCTTTTTTACTTCTTCCAAGAACCATACAGAGGCCGGAAGCTGATGTCAGTGAGCCAGTCATTAGCGTTACATAGCAGCATGGGTTGCCATATCAGGCACTCCAATGTCAGCTACTGGCCTCTGCACTGACTGCAGAGGAGGAGACCACACATCGTAGGAGTGAACTGAGGTGAGTAGAAAGTGTTTGTTTTCTTTTACTGTGTTAGAGAACACAGGATGGGAGGACATATAACAGGATGCGGGAAATATATACCAGGATGGGGCCCAGGAATGAGGATATATATGTGGGAAGGGTCCAGGATGGGGGACATTATGAAATACTGAAGGGGTAGGGAGGACAACACGAGTATCTTTATAGGATTTGGAACTACAAGGGCCATATATCTGACCAACACTGATCATAATCATCATAGCAACTCAAAATCCTATCCTCCAGTCCTCCCAAAACTGTTTTTAATTAGTGCAAAATAAAGCTGGATCCCTGCCTTCCCTAGTTCATTTCAGTCACAAAGAGAGGTGAGTCTTTATTATGTTTTCAACCAAAAAGCATACCTAGTAGTTGGCAAATGGGCTCAAGTACTTTGATCAAAACCTGGGCAAAAAACCTCAGCAATATAATGTTTGTACTGTGGCACTTGCTTGTATATTTACCACAGGATAAATGTAACACTATCTAAGCTGCACGAGAATGTCCTTAAAGGACACCTGTCATGTAAAAAACGCTATCAACCTATAGATATGGGGTTAATAACATTCTGAACCTTCCCGTTCCTGCATTTAGAGCCCGGCTGATGGGAGGAAGTGAACTTTATTCCTGACAACAGCATTCAGCTTTTTAGTGGTGGCTGTAGCCGCACCCCGGCATTGACTGACTGCCACTCAGGAGAGAACCTGCTGTCCATCAGTGCTGGGAGCCCAGTCACAGCCACTACTCAATGTATACTGGGTGATGACTGAAAGCTGAATGCTGCCTGGAGGAATAAGTTCATTACCTCCAGGCAGCGGGGCTCTAAATGCTGGCGCAGGCAGGTTCACAACATTATCGATCTCAAGATTAACGTCATAGCTGCAGGTTATTATTTTTTAACATGACAGGTTCCTTTTAAAACAAATCGCAAAAAACTGTAGTTGTATTGATGATTTGCATTTCTTTCTCCATTTCCTCTCTTGAAAATATTACCTAAAACTGGAATCAGAAAAATAAAAGCAAGATCTCATAGGACTACATCAAAATAAAAATGGAAAAGTAAGGAGACAAAAGCATAACTCTATAAAAATAGCAAACAATGGTTAGGGATCATTGACAACTACAAAATGAACATTCAGCGGATGCTCCGTCATACAAGAAACTGCTAAATGCAGGATTAATAATTCTATTGATATTGTTGTATATCTCACTGCAGTCATTATAAAATACACAAGCACAAGAATGGCAACAGTAAATACAAACTACCGCATCTGGGACAAGCGGACCATCATTTTATCGACACAGTGTCTACACCAGGTACTTCGGCCATTTAATACATGCTGAAATTTACTTCTAGAATAAAAGTATAAAACAAGGTAATAGCAGAAGCTTGGGCCAAAATATAGAACATAAAAATAACTCGCTTTTTATTTCAAAATTTAACAAAACAAATGTCCTTCTACCACATGCCAAGAAATCTTTATATTTATTCCAGGCCATCAAAGATCCTTGTGAAGCAGAATGAAGCTGAAAATCCAGAGAATGAAGGTCGGGTAGCAGGTTATAGCAAAAAAAAGAAAATTAATGGTTCTAGATGACCACAACACTAACTCACTATGCCGGCAGCGCTGTTAAGTACACTAAGTATTTTCATGAGACTCTAGAAGACACAAAGACGATTATAACCTGTACAGACTGTCCATCCCCGTAAAATGCCAAACAAGAATGGGCAAGGTGATCTATCTCAGAAATGGGGGTAATCATGACAGCTGGATCTTCCAAGATGCCACACAATGCCATGCAACACCTACAATCACAAAAATGGGCGAAAACAGAAAACATGACTGTAAGATGCCGTAGAACAGTGGTCCCCAACCTTTTTGCACCGGGTACTAGTTTCATGCAACACCATTTATCCGGGGCCCGGCAGGGCGGCACAGGGGTGGGCTTTGATCATATGGAGCAGGGCTATAGAGAAGGGGTGAAGTTTAGTACCCTGTTTCCCCAAAAGATGCGCTACATCTTATTTTCAGGGATGTCCTTATTTTTCCATCCCCTTGTTAAGGAACTGGACCCGTTGAAGCGGCACTGCTCCGCGAAACGGCAGCCGTCGTCCGTGCTCTCCACTCCTCTCTCCGCTTGATTATGTCTTGTGAATAACTGGACAAATAAAAGGATCTCAGAAATCCGGTGAGTACCGCCTGGCTTTTTCTTTCTATTTGGATTTCTTCAACAATGGCGTGCAACACCGTGCTCTGAGAGGCACCCTGACCCAGGATTGCTTTCCTCAAAGCCAAGGAAGACACCTAATCCTGAATCCGGTAGGTGCCCGGTATTTTCTTCTCTATTGCATCGTTATTATAATTATGCTACCAGATTTAATTATTAAATGAGATCAGAGAAAAATAAATTATATACCGTATATACTCGTGTATAAGCCGAGTTTTTCAGCCCAAAAATTGGGCTGAAAAGTCCCCCCCTCGGCTTATACACGGGTCAATACAGTAATCCTGTGCTGGGGAGGCTGGAGGAGGCGGGGGGAGGCTGATGACTGAGCGGCCCGTCACGTGGGGCTGCTCATTAGATATGCACGGCTCCCCCCGCCCATCACAGCGGCAGGGGGAGCCGTGCATACAGCCCCCCAGTGTATACAGGCAGCCCCCCAGTGGCACTCGCCCCCCCATCATGTGAAGAGCCCCCCACACTGTGCAGAGCCCCCCCGCTGCATTATCTTACCATCCAGGGTCTTCTTCACCGCGGGTCCTCCAGTCATCCTCGCGCGCTGTGTTGAGGTCTCACGTGACCCGGCGCGATGACGTCATCCCACTGCGGACGCCGGGTCACATGAGACCGGGAACACAGCGCACGAGGATGACTGGAGGACCCAAATGATGGTGGGGGCCGATGTGCCACATGGGGCCTGCTGTATACCACTGGGGCATGCTGTATACCCCTGGGGGCCTGCTGTATACCCATGGGGGCCTGCTGTATATCACTGGGGCCTGCTGTATACCCCTGGGGGCCTGCTGTATACCCCTGGGGGCCTGCTGTATACCACTGGGGCCTGCTGTATACCCCTGGGGCCTGCTGTATACCACTGGGGGCCTGCTGTATACCACTGGGGCCTGCTGTATACCCCTGGGGGCCTGCTGTATACCCCTGGGGGTCTGCTGTATACCACTGGGGGCCTGCTGTATACCATACTGCTGGGGCCTGTATACCACTGGGGGGGCCTGTATACCTCACTGCTGGGGGCCTGTATACAATACTGCTGGGGGCTGTATACCACTGGGGGGACCTGTATACCTTACTGCTGGGGGCTGTATACCTGTCCTGGTGGCTGTATACCATACTACAGGGGCCTGTATACCACTGGGAGGGCCTGTATACCACACTGCTGGGGGCTGTATACCTCACTGCTGGGGGTTGTATACCTGTGCTGGGGTCCACCCTCGGCTTATACGCAAGTCAATACGTTTTCCCAGTTTTTGGGGGCAAAAGTAGGGGGGTCGGCTTATACACGGGTGGCTTATACACGAGTATATACGGTACATCAAATGATATTTTCAGAAATTCCAAGGTTTTATTTTCCCCTTTAGCCACATGACACTCCCTCCCATACTGTAATGAAATATCTGCTTGAGTGTTTGTATCATTCCAGACTATTGACCAAATTTGTACCCTTCTGCCCACACTGTTCCAACGTAACCAAAGTAGCATCTTCTGGTAACCCTGACACAATTGTACAGTGCCTTAAAAAAGTATTCGTACCTCATGAATTATTCCCAATTTATTCACATTACACCCACAAATGTAATTATTATATTGGGATTTTATGTGATATACCAATACAGAGTAGCAAGTATTTGTGAAGTGTAGAGTAAATGATACATGGTTTTCTAAATATTTAAAAATATAAATCTAAACAATGTGATGTGCATTTGTATTCAGCCCCCTGAGTCTATACTTTGTAAGATGACCCGTCTCTATAATTAGTGCTGCAAGTCCTTCTCTCTACCAGCTTTGCACATCTAGAGGCTGACATTTTTACCCATTCTCTATCTCAGTGAGATTGAATGGAGGCGTCTGTGATCAGCAATTTTCATACCTTGCCTCAGATTCTCAATGGGAGTTAGGTCTGGACTGTTACTAGGCCACTCACACACATGAATATGCTCTGATCTAAACCATCCATTGTACCCCTGGCAGTATGTTTAGAGTTGTTGTCTTGCTAGAAGGTGACCTACATCCTAGTCTCAAGTCTTTTGTAGCATATAACAGGTTTCCTCCAGGATTTCCCTATATTTAGCTCCATCCATCTTACCATCACCTCTGTCCTTGCTGAAGAAAAGTCTCCCCATAGCATGATGCTGCCACCACCATGTCTGACGGTAGGGATGGTGATGGGCAGTGTAAATTTTCCGTCACACATGAGGGGCAATTCATCAAAGCCTTTTTTTGCATGATTTCTGGCAAAAAGCTTTTAAAAGTCACCCTTTCTTTTGCACAAAGCAAGTTTGCGAAGAAAATGTGACTTTTGGTGTCTTCACGTCATCTCACTTTGTCAAACCTTGGGCTGGACAGGTCTTGACGACCTAAGCACATCAAATTCATGACGAGAGATGGCAATGCTCACTATGCCACAAGTCTTAGTCCAGCAGAGGCTGAAGTAAGATTTGTGGCGAGGTGCACATAGTAGCACATGCCAAACTTTAGAAAAAACTTTAAAATTAATTGACGTATTTTAGGGCTCCAGCGCTCACTACCACCTGATTCAGCATTTATTTGATCACTATCATGTCTTAAAATGATCTATCACCTTTTTTGGTTAAAACAATGTATTTTACTCTACACAAACTTTTAAGTCCAACAGTATACAAAATACAATTAAAAATAAAAAACATTAAAATTCATATAAAACGATAAAATATGTAAATGTTCTTTAGTTTCATGAGTGTGATTAACTGTCATCCTTGTGTTACACTGATTCAGACTCATAGCGGTCTCTTGTATGTTATGTTCCTATGTGCTGTGATAAAGCAAACAATAGGGAGAATTATTGCTACTTATATACCAACAAGGATATAATGTATATCTGTCATTATTCCTTACCCTTATTTATGGGGATTCTTTTTCTGTTTGATGTAGTAAAAAGATTCTCCTATTGGTTTTATCCTATAAAAGAGTATTTATTGTATCTTTAAATGTTCAATCCTTTTACTATGTTAGCTTCAAACTCATTTATATATTCCCTCTTACTTCTATAATAATCAGGCTACATCAGTTATTACTATTATTATTATTATTTATTTATATAGCGCCATTAGGTTCCATGGCGCTTTACATGAACAAGTACACTAAATCTAGGCGATCGGGACGTACAGGTACAGGAGGGGCAGGGACCCTGTCCACGAGGGCTCATGGTTCTTCTTCTGTACAAGGTCTGTGTTCTCTATGTCTCTCTTGTTTCTGAAAGATACAACAAATATCGCTACTTTTTATTGATTTAGGATTTCCCTTTTATCCTTTTTGAAAATTAATGTTATTGGTATATTTTATACTACCGTGCTTCTAAAGGCTTGTGTTAGTTTAGGGTCTTTATCCACTGATGGTCAGCGTCAGTTCACAGTTACTGTTGTGAGTCCCTTCCGTCTACTATATTGACTATCCTATGGGTGCTTAGCTGCTGTCAATTGTAAGTGTCTGTTACTCATTAATTATAGTATAATCTCTGGTATTGCTCAGTTACTGTAATTTGTCATGCCACTTTGTGGCTGTACTCACTGTCTTTCTCGACTCTCTCCTCCGTCCCCAGATATGCGGTTTCCCTGCATGAAGCGGCGTGCATTCACCGCGGCCAGCGGTGAAGCCGCCCGGCTCCTGGAACCTGTTTCGCTTTTGTCACAAAGCACGTGTCTGTCGCGTCACTGCGTCGTCATGTGTCTCGGTAGGCAGGGAGCTCCCGTAGTGCAAATGGTGACTGCATGGCTGTCAATCAACGCGTTTCGTGAGATACGTCTCACTTCCTCAGGATTGGCCCCTACTGACCCTCCCGTTTCTTATAGGGTTGTCTCCTCCCTCCTCTCAGTCACCTGGTTTATCTTATCCAATCATCATTTGGATTCGCTGTTGTTAAGGTTACGCTGTCATGGAGTCCCTGGTTTTCATATACTTTGCAATCTTGGTCTACTAGGCCTTGCTCCCACCTAGCCAGAATCCTACTCCACACTGATGAGGGGCAACACCCCGAAACAGCTGTATGTGGATGGATACTTGGCCTTGGTATTCCCTTGTCATATATGTAAACTTGTAAAAGAGTTGGATATTGACTTAAAGGGCCACTTCATATGGTGGTTATGGTGTTCTCCGCAAGGAGCCACCCCTTGGCTGGGTCCTTCCCTGGAGGGATAGATGGCTAGTTCTGTGTTTGAGACTCCTAACAGAGGCTCCACAGACTCTATTTGCATGTTCATATTTCCCAGGGGGCAATGTGCCTAGGTATTCACTGTGTTTGAGCGCTTTAGCCAGCTGCCCGCAGTGTTTTCTTGGACTGGTCTCCCTGAGATCAGTGAATACTTTGCAATCTTGGTTTTCATATACTCATATGTACTTCATATTCCATGCCTGTTCCATGGATCGTATAATTATTATGCATTTCATACAATAAAGTGGGTACATATGTTTTCATGTGTGTGATCGATCATAGCATGTATTATTCCTTATTATGCTCTCATCGTTATATATAATATTCTTTTTGGCTGACCTTTGTTGGGAATGGATTCTGTTATGCTGTCACAAGTCCAATATAATGCCATTACAGTTTTCTTGTTTAGTCTTTGAAGGTTGTTTCTTTACAATTACCGTATATACTCGTGTATAAGCCGAGTTTTTCAGCCCAAAAATTGGGCTGAAAAGTCCCCCCCTCGGCTTATACACAGGTCATACGGTATGCTGTGGGGGGGGGCTGTGACCGGGGGCTGGAGGAGGCAGGAGGGGGCCGCGGTGACCGCAGGTGGTCACGTGGGGCCGCCTCATTATTGCAATGAATATGCACGGCATCCCCCCGTCCATCAGCGGCGGGGGGATGCCGTGCATATTGCACTACACAGCCCCCCCTCCTTAATATGGGTCCCCCAGAGTAATAAACAGCCCCCCCTCCTTATCATGTCCCCCCCAGGCTGCGGCAGCTGTCAAAATAACAAACACTTTATACATCACCTTCCGGCGCAGCTACTCCGTCCTCCGGTCCTCCGCTCCTCCGTTCGCCGGCTTCTTCTTCCTGCTTGTGACGGTGTCATGTGACCGGGCGCAGGAGATGACGTCATTTCCTGCGCGCGGTCACTGAAGTCGGCACAAGAAGAAGAAGAAGCCGGCGAGCGGAGGAGCGGAGGACCGGAGGAGCGGAGTAGCTGCGCGGAAGGTGATGTATAAAGTGTTTGTTATTTTGACAGCTGCCGCAGCCTGGGGGGACATGATAAGGAGGGGGGGGGGCTGTATACTACCACTGGGGCTGTATATACCTCTGGGGCTGCCGTATACTACACTGGGGCTGTATATACCACTGGGGCTGCTGTATACTACCACTGGGGCTGTATATACCTCTGGGGCTGCTGGATACTACCACTGGGGCTGTATATACCTCTGGGGCTGCTGTATACTACACTGGGGCTGTATATACTTCTGGGGCTGTGTATACTACCACTGGGGCTGTATATACTCTGGGGCTGCTGTATACTACCACTGGGGCTGTATATACCTCTGGGGCTGCTGTATACTACCACTGGGGCTGTATATACCTCTGGGGCTGCTGGATACTACCACTGGGGCTGTATATACCTCTGGGGCTGCTGGATACTACCACTGGGGCTGTATATACCTCTGGGGCTGCTGGATACTACCACTGGGGCTGTATATACCTCTGGGGCTGCTGTATACTACCACTGGGGCTGTATATACTCTGGGCTGCTGTATACTACACTGAGCTGTATACTACCTCTGGGGCTGCTGTATACTACCACTGGGGCTGCTGTATACTACCTCTGGGGCTGCTGTATACTACCTCTGGGGCTGCTGTATACTACCACTGGGGCTGCTGTATATACCTCTGGGGCTGCTGTATATTACTACTGGAGCTGCTGCTGTATATACTGCTGGGGCTGCTGCTGTATACTACCACTGGGGCTGCTGCTGTATACTACCACTGGGGCTGCTGCTGTATACCTCTGGGGCTGCTGTATACCACACTGCTGGGGGCTGTATACCTGTGCTGGGGTCCACCCTCGGCTTATACACGAGTCAATAGGTTTTCCCAGGTTTTGGGGGCAAAAGTAGGGGGGTCGGCTTATACACGGGTCGGCTTATACACGAGTATATACGGTAAATGGCAATTTTTTTCTCTCCTTTCAATCTTCAATATACAGTTATATGAAGAAGTTTGGGCACCCCTCTTAATCTTACTTTTTTTTTTGTTTAAAATTGTTTTTTTTGCAACAGCTATTTCAGTGTGATATATGTAATAACTGATGGACACAGTAATATTTCAGGTTTGAAATGAGGTTTATTGTACTAACCGAAAATGTGAGATATGAATTATTTCAAAAATTGACAGGTGCAAAAGTATGAGCACCTCAACAGAAAAGTGACATTAATATTTAGTAGATCCACTGTAGCTGTTAATGAGTCCTGGATCCTGGATGAAGGTATTTTTGACCATTCCTCTTTACAAAACAATTCCAGTTCAATTAAGTTTGATGGTCGTCGAGCATGGACAGCCCGCTTCAAAACATCCCACAGATGTTCAATGATATTCAGGTCTGGGGACTGGGATGGCCATTCCAGAACATTGTAATTTTACCTCTGCATGAATGCCTGAGTAGATTTGGAGCGGTGCTTTGGATCATTGCCTTGCTGAAAGATCCATCCCCGGCGTAACTTCAACTTTGACACTGATTCCTGAACATTATTCTGAAGAATCTGCTGATACTGAGTGGAATCCATGTGACCCTCAACTTTAACAAGATTCCCGGTGCCGTCATTGGCCACTCAGCCCCAAAGCATGATGGACCCTCCCCCAAATTTGACACTGGGCAGCAAGTGTTTTTCTTGGAATGCTGTGTTTTTGTGGCGCCATGCATAACGCCTTGTTGTATGACCAAACAACTCAATTTTTGTTTCATCAGTCCACAGGACCTTCTTCCAAAATGAAACTGGCTTGTCCAAATGTGCTTTTGCATACCTCAGGCGACTCTGTTTGTGGCGTGCATGCAGAAACGGCTTCTTTCGCATCACTCTCCCGTACAGCTTCTCCTTGTGCAGTGTGCGCTGTATTGTTGACCAATGCACAGTGACACCATCTGCAGCAAGATAATGCTGCAGGTCTTTGGAGGTGGTCTGTGGATTGTTCTTGACTGTTCTCACCATTCTTCTTCTCTGCCTTTCTGATATTTTTGTTGGTTTGCCACTTCTGACCTTTCAAGAACTGTCCCTGTGGTCTTCTATTTCCTTACTATGTTCCTCACAGTGGAAACTGACAGGTTAAATCTCTGAGACAACTTTTTGCATCCTTCCCCTGAACAACTATGTTGAACAATCTTTTTTTTTCAGATCATTTGAGAGCTGTTTTGAGGAGCCCATGATGCCACTCCTCAGAGAAGATGCAACTAAGAGAACAACTTGCAAGTGGACACCTGAAATAGCATTTCTCATGATTGGATACACCAGGCTATGAAGTACAAAGCTCAATGAGGTTACCAAACCAATTTAGTGCTTCAGTAAGTCAGTAAAAAGTAGTTAGGAGTATTCAAATCATGAAAATCATCAGAAGCATATTTCACATTTTTGGTTAGTACAATAAACATCATTTCAAACCGGAAATATTACTGTGTCCATCAGTTATTACATATATCACACTGAAATAGCTGTGGCAAAAAAACAATTTAAAACAAAAAAAAAGAGTAAGATTAGGAGGGGTGCCCAAACTTTTTCATATGACTGTATGGGGGTTCTCTGTGTGGTATGTTGTCCCTTCTCTTGTTATTGAAAGCCAAAAAATTCAGCATCTTGATTTAGTCCACTAGGTGCAAGTGTATTGAGTTCATATATCCATCTTGTTTCATTTCTTGACATTGATTGGATAAGGACCCTAAACTAACACAAGCCTTTAGAAGCACGATAATATAAAAGATACCAATAATATTAATCTTGAAAAAAGATAAAAGGGAAATCCTAAATTAATAAAAAGTAGTGATATTTGTTGTATCTTTCAGAAACAAGAGAGATATAGAGAATACAGACCTTGTACAGAAGAAGAACTGATGTAGCCTGATTATTATAGAAGTAAGGGGAATATATAAATAAGTTTGAAGTTAACATAGTAAAAGGATTGAACATTTAAGGATACAATAAATACTGTTTTATAGGATAAAACCAATAGGAGAATCATTTTATTACAACAAACAGAAAAAGAATCCCCATAAATAAGGGTAAGGAATAAGGACAGATATACATTATATTGTTGGTATATACAGTTGTGTCCAAAAGTATTGACACCCCTGCAATTCTGTCAGATAATACTCAGTTTCTTCTGAAAATTATTGCAATCACAAATTCTTTGGTATTATTATCTTCATTTAATTTGTCTTCAATGAAAAGACACAAAAAGAATTGCCCTAAAGCCAAATTGGATATAATTCCACACCAAACATAAAAAAGGGGGTGGACAAAAGTATTGGAACTGTTAAAAAAATCATGTGATGCTTCTCTAATTTGTGTAATTAACAGCACCTGTAACTTACCTGTGGCACCTAACAGGTGTTCGCAATAACTAAATCACACTTGCAGCCAGTTGACATGGATTAAAGTTGACTCAACCTCTGTCCTGTGTCCTTGTGTGTACCACATTGAGCATGGAGAAAAGAAAGAAGACCAAAGAACTGTCTGAGGACTTGAGAAACCAAATTGTGAGGAAGCATTAGCAATCGCAAGGCTACAAGTCCATCTCCAAAGACCTGAATGTTCCTGTGTCTACCGTACGCAGTGTCATCAAGAAGTTTAAAGCCCATGGCACTGTGGCTAACCTCCCTAGATGTGGACGGAAAAGAAAAATTAACGAGAGATTTCAACGCAAGATTGTGCGGATGTGGATAAAGAACTTCGACTAACATTCAAACAAGTTCAAGTGCCCTGCAGTCCGAGGGTACAACAGTGTCAACCCTACTATCCGTCAGCGTCTGAATGAAAAGGGACTGTATGGTAGGATACCCAGGAAGACCCTACTTCTTACCCCGAGACATAAAAAAGCCAGGCTGGAGTTTGCCAAAACTTACCTGAGAAAGCCTAAATCGTTTTGGAAGAATGTTTTCTGGTCAGATGAGACAAAAGTAGAGCTTTTTGGGCAAAGGCATCAACATAGAGTTTACAGGAGAAAAAAAGAGGCAAAGAAAAGAACACGGTCCCTACAGTCAAACATGGCGGAGGTTCCCTGATGTTTTGGGGGTGCTTTGCTTCCTTTGGCACTGGACTGCTTGACCGTGTGCATGGCATTATGAAGTCTGAAGACTACCAACACATTTTGTAGCATAATGTAGGGCCCAGTGTGAGAAAGCTGGGTCTCCTTCAGAGGCCATGGGTCTTCTAGAAGGACAATGACCCAAAACAGACTTCAAAAAGCACTAGAAAATGGTTTGAGAGAAAGCACTGGAGACTTCTAAGGTGGCCAGCAATGACTCCAGACCTGAATCCCATAGAACACCTATGGAGAGATCTAAAAATGGCAGTTTGGAGAAGGCACCCTTCAAATATCAGGGACCTGGAGCAGTTTGCCAAAAAAGAATGGTCTAAAATTCCATCAGAGCATTGTAAGAAACTCATTGATGGTTACCTGAAGCGGTTGATTGCAGTATTTTGGCTAAAGGTTGTGCAACCAAGTATTAGGCTGAGGGTGCCAATACTTTTGTCTGGCCCATTTTTGGAGTTTTGTGTGAAATGATCAATGCTTTGCTTTTTGCTTCATTCTCTTTTGTGTTTTTTCATTGAAGACAAATTAAATGAAGATGATAATACCAAAGAATTTGTGATTGCAATCATTTTCAGGAAGAAACTCAGTATTATCTGACAGAATTGCAGGGGTGTCAATACTTTTGGCCACAACTGTAAGTAGCAATAATTCTCCCTATTGTTTGCTTTATTACAGCACATAGGAACATAACATACAAGAGACCGCTAGGAGTCTGAATCAGTGTAACACAAGGACGACAGTTAATCACACTCATTAAACTAAAGAACATTGACAAATGATTGTAATTGTTTTATATGAATTTTAATATTTTTTATCTTTAATTATATTTTGTATACTGTGGGACTTAAAAGTTTGTGTTGAATAAAATACATTGTTTTAACCAAAAAAGGTGATAGATCCATTTTAAGACATGATAGTGATCAAATTAATAAATAAATGCTGAATCAGGTGGTAGTGAGCGTTGGAGCCCTAAAATATGTCAATTAATTTTAAAGTTTATTCAAATTAGAGGTATCTAACACAGGGATCCTCTAGGGCCCTACAGCAGCCTAACACAGGACTTAATAAATTTCTATAACTAAGCCCTCCGTAGCCAGCTCCAGTGCCAAAGAAAAAATCTAAAAATTAGCCAAACTTTAGAAAACCACTTCACAAATACTTGCTACTCTGTGTTGGTATATCACATAAAATCCAAATAAAATACATTTAAATTTGTATGAATACTTTTTCAAGGCACTGTAGGTATAGCATTAGACAGCAGATTTGGAGCCCATTACATGCTACTAGGGACATTTTTATTAAATGAATCAAAAATGACACATTTGAATGTGTCCTGCATAGATTAAAAAAAGGACCTCAGAGATGTTTCCTCTTGTGTTCCGGTCTATGGCGAATAAATCCAATACTCAACTTGCCGTGCAATAACTCCACCAGCCAAGGGTTATCCACAAAAAACATGTCATAGAAGCCTTCATCAAACTATTACTCAATTCCAATTCCAATTATTTTCCAAATAAAACTAGTTTACCTTCCTGGACCCTGCAGAATTACAACTTCACCAGTGACCTGTAGTTTAGGGCATGAGGAGTATTATTCTATATATCCAGACAGGATTTGTCTTAAAACTGTAACACAAGCCTAGACAGTTTTTTTTTTATAGATCCTAAAGGGAAATCTTAGGTATAAACAAAGAGAGAAACCACACAGCTGCCTTTCTCAATCTAAACCCCATCACAGTGTTATTTTGCTATTGTTGCAAGGACATAGAATACAGTTAACGGAAACAGGACTCCGGGGACTACTTAGCAGCCAAACTCCATTAGCAATGTCAAACTGTACTTTGGAGGTTGTAATACCTTTTAATGGGTTGAACATATAAGTAAAGCAAGATAATCTGCAGCAAAAGATTCCAGAGCTTACTGAATATTAACCCCATTTAATCTTAATGTCTTTTATGCCCATGATAATTTGGGCAGACCATGGACTTGTGATAATTATATATCACGGATGGACAAAATACTGTAGACTATAGGACCCAAATAGACCATTAAAATAGCTAACTGGTTTTTTTTGTGACCTTGTAATGTTAAAAGAAATAAAACCTTAAATAGGTTCCGAGATTAGTACTATGAAAATGTGCATACTTATATTTCCCGATAAAGTCTCAAATATGGTAAATAAAGCAACCATCTTCTTCAGTTGTTTCTAATGTATTTTGTATGGGACAAAGGAAAGGGAAATGGCTAGAATTGAAAAGAATATTTTTATACGCCGTTGGATGGTGGGATTGACCCACTGACCCTAAATTTTATAGCTGCAAAGGTTGAGATGGTCAAAGAACTGAGGCAAGAAGAGACTCACAACCTCTGGAGTCAACTAGAAGAGGCTTCCCTGCCTAAGGGGTGATCTCTCAACCCATTATTGATCTTCCTAACTCTTGACCTTCCATGGAATCAGCTCAGTGATGTTCACAATTAAAATATACAAGCAGAGTTTTAAAGAATTATTTAAAGTGTCATCCTCTGAAGCACACTGTCCTTCGCCTCTCAGCTTCCTGTTTCATGGGCATGTCCTGAAGATTGGCAGCTTAGATCAGCAGCATATTTGCACTGCTAGTCCAAAGTTTGAAAGTAGAATTGGCCTTCTGCTATTTGGCACAAGGAAGGAGCCCTATCACTGAGTTCTGTAGTACAGGGGGCAAAACTGTGAGTTGAACAAGAATTGCAAGTCAGAATGGTAAACAAGCAAATTAACTTTATTACACATTGCAAAATGTGGTGAAGTATATCATCTAAAAAAGAAATTATCTAAAAGATCAGAAATCCAGTAAAAAAGCAAAGATGCCTGCGCTGCCTGTGGTTAGCATGCAATACAAAAAGTGCATATGCACATATTAATTTCTAACTGTACTTTAAACTGAGACATTTAGCAAACAATTGATCAATTCTTTGAGCTACCCTCGCCACGTCACGGCTGATAATGTCCGGATGTCAAGTCCGGACCTGGTCTGCCTTTATCTGTGCTGCCTTTCTGGCGCCATGGGAGTAGTTCAGAAATGCTTCAGGTACATGTGCATTTAATATGGTTCTACTTTTAATGCATTCAGGAGGCTGTAATGGCACAGCTTATATAAAAAACATAGAGTAGGACTGCCCCATCTGAGAATGCCATGACGTGGCAGGGTAGCTCAAAGAATTGATCAATTGTTTGCTAAATGTCTCAGCTTAAAGTACAGTTAGAAATTAATATGTGCATATGCACATTTTGTATTGCGTGCTAGCCATAGGCAGCGCTGGCTTCTTGGCTTTTTTATCAGAAATCCAGTATCTCAAGATGTTTGACACTCGCCCCCCCTAGTTTACGTAAGATGGACCATCCATAGGGAGAAAGGTAATTGAGAAATAGCATGAGAAACACAAAGGGTATTCAATCAGGTAGGATGGTGTAGTTCTACTGGACAGTTTAATAAAAATAACTGTTGATATAATCATATATATACTATTAAAAAATGTATATTTTACTATCTCACACAAGGGAAGATGAACAAATTTAACCATAGATCTTCTTATTTCAAAAGTAAGTGCAACCCTTATGGCTTCTCCCCAAAAATGGGACTACTGAGTTTCAATACAGATAAGATCCCAAATGAAGCGCGGTGGGTACAAGCTCCCATCAAGATCTATTATTATCATGCTGAAAATCAATTTATTACCCCAAATAGAAGAGGCCAAAATAAAAGGGAACACCTTCCATCGATATGGTTTGCAGTTTATTTATTTTTTTATATGAGGAACTTAGGGTACCTTTACACGCCGCTACAACATGGTAGAAAACAACAGGGTGCTTCACGTGCACGAGCACGCACGAACGGTTACAAACGGTACCCGCACCCTCTTTACACGCCGCTATAAGGTGCTTTACAGAAGGTTGAATCTATCTCTGGATGCACCGCTGGGTGCCTAAAGTTACCTTCTGAAAAGCACCTTACCTCATTTACACGCCACTACAGAAGGTAATATGGGAGGACCTGGTGCAGCAGGAACAACACATAGGCGTGCCAGAATTGTGGATTACGAGAATTTCGTACGCTGATAGGACAACGCAATAGCATCATGATTGGCCAGCCAGCACAGGAGGCTGACTAACACGTGACGCTCGAGCAATTGTGTAGTGTGACTGGTCAGCTCCTTAAATATGCCGCCCTATGCAGCGACTACCAATCGTAACGCAGGAGCTTCCTCCAATGATCGCTGAAGGGGGCGGTTTCCCGGAACCTGTGTCACGCCCAGGTAGATAGCAAGGTGTCGAAACAACCCTCTTGTTCCTTATTTACACGCCACTACAGGCCGCTACCATAGGGTTGAAATCAACCTGTTTTAGAGCTCGGCTCTGAAACAGGTGCCGCAAGTGACGGGTGGAAACAACTGTCTTTACACGCCGCTACCTCGGGTTGATTTGGCGGTGCAAGATACATTTCTCTCATCTACCCGATTGTTTCCACCATGTTGTAGCGGCGTGTAAAGGTACCCTTACTGATGAAACACTGATGGTAAAAATGAAGACACTGACCAGATACTGAAGAAAGTCCGATATAAAACACTGAGGACACTAGGAACTTTGCTTGTGTGTTCTACCAAAATTACTGACGTCTGAACGGGCCTTAGTTTATTTGAACATTTTTTTCATAAATATATCAATAATCTCTTTAATGTTGGTCTTTTACACTGGGGTATATTTTTACCAAAATTATAAATGACATTTTACTACCTGTTCATTCATTCTGTTTTGTTATATGTTTAACCATTTTCTGGATACACAATGGTAAATGAAAGACCATGGTTTACAAGATATTGGATACTGGATTTTCTGACTGTACTCTATATACAGTTCTGTGTAACGGTGTAAGGAAGCTCAGAGCAGCACACGCTTCCAACAAAATGTGTTAAGTACCTTATCAGCAGGAGAAATGCCTTGAGAATAAAATTACTAGACACCTAGCAAGGTGTTTGTACCCCTTGGAATAATGCCTCTAGAGCCATCACATGACCTATCATCTCGTATTCATTGCATCAAACCGGCTGTCTCTGAATAGTTGCCGATGTGATTGTTATCATACTTGTAAACCTATTGGGAGGTTTCATCCAACAGGACACATGGAAATCCCTAAACAGACCTGTGCTAAAAGTGGTCAATATATCCTTGGAAAGAAAACTCTGAAATAATGGGGTGGAGTACGGTATTTCTCACTGGGTATTAGTTAATAAATAATAAAAAATAATAGAGCAACATAAATCCGACATTTCCTCAAAAAAATATTTTTGCTTTCATATGCCAAAAGATTGCCTGTGGAACATCATGCAGTTCTGCTAGGAAGAAAGATCACATACATTGCTTGCAGAATATTTGGCCCATTTTATTTTGCCTCTAACTAATCAACATACTTAGGCTGGGTCACAATAGAAATCCGTTTTTGGAAGTGATTTTCATCACCAATCCGTTTTTTATAGGGTGCTTTTTGAGCCTCCTGCACTCCTGTACGTTTTTGGGACTTAGTCATTTTTTCATGAAAAACGCATATGTGTTAACGCATGCGTTTAAAGCAGATGCCTATATGTGCTATGCGTTAACGCATGCGTTTCCCATAGGGCCCCATGTTAAAAAAACGCATGCGTTAACGCATGCGTTTTTTAACTGATGCCAAAAACGCTGCTTACTGCGTTTTTGGCTCAAAAACGGACAGGCAATGTTTTGAGCTGCAGAGAAAAACGGACAGGGTGTTTATTACATCCAATCCGTTTTTCTGTCAGTTTTGGACTTAGAAAAAAAATATGAGAAAACTGAAGCCAAAAACGGACTAAAGGCTCATGTGGAACCCTGGCCTTATTTTACTTAGGGTATGGATCCTCCTGGAAATAAAAGCACTATATTGTAGAGAACACTACCCATTACGGGCTACACCCTTATGTGCACCTATATCTGCTCACATAAGGTATTCTGGAGAACCAAGAACTTGGACTCCCACCAAACGCTTAAATGAATGTGCAACAGCACCCACTGAAATTAGTGTAAAGTGCTTTATAGTCCTAATAACTTCAATGAAAGTGCTGTGAGGATACGTCAGCGACCCTGAATTATCTGCGTTTAGGCTGGTTTCACACTGATGTTTTGCGGTATTCATGTGACTCCAGCTGGAACTAGATGCACTCGCATCCATTTTAGGCCCCACTGACTTTCAATGGGGCCGCAGGAACTTGCGAGTGCATCCAGTCCTTATTGTTCTCGCTGATCCAGGTGTCCATGGTTTTTGTGCCGATACCAAAAACGCGATTTGGAGCAATTTTGACAAAACCGAAAACACACAGACCCGGGGCAATGTGTGCTAAATTACAATGTGACTCTATGGAACCCGGAACTGGTGGAAACTGGATCCCGCTAGATCTGAACATCGGATCCAGGTTTTTGATTTGAGCATGCCCAGAACTCGATTTGAAATGGCACTCCCCTAGGGGGCATGTCATTTTTCATCGGATCCAGCAAAAAAAAAAAAAAAAGGTACACACCCAAATGCAACTGTCTGCTCCTGCACCGGTATTATCCCAGAGGCGTGAGACGGTTCAGTGATAATACCAGTTCGGGTGTATCCAGTATGTCAAATGCAGGGGATTCCAAGGTTTTTCCTGCATTCCCTCAGATTCGAAAAAATGTTAGTGTGAAACCAGCCTTAGGGCCCTTTCACATCAGCGTTTTTTTCAAATCACAGCAGATGCGGTGAAAAAAACGCATCTGCCGCGATTACCGCATACCGGCTGCACTTGCGGCACGGTTGCGGCACGGTTGTGGTAAACGCAATACAAGGTATAGACGGACTTGCGGCAGGTGCGGCAAGTGCGGTTTTGGCACTTGCGGCAGGCGCGGCCGCGACAAAAAAATGCTGTGAGCCGCGTTTTTTTTCGCGGCCGCACCTGCCGCAAGTGCCAAAACCGCACTTGCCGCACCTGCCGCAAGTCCGCCTATACCTTGTATGGCGTTAACCGCGCCGCAAGTGCAGCCGGTATGCGGTAATCACGGCAGATGCAGTTTTTTTCACCGCATCTGCCGCAATTTGAAAAAAACACTGATGTGAAAGGGCCCTTAGTTGAAGAAATACAGTACACAGAGGCTGATGCCTTTATGACTTATAAGTGCATGCATTTGTAGTCTCTAAACTTATAAATCCATTCTGTCTTGTTGCAACATAATGCTTATGATTTTGCTTTTCTTACAGAAGCAATGGATGATAGAACAATAACAATACCCTATGAATGCAAACCTCATACAGTACTAAATGAGGTATATATCATTGGAAGGCAATTTGACGGCGATAATTCCAGGGCGACATTTCACCGCCAATATTTCTCGCCGCATTAGTGGCGTGTAAAGGTACCTTTACAGACGAACAAAAGTTCCCCTTTATTGTCTAGCTCCAGTGTTCAGCAAACATTAATAATGCACATACCCCTTAACCAATTTGGGGCATCTTACTGCAGCGCTCTCTTTATTAACACTGGCATACAAAACACTAGTCTTAATGAATCAGGCTATGGAATAGGAGCTGCTCTGGAGTAGGCTCCAGTGGTCGCAACACATGCGTAGCTCTGTTCACTATGTCTACAATCGGCTGCAGCTGCTGGACCATATAAGAGCTGATGGATGAGGTGCTGGTGTCAGACCCCCACAGATCATATACTGATGACCTATTCTACTGACTGGACAATCTCTTTAACTGCACTGCTATCATGAATATTCTTTGTTGTATTATATTCTGGAAGGCTTGGGATATGTTTGCATGCATATTACCAATAAGATCAATGGCAAAAAAACTGGGGCGCACTCTCTTTCAATCAAACAGTAAATGGTACATATACAACATGACTACAGCACAAATCACCAAAATTAGCGCTGTATAGATAGTAACCCACCAAGGCATATTGCAATGTGTCCTATCAGGAGTCTGCAGAATGGTAAATTCAGCTCTGGGCTATACTATATGATGGTATGTACATGGACTTTATAATTGTGACAAAAAATGGACACATCCTTCAGTCATGAGACATAAGACTGTGATACAATGCCAATATTGTGTATATTATAGATTTCATTTCACCTCCAAGGCATTAGAAGTCTTGAATATTCCAAGTACAATCAATATAGTGATTATCATTCATCTAAGGACTAATTCTGCTGCATTCACCTTGGTAATGGATTTGTAGTGAAACTATGATCTACCTTAAATATAAATGAATAAGAAGATCCAGTAAGCCACTGCCTGCATCTACACAGAGTAATGTGCAGGTTTTGGGCACTGGGATGGGTGGCACAGTTTTCACAATGTAAACGATTGGACCCTTTGAAGGCATTCAATGCACTTGCTTCCTTCACTCAGCTGCAGCGTCATACATTTCAATTATATTTATTGTAATATTATAAGGCATTTATGACTATTGTATCATTGATGCTATGTACTATATTTTTTGGATTATAAAACGCACTTTTGTTCTCCCACAATTTTGGGGAAAGTGGGGGGTGCGTCTTATAATCCAAATATACGGATTACATACTGCAGGGAGGTGGGGGCAGCTCTGGAGCCTGTCCGGGGGCTGGGGCGGGCTGGTGCAGGCTGCAGGAGGCAGCGGGAGGTCACGTTCCCCACTCATATAATATGCACTGCCACTGTCCATAAATAAAAAAGTCTTTACTTACTTTCTCCAGCGCTGTCCTCCCTGTGTCTCCCTGCTTGCCGCTGTGATCGGGCACGGAGAGATGATGTCACTCTGCTGTGTCGATCACATGACCGGTATTACTGAGAACCAGGCAGTGGAGGAGCACAGCAGCACGGAGGGAGACACTAGGAGGACAGCGCTGGAGAAGGTAAGTAAAGTCTTTTTTATTTTATTATGGGCAGCAGCATGGGGGGACATAGCCAGCAATAGAGGACATGTGCCATCAATAGGGGACGTGTGCCATCAATAGGGTACGTGTGCCAGCACTGGGGGATGTGTGCCATCAATGGGGGACATGTGCCATCAATAGGGGACGTGTGCCAGCACTGGGGGACGTGTGCCATCAAAAGGGGACGTGTGCCATTTATGGGGGATGTGTGCCATCAATGGGGGATGTGGGCCATCAATGGGGGATGTATGCCATTAATGAAGGACGTGTTCCAGCACCCGGGAACGTTTGCCATCAATAGGCGACGTGTGCCAGCACTGGAGGGGGGGGGGTGCCAGGACAGGGGGATGTGTGCCATCAGTAGAGGATGTATGCCATCAATGGAGGTCGTGTGGCATCACTGGGGGATGTGTGCCAGCACAAGCGGTCTATATCCAATATAAGGGGGCCATATTCAGATTAAGGGGCTAATTCTAGGATGGGGGCTATGTCTAAGGATGTGGGATGATGTACCAGGATGAAGGGGCTATGAGGGACATATACCCTATATGATTTATTAGACGGACCCTGGCATTATAATACGGACCCCATTTAACACTAAAAATTATTTTTTTCTCTTTTCCTTCACCAAATGTTCAACATGTTAGGCTATGGGTTGAACTAGATCGACTTAAAGTCTTCCTTCAACCTTAAAAACTATGTTACTATGTAAATTTGGGGGTGCGTCTTATAATCAGGTGCGTCTTATAAAGCGAAAAATATGGTATGTTTGAGTATTAGAATCAATGTAGATTATAATACTAAACTACGATCAACAACAATACACAGAGAATTAAAAAAAAAATAAAAATAAAAAAACATACTGCAACCCTAATACAATACTGTGGGAAATCAACAGTGGGGAGCAGTCAGATGACAATCCATTATAATATACATAATTACACATCAGGGTGCATATAATGCTTTGCTCTCATTTAGTAAGGCTATTCCTTACCGCATTGTGTACGCCACTTGTTCATGTATCAACAACAGTAAACAAATCACAACTGGGTTTGGAGTGTGAGCATCTATAAACCAATTTACACAAGGATTTCTCACTTCAGACTTCCATACAAACACATAGATCAGTTGGAATTGTGTATATGTGGCTTAAAGCTGAAGGGGGCCAATGGCCATATCAGATGTTCTGCCACATGCCCACTGGGCATAGAGAACAAGAACATGCGGAGAATGCATGAAGCCATTTATCGCATGTACTCGGTTCATCAACACAACCTGCCAACTCCAGGACATGCACATGATGAAGGGTTGGTTACACAGTCTACCTCTTTATTACTTAGGCAAGATCGCTTGGAGTTTAGATAATGAGAAAACCTCATATAACACAGAGGAACATTACAATCAGCTCACCTCTGCTATATCTGGAACTCCCAGACACTGCTACATAGCCAAAGGGCAGGTAAACCAGATGGAAATAGCTATCTATGATTGTGTTCCAATAGCAAAGTTCAATGCTCAACACATACAATATTTCCCAGGTAAAGCATCACAGGATGAAAAGAGTTAAGCTTGATCTATCCATAGACGCAAGGAATCTGACACTGTAACTGAATGTTCCCGGTGGAGATTTCCATTACTCTTGACACAGATGGTTAATTGTATTAGCAACCAATTTTTTTTCTGGTCTCCGTTCCAAGCAGTCATTCACATATGCGACTATTTGCCAGATACCTCGTTAATATGTAAATGATAGCTAGCCCATGTTTGTATTTTGGCATTATTTTTACTTGTGAAATATAATTTTTGCCCAGTAAATCACTGCATGGTTGTAATCGCTCCAGAGAAATTCATTACTATAAATTGTAGGCAGAGCACATAAGAAAGGAGACATCAGAACGCGGAAGGAAGGAGAGGGAACAGCAATGGCCTTTGGCAAAGACAAAATCCACTTGTATCACACATTACCGCTTGGATATCACAAGCGCTAAGAGCAACACATTATGCACAAAATGATAGTTGTAAGATGGGTGTTGCGTAGTGCTGTTTAGCAAACCTCTGCGCTCAATCATCCTCCGCTTGATGTACACATCAGGCCTCTAGTAAACATGACCATGTTCTGCATGAAATATGCTGAGCATGACTGCACGCCTTCCATGACACTCCATCTGTCAAGAGGCCGCTGTGATGGGGTGAAGAGCTGTGTACAGAGCCGCCCAGGGGGCCAATGTGGGCCCCATAATCAGCACAATGAGCTGCAGAGCACACAGACCACATTACTCAGTCTCAATATTGAACAATAAATAGTAAATACATAATAGTTATGTAAATATATAGTCAATAAAAACAAAATATATGCTACAAAGGCGATAAAGGCTGCAAGTACTGTATACAGACAGCGGGGGCCACTGGAGCTGGGGATTGGCTGCTGGGCTCTAACTTTATACACTGCTTTACTATTGGTGTCAATGAAACTTCCAGGAATGAATTACTGCCCCCAGGGTCATCTGACAGCTGGTAATGCACCCCTGGATCCTTACTTTCCATATGTTTTATACCCATTATTTCTTACCATTTATAGCAAAGTATCTGTAATAATTACATTTAGTTCTTATATGAGCTATAGTCACTGGTACTTTATCAGAATAAGATAAGAACATGTGTTATTGATACCATACCCAGGCATGGATAAAGCACCGGCACAGGATGGAACCAGGTCTGGAATAACTACAGAATATGTCACATTTTTAGCAAATGAACTTTAAATACATTAACGCACATTGAAGTGGGCACCGCTCCATCACCCCAACAATTGATAGGGATGCCAGGCCACGTAATCAAGTCGGCAAAAAAGAGGTATACAAGTCACTGAGAGCTGAAGAATGGCCATTACTATGAGCTGTAATTACTGAGTGCAGTGGCTACATTCTCTCATTATCTCCCATAGGTTATTCCATAGGGAATTATCCAGATGATGGAGAATTATGCACGCACATAGGAATGATTACAGTATCTATCCTCCCTCCACATATCTGCAAATAAGCATGCATGTTCCCTATGAAAGTCACCAGCAGAAGGAGAATGTCAGGCAGATAAAGTAAATGTCAGGCTGAGCACAGAAGAGGGGTGGGGGTGGGTGAGGGGGGAGCTGCTGAGCACAGGAGCAGGGGGTGCCGAGCACAGGAGCAGGGGGGGTGCTGAGCACAGGAGCTGGAGGGTGCTCAGCACAGAAGCGGGGTGGGTGGGTGCTGAGCACTAGAGCAGGAGGGTGCTGAGAACAGGAGCAGGGGGTGCTGAGCAAAGGAGCAGGGGGTGCTGAGCACAGGAGCAGGGGTGCTGAGCACATGAGCAGGGGGTGCTGAGCAAAGGAGCAGGGGGGTGCTGAGCACAGGAGCAGGGGGTGCTGAGCACATGAGCAGGGGGTGCTGAGCAAAGGAGCAGGGGGGTGCTGAGCACATGAGCAGGGGGTGCTGAGCAAAGGAGCAGGGGGGTGCTGAGCACAGGAGCAGGGGGGTGCTGAGCACATGAGCAGGGGGTGCTGAGGACAGCAGCAGGGGGTGCGGAGCACTGGAGCAGGGGTTGCTAAGCACAGGAGCAGGGGAGTGCTGAGGACAGCAGCCAGGGGGTGCTGAGGACAGCAGCAAGGAGTGCTGAGCATAGGAGCAAGAGCGTGCTCAGGACAGCAGCAGGGGGTGCTGAGCACAGGAGCAGGAGGTGCTGAGGACAGCAGCAGGGGGTGCTGAGCACAGGAGCAGGGGGTGCTGAGAACAGAAGCAGGAGGGTGCTGATCACAGGAGCAGGGGTGCTGAGAACAGAAGCAGGAGGGTGCTGATCACAGGAGCAGGGGTGCTGAGAACAGAAGCAGGAGGGTGCTGAGCAAAGGAGCAGGGGGGTGCTGAGCACTTGAGCAGGGGGTGCTGAGGACAGCAGCAGGGGGTGTTGAGCAAAGGAGCAGGGGTTGCTAAGCACAGGAGCAGGGAAGTGCTGAGAACAGAAGCAGGAGGGTACTGAGCAAAGGAGCAGGGGGTGCTGAGCACTTGAGCAGGGGTGCTGAGCACAGGAACAGGGGGGTGCTGAGCACAGGAACAGGGTGGTGATGAGCACAGGAGAAGGAGGGTGCTGAGCACAGGAGCAGGGGGTGCTGAGTACAGGAGCAGTGGGGTGTTCAGCACAGGAGCAGGGGAGCTGAGCACAGGAGCAGGGGGTGCTGAGCACAGGAGCAGTGGGGTGTTCAGCACAGGAGCAGGGGGAGCTGAGCACAGGAGCAGGGGGTGCTGAGCACAGGAGCAGGGGGTGCTGAGCACAGGAGCAGGGGGTGCTGAGTACAGGAGCAGTGGGGTGTTCAGCACAGGAGCAGGGGGAGCTGAGCACAGGAGCGGGGGGTGCTGAGCACAGGAGCAGGGGGTGCTGAGCACAGGAGCAGGGGGCTGAGGACAGCAGCCAGGGGGTCCTGAGGACAGCAGCAGGGGGTGATGAGCACAGGAGCAGGGGGTGCTGAGGACAGCAGCAGGGGGTGCTGAGGACAGCAGCAAGGGGTGCTTAGCACAGGAGCAGGGGGGTTCTGAGAACAGAAGCAGGAGGGTGCTGAGCAAAGGAGCAGGGGTGCGGAGGACAGGAGCAGGGGGGTGCTGAGCTCAGGAGCAGGGGTGCGGAGGACAGGAGCAGGGGGGTGCTGAGGACAGCAGCAGGGGGGTGCTGAGCACATGAGCAGGGGGTGCTGAGGACAGCAGCAAGGGGTGCTTAGCACAGGAGCAGGTGGTGCTGAGGACAGCAGCAAGGGGTGCTTAGCACAGGAGCAGGGGGTGCTGAGCACAGCAACAGGGGGAGCTGAGCACAGGAGCAGGGGGGTTGAGAATAGAAGAAGGAGGGTGCTGAGCAGAGGAGCAGTGGGTGCTGAGCACAGGAGCAGGGGGGTTCTGAGAACAGAAGCAGGAGGGTGCTGAGCAAAGGAGCAGGGGTGCGGAGGACAGGGGCAGGGGGGTGCTGAGCTCAGGAGCAGGGGTGCGGAGGACAGGAGCAGGGGGGTGCTGAGGACAGCAGCAGGGGGTGCTGAGCACATGAGCAGGGGGTGCTGAGGACAGCAGCAAGGGGTGCTTAGCACAGGAGCAGGTGGTGCTGAGGACAGCAGCAGGGGGTGCTGAGCACAGCAGCAGGGGGAGCTGAGCACAGGAGCAGGGGGGTGCTGAGAATAGAAGAAGGAGGGTGCTGAGCAAAGGAGCAGGGGGTGCTGAGTACATGAACAGGGGGGTGCTGAGAACAGAAGCAGGAGGGTGCTGAGCAAAGGAGCAGGGGTGCGGAGGACAGGAGCAGGGGGGTGCTGAGCTCAGGAGCAGGGGTGCAGAGGACAGGAGCAGGGGGGTGCTGAGCTCCGGAGCAGGGGTGCGGAGGACAGGAGCAGGGGGTTGCTGAGCTCAGGAGCAGGGGTGCGGAGGACAGGAGCAGGGGGGTGCGGAGGACAGGAGCAGGGGGGTGCTGAGGACAGCAGCAAGGGGTGCTGAGCACATGAGCAGGGGGTGCTGAGGACAGCAGCAGGGGGTGCTGAGGACAGCAGCAAGGGGAGCTGAGCACAGGAGCAGGGGGGGTGCTGAGAATAGAAGAAGGAGGGTGCTTAGCAAAGGAGCAGGGGTGCGGAGGACAGGAGCAGGTGGGTGCTGAGCTCAGGAGTAGGGGTGCGGAGGACAGGAGCAGGTGGGTGCTGAGCACAGGAGCAGGGGTGCTGCACTCTGGAGAAGGGGTTTAGGGAGCTGTGAGCTGGTCCTGTCATTGGTCGGCTGCAGAGGAGGTGCATGGCTGCCCTGATGCTGGCACACTGTGCCCTGGATTTAGAAACAACTGCACCAAATGGACTATAAGTTAGAGCACAGCCCAGGATAGAGGGAAGACATGGCTGTGACAATGTAATGGGGCTGTTCTTTGGTAGGGGGCACATACAGCCACACACAGCTGTGCCCATGTATCAGACAATGGCACTAGTGATGGCAGGGTACACAGAGGCTATGCAGAGCATACATGGGGCCTGCCCACCTCTCTGGTACCCGAGGCCTCGCACACAGCATGGCACCACCCTGCCGCCTCCCTCCACACCTGGCATCACTCTCTCCAGCACTTACCTACAGGAGGCAGGCTGGCATGCCTGGCACAGGTGCCCTTCTCCTCCTCCGGCCGTGTCCCTCTGGAGCCCTTACATGGAGGCTGTGTGTCCTGGTGCAGAGTCCCAGGGTGCGGAGCAGGCAGTGCCCCCAGTGTCACCTGTGAGTGCCCCCGGCTCAGTGCCCCCCACCCTCTGCAGCAGTCAGTGTGGCACACAGGCTGGCAGCCCCGGTTGCAGCAGGTGGATGCTCCTCCCTGTCTCTGCTCCTCCTGCAGGATGCTGCATCCTCCCCAGCACAGCACAGTACAGACTATTGTGCATCACCCTGGAGGAGGAGGGCTGATGGGCAGGGGACCCCTAGTCCTTGCGTGCTGGAGCGGGCATCCTCCTGCCAGTGTGTGCCCTCAGGATCGTCATGCGGTACCCGGCGCTGTCATTGTTTCCTCTATGACGGGCGAGAGCGCGCTGCGACCTGTCATAAAGGGCGCGCACCCGGCGGGCGAGAGCGCGCACTGGAGAGGGGGCTCTGACACGGGGACGCGCGGGGGATGCTGGGGGGCGGGGAGGGGGCGAGCGGCACATGGTTAACCCTTATCATAGCAGTAGGGCCCCACAGTATCAGGGGGCTGCTGTGTACCCCCTATGACATCCACAGGAGCAGGCCAAGGAATCATTACTAGCTATTATTCTAAGGCCTATGTGGATAATTGGCTTTCATTATATTATGGCAAGTTCTGCCAGTGATACCATGGGCATGACAAGAAAGGATGGGCACATTGGATGCCATAATGTCCAATATGATGTGCTGCGGCATTATATGCTGGGGCTGGCTGGCCCAGGGGGCATGAGGGCAGATGCCCCCCAGGCCAGTGGTCAAGCAGCAGTTTTGGGGCCATCTGCCATGTTGGTCTGGGAGGCCGCTGTGCCCATGAAGCTCACTACTCATGGGCCATTGATGTGTGCTTGCCCCCCCAGGCTGAAATTTGCCAGCCAACCCCTGATTATATGGTGGCATTTACTAGTCCCCGCACAGGCTGCTGTGTGCAATATTGTTAACTGATAATATGGTGGCAATGTTTCTAGGACAGCGCAGCAATGTCTACTACATTCCTGTAGGTCTCCGTGTAGGCCAGGGGTCTCAAATACGTGGCCCGAGGGCCGCATGCGGCCCCTGGGGCCTCACTATGCGGCCCGCGGCACCTTGGACAACTTAATGATGCATCGTCTCAGTGCAGGGGGCCACAGGAGTGCCCGCTGTGTGATGACTTCCGTCCGCAGCACTAACAAGCTCTGCCTCTCAGCAAGATAAATGCAAGCTGCCAGCCAATGAGATGGCGGAATATGACGTCACACGCGGGCCTCTGGCTGGCAGATTGCATTGATCTTGCTGAGCAACAGAACTTGTCTGAGCGGCGGCTGGAGGAAGTCATAGCACAGCGGAGGCCAGAAGTCAGCACAGTGGGGACCTCGCCGGCCCCCTGCACTGGAGCAATGCATCATTAAAGTGAGAAAAGTGTGAGTAAGAAGGTGTGTGTGTGTGAGGGTGAGTGTGTGAGTATGTAAGTGAGGATATATGTATAAGAAAGTGTGTGTGAGTTTCAGTGTGTGTATGAGAGTGTGTGAGTGTGTGTGTGGGTTTGTGTGTGAGGGTGTGTGAGTGTGAATGAGTGTGTATGTGAGTGTATAAAAAGAAGGTAAAACAGGATGGGGGCATCACTATAAAAGTTTATCAGGATGGGGGATATTCCTAGAAAAGGGGATCAGGATGGGGGACATCAGTACAAAAGGGGACCAGGATGCGGGACCTCACTACAAAAGGGGTCCAGGATGGGGGACATCACTACTAAAGGGGATCTGGATGGGGGGCATTACTAGAAAAGGGAATTAGGATGGGGGAAATTACTAGAAAAGGGTATCAGGAGGAGGACATTACTACAAAAGGAAACCGGGATGAGGGACATCACTACTAAAGGGAATCGGGATGGGGGACATCACTAAAAAAGGGGATCAGGATGGGGAACATCACTAGAAAAGGAGATCAGGAAGGGGACATGACTACAAAAGGGGATCAGGATGGGGGACATCACTACAAAAGGAGATCAGTATGGGGACATCACTACAAAAGGGGATCAGGATGGGGGACATCACTAGAAAAGGGGATCAGAATGGGGGACATCACTACAAAAGGAGATCAGTATGGGGACATCACTACAAAAGGGGATCAGGATGGGGGACATCAGTACAAAAGGAGATCAGTATGGGGACATCACTACAAAAGGGGATCAGGATGGGGGACATCAGTACAAAAGGGGATCAGGATGGGGACATCAGTAGAAAAAGGGATCAGGATAAGGGACATCACTAGAAAAAGGAATCAGGATAAGGGACATCACTAGAAAAAGGGATCAGGATGGGGAACATCACTAGAAAAGGGGATCAGGATGGGGACATCAGTAGAAAAGGACATTACTACAGGATGGAGACATTCCTACAAGAAGGGGATCAGAATTTGTACTTTACTACATTGAGCAAAAAATTCTGGTATTACTAAAGTATCACTTAGTCCTACAAGGGATGCGGCCCCCTGCTATAAATGTTTTTCTATGTGCGGCCCACCAACCCAGCCGAGTTTGAGACCCCTGGTGTAGGCCCTTTCACATCAGCGTTTTTTTTCAAATCGCGGCAGATGCGGTGAAAAAACCGCATCTGCCGGGATTACCGCATACTGGCTGCACTTGCGGCACGGTTGCGGTAAACGCCATACAAGGTATAGGCGGACATGCGGCAGGTGCGGTAAGTGCGGTTTTGGCACTTGCGGCAGGTGCGGCCACGAAAAAAACCGCGGCTGACAGCATTTTTTTTCGCGGCCACACCTGCCGCAAGTGCCAAAACCGCACTTGCCGCACCTGCCACAAGCCCGCCTATACCTTGTATGGCATTTACCACAACCGCGCCGCAACCGTGCGGCAAGTGCAGCCGGTATGCGGTAATCGCGGCAGATGCGTTTTTTTCACCGCAACTGCCGCGATTTGAAAAAAACGCTGATGTGAAAGGGCCCTCAGAAGGATTTTTAATAAGTAAATTGACAAGTTGTTTGTTTTTAGCAATTTCCCCCCTTTTGGCTTATAAAATGTTTATTCCAGAAGTATTCATCCCACCAAGGATGTCATCTGCAAGGAGTTTCTATGTTCTCCCCGTGTTTACGTGGGTTTCCTCTGGGCACTCCAGTTTCCTCCCACATTGTAAAGACATACTGATAGGATTTCTCACTTTTACCACTCAATTCCCCCTGCATCACCCTTTAGCCACATCAGTCCCTCTCTACTTCCCTTTACTATGTCCTGCTCCCATACTCTCTTCACCCTACTCAATAAGCTAAGCCCAACATATTCCAGGGTCTTGCATCAACAAAAACAATGTCATAGAGCCAAAAATTACCTGCTCCTTCTCTTTCTACTACTGCTCATGTCAGGTGATATTTCTCCCAATCCTGGACCACCCTCTTCCAACTTCAACCCCCCCCCCTCACCACCACCACCACACATAGAAATCCCACTAACCTCATTAGCATTACCTGCACACCTTCATCTCCCTCTTTTAAATTGTGCCCTCTGGAATCCACGGTCTGCATGCAACAAACTTCCCTTTATCCATAACTACTTTCTCACTAACTCTCTTAACCTTTTAGCCCTCACTGAAACCTGGATCCAGGACTCAGACACTGCTTCCCCTGCTGCTATCTCTTGCGGCGGTTTACACTTCTCCCATTCCCCGAGACCTGGGAAAAGACGTGGTGGTGGAGTTGGCTTACTCCTGTCCCCACAATGTACTTTCCAGGTCATCCCCCCTGCTCCATCACTCTCATTCCCGTTTTTTGAGGTCCACACAATTAGGCTGTTCCTTCTCCTCCCTCTCAGAGTAGCGGTGGTTTACCGCCCCCCAGGTTCACCCACCCACTTCCTCGACCACTTTTCCGCGTGGCTGCCGCACTTCATGTCCTCAGAATTACCAACCCTCATCCTGGGAGACTAACATTCCCATAAACAGCCCCAACTCCCCATCTGCATCCCAGCTCCTATCTCTAACCACTTTCTTGGCCTCTCGTAGCACTCAACCTCTGAGACACACAAGGATGGTAACACCCATGACCTTGTCTTTACCCGACTCTGCTCTACCTCCTCCTTAGACAACTCATCTCCTTCTCTCTCTGCTCACAACATTCTCTCCTTCACATTCACAAACCCTCGCCGATCACAGCATAGTCCGACCTATCACACATTTAGAAATCTACAGGCCATTAACCCTCATACATTCACAGACTCTCTTCTCTCATCACTGTCCCCAATCTCCTCCTTCTTCTGCCCTAATCTGGCTGTAAATCACTACAATGATACTCTCAAAAGCACCCTGGACCACGTAGCGCCCCTCACCCTCAGAATCTCCAAACACAGAGTAAAACAGCCCTGGCTCACATCACAAGCTCGATTCCTCCAGCGATGCTCTACGAGTGCCGAACGCCTATGGAGGAAAACCCGCACACCAGAAAACTTTATCCATTATAAATTCATGCTAAAAACCTACAATTCTGCCCTTCACCTCACCAAACAGACCTACTTCACCACCCTAATCTCCTCACTATCCAACAACTCAAAGAAACTGTTTGACACCTTTCACTCTCTCCTCAGTCCGAAAGTGCAGGCCCCTATCACTGACCTCTGTGCTGATAATCTAGCTTCTTACTTCACAGAGAAAATAGAAAACATCCGTCAGGAAATCAGCTCTCTCTTGGTTCTCTTCCTATCTCTCTGATCGCTCTTTCAGTGTATCATTTGCTGGCTCCACTTCCTCCCTCTTCCTCTCACTACTGGGGTCCCTCAGGGTTCAGTCCTTGGACCTCTTCTCTTCTCTCTCTACACAGCCCCGATTGGACAGGCCATCAGCAGATTTGGCTTCCAGTACCATCTTTATGCTGATGATGCACCACTATACACTTCCTCCCCTGACCTTACTCCTGCTCTAATAAAGAACACCAATGACTGTCACCGCAGTTTCCAATATCATGTCCACTCTCTATCTGAAACTCAACCTTTCCAAAACTGAACTTCTTCTGCTCCCACCCTCTACCAACCTCCCTAAACCTGACATTTCCCTCTCAGTGTGTGGCACCACGATAACGCCTAGTCAGCAGGTTCGCTGTCTGGGTGTTATGTTTGACGCTGATCTCTCCTTCACCCCATATATACAATCTCTCACACTCCTGTCGCTTGCACCTGAAAAATATCTCCAGAATTCACCCTTTCTTCACCATGGAAACAACTAAAACCCTCACCGTGGCCCTGATCCATTCCCGCCTTGACTACTGTAATTCTTTATTAGCTGGCCTCCCCCGCAGTAAGCTTTCCCCTCTCCAGTCTATCCTCAATGTAGCAGCCAGGATCACCTATCTAGCAAACCATAACTCAGATGTTTCTGCTCTGTGCCAGTCACTGCATTGGCTGCCCGTACACTATAGAATCCTATTCAAATTGCTTGTTGTCACCCACAAAGCTATTCATGGTGCGGCACCTCCCTACCTCTCTACCCTCATCTCTGTCTACCACCCCACCCGTCCCCTTCGCTCTGAATGTGACCTCAGACTAACATGAATCTGCCCTTTGGCTCCAGCCACAAGCCACCTCCTATTTGGCTCCACTATGTAAGTTTTCAAAGTGTATTATCTAGGGGTACAGGGGGGCTCAGGGGCTGGGGGACCCCTTGCCTGGATGCAGCAGACATGCTGCATTCAGTGCTGTAATTAGATCACCATGCCTGGTTTGGTGACAGGTCCTCCTTAAAGGATTTTTTTCTGACTTTTAAAGAATTTACCACAAAATAGGGAATGTAATTACTGGTCTCAGTGGTCACATGCTATACATGCTAATACATCCGCTAGGGTCAGTGAGTGATTGGCTGCAGCAGTCACATGACATTGAATGTTTAGACGCTGCGATATCGGAATACAACATCCGTGCGATGTCTCCGCCTCCCAATCCAGGATCGCATAGTTAACATGGGAGTGAATGGGTGACGTTTCAAATCGCATCGTAGTTGGGCGTTTACACAGCACGATCCGGCTTCAATCGCTATGCAATATCGGAGCATTGAATAGCACGCACATTCAATCCCCGATATCGCATTGACATCGTTCCTGCATCGTATTGGACGTTCACACCATACAACGCAGGCACGATTTCGGCTCCGACGATTGAACCACGTGACTTTTGATTGAAATCATACTACGATATCGCGACGTGTAAACCCGCCATAAGAGTTCAGTTGTTGGTATAAATAATTGAATAGCAAAAAACACTGTTCCATTCATGTGAACAAGGGCGTCTGCATCACTGATAGCAGCCGCTCTGATTACACCTTATCCTGAGATTTTTGAAAAGTTTTTAACTAAAGCCCTTTAACTCAAGATGGTGAATAGTCCTTGAAAACAGATATATGTATATGCACATTGTGTCGTCTTTGGCTTTATGCCACCTAGCCTTTTTTTTGTACGTTTGTGGATGGGTTTTTCCTTGCAGAAACATATAGGAAAAGAGACAACAAAAATGATTTTAAAAAATCCAGTGTTTTTTGCTGCAGCGTTTTTTCTGGCAGGAGATCAAGATTTGGTGCAAAAATAAACTGCCAGGTGGGCACATAGCCTTAATGAGATTTTGAGGTTTCATACAATGCCTTGTGAAAGTATTTGGCCCCCTTGAACTTTTCAACCTTTTGCAACATTTCAGGCTTCAAACATAAAGATATAAATTCTAATTTTTTTGTGAAGAATCAACAACAATTGGGACAAAATACTGAAGTGGGACGAAATTTATTGGCTATTTTAAACTTTTTTTAACAAATAAAAAATTGAAAAGTGGGGTGTGCAATATTATTCGGCCCCTTTACTTTCAGTGCAGCAAACTCACTCCAGACGTTCAGTGAGGGTTTCTGAATGATCCAATGTTGTCCTAAATGACTGGTAATGATAAATGGAATTCACCTGTGTGTAATCAAGTCTCCATATAAATATACCTGCTCTGAGGTAGTCTAATGGCCACTTTACATGTCCCGATATCGGTGTCCAACTCCTATAAAAAGTCACGTGGTTCGTGTGTTGGCTCCGATATCGTTCGTGCGTTGTATGGTGTAAATGTCCAATGCGATGCAAGAACGATGCCAAAACGATATCGGGGAAAACATGAGCCTGCTCTCCAACGGCCCAATATTGGATGGACGATGTGGCCGGATCGTGCTGTGTGAAAGCCCAACAATGATTTGGAGCACAACTTCCCCTATTCTCTCCAATGTAAAATGGTCGTTCCTGAGTCGCCCCTACAAGGGGGTGTACACAGCGCAGTGGCGTTGCCTGCCGATATCGCGCTGTGTAACAGCTCATATGCGATCTTGGAATTCTGCCCAAAAAAATGCGCGCTCCCGCGCCGTTGTATCCAACATCGGCCCGATGCTGGGACGTGTAAAGTGGCCATAAGGCCGGCTTCACATTGCTGCATGATCCGGTCCTGTTCTGTCCGGGATGACCCAGACAGCCGCGGACCGGATCTGCACACAGGACTGGGGGGCTATTATGCCCTCCGGTCCGGTGTGCAGTGCACGCAGTTCCCGCTGCTGATAAGTCAGGACCGCGGGCGCCGCGGTCCTGACCTGCCAGCGGCTGCAGCTGCATGCGCTGCACACCGAACCGGAGGGTATAATAGCCCCCCAGTCCTGTGTGCAGATCCGGTCCGCGGCTGTCTGGGTCATCCCGGACAGAACCGGGCCGGATCACGCCGCAGTGTGAAGTGGCCCTAAGGGTTCTGTTTCAAGTGCAGAGAGCATCATGAAGACCAAGGAACACACCAGGCAGGTCCGAAATACTGTTGTGACGAAGTTTAAAGCCAGATATGGATACAAAAAGATTTCCCAAGTTTAAACATCTCAAGGAGCACTTGTTGATTCTTCACAAAAAAATTAGAATTTATATTTTTATGTTTGAAGCCTGAAATGTGGCAAAAGGTTGAAAAGTTCAAGGGTGCCAAATACTTTCACAAGGCACTGTATACATATCATTTACTCACTTTATGATACAGAAATTAGACATTTTCCAAAAAGCTTCATCAAATTTTGGCCATTAAAGGGAATCTCTTTCAGGTTCTGAGAGCAGTATAATGTACAGACATAGACCCTGATTCCAGTCATGTGTCACTTATTGGGCTGCTTGCTGTAGTTTTGATAACATTCCTGTTTTATCAGCAGAAGAACATCACTAATGGTACCTTTACACGCCGCTACAGAAGGTTGGAAACAACCGGGTGTCGGAGACAAATGTATCTTGCACCGTCAAATCAACCCGAGGTAGCGGCGTGTAAACTAGCTTGTTGCCACCCGTCACTTTCGGCACCTGTTTCAGAGCAGTGCTCTAAAACAGGTTGGTTTCAACCCGATGGTAGCGGCGTCTAAATGAGGAACAGGAAGGTTTATCTGACACCTAGTTAACTCCCTGGGGAGTGACACAGCCTCCGGGAAACCGCCCCCCTTCAGCGATCATTGGTGGAAGCTCCTGCGTTACGATTGGTTGTCACTGCATAGGGCGGCATATTTAAGGAGCTGACCAGTCACACTACACAATTGCAATAGCATCATGTATTAGCCAGCCTCCCTGCGCTGGCTGGCCAATCATGATGCTACTGCATTGTCCAATCATCATACGAGCGTCTCGTAATCCACAACTCTGGCACGCCTATGTGTTGTCCCTGCTGCCCCCGGTCCTCCCATATTACCTTCTGTAGCGGCGTGTAAATGAGGGACGGTGCTCTACAGAGGGTAACTTGTGGCACCCGGCGGTGTCTCCAGAGATAGATTAAACCTTCTGTAGAGCACCTTGTAGCGGCGTGTAAAGGCGGTATCAGGTACCTTTTGCTACCGTTGGAACGTGCTCGTGCACGTGAGACACCCGGTTGTTTCCAACCTTCTGTAGCGACGTGTAAAGGTACCATTACGGTACCTTTACACGCTGCTACAGAAGGTTGGAAACAACCGGATGTCAGAGACAATTGTATCTTGCACCGTCAAAACACCGCGATGTAGCGGCGTGTAAACCAGGTTGTTGCCACCGGTCACTGTCGACACCTGTTTCAGAGCAGTGCTCGAAAACAGGTTGGTTTCAACCCGATGGTAGCGGTGTCTAAATGAGAACAGGAAGGTTTTTCTTCAACACCTAGTTACATCCCTGGGGTGTGACACAGGCTCCGGGATACCGCGCCCCATCAGAGATCATTGGTGGAAGCTCCTGCGTTACGATTGGTTGTCCCTGCATTGGGCGGCATTTTTAAGGAGATAACCAGTCACACTACACAATTGCAATAGCATCATGTATTAGCCAGCCTTCCTGCGCTGGCTGGCCAATCATGATGTTATTGCTTTGTCCAATCACCGTACGAGCGTCTCGTAATCCACAACTCTGGCACGCCTATGTGTTGTCCCTGCTGCCCAGGTCCTCCCATATTACCTTGTGGTAGCGGTGTGTAAATGAGGGACGGTGCTCTACAGAAGGTAACCTGCAGCACCCGGCGGTGTCTCCAGGGATAGATTAAACCTTCTGTAGAGCACCTTGTAGCGGTGTGTAAAGGCGGCATAAGGTATCGTTAGCAACCGTTGGAACGTGCACGTGAGACACCCGGTTGTTTCCAACCTTCTGTAGCGGCGTGTAAAGGTACCATAAAGGATTACTAACCTGCTGCCATGTTCATAATCCTGAAAAACTCACCAAAAAGATAGCCATGAAAAACATCCATTGCGCAAAGCAGGAGGCTGCTAGCTCCAGATGTACATAATCCTCCCTATTCATAAGGTCTGAATAACTCCTCTTCCACCACTGATTCCTGCCTATGCACAGTGTACACAGAAGGTGTCAATCAGTGGTCTGGGCGGGGTAATATAGATCTCAGCATTCAGAGAAATGGTAGATATGCATTAAAGCAGAAGTAAAAAGCTCAGTAAAGCTGGCATTGTGGCGCCCCTCTGGCTAGGCACCACAGAGAGGTATTACACATAGTAAATATATGTGATAACTCTGTAAGTTGTGGGTTTAGGGTTTAACCTATGGGGTCTCAAGTTACACACACAATCAGGACTAGGCCAATTAGTATAGAGGGACTGATAATTCAGTAGGTCCAGAAAGGGGGTGGAGCCTAGGTTAGTGAAGAAGCAGTAGAGTGACATTTACCTCAGACAGTGCTGGGAAGGCAGCCAGATAGGACGTGCCTGGCAGGCTGCTGACAGGAGGGTTTGCCATCTGTAAGAGGGTGACCAGGACAGAAGGAAATGGACCAGAACCGGTTGGAGCCAGCTGGTATCGTTTGGGGAACACCGGCAACACGGAAAGCCGAGGCAGTCAGCAGTTTATCTCTGACTGCAAACCGAAGAGCTGTGGGCCTATAATCACTGGGTTGCCATTAGCGCCACAAGAAGGTACCTCACCCCTCAGCCCAAAATAGGTCCAAGATCACAGAAGTATCAGTCCGGATTTCGGTGGCGGGAGGTTTTGCTTACTTGGGGCCCCGTCCGTACCAGTAAAGGAAACCTGTGCTCCACCGTAGGAGACCAGGGGACTGGCGGGAGAGCCCTGCAAGGGTGGTGAAAGAGAGAGAAGAAACAATCACCCGTTAAACCAGACTGTACCGTGTTTCACCTTAACATCTGCCGGTTCCCAGTAAAGTGGAGTGGGAGTTGAACTGGTCTCTGTCATTCTTCTTGCCGGTGCCCGGAGGGCTTCAGCACCATCAGCAGCATCGCACCGGAGGGGTAAGAACAACCACTACTCCCTCATCATCCTCCATCACCGATCTCCTTAGGTAAATGCTCCATCTGTGGGGAGCTGGACCACACTTAGCTGCACCCTTCATCACCTCAGCGGCCGGCCTGCAGTCCGGTACCCCAAATTACCGGGAACCACAGGTATCGTCACGTACCCCTATAAATATTCCCTCTTCACCATCTAACAAATGACAGCCAGGGCACGGAAACGGGAACCCAACCACCCGTGACTTCCCCAGTTAACACCATCAAACTCAGGCCCGGTATCCAAGTACCCCTAGCCCTGGGCTCATCAGCATCACACCACGGCAGAGTCCGGTCCGGAGCTGTCCGGTGTAAACCAGACTGCCCCGGACAGTATTTTGGCCCCATAGTATCCTATGGAGTCGGATAGCAGCTCTCTGCCATCCGGTTTCCATCTCTCAAGAAGAATCCAGGAGAAATCGGATTTTTCTCACTGTACACAAAAATATTGCTTGCAACATTTTTATGTCCGGAGAGAAAAATCTCCCCAAATTGCAGTATCCCGGATTCTCCCGTATCTGGTGCAATCCGGCGCTCCCTAACGGATTCCACCGGTCCGGGAGGATCCGAGAACCAGACATCTGCGGCTGCATGCCGCTGTTGTTTCAGGATCGCGGCTAGCTCCCTGAGAGCCGCGGTCCTGAGTAATCAGCGGCGGCAGCTGCGTCTGGAAGCACACTGGACTGGAGGGCATATTAGCCCTCCGGTTCTGTGTGCTGATTCGGTCCGGCGCTGTCAAGTTCATCCTGACAGCCTCGGACCGGACTCTGCCGTGGTGTGAAACCACCCTAATGGTACCTTTACACGCCGCTACAGAAGGTTGGAAACAACCGGGTGTCGGAGACAAATGTATCTTGCACCGTCAAAACAAACTGAGGTAGCGGCGTGTAAATCAGGTTGTTGCCACCCATCACTCTCGACACCTTTTTTTGAGCAGTGCTCTAAAACAGGTTGGTTTCAACCCGATGGTAGCGGCGTCTAAATGAGGTACAGGAAGGTTTTTTCGTCACTTAGTTAACTCCCTGGGGCGTGACACAGCCTCCGGGAAACCGCCACCCTTCAGTGATCATTGGTGGAAGCTCCTGCGTTATGATTGGTTGTCGCTGCATAGGGCGGCATATTTAAGGAGCTGACCAGTCACACTACACAATTGCAATAGCATCATGTATTAGCCAGCCTTCCTGCGCTGGCTGGCCAATCATGATGCTATTGCATTGTCCAATTATCGTACGAGCGTCTCGTAATCCACTACTCTGGCACGCCTATGTGTTGTCCCTGCTGCCCCAGGTCCTCCCATATTACCTTGTTGTTGCGGCGTGTAAATGAGGGACGGTGCTCTACAGAAGGTAACTTGCGGCACCCGGCGGTGTCTCCAGGGATAGATTAAACCTTCTGTAAAGCACCTTGTAGCGGCGTGTAAAGGCGGTATCGGGTACCGTTTGTAACCGTTGGAACGTGCTCGTGCACATGAGACACCCGGTTGTTTCCAACCTTCTGTAGCGGCGTGTAAAGGTACCATTAGTGATACATTGTTTTAATCAGGATGTCTTCCCCTCTATTATGCTGCTCTCATAAATAAGGGTAAAGACTCTGGTGACTGATTGCTTTAAGCTCTGTGCTGCCCAAAAAATATTTGTTTGTTTATTTTTTAGAATAGTGTCTGTCTTTTCTATCTTTGTCAGCACATAAGTGAATAAGAATGGACTACATAGGTGTAGGCAACCTGTTCACATTGTCTTGTAATAATATTTATTCACTTATACAGTATAGTGCTATTTTTATTCCACATCACTTTACATACATCTGTAATTCTGTCCCCATTGCTGCTCACAATCTAAACACCCTATCAGTATGTCTTTGGAGTGTGGGAGAGAACTGGAGAAAGCCCACCCAAACACAGAGAAAACATACAAAACCCTTTCAGATGTTGTCCTTGGTGGGAATTGGACCCAGGACCCCAGTGACACTGAGCCACCAAAGTGAATAATTATTGGAGTAATATATGTAAACAGCATCATGTGATAAATAGGGTATCATTCTGTGTTATGTATAATACCATACTGATTCATACCTGTGAGTATCAAAAGGAGCAACAAAAAGTAAAGTTAGTATATACTGCAAAAGAGAACGTTTAAGTAAATGGTGCATAGCAATGAACATCTTTGCAGTATAGCAAATAAATTTCTGAATTAAGGAAACAACATACATTTCTAAATTAGGCTAAGGTCACACTTGAATCTAGGATTGTGTTCACCGCATCTAGATCCGGATGCGGTGAAAGCAATTGGATTCTGACATTCAGCAATCCGGGAACTGGATTGCTGAAGCCACAATCCGGTAATTGGATTGCTCAGTATGTGTAACATAACATAACATAGTAACATAGTTTTTAAGGTTGAAGGAAGACTTTACGTCCATCTAGTTCAACCCATAGCCTAACATGTTGATCCAGAGGAAGGCAAAAAAAAACCATGTGGCAACACTAAGCTCCACATTGGGGAAAAAAATTCCTTCCTGACTCCAGATATGGCAATCAGACTAGTTCCCTGGATCAACGCCCTATCAAAGAATCTAGTATGTATAACTGGTAATATTATAGTTTTCAAGTAAGGCATCCAGGCCCTTCTTAAATGTTAGTAGCGACTCACTCATTACAACATCATGTAGCAGAGAGTTCCACAGTCTCACTGCTCTTACAGTAAAGAATCCGCGTCTGTGATTATGATTAAACCTTCTTTCCTCCAGACGTAGAGGATGCCCCCTTGTCCCAGTCTCAGGCCTAAGAGTAAAGAGATCATTAGAAAGTTCTCTGTACTGTCCCCTCATATATTTATACATGATTATAAGATCACCCCTAAGCCTTCGTTTCTCCAAGCTAAATAACCCCAAGATTAATAACCTGTCTTGGTATTGCAGACCCCTTAATCCTCTAATGACTTTTGTCGCTCTTCTCTGGACCCGCTCTAGTTCAGCTATGTCTTTCTTATACACCGGAGACCAGAATTGTACACAGTATTCTAAGTGTGGTCGCACTAGTGACTTGTATAGAGGTAAAATTATGTTCTCCTCATGAGCATCTATGCCTCTTTTAATGCATCCCATTATTTTATTTGCCTTTGCAGCAGCTGCCTGACACTGGCCACTAAATGTGAGTTTGTCATCTACCCATACACCCAGGTCTTTTTCAGTGACAGTTTTGCCCAGTGTTTTACAATTAAGCACATAATTATACCTTTTGTTTCCTCTGCCCAAGTGCATGACTTTACATTTATCCCCATTAAAGCTCATTTGCCATTTAGCAGCCCAAGCTTCTAGTTTACATAAATCCTCCTGTAATATAAAATTGTCCTCCTCTGTATTGATTACCCTGCAGAGTTTAGTGTCATCTGCAAATATTGAGATTCTACTCTGTATGCCCCCTACAAGGTCATTAATAAATATATTAAATAGAAGTGGGCCCAACACTGACCCCTGTGGTACCCCACTGTTAACTGTGACCCTTTAATCCTGAGCAATCCGGTTACTGGATAGTTTGCTCATCCCTGCTGCTGCAGGGATGAGCAAACTGTTCTGTGGTTTGATAAACTATTTATTTTATTAATAAATGTTTGTTCATTGTCTCTAGGGGGTGCCCATTCCCCCTAGAGACCTAGCACCCACTCAGGTGGGCATATTATGCTTGATTCAGGTATGTACAGCAGCTGCCTCCTGACAGCTGCTGTACAGCTTTATGAATGAAAGCGCCGGGCTCCTCAGAGCGGCGTGCATACTAATGCTATTGCTACAGTATGTGCGCCGCTGTCTGAGGTCCTGAAGCCTTATACAGTAGATCTATGGGCAGCGCTGCCCATAGATCTTACTGTAAGTGGCTTCAGGTTGCTTGTGAAGCAATCCGTTTTTTAGCATAGGCTCCTATGAGGAGCGTTTCTTGATCCGGTTTTTAGCTTTTTGAAAGCTCAAAACCGGATCAGGTTTTAAAAAAAAAAAAAACTGATGTGTGACCCTAGCCTTACAAACATTCTTCTAGAGAAAGAATTGATCTTCATTTATCATTTAAACCAACTAGCAAGTGATTAGAGAAATACTCTTAAGGCCAGCATCACACATCCGTTTTTACACATACTGGAGACACGGACACACGCAGGCACATTGAATTCTATAGGAATAGACAAACCTCCATGTTTTCACATGTTTCTCTGTCTGGTGTCCTTGTGCTCCACACGTAGATATGTCCATTTTTCACTGGCAGCATTAGATGCCACAGGGACCGTACACGGTTGTGATCTGTGTGGCATCCATGTGACATGTACCGGAAAAATCACATGTCACGGAAATAAATGGTATACTTACCTGACTCCGGTACTGATTATTCATTGTCATGATTATTCACTGCACTGACTCCCAACAGCCAATCAAGACGCCCACTCTCTGTGACAGTGTCTATGATTGGCTGCGGAGTCAGACTGCTCCCTCACAATCTGTACCAGTGTTTGTGATTGGTTTCCACCGTCATATGTATGTAAAAATAAAAAAATAATAAAAAAAAATGGCTTTAGGTCCCTCACATTTTTTGATTCTCAACAAAGATAAAGCAGACACCTGTGGCTTGCAACTTCCAGCTGTGCGCTTTATATTGGCTGAGTATCAAATACAGGACATGAATTGTTAAAATTATTTAAATAAACTAAAAAAAACCCGGCTGCATAGGATCCCTCCAATTTGGTACTTAGCCAAGATAAAACGCACAGCTGGGGGATGGTATTCTCACTCAGGGGAGGCACACAGTTTTGCTCCCCCAAGAGTAAAATAGCAGCCCACAGCAGCTCCAAAATTTGCTGCATTCATTAAAAGCACCAAATCCTGGCACTTTACCCAGCTCTTCTTGATTGCCATGGTGCAGTGGAAATCAGGGTAATAGAAGAGGTTAATGACAGTTGAGTATTGACAACTGTCATCAAACCCTAGATTGGTAATATTCAGGTCTCTATGAGACTCCCATATTACCAATCCTATAAGTAAATAGTTTAAAGACACACAGAAAAATCCTTTATTTGAAATACGTTCTGGGGAACTAGTTATTCTCCTTATGGAGAGGAATCTGCCTGCCGACTTAAGGAGACAGTTAAGCTGATAAGGAGACTTATAGCCACAATGCTTCTCTGGGAAATATGCAAATTGTCACTTCAGTGAGGAAGTGAAAAACTCTAATGCAAATCAATAAGGGTATCAATCCTTATAGTCATAATCGACTCTTTAACAAGCCTTTTAATATGACTTAGAATTTGTGCCAGATAAGAACCCCTAACTGCAGACGCTGCATTTCGGGCCACAGGCACAAGTAATGACATAAATAACAAAATCACTTGTACATGACAAATGTTCCTTAATGGGGATTGTTTCACCCGTACTGTTAGTGGTAATATTCTGCTGACCATGTGTTATATTTTGGCAGCATTGACATTTCTTTTGCCCACATTTGAAAACCCCATTAATATTATTGAGGCTTTTTTTCTGTGATTTTTTTTTTAGGATTTTTTTTCCTTTTTTTTTATATATGGGCAAAATCCCTTTTAGATGACTGGGGAAAAAACTGATGAGAATAAAAGCACTAATTGTGATAACATCGTGAAAAAACGGGGTAAACAAGAAGAAAATGCTAAAAGATACTATAATTTCATCACTGCCTACAAAAAAGGAAATAAAAAATAAGGGAGATTCTGAGAAAACATTGGTATATTCTACAACAAGATCCCCTACTCCGTGAAGTGTAACCGAAAATTCCTAATATCACTTTCAGGAGAGGGAAAACAATAAGGAACATAGTAACCCCCAGTTGTCTAAAAGGGATTTTGCCCGTATATTAAAAAAAAGGAAAAAGATCCTTAAATAAACACAGAAAAAAAGCCTCAATAATATTAATGGGGTTTTTAAATGTGGGCAAAAGAAATTTCAATGCTGCCAAAATATAACACATGGTCAGCAGAATATTATCTCTCAGGGTACCTCTACACGCCGCTACGGCATGGTGGAAACAACCGGGTGCTTCACGTGCACGAGCATGCACCAACGGTTACAAACGGTACCCGCACCGCCTTTACACGCCGCTACAAGGTGCTCTACAGAAGGTTGAATCTATCTCTGGATGCACCGCCGGGTGCCTAAAGTTACCTTCTGAAAAGCACCTTACCTCATTTACACGCTGCTATAGAGGGTAATATGGGAGGACCTGGTGCAGCAGGGACAACACATAGGCGTGCCAGAATTGTGGATTACGAGACGCTTGTACGATGATTGGACAATGCAATAGCATCATGATTGGCCAGCCTGCGCAGGAAGGATGGCTAATACATGACGCTATTGCAATTGTGTAGTGTGACTGGTCAGCTCCTTAAATATGCCGCCCTATGCAGCGACTACCAATCGTAACGCAGGAGCTTCCACCAATGATCGCTGAAGGGGGGTGGTTTCACGGAGGCTGTGTCACGCCCTAGGGAGTTAACTAGGTGACGAAAAAACCTTACCCTACCGTATTTACACGCCGTTACCATCGGGTTGAAATCAACCTGTTTTAGAGCACTGCTCTGAAACAGGTACCGCAAGTGACGGGTGGAAACAACTGTCTTTACACGCCGCTACCTCGGGTTGATTTGGCGGTGCAAGATACATTTGTCTCATCAACCCGGTTGTTTCCACCATGTTGTAGCGGCGTGTAAAGGTACCCTAACAGTATGAGTGAAACAATCCCCATTAAGGAACATTTGACATGTACAAGTGATTTTATTATTTATTTCATTACTTGTGCCTGTAGCCGTCAATATGAAGGGCGGACCACTCAAATAGTCCAAACTCACTTGAATGGCCACAGACACAATGCTAAAAGTGGTCTTCTAATTCATAGTCTATCACGACATCTATTATCAAATCACAAAAAGGAGTTTAAAATAACATTAACTCTTGTGGAACAAGTTCCAAGTAATAATCCCAACAGGATACAATATCTCAACAGAAAAAAAGCATTTTGGATATACAAATTGCGAACTATGTATCCTGATGGTTTAAATGATAAACTTGAAAATATATAAATCCTATTTGTAATGAACATCCACTTAGAAACCCTAATGTGACATGTCATAGAGAATCTACTGACTGTGACCCTGTGAGAGTATATTGTTACAGGGGTGATGGCAAAAAAATAGAGGGGTGCAAACAACAAAAAAATTATATTTTCTTTTATACCCCTGCACAGTGTAGGGATATTACACTCTAGAACATCCTGAAAAATTGAGGGTTGGGATTACGTGTATACTTGGTGAATGCCCATCCAAGTAGTAAAGAGTTAGGAGTACATCCAAGAAGTTCGTATACCGGAGAAATTGGCTTTTTAATATATAAAAACCAGTCAGAATAAGAGTTTGGGGCTGGTGTATCTCCCGCAGGCTGGACTGTGATGTATGCGCTTATCCGCAGGTGCTTTGTTTGCATTTTACATGTAGATCCTCTCTTCTTTTTCCCTATGGCAGACCTACTGAGGCCGATTTGTGAGCCTCCCTAATGGAGAATAGATACACTAGGTCTGAGCCGGCCACTCGCTTTGCCGTGAAGCTGTAATTAAGTGAGCGAGCATTTTCAAATCTGATTCTACCTCTCTGGCAGATTTAAGGATTTGAGCACTGCGATGTCCTTTGGAATGCTAAGGAGGACCACTTGGAGCTGTAGAGAGAAGCTTGGGAAACACATCCCCCGATTGAAATGGAATGTAAGGAGCAGAAAGATACAGGTTCAAATCAGGAGAGAGGATGTTTTCATTTCCCTTCTCTCCTGACAATAGGAATAATAATATACAATATGCAGTGGAGCTCCATTATTAATTAACAGTACTTCTTCTGTATATATAATATAGAATGAATAAGGGAAATGGGAACGCACAATAATGAAGAATGAATACAACAGTATGCAAGACTTTATACAAAAACTATTTTATTATCAAATTATGATTTCCTTTATTGTTTAACTTTTAATGCATATATTACTAATAACAAATATAGTGTCTATGAATTGTTCCCTACAATTGTATATTTATAGAAGGGGGAAACTTAAGGAGCTATAGATATAAAACATCACAATAGTTCATTTAATTTGATAGCTGGGATGACGAGAAATGACATATATACCCCACAAAGATGGGAAGACCTGTAAAAATAAAAAATGAAAAACAAAAAAAAACCCAAAACAACAGAGATGGAAATTAATTTAAATGGACAGAGTAACAAAGACTCCAATGAATATACAATGGATATATTGTCTATATGTGTGGAACCAAATCTATCTTATACTTGAATACTGAAGTAACCCATAAGGGTGTAACCACAATTGTGTAATAGGTCTATCTAATTGGACAATTAGTGTGAACATCCTATACCTCTTTTTGTATATATATCTGTGTTGAAATGTCATTTACCATACCTGAGGAAGGCTATCCTTTTTAACTTTTTAGCCAAAACGCATTGTATTTTATACTGTAAAATGTAATAAACTCTGGAAAAACTACAGAGAATTTGCTCCTAACTCTGGAAGTGCTTGTAGACTATACTGGATGTTTTTACTTTGTGATTATTTCAAATAAAGGATTTGTCTCTGTGTGTGTTTTTTAACTATTAACTTGCACTATTGGTAATGTATGGGTCTCATAGGCACCTGAAGATTATCAGCGATCTGATTGGTGCTTTCAATGACTGACTGTGTGGTCCAAAGCACTGCAGCAACCGAGGTCCCGTGATGCAATCTCAAGACCTCGAAATGTTCCCATGACAACCCGGGGTCCTGTGAGTAGCCTGGAAGTGGTCATGGATCATTTCATGTGGATGCCCGCCAAGCACCAGCATCCACAGAAAGTGATAATTTCTCCTGTTCACAGACGAGCAGCAGCAGTAAAAACTAAAGAAATAATATTAAAAAGTTTTTGTAAAAAAACACAAAAGTTGAAATCACCCCCTTTTGCTCCATTGAAAATAAAACTATAAAAAAACACATATTTGTTATCATTGTGTTCAGAAATACCCAATCTATCAAAATATAAAAATCAATTAATCAGGTCTGTAAACTGTGTAATGGAAAAAGTAATAATGCAAAGTTAAATTTTCTTGCAATAAAATGCACCATGGATTTCACTGTGTTTGAGTGCTTTAGCCAGCTGCCCACAGTGTTTTCCTCGACTGGTCTCCCTGAGATCAGTGAGAGCTTTGTGATGTTGGTCCACCAGGCATTGCTCCCACCTAGCCAGAATCCTACTCCACACTGATGAGGGGCAATACCTCGAAACAGCTGTCTGTGGATGGATACCTGGCTTTGGTAATTCCCTTGTCATATCCTTAAGCTCGTAACTGAGCGGGATAGTGACTGAAAGGGCCACTTAATATGATGGTAATGGTGGTCTCCACAAGGAGGCCACCCCAGCTTTAGCCAGCTGCCACAGTGTTTTCCTTGACTGGTCTCCCTGAGATCAGTGAGAACTTTATGATGTTTCCCTGGTAGATGAACAGCCTGCTTTTCTCTTTCCACAGTTGTTGCGCCTCAGGTGGAACATCCGTATTGAGATGCGAGTCTGGTTGGGTTATCAGCTCTTTGACTAAGCTGACAGCCGGGTCACTGTCTTGTGTCTCTTTCCACCCATGAAGAAGTAACGGGTTTAGCATTGTCTCACGACATCTCTGGCAAGTCTGCTGACAATGGGATGCACCGTGGTGGTGGAAGGTGGGTAGCTCTATTTCTTCTAGCTCATCCACGCCTTCTCCAACATCTGGTAAGTGAGGCATCCTCGACAGGGCATCAGCATTGGCGTTCTTATGGCCTGCCCGGTACTTGATGGTGAAGGTGTAGTTTGACAACCGGGCCATCCAGCATTGTTCCATTTCACCTAAATTGGTGGTATCCAGGTGTGTAAGAGGATTATTGTCCATGATGGCAGTGAACTTTGCAGCCGCCAGGTAATGCTTGAACCGTTCCGTAATAGCCTAGACCAAGGCCAGGAATTCCAGCTTGAACAAGCTGTAGATCTCAGGGTTTCTTTCCGTAGGACAGAGCTTCCTGCTGGCATAGCAATCACACACTCCTTGCCATTCCGTTTTTTTGACAAGACAGCTCCTAACCCCCACGTTGCTGGCATCGGTGTGCAGCAAGAACGGTGAGTTGTAGTAAGGATAGGCCAGGATCTCGTCCCCAGTCAGGGTCTCTTTCATCTGGTTGAAGGGTTCTTCCTGTTCCTTTCCCCATTGAAACGGAGGACCTCTGGTCTAGACCTTCTTGGTCTGGCCCACCTGGAGATCTTGCAAGGGCGCGGCCATCTTCGTGTAGGCCTTTATGAACCTCCGTTATTAGTTATTAGGAGTTATTATGGTTTTAATTTTTGAATAAAGTCAACCTCTTATTATGGACAAGTGGCTCCGGATCCTTTAAATTCAAGATGTTTTAGGTGTTCTTAATAGGTTTTGGAGTACACTATGACATCATCCAGGTAGAGTAGCACAGTTTCAAAGTTCCGGTGCCCCAGGCAACACTTCATCAACCATTGGAACGTGCATTGCAAAGTCCAAATGGTATGATGTTAAACTCACACAGGCCTATGGGTGTCGTGAACGCAGTCTTCTCCCGGTCTTCTTCTACAACAGAGACCTGCAAATACCCGCTAGTAAGATCTAGGGTTGAAAAGTAATTAGCAGTCTTTAATGTAGCAAGTGACTCTTCTATACGGGGTAACGGGTAAGCATCATTATGTGTTATGCAATTTATTTGTCTGTAATCTACATACATTCTCATAGTGCCGTCTTTCTTTTTACCTAGGACTAATGGAGCTGCCCAGGGGCTGCAACTATATCTGATGACTCCTGCATCCTTCATGTCCTGCAACAGCTCCTTGGCATGCTGATAGTGAGCTGGTGGTACAGGCCTATATCACTCTTTAATGGGTGGATAGTTGCCTGTGGGTATATGGTGGTGTACCCCTTTTATCCTCCCAAAATCAAGTGGATGCTTATTAAAGATATGTTCATACTCCTGGACTACCCGATAGACACCGGCTTCTGGTGGGAAGGAATGGAGTCATTTCCAACATGGAGCTCCTGACACCAGTCCTCCAGTTGTCCATTGGAATTGTTGTCCTCTGCTGAGTCTGACGGGTCAAGGGTTCCACTGTATGTATGGAGTTGTTATCTACAGTGAACAGCTTGGCAACGGTGGAATATCTGGGCAGTTTGACCTCTTCCTCGCCACAGTTTAATATGCGTACGGGTACCCTTCCCTTGCGTACATCAACCACCCCCATGGCCGTCAGGATTGTGGGCCTTCCTTCTGAACTCATGGGCTCTACCACTGCCTTGTAATCCCATCCTCTGAGGCCTATTGCTGCCCGGCACCATATCATCATTTCACTCTTTTGGGGGTACCACAATGGGAATCGGGTCTGTCACCCGAACAGTACCAATTTCACCACCGAACAGGGTTACCTGTTGTCTGCGCAGTAGGGCTCTGATATTCTTCTGTAGAACTCTCCACTGCCCGGTGTTTGCAATCTGTTGGAGTAAAAACAACACTTCATCCAGACAATTTCCAATTACATTTGTACCAAGTATGATATGTGGATCCTTGTCATTAACGTTAGTTTTAACCACAATAAGTCTATGGCCCTTTAACTCCACCCTCCCCCTTTTATTGTCACCTTTCTAACCCCGACTAGGTAAATTGGTAACCCATTTGAAGCATAAATAGTGAGGTTAGGATCTAGAGGAGTAAGTTCATGATTGGACCAAAATCTCTTATAAAGGATATGTGGTATGGTAGTCACTTGCGAGCCAGTGTCCAGCAGTGCAGGAGTGGGAATGCCGTCTAGCATCATGGACAGGTACGGCCATCCTCCAGATACCTATCACGCCAGTCTGATGGACCCGGTCGGTCTATTACTGGGGGTTGGCCCTTGGCCTCAGGGGTTGCTGGTTTAAAGTGCACTGACTGGTGAAGTGGCCCATCTTGTTGCAACGGCGACAGATGGGTTCTCCTGTAGAGATGTAGCGATCGTTAGTCCTCCCACAGAGCGACATGGTCTTCCTCTCATCCACGGGATGTCCTCAGGCCTATCGGTGAGCTGGATCTTCTTTGATGGCTTTGTCTCTGGCATGAGCTGTAGGGCCTTTAGCACCATGGACATGTCCTTACTTAGCTGGAATACCTCGGAGTGCAGGCTATCAGAGTCACCATGTGTCACAGCCTGTGTATTGGTCTCAGAAGAAGGTGAGGAACTTTTGGAGGAGAGGCACTGGCTTGCCACTGCAGAGGTGCGAGATCTGGAGTTGTCAGGGGTTGCAGTGCTTTGATGACCCGTTTTTTTTCAAGACGGCAAAGTCTGCATCAGGGTGTTCTAGGGCCCACCAACGCACTTGTCTGCTATCATGAGATGACTGAAACCCCTGAATAAACTGTTCAATCATCATTTTATTTTCATCCCGCACACTGGCCGGGTCTACCTGTTTTAGGGTCCGCAGCGCCTCCTGATAGCTTAAGGTGTAGTCTCTGATACTGTCCTGCGGCCTCTGTTTACAGTTGTAAAACCTCATTCTTAGCTCAGCCTCAGTGCGGTTCTCAAAAGCAAGTTTCAGTTTATAAAAGATTGTTGTTACTGAGCCCTGATCTGCCTCTGACCAAGTTTTAATTTCAAGCTCTGCTGCACCGGTCAATTGTCCCATCACAACAGATGCTCGCTGCTTGACAGTCATTGCATACATGTCAAGTACACTGCATATCTTTCTCTTGAACCCAGCCAGGGTATCTGGCTGGCCATCATGCTGTGGTAACCACTTGACTCCCGGGACATGCGGCAGAGAGATCTGCATGATCGGGGCTACAGCTCCGGGTGCTGCGGCCCTTCCGCCGGCTGAGGTCCAGGCTGAGGTACCAGCTGGGGGCTCAGCTGCATCGTTCTCCCACTGTGCATCCATTCTCTCTCCCCCCTAGTGAATTGCGGCCTGTCTCTGGAAAAGAAAAGTAGTCTGCGGCTCCTCAGGCGGGGAGTATAGCACTCTGGTATATCCGGATCGGGTCGCTGCGCTTTGGTAGTTTTCAGCAGAGCGCGTGGCGGGGCCTATCTTCGCACCCTTTCAGCCCTTACGCCACCTTTCTTCCCATTCTGTGGTGCAGTAATGCAGCCCGATGTTAATAGTTCACAATCATAGTGAATACACGGCAAACAGTACCCGGTAGTACTGGGCTAGGGATCCTGTTCGTGATGTCAAAAGCTGACCCACCCCAGGGCCTTGGCGTACCTGGTCCTGGGCGGTTGTAGTGGAGGATATCAAGGGTGGCTTGCCCAAGCCCGTGGCCCTGGTGGTCGCTGAAAAATGTGTAAAAAGGATGAAAATAAAATAAAGGATTTGTAACACCTCCTACGGTATCCGGTAATGATACGAGACCTCCCGGGTGATGATGAGGCAGCTGGGTTGGTAATGCTCCCCATAGGTGGAGCGGGATCCCCGGGGCATTGATGGGAGGAATAGGGATTTACACACAGGGCCGTATTTATGATTAGGTACCTGTAGGCTCATGCCTAGGGCACCGCCTTGGAGAGGGGCGGCGCCAGGTAGGAGTTGTGAAAAACTTTTTTTTTTAAACTGTTCTCCCCCCTCCCCAAGACTCTATAGCAAAACCGGAGTGTTTGTGGGGGAGGAGGGTGTCACAGCGGGGCAGCCGAGGCAGCACAGCAGGCTCTATATAATTTCATCAGCGTCTTTAAAACGCTAATGAAATAATACTCTGTGCCCCCTGCACTTCCGGGTTCGGAGGGAGCTCCAGGCTGCTCTCTGACCCTGCGTACCACACGCTTTCCTGACGTCCCGGCAGCAGGGTAAATTTACCCCTTCACTGCCAGTGTGAGTACAGTGTGCATTGCAGCCACAGAAAAGGAGAGAGAGCGCAGTAGCCGGGAACAGCCTAAGATGGGGATGGTGGAGCAGGGTGCTGCAGGGATATGGATGGGGCACGGGGTGCAGGGATATGGATGGGGCACAGGGGTGCAGGGATATGGATGGGGCACAGGGGTGCAGGGATATGGATGGGGCACAGGGGGTGCAGGGATATGAATGGGGTGCAGGGATATGGATGGGGCACAGGGGTGCAGGGATATGGATGGGGCACAGGGGTGCAGGGATATGGATAGGGCACAGGGGGTGCAGGGATATTATGGATGGGCTCAGGGATGCATGGATATGGATGGGGCACAGGGGTGCAGGGATATGGATAGGGCACAGGGGGTGCAGGGATATGGATGGGGCACAGGGGTGCAGGGATATGGATGGGGCACAGGGGTGCAGAGATATTATGGATGGGACAGGGGTGCAGGGATATGGATGGGGCACAGGGGTGCAGGTATATTATGGATGGGACAGGGGTGCAGGGATATGGATGGGGCACAGGATGCAGGGATATGGATGGGGCCCAGGGGTCTAAGGATATAGATGGGGTGCAGGGATATGAATGGGGCACAGGGTTGCAGGGATATGGATGGGGCATAGAGGTGCAGGGATATGGATGGGACAGGGGTGCAGGGATATGGATGGGGCACAGGGGTGCAGGGATATGGATGGGGCACAGGGGTGCAGGGATATTATGGATGGACACAGGATTGAAGGGATATGGATGCGATAGGGGTGCAGGGATATGGATGGGGCACAGGGATATTATGGATGGGACAGGGGTGCAATGATATGGATGGGGAACAGGGATGCAGAGATATTATGGATGGACTTAAGGGTGCAGGGATATGGATGGGACAGGGGTGCAGGGATATGGATGGACACAGCAGGGTGCAGGGCTATGGATGGGGCACAGGGGTGGTGCAGGTGCCGGTTGCCTGGTGCCGGTAGCATGTGCCTGGTGCTGGTGCCTGGTGTCAGGTGCAGGCGAGTTGGAGACCGGGAGCCGCAGAAAAAGAAGCTGCCGGGTGCCTGGTGCTGGCGAGCGGGAGACCGAGAGCCTCAGAGGAAGAAGATGCCTGATGCCGGCGACCGGGAGACCGGGCGCCACAGAGGTAGAAGCTTCCAGGTGCCTGGTGCCAGCGTGCAGGAGACCAGGAGCCACAGAGGAAGAAGCTGCAAGGTGCCGGGATGAGGGATCTGGAATCAGGAGCGTGGAGTCAGGTAAGGCGCTGTTACAGCCGAAGATAGCAGCTTGGGGGGAACAGAATGGGATGGATGGAATGGATGAATGGTATGGGCGGCCTGGAAAAGGGGCAGAATGGGATGGGTGGATGGATGGATAGATGGGGTGGTCTGGAAGAGGGGCAGAATGGGATGGATAGATGGGGCGGCCTGGAAGAGGGGGCAGAATTGGATGGATGGTATAGTTGAAAAACCCCGGCACATAGAGATTAATGAGAAAAAAATGAAAATACACCAGACGGTATGGACTGATTATCTGTGTTTTTATTCTCTTTCAGTCAAGCACAAAGTTTTTTTATCACTGTTGGTTACGTTTCGGCTTGGATAGCCTTCATCAGACCAACTGATTTTTAACTAAATGCAATTGTGCTTAATAGGAAAACTGCAACGCAGACATATGGAACCAATGTCAAAATTCGAATAATGAGTTTGGTGAGAACAAGGTACCGGGTCAAGAGTATCGGTCATCGGGGATCCCAACGTGACAGATGTTATGTTTTCATAAAGTGCCCCCGGTTGAAGAGCAGCTGTGCAGCATGCTAGGGTGATGTAGTCCCATCACCCTAGCATTCTGCACAGCTGCTCTTCAACAGGCATTTGATCCTTCTTGAGCAACTTGGTCTATTGGGGCACTTTATGAAAACAGGGGCACTTCCTATCTTATATTAAGGTTTCTGTGATAAGGGAGCATTAACTGAAAATGTACACGTGGATCTGCTTGGTTTAATTATACTGCTTCGGACTCCCCCACAGACACTCTGAGGTCTATATTAAAACTGATAGTGATATTCACCCCCTGAGTATGTGCTCCAGTATCTTATTTCACCACTATGAATTGGAGCTCATTGCTTAGACACAACATCCGTCACGTTGGGATCCCCCGATGACCGATACTCTTGATCTGGTACCTTGTTCTCACCAAAGTCATTATTCGAATTTTGACATTGGTTCCATATGTATGCGCTGCACTTTTCCTATTAAAGGGAACCTGACCTCTAAAAATGAGCCCCCAGGCTCTTTTAACCTGTTCTTGCACCATGGTAATCCATTTCTATCCATTCCTTTGTGTCCATAAAGCGCTATTGTAAAGTTTATAAAAGTTCTTTTTTTACCTGTGGATCTGCAGCTTCTCATTATATGAGAAGCCCCAAAAGGCTTTCTTTTGTGCTTCTCTCCGCCGCCGAAGTGTTAATTATGCACGCCCATATGGGCGTGCTATAGGGCAGAGACTGTGCTTGTGCTGCAAGGGGGCGGTAAAGGCGATGTGACGAAAATCGCGTTATATCGCCTTTACCGCCCCCTTGCAACACAAGCACAGTCTCTGCTGCATAGCATGCCCATATGGAGGTGCATAATTAACACGCCAGCGGCGGGGAGAAGCACAAAAGACCGCCTTTTGCGGCTTCTCATATAATGAGAAGCTGCAGATCCACAGGTAAAAAAAGAACTTTTATAAACTTTACAATAGCACTTTATGGACACAAAGGGATGGATTGAAATGGATTACAATTGCATTTAGTTAAAAATCAGTTGGTCTGATGAAGGCTATCCAAGCCGAAACGTAACCAACACTGATAAAAAAAACGTTGTGCTTGACTGCAAGAGAGTAAAAACACAGATAATCAGTCAATACCGTCTGGTGTAATTTCATTTTTTTCTCATTAATCTCTGTGTCGGGGTTTTTCAACTATACTGAACTTGTTTTTTTCCCTACAGCACCAGTACTGCAGGGTAGCCAGGCCTTAATCTTTTCTATTCTGGAATGATGGATGGGGCAGCCTGGAAGAGGGGGCAGAATGGGATGGATGGATGGGGCAGCCTGGAAGTGGGGCAGAATGAGATGGATAGATGGGGCGGCCTGGAAGAGGGGGCATAATGTGATGGATGAATGGATGGGACAGCCTTGAAGAGGGGGCAGAATGGGATGGATGGGGCGGCCTGGAAGAGGGGCAGAATGGGATGAATGGATGGGGCGGCCTGGAAGAGGGGGTAAAATGGGATTGATGGGACAGCCTGGAAGAGGGGGCAGAATGGGATGGATGGATGAGGCAGTCTGGAAGAGGGGCAGAATGGGATGGATGGATGGATAGATGGGGTGGTCTGGAAAAGGGGCAGAATGGGATGGATGGATGGATGGATAGATGGGGCGGCCTGGAAGAAGGGGCAGAATTGGATGGATAGATGGGGCGGCCTGGAAGAGGGGGCATAATGTGATGGATGAATGGATGGGACAGCCTTGAAGAGGGGGCAGAATGGGATGGATGGATAGGGCGGCCTGGAAGAGGGGGCCGAATGGGATGGATGGATGGATGGGGCGGCCTGGAGGAGGGGGCAGAATGGGATGGATGGATGGATCAGGCGGCCTGAAAGAGGGGGCAGAATGGGATGGATGGATGGGGCAGCCTGGAAGAGGGGGCAGAATGGGATGGATTAATGGATGGATGGGGCAGCCTGGAAGAGGGGGCAGAATGGGATGGATGGGGCAGCCTGGAAGAGGGGCAGAATGGGATAGATGGATGGGGCAGCCTGGAAGAGGAAGCAGAATGGGTTGGATGGATAGGGCAGCCTGGAAGAGAAGGCAGAATGGGATGGATGGGGCAGCCTGGAAGAGGGGGCAGAATGGGATGCATGGATGGATGGATGAATGGGGCAGCCTGGAAGAGGGGGCAGAATGCTATGGATGGATGGGGCGGCCTGAAAGTGGGGGCAGAATGGGATGGATGGATGGGGCAGCCTGGAAGAGGGGGCAGAATGGGATGGATGGATGGGGCAGCCTGGAAGAGGGGGCAGAATGGGATGGATTAATGGATGGATGGGGCAGCCTGGAAGAGGGGGCAGAATGGGATGGATGGGCAGCCTAGAAGAGTGGGCAGAATGGGATGGATGGATGGGGCAGCCTGGAAGAGGGGGCAGAATGGGATGGATGGATAGGGCAGCCTGGAAGAGGGGGCAGAATGGGATGCATGGATGGATGGATGGGGCAGCCTGCAAAAGGGGGCAGAATGCTATGGATGGATGGGGCGGCCTGGAAGTGGGGGCAGAATGGGATGGATGGGGCAGCCTGGAAGAGGGGGTAGAATGGGATGGATGGGGCGGCCTGGAAGAGGGGGCAGAATGGGATGCATGGATGGATGGGGCAGCCTGGAAGATGGGGCACAATGCTATGGATGGATGGGGCGGCCTGGAAGTGGGGCAGAATGGGATGGATTGATGGGGCAGCCTGGAAGAGGGGGCAGAATGGGATGGATGGATGAATGGGGCAGCCTGGAAGAGGGGGCAGAATAGGATGGATGGATAGGGCAGCCTGGAAGAGGGGGCAGAATGCTATGGATGGATGGGGCGGCCTGGAAGTGGGGGCAGAATGGGATGGATGGGGCAGCCTGGAGGAGGGGGCAGAATGGGATGGATGGATGGGGCGGCCTGGAAGAGGGGGCAGAATGGGATGGATGGATGGGGCGGCCTGGAAGAGGGGGCAGAATGGGATGGATTAATGGATGGATGGGGCGGCTTGAAAAAGGTGGCAGAAGATGGATGGAGGAGGGGGCATGGAAAAGGGGGCAGAACATGGATGAATGGATGGGGGCATGGAAAAGGGGGCAGAAGATGGATGGATGGATGGATGGATGGATGTGGGCGGCATGGAAAAGGGGAGAAACGATGGATAAGATGGATGGGGGAGAAGGTACATTTGTGGTTTGGTGGATAGGGGAAGAAGGTACATGGATGGATGGGTGGATGGCGGAGAAGGTACATGGATGGATGGGTGGATAGAGGGAGAAGGTACATGGAACATGGGGGATTAGCTGCAAGGATAGGGGGAGAAGCTACATGGATGAGGGAGAGGCTGCGTGGAACATGGGAGGGGTGAGGCTGCGTGGAACATGGGAGGGGGATGGGGGGAAGGATGAGCTGCATGGAACATATGGATGGAGGATGAGCTGCATAGGACATATGGGGGATGAACAGTATGGGACATGTGGAAGGAGGATGAGCAGTATGCGACATTTAATCTGCATACACATTTAGATAGGGAAAGTACTGTTCTGGTGATGTATTGACGGTGGTTCTGATTATGTCTTATTGTATTGCTGGTGGTTCTGGTGATGTACTGACAATGGTTATAGTGATGATGTATTATTGTATTGAAGGGGTTTCTGGTGATGCATTGACTGGTTTTGGTGATGTATTACTGTATTGACAATGGTTCTGGTGATATACTGACAGTGGTTCTGGTGAGGTATTATTGTATTGACAGTGGTTCTGTTGATGTAGTCATGTGGATGCTGTCATCTTTAACTTATATAAATTAAAAGAGAAAGGAAGCGCACATAGAGTAATACCGCTATTATACAGGTCCCTCAGACCCCAAATGGTTAAACTCACCTGATGTAGTTGTGAGTGTCACAACTACAATAAAAGCACACAGGAGGTCACTGCAGGCTCCCAGCTGAGAATTGAAGAATCCAGAAAACAGTGATAAAGAGCTGGAATAAAATGCCGCGCTGACCACAAGGATAAAAACAGAGTAAATCATCCACTCCGTTTATTCTGCCTACACGTGTTTCGTGGCACAAAGCCACTTCCTCAGGGCATCTTTAACTTAACAGATTTGATCCTAAAACATTATAGGGCAAGTGTGCTTGACTAAAAATACAGCTGAATGTCAGCCAAACAATTAACTAAAGCTCCTTAGCACTATAGATAGATATCCGATCACTCGGCCGGTAGCGAGCTTGCTCGACTCTCCCATATACAGGAGTACTCATTCTTCCCAGTGTTCCTGTATATTGTATGGAAGCTGCTGTTAGGCCCCCTTCACATCAGTGGTTTGCTGATGTTTCTGGCCGATCTGGCAGATGGAGCCGGATCTGCCGCCTAACAGCTGACTTGTGGCGCCGATCCGGCAAACCCCATGCCTTGTCTATGGGGCTTGCGGTTGGGTGCGGTTCTGCCAGATCCGGCAGATCCGGCACTTGCTGTGGCCCAAAAAAAAAAAACGTTGCTAAACACGGGGTTTTGTTGCAGCCACAACTGCCGGATTTGTCGAATCGCGGCAAAACCTCAATTGCTGCAAGCCCCATAGAGAATTAATGGGGGCTTGCCGCAAGTGTACCTCAAGTCGGCTGTTAAGCGGCATATGCGATAAATCTTCCGGATCCAGACAGAACTGCTGATGTGAAAAGGGGTCTTAGACGTCTCTGGCTGCAGCTTATCACTTAGAGGACAAAAGGATCTACAGCCGGTAGTCAGACATGCTGGATCCTTATTTCCCTTGACCAATCATCAGTTAGAGCCCCCATACACATTACACTGTCCTCGCAGGATTAGCCAACTTTAGTCTCATGTGTATGGAGGTCTTCACTACTATCTGAAGGCTACGAGCACTGACATCTGTCAACCCCCTGAGTGCTGGAACTCAGATAAAAGATAGGACACACAACAAAGGAAAACCTCAAAAGGGTATGTGCCCACAGGACGTTTTTCGGTGCGTTTTCTGCATGCAGTTTACCATTGGTTCTATGATAATGTATGCTAATTTGTTCCTGCGGTTTTGATTCCCAGCAAAACCAATGTATTTCACAGAAACGCTGTGCCCACACATTGGTTTTGCAAGTGTCAAGAACTGTCAAATTCCTGCGGTTTTGGTGAGGATGGGAGAGAATTGACATCTTATATTTTTCCTGCGTTTTTGCCGCAGTCAATGGCAAAAACGCAGCATCAAAAATGCGCAAAAAAACGCAGGACCTGAACGCAGCAAATCTCCTGGCAAGGATTCTAGGATCTTTGAAAGCAGTTTAGGTTTTGCTGTGTTCAGGACTGCTTAAAAAAAACGTCCTGTGGGCACATACCCAAAGACTGAACATATGAACAGCAATCTGATTTTACATTGCCGTGTAGGAGTTTATTCCTTTTAGCATTTATGTGTTGCTTTTTCAGGCAGAATACTGAGTGGATCTGCCTGACAAATAAAATGCTGTGTGCACATATGCTTAGTCTGACTAATCGGGGGGGGGGGGGTGAGGGGGGAGAGACCGCTGGAAGTGCCTAGGGTGGCAGGAACTCCGAATACGGCCCTGTGTACACAGGGAGGCAGCTCTCCACACAGCCTTGTCCCTGGTGCTGCAGGAGAGGGCGGCTCCTCAGGTGGAGTTGCTGTCAGGCAGTCTATGGTAGCCTCCCTGGCGGTCTGTTTAGTTCTAGAATTTTTTGCTAAAAGCGGGCTACCCGCGTTTGCGGTAGATGCGGTTAAAAAACCGCATCTGCCGCACTTGTCGCATAGCTGCCGCACTTGCGCCGCACTTGCGGTGCGGTTGCGGCGCGGTTGCGGTAATCTGCATAGGAACCAACCACCTCGGATGACCCTCATACACTGTTAATATGTGCCCCTGCAGCCTAGTAAACCATTAGCAGCACTGTTGTTGTGTGCAAAGTGGCTGCAGTAGAAGTGAGATAATGATTTTATACACTTACATGCCTGGTACTTGAGGCCGTCTCCCTGTGTGTGCTGGGACTTGTGGGCTGTGCTCATCATGTCTGCTCGCCCCCTCCCTTATGCACGCCCCCTCTCAGCCTGCTATAGTGATGTGAGGCTGATTGCGTCATAAAGGGGCGGGGCTACCGTGATGCCGCGATTTAGCCCCGCCCCTTTATGACGCAATCAGCCTCACATCACTATAGCAGGCTGAGAGGGGGCGTGCATAAGGGAGGGGGCGAGCAGACATGATGAGCACAGCCCACAAGTCCCAGCACACACAGGGAGACGGCCTCAAGTACCAGGCATGTAAGTGTATAAAATCATTATCTCACTTCTACTGCAGCCACTTTGCACACAACAACAGTGCTGCTAATGGTTTACTAGGCTGCAGGGGCACATATTAACAATGTATGAGGGTCATCAGAGGTGGTTGGTTCCTATGCAGATTACCGCAACCGCGCCGCAAGTGCGGCAAGTGCGGCAGATGCGGTTTTCTCACCGCATCTGCCGCGAACGCGGGTAAGCCCGAGCCTGACTCGGGGTTAACGCTTCTGGTAGTGAATGTTAACCCCGAGTCAGGCTCGGGAATAACGCTAGGAAGGTTAAGGGCAGTATCAGGGGCTGTAATATCAGACACACACACGCTGGCAGTTGTTTCCTTTTAAGGTACCTTTACACGCGCAACTTTTCTAGGAATTTCACTGGCAACTTACTGGTTGCAGTGAAATCATGGAGACATTGTTCCATTTGTACACAGCAACAAGATAGAACAATGTGTCCATGATTTCACTGTAACCAGTAAGTTGCCAATGAAATTCCTAGAAAAGTTGCCGCATGTAAAGGTACCCCTACTGATGATGATGATTCAGGTAACATCCAGACTACTGTTCAGGAGGTCGAGTGGCAGTTCAGGATTTCCACACCCGATGAGTTGTGAAGCCTCCTTGTTTCTGTGTGTGTACATAAGTCCTGGCCTGTCTGAAACCTGGCCCAGACCTCTCCTGTGTCCCTCACTTCTATAGGAGGCTGTGAGAACCTTCTGTGGGGCACCGCTGCTCATCCGCGTTCCCTGGTTTTGTTAGTAGCTGTGCTCCAAGTGTCACCAGTAGACTGAAGTCTCGCTGGTCCTCCGGTATTCTCTGCTGGGCTAACTGGACCCTTGCAGACTCGGACTCTGATTGTTCAGGTTGCTTCCTGGGGTGAACCGGTATGGTTCCTCTGCCCCCACTCTGTCTCTAGTACGCCTTGCCTCCAACCCTCACTCTTGGGTCCTTTACACTGGCTAGGCTCCCTCACTGGCACAAGACTGGCGCGGCACAGTTCACCAGGATGTCTTCACAGTCCTCCCTGGAACTACACTGCCAAACTACTCCTCTGGGCCTGAATTTATAGGGGAACTTGCCTGATGGCGGGAAGTAGAGCTCCCCCTTCAGGTCTGGGGTGGAAGGTGTTGCATGTGTAGGATACCTGATGTGGAAATCCCTCTGTGCACTAGGTGGTTCTGTGGCTACCTATACCAAAGGGTGCCACAGTGGCGACAGCTCTGATTCCCATATGTGTTTAGGGTGGCTGTTGGCAGTCCCGTACAGTCTGATCAACTACACCCTGTGACTGGCCATTAGTTTTACTGGGGGTAGTCTGCAGATGGCTAGGTGCTTCAGTGAGGACCCGAGTCTTTACAAAAAGCGCTGCGGAATATGCTGGCGCTATATAAATAAAGCTTTATTATAAATGGGTTTGGCGTGGCGGGAATTATGCCATGCTCACTGGGAGGGGGCTGTGCTATTGTTTCTTGCTGCTGTATGGCGGCTGCTGGTAATACCCATATGTGGCACAGTGGGGGTGGTAGCAATCCTGTACAGTCTGTTCAACCTGCAGCCAGTGTCTGTCTTATTTGACCAGCTAGTTGGTTCCTCCTAGCTCAGTGATCCATTTTTATTGGAGCTGTGCTCCTGCTACTTGTGGCTGTACGGCGGCTGCTGTGATACCCATGTGTGGTGCAGTGTGGGCACTAGCGGTCCCGTACAGTCCGTACAACCACCGCCTGTTGCCAGAGTCCGTTTTTTACTATTCTGCCTTCCTCCACGTGTGATGCTGTGTGGATTCCAGCTTACAGCTAACCCTCGTCCACTTGCCCAGTAAACAGACTGTAGGAGTTCTGAAATCTATATTTATTGAGGTGACGATGTGAACTTGATTGGTAAAAACTATAATACAAGGTATAGAACAATCACAGTCAGTACTGGGTATATTAAAGAAACTAGCACTGCAGTAATATAACACAGAGTACAATGAACATCAGTAATGGTACCTTTACACGCCGCGACGGCAGGCTGGATACATCGCGCTACTTCGCGTGCACGAGCACGCTCAAACGGCTACAAACGGTCAACGCACCCTCTTTACACGCCGCGACAAGGTGCGCTACGCCACGCTACATCTATAGCTAGCTACATCGCCGGGTGTCTCAAGTAGCCAGCTGTAGCTTAGCGTACCCGCTTCACACGCCGCCACCACAGGGTGAGTGGGAGCAACAAAGGCAGGACGTAAAACACATAGGCGTGCCACAGTCCTGTACGCCGCGCCCAAACCACAACCATTGGTCAACACTACGGAGTTGTGATTGGGCACGACGGAAAGGGCGGATGGCCGAGACGTGACGTACCAGTGAGGGGAGTGAAGCACGGAATAAGCGGTTGTGACATGGCGGAGTGTGGCGAATGCATCTAAACCGATGGTAAAGCGTCACCCAGGAGCGGTGGCAAGTCATCTACCCAGTGTGCATAAAGTAGCGGTGCCGGGGCTATGTGTACGTAGTACAAGTGTTTGCCCTGTCACGCACGATCAGCGCTTGTGACAGCGGCGTGTGTAGATAGCGGCGAGGTGCGTTTCTGCGACACACATGAGCGGCTTACAACACATAGTATGTGCGTTCTCTGTGTACATTGTATGTATCTATCTCTGGCAACAGATGTGAATGTAGTGGAACTGCTCCGTAGCAAACCTGTGAAAGATCTGTGTGACAGTGTATTACAAAACACCTGAGAAGAATATGTCCGGCATCAATGTGCTGTCTGCAGGTGACCCTCTGCCTAGACCAAAATAATGGCTCATGTACGTACAATGGCCACACTGTTAGGCAAAAGTCTGGGAAAAAAACATGGCTACCCACACATATTGTCTGCACAATCCCAGCCAATAGGTGGCTATGACATCCCAGGCCCCCCACCATAAACTCCATCACATTTCCCTCCTCCACCAAGTAAACAGGCTCACACATTTGTTTGGATCCAAAAAAGTATTTAATAAATCAAAATCATTCATCGTGACCTTGGATTACAAATTGTAACCAAAAATACATCCAAATAAAAGCAACAAATAAAGTGCATGTCACAATCTGCCAACACATTGCAGAGAGAGCAAATGGAACCCACATTGGAACCTGTGGAGCATGAAAAAAATAATCAAACATCATAAACTAACTAACTAACTAACTAAACATCATGCACATGAGGAAACCAAAAAATACAAAAAATGGTAAACACAAAATAAAAGGGGTGCAGCTACCCTGCTGTCACCTCCATTGGAAATTTAAATCAACCTCCCAGAACCAGGCAAACTACATGGCCTGGTCCTGCCAGCTCACAGCACCAGACCCATTGAAGTAGGAGCAGTAAGCTTCTCTACTGTCCCTGGCCTCCTGCCGAGTGCGGCCATGGCTCTGGGGCTGGAGTGGCACAATCACATGGCCATCACGCCAAGACCCTGGACGGAGCTCCCCTGTTGTAGCGTCTGCATGATCTACATAAGCTCCTGGCGTGTATGATGGCCTATCCCTACGACGCAGGAAGTTATGCAGCACACAGCAGGCCACCACTACCGCGTCAATAGACTCCGGTTTCATATGCATAGCCGTATGAAAAATCCGGAATCTATTGGCCATTATCCCAAACGCATTTTCAACTACACGGCGGGCCCGGGATAGCCGGTAGTTGAAAATGCGTCTCTCAGAAGTAAGGGCCCTCTGGGGATATGGCCGCAGTAGGTGTTCCTGAAGTGGGAATGCTTCATCCGCCACAAACGCAAAGTTGAGATGTTCGGTCGTCTGGTCATTTGAGGGTAAGTTTAGGCCACCATTCCCTAGTAGTGTTGCCAAGGAGCTTCGGGCAAACACACCCCCATCTGAGTTGCGACCGTTCATTCCAACATCCACGTAGAGGAACTCATAGTTGGCATCTACTACAGCCATGAGGATTATACTACAATACCCTTTGTAATTGAAAAACAAAGAGCCAGAGTGGGCAGGTTTGGTAATCCTCACGTGCTTACCATCCAATGCCCCGCCACAGTTGGGGAAGTTCCACCGGGTTTCAAACCCTCGGGCCACTTCCAGCCATTCTGCGGCGGTTAGAGGCATTTTCATGTAGGCTGGCTGCAAAGCTCTCCAGATGGCCCAACACGTTTCAGGGATCAGGCGGCTCAGCAGGGGCAGGGAGACACGTGACATGTATGTGAGTGATGTCATGGACTGCCCTGTAGCCAGGAACCGCAAAGTGATCGCCAACCGCTCAGCAGGTGATACTGATGGGCGCATTATAGTGTCCTGACGCGCTATCATTGGCCCTACACGCTCCAATAGGAAGGTGAAACAGTCCTCGGGCATACGGAGATAGTTTCGGTAATCATCAGGACAGTTAATCTCCAGCTCCCGCAACAGCTGCAGGTGGCCCCGGGTTTGCCGCCTGAGAAGCCAATCACGGGTCCACAACCGCCGCTGTCTGCGCCTCATCAACCTTTCATACCGATCCTCATACCACATTTGCTCTTCCACCAACGCAAGAGCCACGATAACATTGCGGTCATGGATATTCTGCATCCTCAATATCAGCACCTGTAGATGAGAATACACAACATGAGTACATAGAACAATATGTGCCAATGTCAGCAGGTTAAGCAAGCCACACCTATTGTTGATGACACACTATAGCCAACTGGAGGGGAACTTGCGTCAGGCCCCGAAACACATCCCTGAAGACAGGAAAGGCAAACACCCAGTAGTCACCCCAATCAAAATGGAAGACGCCCAATGATAATGGCCTCCTCTACATCAACTTCTATGGGAGTTTGTCAAAGTAAAACATCTGCACCTAGGTGAGTTAGAAAGGGACATGTGTCACCAATAATGTATGATAACAATTTAGCACATGCCATTACACAGACCATAATGAAAATCTGGCCATTTCCTATTCTGGGAGGTAAAACACACAATACGTACCCCTATAGGCTGGTCAAGTAAGCTTACAAGAAGCCAACAACTTTGCACATGAGTGAGGTTGGGTAACCATGGTTACATATGTTTTGGCTGGTGCCATTTGTCCAAACCATCTAAGTTATGTCTTCAGTGCCACACCTCCAAGCCATGTCTCATCCTATCCCCGTTCGACCCAGTCTCCATTGGCCACAACCAGTATGCAGACATTGATCCAGGTGACAGGAGTAACACATTTCTGTCTACAGTCCTGCAGGCAATCTCCTGTATGGTGTCTGGAAACAAACACAGCAATGTATATGTTCAAATATTCATAAGCACCAAAGCTAATGCCTACTCCAAGTCCACACAGTACACTATATCTTCCCCACCAATACAGACCCCTATACACTACGCTAAAACAGTGTCCTGCGGTCGCTAATTAAAACAACATATGCACCCACACCACGCCATTTCCATGTGTGTCCACAGATACTTACTTAATGGGTCTGGCCAGCAAGCGTAATGTTTGCCGGCATGCGGACCTTTTAAAGGGCCAGCAACCTATCACGATACAGCGATCTCCACCAATTAGCGGAGGTTAATTGCGCCCCCAGGTGTCACATTACGCTGTGCGTCATTGTGTCTGCTTGGATTGGTTTAGCGGAGTATAAAGCCAGGCCAATGGCCACTACACCTTGTCCAGAGGTCCATGTGCATTGAGCTACTAGTGTCCTGCGTATCTTCTGCTGCTCTGACGGTAAGCCTCTTTAGCGGTTTCTATGAAAGTGCACGGGACGCTGATGCTTGTATTGGCGGCCGCTTAGGCAATGTGTGTATGGGCGTCTTTGATACGGGCTTTAATTTTGGCCCTCTAATTATACAGATGGGTCAGTTTTTCGAGTGTATGCTAATAGGCAGGTATAGCCACTACTGGTATTGTGAGTGTATACATTTGGTCTCTGATGTAATTCGTGCGTCAAACATATAAAGTTGAGATTTACAACTGTCATGCACATCTGCATTTGATGGCTGCAATTATTGGTCCCTTCATTGCAGGGATTCTTGTTACCTCAGTAACAATTGTATTCCCATGGATGGCCACACAACTACATGATGATGTGTTTGCACATTACATGTAGTATGTGCAGTCTTGCCACCAACCACGCCCTCCTTTCTCATCTGCTTAATGTTAACCATTTTGCTAAGTACAAAGGTAGTAGCTACCACACAATTTCTTAGCTCACATGTTGGCCTACAGGTTGGTACGCACACACCGTCTACAGGTGTTGTTTTAATATGAACAGTGGGCTCTTAAATCAGGCTTCACACATGTTTAGGGGGCCACAGAGTACCTGACATGTGTAATTGTGTCACATATGTATTTTACTTTGGACCGGTGTGACATTGTGCAAATGGCACACATAGGCCAAGTTGTCATACCAGTTATTGCTGCCTATAATGTACATATGAGAACCTTATGAGCATGTAAATTATGTTCACAAGGTTTTCACAGATCGATATGGCTTGTGTCGTGACGGTCTGGATTGGCTGTGTTTTGTCTTCACCAGATGCCGAGGTGTACTGTGGAATTTGAAACCCAGCTTCTCACGGAGTATCAGCGGCACGAATGTTTGTGGCGCAGCTCGCTGCCTCAATATAAAAACCAGGCAGCGAGGTCCGAGGCCTACACTACTCTTGTGGCTCTAGCCAATCGCTTGGAGTCAAGGGTAGGCAGGAGTTGGGACCAGAATGCGGTGGCCTTGAAAATCAAAAACATGCGGCAGTCGTTCATGCGGGCTCACAATGACTACCTGCGCCGTCGCTCAGGAGCTGGAGCTGAGGAGGTACCATCACCTACCCTATGGTACTATCCCCTCTTCACCTTTATCCTGGGCGAGGTGAGCTCGCGTCGAACGACTACCAACTGCCCCGTAGCTGCGTCCCATGTAGGCCCGGATGAGTCACCATCTGCGCCACAGGAGGTGGGTAATCGTGTTACAGTGTTGTCCCACAATGTTGCCTTCACATGTGTGTTTTGGCCAAACCAGAACTAGCACAGTTTTCACAACTTTTCGGCCTTGGTGTGGGAAACCTTTTTTGTGTCAGGGAATCTTGGCTCCTGACATGATTTTGGCTTATATGAATTTAACGCAGAGAGCCGCTTTCCAAAATAGCATTTCCACCACATATCGGTACACCGGAAAAATGACATGTGTAACGAAGTTTAAATTATTCTTGCATTAACATGAAAGAGGCACATAGTGCCATCTACTACAATTTTGCTGCCACACTGTGTGTTGGCTCTGGTGCAAGTGGGTTTTTGTTTTTTGAAGGTTGGATGGTTTTACATCAGATTTGTCATACAAATGGGAAGGTGGGCAACTTCTGTGTTTGGCCAGCCCAGCCCCCAGTATCAAGGTGTTGTGGTGACATGTACTAATTGGGTTACGGCTCTCTGTGACTGACACCTCAATCTGTATTGTGCTGAGTCCCGGGAATCGTAGAGGTGAGTGTCCAGCCGCAATACAGGTTTTGGTGTTGTAAAAGTTTGGTGGGTTGCTGTTTGTAGATTCCTTCCATATATCTTGTTAGTGCCTTTACTTTAGTGGGAGTGGTGTATTGTGTCCTGTGTCCATGGTATGGTGTGGTCCTTGCCGTCACTAATGTTTGGTTTTGTTTCCTCTCCCCCCCACAGGCCCCAGAAGAGGACGGCTCCATTGCGGAGCATTCTGTCGCTGATGATGCTCAGCCCATGACATCTGGGGCTGAGCAGGAGGGCGGGGCTAGTGATGTGGGTTCGGGCCCAGGGCCCAGCTCACGGATCCGTCGTCGCCGACGTCCTGCACCACCAGAGACGGAGCTGGGCGCCTGGGCCCGACGCGTGCTTTTGAATGAACAGCGGACCCACATCGACAGCGACGCCCTCTACATGAGCGACAGAATGCGAGGGATGGAGCCGCTCCAGAAAAAGATCCTTCTGAGGGTCTTCCACAATGCCGCTGATGCTGCCGATGATGGGGCCCTTCAATGGGGCTGCCACGTCCCCCCCCCCATGCAACACACCTTGTGGCCCCTTTCACCAGCTGCCCCATCTCGGCCCGTGAGAAGACCGGCCCCGCCACAGTCACCCCATCCCCCCTCAACACGTGGTTGTCGAACAAGACGTTCTCAGGCAGGTCGGGGCTGCCGTCAGAGGAGGGGGGATGCGGCATTGTCAGAGCCGACAGAGGATGATGAAGTTGGACACTAGTAGCCAATGCACCCAATTGGCACTCTGGACTTTTTCATGTGGAGGCACCTTTTTATTTTTCCCTTATGTTTGTGTTACACTTTTAAGCAGATTTGCTTCTTATGATTTGTTTATGATTTACTAAATATGATTATATAAAATATTAGAACTAACTCAATTGTGTTTTTCTTTTGGCTTATGGCTTGCGGGGGGCAGCCTGGGTGAATGGTGTTGTTCACAATATAGTTTGGGGCAAGCCACACAATATGGGCCAATGGCCTCAGTGTAGGACGACCATAGGTTCCTTTGTACTGTGGTAGGACATTGACAAAGAGCTGTAGTAATGTGTGTGAGATATTAACCTGTTCAACATTTGCCCCCCCATAGTATTGTTGTGACATGAGTGAGGCAAAGTAAAAATTACAAAGACTTTTTATTGGCTACATACATGTGTGGAAGTCATTTGCCACTAAACACAGAATGCAGCTTTCTGATAGGTGTAGCCATCCCACACTCCTGATGGTCCCAATGTGGGACAGGATAGGTCCATGAGGTAAAGGGCTGGTTAATCCACACTCCTGATGGTCCCAATGTGGGACAGGATAGGTCCATGAGGTAAAGGGCTGGTTAATCCACACTCCTGATGGTCCCAATGTGGGACAGGATAGGTCCATGAGGTAAAGGGCTGGTTAATCCACACTCCTGATGGTCCCAATGTGGGACAGGATAGGTCCATGAGGTAAAGGGCTGGTTAATCCACACTCCTGATGGTCCCAATGTGGGACAGGATAGGTCCATGAGGTAAAGGGCTGGTTAATCCACACTCCTGATGGTCCCAATGTGGGACAGGATAGGTGCAACGGCCAAAGCCGTGGCCATACCACAATCCCCCTTTTGTGATAGTGGAACACTATAAGAAAAGAGCCCAACGGGGGCAAAAAAGAAGAAAAAACATAACCACATCAAAAGCCTAACAGGCAACGTCTGTAAGTTCAAGGTCCAACTAGGACAACACATTTGGGGGTCAGGGGGCAAATCTGTTTACGGGGGGTTCCACCTTAATGTTGGCCATCTTGATGTTTCAGGACGGTATCCACCATGGTAGACAGGCGGGTAAGGTCCTGTATTCCCCGGTGTAGGGCCCGTTGAAGTCGGTGGGCAAACTGGTGGTGAGCCCTCACGACGTCCTCCATGGTGGGTACACCTGTATTGTGTGTGTGGAAAAAACATCATTAGTTCAGAATACTACCTCTGGTGTTTGTGTCAGGTTCACACAAGCAAGATTGTCCTTACCCTCGGGCGCATCATCATCCTGACTATCAGGGGGTGATGGGGAGGCACTGATACTCCAGCCGGCAGCTCCAGCACGTTCTCCATCTGCAAGAGTGTGTGAAGGACATTATGTCAGAAATGGCTAGCTTTTCCATTTCCCACGTAACAACAACAATGCTTACAGTGTTCGGCCCCTCTAATCAAACTGAAATCACTTACCGCCATACACATCCAACGCAGCTGGATTTGGGGGTTGCGCCCCAGCTTCAGGTTGCCGACCAGGCGAGCCCACCTCTGCCTCCACCAACGCTGGGTCAGCAGGGTCCTCCTCCTCCTCATGCCCTGGTGAGGGCCTATTCCCTGGTGGGGATGGTGGCCCAGCTGGCTGTTGCCCCGGTGGTGTGTGGCCTCCAGCTGGCTCTTGCGGCGGTGGGGTTGGTGGTCCACCTGCAGCCAGTTGTGGGGGAGCCTCATCGGCTGACACTTCCGCATCTGCAGATTATGAAACAATAATTGATGTGTCAGCATACTGTTTAGGCTCCGAGATGTATTGACAGTTCAATATTTGTGATATGTGTTTGTTGTTTTTCATATATGGGATGATCTCATGTATTCTGTATGGCGTAGGTATGTGGCATGAGTGTGTTAATTGGTTGGAGGGCATGTAACACTGTCGAGTAATCTTGGGTGGCACATGAACATTATTTGTAGGCAGATGTGTAGTCAGTCTATCTATAATGTGCGGCCTATATTGTCCCCCATTGCATGTCTGCCGGTGTCCCTCTCACTATACCTAGGATGTGTGTGAACGATTTTTAATGTTTTTGTTGTGCTTACATACAATACAAATCATGTGTGGCCCTCTAAAGTACTCACCACGCAGCCTGGCAATCCTGTCACGGATATCGAGTATGCGGCCTGGGCATTTGTGCTTCAGGTCCGCTATCTTCTTCTGGACGGCTTTAGCGGTCCTCTGCACCCCCAGTTGGTTGAGCAGAGCCCGCTGAATCCGCCGAATAGTGGCGCGATTGCGCAGCCTGGGATGACGGTGGTGCCGGTGACCCCAATAGTCATACCGGTCACAGTAGTCTATGAGGATGAGCAGTTCAGCCATCCCCCACGTAGCAGCGCGGTGAACGGCCGCCATGACTGCAATGGTGTGTGCAGAGGAGGGGCTGGCACCTTGCAGGCAGAGTGAAAACGAAACTATCGTAATTACGTCATTACGGCCACGTTCCGGGTGACGCACCCTTTGAACTAGTCCTACGCGCAGTGACACGGGCGAAGCACTTCTGCGGCACCTACTGTACAACACCCACAGAGCGATGCGTACAGCAAGCCTATGCGCTGTGTACTGACTACTCGACTTCAATGCGGTGTCTGTATACGTGCATCAGTGTTTCAGTTGCGCGCAGACACTTAAGGAACACTTTTATGCGGCATCTGCAGTTCAATAAAAAGGCAGCCCGGCCCGTAACACATTGTTCACCGCTGTGTCCAGCATTATTCATTATGTGTTCACAGGATGTGAACACTGTATATGAGAATCATGGGCCATTTGGTTTGGTTTCCCGTAAGTTGTGGGCCGCGTAATTGTACTAAGGTATGATCGTGCATACGGCGCGTATGTGTAGTGCTGAAGGGACAGCTCATCCAAGATGGAGGCCTGTGCGCCAAGGGCCAATCGGCACGCAGAAGCTTCCACCAATGATCGCACATGGGGCGCGGTAAGACGGAGCCGAGGTGACGCCTTAGCTACATTGCAGCTACAGCCCCGGGTGTCCAGGGTTCCCTTCCGTTGCCTCTTTACACGCCGATACAGCTCGCTACCATCGGCGATGTTGCCTTAAGTTTATGAGCAGAGACCATAAACAGATGTATCTGTCGCCGGCTGTAGCGTCGCCTCTTCAGACGCCGCTACTACAGGCGATATGGACGCTACAAGCTACAATTGTAGCTTGTAGCGCGATGTATCCAGCCTGCCGTCGCGGCGTGTAAAGGTACCCTAACTGGGGTAAGGGTCACTGCAGCAGGCTCTACTCTATACAGAAATGCATCTATCTGCATACAGTGCAAGGAGCATTATGGCTAAGTTAGATTCCTGTATCCTGCGCGGCGAGTCCACGCTATCCAGACAATTCATACAAGGTATACAGTACATGGTACTGTTTTCTTTTCATTTTGATTATGATCAATGGTGATTTGATTAGTTAGTATAACCCGATCTCATAGGTTATGATGCATTTCAGCTCCAATATAAGATAGTGCTTGGTGGACAATACATTTAACTGCTTATGGAGAGAGACCCATTCAGTTTGCATGTAAGATGTGGACACTCTTTTACTAAATGGCATAAAAATTATCTTTATATGCGAATTTAAAACAGCAATTGCAGAATTTATTGCTTTTCTTCAGCTACTTTCTTGCTTTTTTGTTTATAGGGACCGCAGTGAGGTCCTATTTGCAGGATAAGGGAGAATTAATCCCGATAACCTTATCTTTTTTGCATATATTTATAAGGTAATGAATTTGATTATGATGTATTAGAGGTGCCCACTATTGAATAAATAGATGTTTAAACACATATATTTGTTTTATTTTTGTAGGATATACTAATAATCCTGCCCCATATAGGGAAATATATCAACTGAATTATCCCTTTAGATTACAGGTAGTGTGCCATATATTTTCACTCATAGCTTTATTGATAAATGGGATTGACATATTATTAATCTATACTCTCAATTTGCAGTTGACTGGTATAACATATAGCAGAGCTGATATTGCTTTTCCATGAAAATTTTTGTCATAAGGTAAACATATTTTGTAATTGATTTTCATTGTTATATGTTCCTCATATAGGCTAGGGTCACATTTAAAACAAGAATTGCATTCACCGCATCCGGATCCGGATGCGGTGAACGGAATGCCGGGCACACACATTTTTTTACAAAAATGTGTGCAGAATACCACACTGCAGTTGCCGGATGGCTCAGGATGTGTAATCCTGAGCCATCCGGCAACTGCATAGTTTGCTGATCCCGGCTATTGCCGGGATAAGCAAACTGTCCTATGTCTATTAAAGTGTTAAATTTAGTGCCTAAAGGAATGTTTCAGGTCTGTAGGGGGGCTTAGACCCCCCTATAGACCGGCCGCCCACTCTGCTGGGCTTCTACTGTAAAGTCCACATGGCACGGGCTCCTCTGAGCTCCGTGCATGTTCCCCTACCTCCCGCCCCCCGTATCTGTACAGAGGGGTGCCTGCACCCCTCTGTTAGAATTATCCCTAAATGTGGCATCAACAGATTACAGTAATAAAGTTCTATAGTTACGGCATTCTTCAAGATCTTTCACGATCCCTCTATGGGCGGGGCTTTGTTCTTCTGCCGCCGCCCATGGAATGATGATGCCTGCCTCCTCTGGCCTTCACCGTGTTTTCAGGGCGGCCGCGTTATGAAAGGGGCCACTTTATGGTCATGTTTGATATCTTATGACACAGTAAAAATTAAAAATTATAGAGTAGGACCATACTGAGCCACGTTGGCAGGGTGGCTCAAAAGATTATTTAATCTTTTGCCAAATGTCTCAATTTTTTTGGTAAATACATTTTTATTGGATTTTATAACATCAAAGACAAACAGTGTCACAAGACATAGAAACAAGTAGATATAGGAATAGAGCCGAGAAGACTGGATAACATTAGTTAACAAGTAAAGGAATGCCTTCTCTATACTCTTGTATTGCAACACCTAGCTAATTGAGCCAATACAACAAGATATGGGTGTGCATCATCGTAGGAAGACCCTCCAATGGGAAAGTCAAAATAGCTCAGGGATCCCCTCCCGCCATTTGTGCGGGGGGGGGGGAGAAGGAGAACATACATGCTACCTGTCGGTCGCCCGAGAGGAAGAGGGAGGGAGGAGGGGGAGAAAGGAAGGGGGGGAAAGGGGGAGGGAGGAGGGAGAGAAGGAAGGGGGAAGTCATAAGAGAAAAGAAGAGAGAAGAAAAGAGAAAAGAAAGAAGAGAAAAAAAAAAGAGACTAAATAAATAAAAAATAAACAAATAAATAAATAAGTAAGTATAACACAAGAATTAGTCGACATCTATCGAAAGCGACATGGAGCAGGTGTGGAGAAAGAACCCATTCGGAACCATATGAGCTAAGAAAAGAGCTCCCTAAACGTAGGAAAATCCCTGAAGAGGATCCACTCGGACCAAACCAGGGTATAGTGAGGCAGAGTCTGCGTGGGTCCAGCAGATACCTCCTCGAGTCGACACAGGGACTCCATCTCCGCGTACCACTCGAGGATCGTAGGAGGGGTCTGATCTTTCCAATGGTGGGGGATCATTGTCCGAGCCGCACAGAGAAAGAATCAAAGTATGTCTCTCTTTTGAGCTTTTAACGAACCCGGGAGCATGGAGCGCATAGCCATCTCAGGTGTTCCTTCGACCCGTCTGCCGGTGACCATAGTATAGTTCCGGAACACCTTCGACCAGAACTCACTGATCAGAGGGCAACTCCACCAAATGTGGACCAAAGTACCCACCCTGGAGCCACAGCACCAGCATAGGTCAGAGGTGTTGGGGAAGCATCTATGCAGCCTGTCCGGAGTGAGGTACCATCGGAACCGTAGCTTGTAGCTTTTTCCTATAGCGTCGCAGGAACCGGACGTTTTTTGAGCCGTGTGAAAGCTCTTCACCCAATCGTCCTCAGAGATAGTCCGTCCCAAATCCCTCTCCCAAGACTTCCTATACTTATGGGTCTCGGTGTCTACGGCTGCAGACAAAATCTGATGGATTGCTGATATCCCCCGAGCTGGGGCCACTTCACCAGTACCTCCATAGGGGATAAGCAGATATTCGGGCCTCTAGGAAAGGCTGCTGAGGTGAGGAAAGACCGCAACTGGAGGTACTCCCACTACTTCAATCGTGACCCCGGTTCGGCATTCTGGAGGGCGTTGAATGAGGGTAAGTCGCCGTCCTGCACAACCTGGCCTACGTGGGTGTCCTCCTGAGCTCCTGAGCTGACCACAGCAAAAAAACTGAACTAGACATCCTCGGAAGAAAGGCCGGGTTACCAAACAGCGGCGTCAATGAATTCGCCGACGGCACATCCGGTAAGTCTCTCAGGGCCACTCGCCACGCCTTCAGCGTCTCCATAGTAGAAAAAGCCAAGCCTCCAATTTGGCTGACCAACTGTGGGGGGATCCACTGGAGATTACGCAGCTGCACGTCCAGACCCGACTGTTCGATTTGAACCCACTGCTTGGTTGCAGCTCTGAATTTCCAAACCAGAAGTCTCACCAAGACCGCGGAAAGGCAATATCTGCAGAGATCAGGAAGACCCGCCCCCCTGAACTTCTAGGGGCCGAAAGGACACCGTACCCCACCCTTGGTTTCATACCGTTCCAGATAAACTTAGAGATCAGGGAGCGGAGCGAATGGAAGAATGTGCTGTTGGGCCAAATAGGCACGGCCTGGAAGATATATAGGAAACTTAGCAATATGTCCATTGTAACAACATGGATTCTACCAAGCCAGGACAGTTTTAGAGGCCTGTTTAAACCCAGGAGGGCCCCCACCCTGTCCAGCAATGCCCGATGATTCAGGTGAAAGGCTCCAGAAACGTCATCTGGGAGACATACTCCCAAGATAGGACAAATAGCCCTGTTTCCATTTAAATCACACATATATGCGCCCCCAAAGCTTGGGGGGTAAACGTATCTCCCTCAAGTACCACCTGAAACGTCAGGAGCATATGAGGCAGCAAGTCACCGATCAGAGTCTTTTAAAATATGGGCGTGAAACCGTCGGGTCCAGCACTTTTAGACGTTGGAGTAGCCTTAACTGCCGCCGCCAATTCCTCTTCCGTGATATGCCCTTCCAGAGCAAGAACATCCTCATCTATAAAGACGGGATCCCGAACTTGGTGATATACGAACGAATTTTAGCCTTCAGGGCCAATGGTTCCATATCCGAAAATTTACCTTTCAGGTTATAGAGCTCTGAATAGAATCCCTGAAAGACTCCAGAGATCTCCTCACTACTATGTACCATTCCACCTGTGGGTAATTTGATGGAGGAAATATAGGCAGGGCCCCTCCTGGGGTGAAGTAACCTAGCCAAGGGTCTTCCGCACGCATTGGCCTTTTTGTAAAAGAATCCCTTTGTCCGCTCCCTGTTCCTCTGGTACTGGTCATCCAAATCATTCTTAAGCTCTAACCTAGCAGTGGCCAAATCTATCTGCAGCTCACGGGATAGGGATGATTTATGTTTAGTTTCCAGAGAGCAGATCCGCGACAACGGTTTGCAGATCTTCTCATCCGGATTTTCTTCGATCTGGCCCCATGTTTAATTAGGGTACCTTCAAGAGACACTTGAGGGCTTCTCATTTGAAGGAGGGAGATGTGAGGTCCGAAGCATGCGAGTGGGTGAACGTTGCTACGTCCGCCCTCAGATCCTCCAGACAGGCCGCATTGCTCAGGAGACCACCGTTTAATCTCTAAGACCTCTGCTTCCCAGCCAGACCGGGGACCTCAAAGGAAAGGAAAATGGGGCTATGGTCTGATAAAACAATGTTGCCAATATTAGCTGCCGGTTTCCATGAGAGAACCCCGTGACTGACTAGGAACATGTCAATTCGGCTATACGAGCCAAGGACCCCGGAGTGCAACGTATAGTCCCGAATGGTAGGGTTGAGGACCCTCCACACGTCAACCAATCTAAGGTTATGTAAAAATCTCTGAAGTGCTCTCACTCGTCTCCTCGGGACCGTACCCCGGCCCGAAGTGGAGTCAACAGCGGGCTCAAGGACAAAGTTGAAATCGACACCGATTACTACCTGGCCCTCCGCAAAATCTTCCAATTTTAGTAGCAGAGATCTACAGACCCTCGTCTGCTCCCTGTTCGGGACATACCAGTTTACAAGGGTAAGCATGGTATCGGCCACCTTAATCTTAAGGAAAATATAGCGACCCCCGACGTCAACCACCTTCTCCATTAAGGTGTACAGAAAGTTCTTGTGTAGCGCTATAGAGACTCCCTTGGATATAGAGTCAGGATTTTAACTATGGATCCAATCCGGGAAGAATCTATCATTTATGGACGGGACGTGGTCTGTTTTGAAGTGTGTTTCCTGTAAGAACACCACTTGCATCCCTCTCCTGTGCAGGTCTGTAAGTACATGAGCCCGCTTCTAGGGTGTATTGAAACCCCGTACATTTAAAGAACTCACCCGTAGGGACCCCATGGCAATCAAGTGGCGGAAGGGCCTGCTTTGTTACCTTAAAAAAGAAAAAAAAGAGAAAGGAGGAGAGGAGGGAGAGGGAGGAGCAAAGGCAAGAAAGGGAATAAAAAGGGGGGGGGATAACCTCCAGGACGAGCGATCAGACTAAAGAACTATATATACCGAAAAATTAGTGGTGTATAGTCTTAATCAGACACACCAATCTCTTTGCGGAGATCGGTATCCTCTGTGGGGAGCATCCGTTCCACGTACGGGGAAGAACGCGAGTATGAGCCAACTCAGAGTACAATCTCTGGGAATAAAGTATTCTAGATAATATAAAGAACGACTCGAAGAGCTTATGCCCCCCCGGCCAGAAACCATTGGTGTGTCTACTCAAGCATAACGAACGTAGCAACCTAGCATATAAAATCATCTGTACATAAAGTTAATAGCAGAAAACTAGAAAAAACATTCCGTAACTACACATTAAACCTAGGAGGATTGCAGGCAAGGTGTTGATCAGTGGCAGACCTGCAGCAGGTCGGAACCCTAGGAAAAGACAAGGGAAGAGGAGGGAGGGGGGAATGGAAAACCAGGATTAAAGAAGGGAGAGGAATTAAGGGTTAGGGGAGAGGGGAGGAGGGGAGGGGATAAGATGAGGGATTAGGGGTGGGTGGGAATAAAGAATGTGAGAGGAAGAGGGGGGAGGGGGTGAAGGGAAAGGGAGAAAGGGTAAGGGGAGTCCGGCTGCCGCCTCATAAACCTTGAAGAGGGAGAAAAGTCAAAGATACAGCAAGTTCGCTAAATCTGGCCCCCGGGGGCCCACAGGTGGGCATCACCGCCTCCATGACAGAAGTGGCTATAGAAATTCAAGAACCTGTCAATGTCAATTGCCTGAATGGAGAGAAAGGAGAAAGGGACAATATGGAAAAGGATACAACTTAGGTCACTCTTGGTCAGCCAGCCTCCGAGTGGTCAGCTTCGCTGAGTCGCCGTCACCGGGATCTCCCTCTTCCCCTGCCTCTCCCGCGAGGGTGCCCTCTGGGTGTGTGGAGGGAAAGAGGAGAACCCGTCGGCGAAAGGACCAGACCAGTCTGGGAACGAGAGGCCCGGGTCCAGAATATCGAGGGAATCAAGGAACCCCCGGAGATCCCTGAGATGTGACATGGAAATCCCCAGGAATACGTTAGTTGGTTTTGGCGCAAAAGGTCCAAAAGGGGCCGTAGAGCTCATCGTTTTTGGAGGGTCCTCCTGGATAGGTCAGCCATCAGTTGCAGGCGACTCCCCAGCATACAGATCTCATCACATCACCTTGCGGAATTAAGGATCTCCTCTTTAATTTGATATTTATGGAGACGGCATACAATGTCCCTTGTTAGCGCACCGTCAGAAGGGGGGGACCCAGAGACCGGTGAGCTCTGTCGAACTTTATAGCTGACTGCTCTGGCTTGCTCCTTATAGAGTTGAAGAGTCTCTGCAAGGTTGCTCTCAGGTTCTCCGGAGGAATAGACTCCGGGAGGCCCCTCACCCTAATGTTTTGACGCCTCTCACGGTTCTCGAGGTCCTCCATGGAGTCTAAGGTTTCAAACCTAGTCATTTGGGAAGCCACCAAGCCTTCGAGGGACTGGACCCTCTTGGTCAGTGATTCCACCGAGGATTCATTCCGGGAGACCCTGTGGGACACCTCCTGGACTTCCCCCCCGGATAGCCATATTCTTGGACTTTAGTGACGCTTCAAATTTGGAAACGAACTCCATCAACTCCTCTTTAGTTGGGACATTGAGGATACGGGCCATAAAGGAGTCCCACACATCACCACTTGGGGCCGGGGTGTCCGAGGAGGCATCTGGACGCACCGAGGGGGGGCCTGCAGCCGAAGGGTCCCGGTCACTTCCACTGCCCAGAAACGTGGGATCTCTCTTGGTGGGGTGTTGCTCCTCTCGGTGGGGGGCCCCTGAGATGGTAACACAGGGTACACATGTGGCAGTGTCTCTCCATTTGGTGGCCTCCCCCCATAATGCACATCTGTCTCCAGGGAGTTAAACTGACCCGGGGGTCCATAGGGGCAAAGGGGGCCCCCGCTTCCATGCACCTGGCCCACTCCATCTGGCCGTTGAGCCCCATCGTCAGTGCTCGCAGCATGGTCCCCCCTCACATCCTCCGGGATCCACTCCTCCATACCTTCGCTACTGGCAGAGGGCAGAGAGCGCAGCAGCTGTGGCGCCCCGCAACGAGTGCGTCACAGGAGGGTATTGCAGCCATAAATGCAGCCGCAATATTCTCCGACCCAGCAGTCATATGGTTAACTTAGAGATCCAAACCCAGCATGCATAACTTAACATAGAGGGCCAATCCAAGGTCCTGGTGGGCGGAGTGCAAGGGTAGTGTTAGGAGTAGGAGTAGGAGGAGAGTAGGAGTCTAGACAAGAGAGAGACACAGACTTGAACTTGGAGTAGGAGCGGGGGCTCTGCACCCCGTGCAACCCCTGGGTCGTCACCGGTCGGGTGTTAGCACCTGAGGCCTCAACAACCGGGATCGGGCATCACCAACCACGGGTTCCAAAAGACTCCCGTGCCCAATTTACAGCCGGTTCACTGGTACCGAAGCTGGCAGCAGTTCACCTCTGCCACGCGAACCAGAAGCGTGGAGGAGCAGCTTTACAGAAGCACCCCACCATCCGCCAAATTCCAGTCATCTAACCAGCGGTGTACCCACCGAGGGACCCAAGGCTCCCCAGAACATCCATAACGTACATCTTGGATATGGATTGAAGCAGCCTCCCCGTACCCGACCTGGTATTCCTGGGCGACAATGGCAAATACTTAGCTAGAATGGAGGAACACTACGGATCTCTGAGGGACACCCATCACTGCCCGGTCTACTACCCGTTAACTGTATGCCATGTACTGCCTGCTGGTTACAGTAAAGACCCGTTACAGAGACTTTCAGTGTCCGTGCTTCCTTATGATTGCATCCGTCCGCACACAAGGTAACCGCAGCTGCCGCACAACATCTTAAGCAGCTCCAGCCTCCGGGGATCACCGCTCAGCCTGTGGGGAGCGTTCCATCTTGCTGCTATCCATCCCCCGGAGGTTCCGCAGCGTCGGTAACGATTACCGAACTACTCATAGGTGGCGTCACGAATAAATTAACCCCTTTAATCTGTTCCTACAAGACGTCTTCGACTTTTGATCTGCACTCAACCGGGCCTCACTACCGGCAGGCGCGGCCCACCCGTGACAAGGAGGAAGGAGCTACAGCCTGTCTAAACCGGAGTCCCCGGCCACGGTGAGTCACAGCCACAGGGCCTCCTGTCTCGGGTGCACCTTGGCGGTGGTCATCTGCTCCCCTCCACCTCCGTCCACGATGCATGGCCTCCATTTCTGCTCTCAGGCACGACCAGGCGGTGTGCAGCCCCAGCCTGCAGAGAACGTCGCGCTCCTCCATTCCCCACATCTGCTGTACTCACAGCTCCTGAAGTCGCCTGCTCCCCCCCGCCTCTGGTCCACACAGGGTCACTCTCATCTCCGCTCCTAGGTACGACAGGGCTGTGCATAGCACCAGGGTGTACAGAGCAGCACACTCCTCCATTACTTCTGTCCTCAGTGTGCACGAGGGGAGGGGCAGGGTCCTCCATGTTTAGTGCAGCCACTGCTCCCTGGCGCCTGCCAGAGCTCCGGGGATAGCGAGATATGCTGCCCTCCTGGGGGTCCAGGGGTCTGGTGCCGGTGGCAGATCAGCTCCCCTTCCTCCTTACTGACATGTGGTGAGATTTCAGCTAGGTTGCAGCTGTTTAGGATGGGTTCTTTAGGCCAGGGAGTAGGAGCTCATGAATCAGCATCCTTCCTCCCTCATGGCCAGGCACCGCCCCCACTGTCTCAATTTTTTACAGTTTGGAAGCAATATGTGTATTTACACAATCTTTACTGTAATATGTTTTCTGGCAGTGCTGGTGTCTTTTGTTTTTTCCCTATATAAAACAATAATGGCAAGCAAGAATTGCTGCAAATGACAATATCTCCTTTCAGAAGCAGTTGAGTACATGGCTCACATCAGATATATACATTTTAACCAGTTTGCTTGGAAGGCATAACATGCCAATGTTCAGGTGAGCAATGCAACCTGAATCTATTTTCGTGCATGCAGAATCCCTCCCCAGAGGATTATTGAGTTGACACCAAGGCCTGTGTGCTGTCAACAGACTTGAAGTGACCTTTCACTTGTTGCAGTAGACAGATATACTCAGCCTTCAGGTTATGAAAAGCACATTGTGTTTTTAAAGTCCTGACCTTTATAGCTCTTTTTTTCTTTTTATTCTCAAACTGTTCCACTGGGTTAAGAACCTTGTGCAAATTCTCATGGATCCAGAACTGAAGTACAAAATATCTTCATCTCTGATAAACTTGCTTAGCTGATGACAAGCAGCATACAACAATGTATCACTTCTAAAAGATGTAATAAAGCAAACTGTGTAGTAAACATAGTACTCAGATATGAAAATCCCAAATGTATATTCTCGGAAAACCCAAAGCTACTCTTGAAGCTGTATTTTTTTAAGGGGTTCTTACATTAATACATTACAAAAACTATTATCAATACATTGATACATGACCAGAAACAGGACAGGGTGGACACAGGGGAAGAGGCGGAGACACAGGGGGACACAGGGGAAGAGGCGGAGACACAGGGGGACACAAGGGAAGAGGCAAAGACACAGGGTGACACAGGGGAAGAGGCAAAGACACAGGGTGACACAGGGGAAGAGGCAAAGACAGGGGGACACAGGGGACGAGGTGGAGACACAGGCGCACACAGGGGAAGAGTCAAAGACAGAGGAGCACAGGGGAAGAAGCAGAGCTACAGTGGAAGATGCAAAGGCAGGGGGACATAGGGGAAGAAGCAGAGACACAAGGGGACACAGGGGAAGAGGCAGAGACACAGAAGGACACAGGGGAAGAGGCAAAGACAGGGGGACACAGGGGAAGAGGTAGACACACAGGGGGAGAGGCAGAAACATAGGGGGACAAAGGTGAAGAGGCAGAGTCAAAGGAGGAGAAGCAGAGACACAGGGGGAGAGGCAGAGACAAAGGGGGACACAGGAGAAAAGGCAGAGACAGACACAGGGGACACAGAGGGAGAGCCAGAGACAGCGCACACGGGGGAGACAGAGACGCCGCACACGGGTCGAGACAGAGACGGCGCACACGGGGGGGACAGAGAGGGCACACACGGGGGAGACAGAGAGGGCGCACACAGGGGAGACAGAGAGGGCGCACGCGGGGGAGACAGAGAGGGCGCACAAGGGGGAGACAGAGAGGGCGCACATGGGCGAGACTGCGCACACGGGGGAGACAGCTCACAACGGGGAGAGCGCTCACAACGGGGAGAGGGCTTACAACGGGGAGAGGGCTCACACGGCGGAGACGGCTCACACGGGGGAGACGGCTCACACGGGGAGAACGGCTCACATGGGGGAAGACGGCTCACACGGGGGAGACGGCGCACACAGGGGAGACGGCACACACAGGGGAGACAGCACAGAGCAGAGAAAAAGTCACAAGGGAGAGACAGCGCACAGGGGGAGAGATGGCAAAGATAGGAGAGACAGTGCACAGACACCACCCTCCCGTATCGGGCCCACATCTAGTGTTTAAGTATTTGAGGAGGATTTGGGGATATTCTGCAAGAAAAAAAAAAAAATCTGTGAACACAAGTTACTCAAACTGAGTTTTTGGAGCAGAAAATCACAACATCCTCCACACAAAAATACTCAAAATGTAGACATTTGAGATTAAGTTGTGGTGCACTCTGGAACGCCCGCTCAGTCTGTAATAAATAAACTCCCATTCATCCATGACATCTTTATCTCTAACAAACTCTCATTCCTTGGCATCACCGAGACCTGGCACACACCGCCTCCGACACGGCCTCCGCTGCTGCACTATCTTATGGCTGTCTCAGTCCCACACCCCCCCGCCCCACTGACAAACATGGCGCTGGTGTTGGTGTACTCTTGTCCAACACCTACTCCTTCACCCCTATTCCACAGCCTCCCTCCGTCACTCTCCCCTCTTTTGAAGCCCACTCCGTCCACATCTTCTCCCCCTGTAACCTTCAGTTGGCCGTCATCTACTGCCCCCCTAGACCCATCACCTCTTTCCTTGACCACTGCACCACCTGGCTACTTCACTACCTTTCTGTAGACATCCCCACTATCATTATGGGCGACTTCAATATCCCCATCGACTCTTCCCACCCAACCGCCTCTAAACTTCTTTCCCTGACCACTTCCGTTGGGCTCTCCCAATGGTCCTCCTCTGCCACCCATAAAGCTGGCCACACGCTGGACCTCATCTTCACCCACCTTTGCTCCCTCACTAACCTCTCAAAATCACCCCTCCTCCTGTCTGACCACAATCTCTTGACCTTCTCCTCCCTCTCCTCCCCTGCTACGCTACCCCCTCTCTGCAAACTCGTCCACCCTCGCAGAAACCTTAAATACATTGGGGTCATTCCATGTCAAGTGATCCAAACATGAATATTTTTTTTCCCTGACGTCCTTAGATTTTTTTAATTTTTTTTCTATATGAAGAAGAACTTTAGTTAATTACAAAAAAAAAGTTTTGAATTTTTTTCTTTATCAGTTAATTTTCTACAGATTTTTAAAGTTTTAAAAAAGTGCGAATTTTGGCCTGGTATGGCTTTACATTTTCTATCATATCTCGGGCTAGAAATAAGATAGAGAAACAAAATAAACACCAATCTACTCAGAACTATACAGGCTTTCACCAGATATGTCACAAGAGGATCTTTGTTAATATTTTACCCATGTGATCGCAAGCGCAAAACTTTAAAACGCATTTACGAAAAATTGGCGCGTTTTAAATATTTCAGAAACTGCCCATGCGTCTGCTATGCTCTTAGCCACATCTGTACCAAATTTCAAGTTGGGATCGCGATGGAATCATATTTTAAAATATTTTAATATTAATAGCGTCAATGGGTCATTCTATATCAAGTGATCTAAATATGAATATTTTTTTTTACCTGACGTCTTTAGATTTTTTTAATTCTTTTTCTTTATGAAGTACTACTTTAGTTAATTACAAATTAAAAGTTTAGAATTTTTTTCTTCATCAGTTAATTTTTTACAGATTTTTAAAGTTTAAAAAAAGGGTGAATTTTGGCCTGGTATGACTTTACATTTTTTTATCTCAGGCTAGAAATAAGATAATGAAGTGGGAGAGGCATCATTTTACTCAGAACGGTAACAGCTTTTATTTGATATGTTACAAGACTATGTTCCTTTATATCAAATTCAAACTATTGACGGGCAATTGTGAAAAAATGACTGATTGTGTTCTTGGTTATATTTGTGCAGAGATTCAACTTGGGACCTGTCAAATTTATATATTTTTTATTTTATGGTTGTATGAGTTATCACAACTTATTGAATAAAACATTTATATGCAACAAAAAAGAAACACAAAACACAAATCTCATAAGTGCCAGGATAAATACATCTTAATCATCAGAACACAACGCTCAGCATTTTCAACTTGAATGTATTGAACAAACCAAAAGAAGAAAGGTGATCATATCCTCAAGTTTGATTAAACAAGATTAAAAGAACCAAAAATGTTAACCCCTATTTATACATATAAATTTGTTTTCTATTCTATCACTAAACATGTGATTTATGAAGTGTTTAATAAGAATAGTACAGTAATTAAATCATCGTTCTATAAATTATGAACTAATCAAACAATTAATAGTATGTTTTTAAAGTGGCATTTTATCAATTTGTCCCTTCTAGTGGGTGAAATGTAATCTTGTCCATAAACGCTTACTAGCAATCACCATTTCCTTGTGTGTCAAAGAGTATGTCCGGCCTGTCACGGTGTTAGGCTCCGCCTGAGTTAATATCTGATTTTTGTGCACTTTTAAAATGTCTGGCTTTCTTGGATACACAAAGGATGGCGCTGGACCAGAAGGATGCAATAAAGTCAATTCTACTTCTTCATTTTCACAAACTTTGGAGAGTACAGTAGCCAGCCACCAGCGCCAATCATATTCATATTTTTTCAAAAGGATTGCAACAGTGTCTATGATAAAATGCTGTTTCTTGAGAAGTAGCAACCATTGCTGTGTGGGAAAAATACAGTTAATATTAAGTAAGGAAGATAGATAATAAAAATAAAGATTTACAGTACACTTGAGATAGAACTGTATTACTATAAAGTGAGTTTTAGGGCTAGCGCGCACAGTTTTTTCTGTCTGCAGATACACGCTGCAGTTTTGGCAGCTTGTTTTTCTACCAAGTTTTTACCACATATGCGTTAGTTTTTTTAATCGCTAGTGAAAAAAATGGCAGCTTTTTTTATATAAATGATAAATGCTGCGTTTATTGCAGCGATTAAAAAGTAGTTCAAGCAGTGATTTACTCACTCGAGTGTTGCCAAAAACACTGCATGTGGTGAACCCCATAGAAATCAATGGGGCTGTTTTTCTGAATGATGATCCCTAAGAATAGCACTGTGTGTATTGGCCCTTAATAATAAAAGCATTAAACTATTAATATATTTACTCACCCATATTTTAGTACACAGCCTTGATGGCTTTGTACAGACTATTGTTTGTTCAGGAGTGAAGATGTCCAGACATGTCAGGACATGAAAGGTCTCAACGAGCTGTCTTACTTCCTGAATGCAGTGGGTAGACACTTAACATGATTGACAGAGCTGCTGGCCTATCATCTGCTCTGCTTTCACTGTCTATCCCTCTGCTTTCTCAGGTTGAGCCCTAGCAAAGCTTTTCCTTATATGTCCTCTCCTGCTTCTAAGCTGTAACATATCAAAATAATACAGTAATGTCTAAAAATAATGGATTCGATAAATATAGACCCCACGCTTTTAGACCACAGGTTGAACAGATCTGAATTCAAGATTTTTGAATTGACACTATAATAGTTAAATATTTTAAAATATGATCCCATCACAATCCCAACTTGAAATTTGGTACAGATGTGGCTAAAAGCATAAAAGACACATGGGCGGTTTTGGAAAATTTTTATTAAAACGTTTTTTCGGAAATGCGTTTCAAAGTGTTGTGTTTGCGTTCGCATGGGTAAAAATTAAAATTAACAAATATACTCTTGTGACATATCTGGTGAAAGCCTGGACAGTTCTGAGTAGAATGGTGTTTATTTTGTTTCTCTATCTTATTTCTAGCCCAAGATAAAAAAAATGTAAAGTCATACCAGGCCAAAATTCACCCTTTTTTTAAACTTTAAAAATCTGTAAAAAATTAACTGATGAAGAAAAAAATTCTAAACTTTTAATTTGTAATTAACTAAAGTAGTACTTCATAAAGAAAAAGAATTAAAAAAATCTAAAGACGTCAGGTAAAAAAAAATATTCATATTTAGATCACTTGATATAGAATGACCAATTGACGCTATTAATATTAAAATATTTTAAAATATGATTCCATCGCGATCCCAACTTGAAATTTGGTACAGATGTGGCTAAGAGCATAGCAGACGCATGGGCAGTTTCTGAAATATTTAAAACGCGCCAATTTTTCGTAAATGCGTTTTAAAGTTTTGCGCTTGCGATCACATGGGTAAAATATTAACAAAGATCCTCTTGTGACATATCTGGTGAAAGCCTGTATAGTTCTGAGTAGATTGGTGTTTATTTTGTTTCTCTATCTTATTTCTAGCCCGAGATATGATAGAAAATGTAAAGCCATACCAGGCCAAAATTCGCACTTTTTTAAAACTTTAAAAATCTGTAGAAAATTAACTGATAAAGAAAAAAATTCTAAACTTTTTTTTTGTAATTAACTAAAGTTCTTCTTCATATAGAAAAAAAATTAAAAAAATCTAAGGACGTCATGGGCAGTTTCTGAAATATTTAAAACGCGCCAATTTTTCGTAAATGCGTTTTAAAGTTTTGCGCTTGCGATCACATGGGTAAAATATTAACAAAGATCCTCTTGTGACATATCTGGTGAAAGCCTGTATAGTTCTGAGTAGAATGATGTTTATTTTGTCTCTCTATCTTATTCCTAGCCTTAGTTATGAGGAGAAACGTAAAGGCAGGCAACAGCGAAATTCGCACTTTTTCCGAACTTTGAAAATCATTTTTTAAAAAAAATAAATTTTTTAAAAAATTTTTCTCTTCACATTTTGCATTGTCTGACATTCTATGATCAAATAACAAAATCTCAAAAGAATTAAAAATATAGAGGTAATAATCATTGGTTCACTTGACATGGAATGACCCATTGATCTTCACTTATTCTCAGAATCTTTTCTCCCTCTTACCGACATAACTTCCATACACAAGATCACAATTTTCACAGCACCGTGGTATATTCGGGTAACATTCCATAGAAAAAAGTCTATTACCCTTAGTTGGGGCGCACATCAGCCCAGGGAGTCCAGCCTGGTTACTCACAAGACATTTAAGTAGAAAAGACAGTGCCTCTCACACAGGTGGTAAAGTTAATGCATCTTCTTTATTCCGTCAACCTCATGCGACGTTTCAAACCCATCTGGTTCTTTATCAAGCACAATATCATACAAAAAAAGCATCCTTAAATAGTGTAAAAAACCACACTCTAATTATCAAATAACCAATACAGAATCACAAATAATGAAAAAATACACAAATCCACATTAAAACATCCCCCTGGACCACTGTACCTATATGTGATATAACGCCATCCATAGTATATTAACTGATTGGTCATAATGTCCATCTTTATGTTATAATGTCCACATCGCCATTTGTATCATACTGCAACCAAAACAAAGTCTTTAGCCAATCACTTCCCTTGTTTGCATTGTTGCATATAGTGGAACGGTGTATGAGCTGTCACAGTAAGCCGTGTATCTCTTGTTATTAGTATATAGAGATTCGGAATAAAGCACGGTATGCTGTACAATAATATAAATGGTTAAATCACTTGAGGTAGGACCGTAATGGGTGACAATGGTCGGATATATTTACCCATGAGATGGTATTTAGGGTTAAGATTCCAAACCTTTTGTTATATATTATGTATAGTGAGTCACTCTTATCTTCAGGAAGGAGGTATTATTGTTTTTTTGTATGGTCTGCGAGTAATCCAATCAGGGATAAGCTACACTGATGATGTAGTAAGAAGGAGAACCAATCGCAGATGGACGCCGGCACATGCATAATGCCCCTGCTGGATCAACCAATGGGAGGATGAACATTGGGGCATGCGCAGTACGCGGATGTACGTGGTTGGTCGCTGGACATCGGAAGGTGCGGTTTACACCAAGGTATACGGAAGATCGCCATGACTACATGTAAGCAAGGGAAGCGATTGGCTAAAGACTTTGTTTTGGTCTCAGTATGAAACAAATGGCGATGTGGACATTATAACATAAAGATGAACATGGATGGCGAAATATCACATATAGGTACAGTGGTCCAGGGGATGTTTTAATGTTGTGGATTTGTGTATTTTTTGATTACACAGGCCTGCGATGAAAAAAATACAAGAGACGTTTTCACTGATTTTTATGTACCGTATATACTCGTGTATAAGCCGACCCGTGTATAAGCCGACCCCCCTACTTTTGCCCCAAAAATCTGGAAAAACCTATTGACTCGTGTATAAGCCGAGGGTGGACCCCAGCACAGTTATACAGCCCCCAGCAGTGTGGTATACAGGCCCCCCAGTGGTAGTATACAGCAGCCCCAGTGGTAGTATACAGATTCCCCAGCAGCCCCAGTGGTAGTATACAGATTCCCCAGCAGCCCCAGTGGTAGTATACAGGAGCCCCAGCAGCCCCAGTGGTAGTATACAGATTCCCCAGCAGCCCCAGTGGTAGTATACAGGAGCCCCAGCAGCCCCAGTGGTAGTATACAGCAGCCCCAGTGGTAGTATACAGGAGCCCCAGCAGCCCCAGTGGTAGTATACAGGAGCCCCAGCAGCCCCAGTGGTAGTATACAGGAGCCCCAGCAGCCCCAGTGGTAGTATACAGCAGCCCCAGTGGTAGTATACAGGAGCCCCAGCAGCCCCAGTGGTAGTATACAGGAGCCCCAGCAGCCCCAGTGGTAGTATACAGCAGCCCCAGTGGTATACAGCAGGCCCCCAGGGGTACATATAGCAGCCCCCAGGGGGTACCCAGCAGCCCCCTGGGGGTACCAACAGCCCCCTGGGGGTACCAACAGCCCCCAGGGGGGGACCAACAGCCCCCAGGGGGGACCAACAGCCCCCAGGGGGTACCCAGCAGCCCCCTGGGGGTACCAACAGCCCCCTGGGGGTACCAACAGCCCCCAGGGGGGACCAACAGCCCCCAGGGGGTACCAACAGCCCCCAGGGGGTACCCAGCAGCCCCCTGGGGGTACCAACAGCCCCCTGGGGGTACCAACAGCCCCCAGGGGGTACCCAGCATCCCCCTGGGGGTACCAACAGCCCCCAGGGGGTACCAACAGCCCCCTGGGGGTACCAACAGCCCCCAGGGGGTACCCAGCAGCCCCCTGGGGGTACCAACAGCCCCCAAAAGCTGGCACTGTCCCCCCTTGTAAGGCCTCCCCCTCCCGCTACTTATACATTACCATCCCGGTGTTCTGATCGGCGCCGCTCCTCGGTGCTGCGTCGCCGTCTTCATCCTCCCGCGCTGGCTGCATCCGGGTTCTCCAGCGGTCGCGCGATGACGTCATATCGCTGCGACCGCCGGAGAACCCGGATGGATGCAGCGAGCGCGGACGGGAGGATGAAGACGGCGACGCAGCACCGAGGAGCGGCGCCGATCAGAACACCGGGATGGTAAAGTATAAGCACCGGGGGGGGCCCTTACAAGGGGGGACAGTGCCAGCTTTTGGGGGGGCCATATGCACTGCTTCCCCCTGCGCTGATTGACAGGGGGATGCAGTGCATATTTAATGAGCGGCCCCACGTGACGGGGCCGCTCATACAGCAGCCCCCCCCCGCCTCCTCCAGCCTCCACAGCCCCCACCACACAGCCCCCACCACACGGGTCTACCGTATAGACCCGTGTATAAGCCGAGGGGGGGACTTTTCAGCCCAAATTTTGGACTGAAAAACTCGGCTTATACACGAGTATATACGGTAATTTGGTGTGCTGATTACGAAAATGACCTCCATTTTTTTCCATCACGTAAGGATGTTTTGTAAAACCAAGATCGATATTTTTGCTAAAATCCTATTTAAAAAGGAATTCTGTCGAACAATTGTACATGTAATATCTGGCAACAGTGGTTTTTATTCATTTAAATTTATGTATAAATATACAGACGCCCGCCCTGCTGGCACACGGCCCCCCATCGTTATATAGAGGACTCCTGCTGGCACACGGCCCCCCCATCGGTATACAGAGGCCCCCTGAACCACATTGATCTCACCCTCTGATGTTCGCAGGCACCCGGGGTCCTCCGTCCACCCTCCTCGCTGTATGCCGGGTTTGCTGAGAGCGGCACAGCAGGGATGACGTCATCACTGCGCCCGGCGGTCACATGTAGAACCTGCCGGAATACAGCGAGAAGAATGGACTGAGGACCCCGGGTGCCTGTGGACATTAGAGGGTGAGATCAATGCGGAGGCAGGGGGCCTCTGTATACCGAAGGGGGGACGTGTGCCAGCAGGGGGGCCTCTGTATACCGATGGGGGGGCCGTGTGCTAGCAGGGGGGCCTCTGTATACCGAAGGGGGGGCCATGTGCTAGCAGGGGGGCCTTTGTATACCGATGGGGGGCCGTGTGCCAGCAGGGGGGCCTCTGTATACTGATGGGGGGCCGTGTGCCAGCAGGGGGGGCCACTGCATATTTATACATAAATTTAAATGGATAAAAACCACTGTTGCCAGATATTTCATGTACAATTGTTCAACAGAATTCTTTTTTAAATAGGATTTTAGCAAAAATATCGATCTTGGTTTTACAAAAAATCCTTACGTGATGGAAAAAAATGGAGGTCATTTTCGCAATCAGCACACCAAATTACATTAAAATCAGTGAAAACTTCTCTTATATTTTTCAAAAAATTCAATTTTGCAGGTTTGTGTTATTTGTGATTCTGTATTGGTTATTTGATAATTAGGGGGTGGTTTTTTACACTATTTAAGCATGTTTTTTTGGATGATATTGTGCTTGATAAAGAACCAGATGGGTTTGAAACGTCGCATAAGGTTGACAGAATAAAGAGGATGCATTAACTTCACCACCTGTGTGATAGGCGCTGTCTTTTCTAGTTAAATAACTTCCATATGCGACATAGACACTTCCACCACCCTATACAACACCACAATAACTAAGACCCTCGACCTAGCCGCCCCCTCACATACCACGCTCCATGCAGAAGCAGGCAACCCTGGCACACCAGAGGAGATGGAAAAAATCTCACTCCACTGAACACTTCGCTTTGTTTAAACAGTCGCTCACGCAGGGGCGGACCTACCATGGTTCAGCTGGTTCGGCTGCACCAGGGCCCCGACCGGCTAGGGGGCCCCTCAAGCCTGCAGGGGGGCCCCCAGCCGACCCCGTAACCCGATGTCAGAGGAGAGGAGGGTCATTGAGGGAAGCTTCCTGCTTCCCTTGGCTGATCCCGCCCCTCCTCTCCTCTTCCGCCCCGGCTCCCAGGACTGCATTTGGCGGCTCAGAGCAGGTAGGAGAGCCGCATCTTCAATAACCCACCCCCACTCCTCGCCGACGACCACTAGCACCCCCCCAGCTCCTTGCTGATGACCACTAGCGACCCCCCCATGCCCACCCCGCCCCAGGTCCTCACTATGGCTGCACCAGGGCCCTCCGGGATCACGGTCCGCCACTGCCCTCACGGACTTCAATGCTGCACTCGCTGCCGCCAAACAAGCGTTCTTCTCATCCCTAATAACCTCCCTGTCCCACAATTCCAAATAGCTTTTCAAAACTTTCAATTCCTTACTCCGTCCGCCTGCTCCTCCTCCCTCTCCCCTTATCTCTGCTGAAGACTTTGCCTCCTTCTTCAAGGGCAACTATAATAGAGGGGAAGAAAGCGCACTATAGGGTCTTATCTCAATTGTATATAGTCAATTTTCTATATGGATCCACTCACCTGTTTTAGTTGCGTATGACACAACAACCATATGCACCTCCGAGTAAACTCCACAGCATCCACAGAACTGCAGCAATCCACCAGTATAGCAGATCAAATATAAAAGGAGAAAGAAAAAAACGGCTTCATGATCGCGCTGTCCTCAAAGATAATAAATCCACATACCCACGGACTCCGACCAACTCCTTATTCCTCTGTAAACTCTACGCGTTTCGTGTACACACTGTACACTTCCTCAGGAGTTGAGGAAGTGTACAGTGTGTACATGAAACGCATAGAGTTTATAGTGGATCCCCCTCGCCATAATATCTCCCACAGTGCCCCTCTCCATAATGAATCACCATGGCTATCTGAAAGATGGGTCTCATTGTTGGCAGTGGATCATTCAGGATACTTTCAAGCGTGTTGATAACAGAATGGAGCTTTAATTAGCAATAAACAGGTATAGATATGTTAGGCTTTGTGGACTCAGGAATATACATATCTTGTGTCTCTGTGCGGCATCAGCAGGCTGCATCTCCTCTCATGCACAGACACAGGAAACTGTGTACAGTCACATGGTCTTTCCTGTGTGTGAGCCTCTGGGAGTGTTTTTTTTATCTAACTTTATAGACAATACTGTCACGCTTCCGGGGAAAGGTGTGCTAGAGTGGACCCACTGGGCCATGGTACCGAACTCCCCTGGGTGAGCTGGTCCTAGTTTAGCCAACCCCTATACAGGGATTGTCAGGGGCAAGCCCAGGGGGTCTAAATATCACAGCTGCTAGTACCAGTAGGGCGGCTCGTAGGGTTAGCCTATACTATGGTAAGGCCAAACAGGGAAGGAGGCACCAGAGCCCGGGTACAGGAGAGCTGGAACGGATTCTACCAGAGGAGAGCACAAGGAAGGCTTGACTAGCAGCCAGAGAAGCAGAAGCTTACTAACTCAGTAATCAGGCACTTCCCAGCAGTGGAGGTGGCCTGATATACCGGAGGATGGACAGCTATTGGTCAAGGGGAGTGTCAGGTTGAGCCGTGCCGGCCCCTAGATTCACAGGGGAGGAGCGCGGCCATGCCTAGTGTACCGCTGATTAGATTTATGACTGTGCTGATGTGTGAGCCCGGTGGTCAGCAGACAGGAAGGGGACCCGGCGATGGCTCCGAGACACATCACACCTGGACGCCGGATGCCCAATTGGTGGAGGAGCAGAGGATGCGGACCCAGGAGAGGTGAGCTCGGGAGTGGTGCCAGGGGACCTAACAGTACCCCCTCCCTCACGCCCCCTCCTCCGAAGGCATGCTAAGAACCTCGCCAGAATGCGTGTTGCATCAATGTACTCCTGCGGCTCCCAGGTCCTCTCCTCAGGACCGAAGCCAACCCAGTCAATTAGGAAGAGGGTTTTGCCTCTACTTTTCTTCATGGCAAGGATGTCCCTGACTTCATAGACATTCTCGGAGCTGAGAGGCCGTGGCACAGTGTCAGAGGATGGATGAAAGCGATTAAGTACCACTGGTTTCATCAACGAGACATATTAAAGCATTAGATGAAAGGTGGTAATTCGTGCGCTGCCGTCTGTCCGTTGGTTCCAAGAAATCCAAGGAATCACAAGATGTTAAAAGCAATACCTTTAATGTCTAATTCTTACGTGTTTCGTGGTACTTCAGACCACTTCATCAGAGATCCACAAGGTACAATATACCTGAGGAAGACATTTTATACTGTCGAAACGCGTTGTATGTGCTTTTCTTAAGAAATATTAAAAAACTCTTTATGAAATTACAAGAAGCTTTGGATCATAGACCTCTGGGAGCGCAAATAGCCTGGTAAAAAACTCTTTTGGATCTATATTCCTATGGTAACTCGGTCTGAGCTACTTACTAGCTACCAGGGATTTGCAGCATACCGACTACTGAGGAAACCTACGCCTGGATACTTAATGGTCCCTAGTGACCGATACGCAAGTGAACAAGACCTAAAAAAGGTGAGTGCCATCCACATCCACCTACGATCTGATTATACATTTACATTTAGATCGGTGCGCTTTCTTCCTCTCCTTTTCTTCTACCAGAAGCTTTTAACATCTTGTGATTCCTTGGATTTCTTGGAACCAACGGACAGACGGCAGCGCACGAATTACCACCTTTCATCTAATGCTTTAATCGGTTTCCCTTGGGCGGAGTGCTGCAAGCCGGCTTATGCTTCAATAGTTGTTGTGACTCTCACAACAACATAAGGTTAGTGCAACAGCACACAATACAACACCCTGGTTACACCCGGATAAGACCCTATGTGCGCTTTTCTACTTTTCTTCTAGTTTTCAACAACGAGACATGAAAGGAGTTTGGGATGCAAAGCAAGGCAGGCAGTCTCAGCTTGTAGGCAACGTCATTGATGCGTCTCAGGACTTTGAAGGGACCGATATAACGCGGCCCCAACTTGTAAGGCGGAGCTTGCCGCCGAAACGCGTTGTGAGGACCTTTATATCTTTGAACACAAGTAAAGGAAAGTATTTTACTAATATCTGGATTTGCCTATTCTTTTGAGTGCCCCAACAACCACTTTTCTTTTCTCTTATCCATCTTGTAGGATGGCACCTTCAGCCTGACATATCTGGAAGAAAGCCACACTTTATTGCCTGGGAGGAAAGATGGCGAATCCAGACATCTCTTATCTGCATGTCTCTTCATCCTGCTGGAGAGTTGTGTAAGAGTGTCCCTGGTCTCTCTCCAGATCTTGGAAAAGTCCACGGACAATGCATCAGCCGCCGGGTTGCCGGACGCAGAGGAGATCAGAAGAGGCAAACCAGGATGTTGCCCGAATACCACTACAAAAGGAGATTTAGCTGACAACTCACTAGAGTGATTGTTGTAAGCAAATTCTGCCCAAGGAAGGAGACAGGTCCAGTTATTGTGATGAGCATTGGTGAAGTGCCGAAGATAGGTGGTGAGGACTTGGTTAATGCACTCCACCTGCCCGTTTGACTGAGGATGATAGGCAGAGAAGAAGTCCAATGTGATGTTTATATGCTTATACAGTGCCCTCCATAACCGGGAAGTGAACTGGACTCCCCTATCAGACACGATATGGCGAGGAAATCCATGGAGCCAGAAGATGCGTTCGATGAATATCTTGGCCAATTCAGAAGCAGATGGTAGACCTGGCAAAGTAACGAAGTGGGTCATTTTAGAGAAGCGATCCACAGCTACCCATATGACCGTACAGGTGGAGGAGCAGGGAAGACCCATAATGAAATCCATGGCGATGTGTTGCCAAGCAGCCGACAGAACTGGGAGAGGCAGTAGACGTCCAGCTGGCAACTTCCTGTACACCTTATTTCTAGCACAAGACGGACATGAAGAAACAGAATTGTGGATGTCTTGACGGCCACCAATAGTGACGAGAAATCAAAGAGAGACACTTTTTAACTCCAACATGGCCGGAAATTCTCGATAAGTGTCCCCATGACAGGACCATCTTCCTCTTATCCCGTGCCACGAAGGTCTTACCCGGCGGAAGTCCAGCTATACGTAAGGGAGTCACAGTGATTATCTTGATCGGGTCAATAATATGGAAGGACTCCTCCTACACATCTGACGGCTGGAAGGACCTTGTCAGGGCATCTGCCATGACATTTTTGCTGCCAGGCCGGAAGTGCAGTTCAAAATTGAAAGGGGCAAAGAACAGGGACCACCGGAACTGCGGGGGGTTGAGCCTCTGGGCGGACTGGGGATAAGCCAGGTTCTTATGGTCGGTGAAGAAAATGAATGGATGAACGGCACCCTCTGGGAGGTGTCACCACTCCTCTAATGCCAATTTGATGACCAGCAATTCACGATCCCCGATAGAATAGTTGCGCTCCGACGAGGTAAACGCTTTGGTGAAAAACCCGCAGGTGACTAACTGACCCGAAGAGGATTTCTGGGAGAGGACAGACCCTGCTCCTATGGAGAAGGCGTCTACCTCTACAATGAACTGTCTGTTTACCTCTGGTCAGTGCAAGGTAGGAGCCTCAGAGAAGGAGCGCTTTAAGGTGGAGAAGGCTTCTTCGGCCTCCGGCGTCCAGTTGCAGGACTTTGCTTCCCTACAGATGAGAGCCGTGATGTGGTTTGATCAAGGAAGAAAAATGGTAATGATTTGCCTGTAATAATTTGCAAAGCTAAAGAACTGCTAGATAGCCTTAGTCCCCACAGGATGGGGCCACTTCAGAATGGCGGCGAGCTTCTCAAGGTCCATCCGTAATCCAGAATCAGAGATGATGTATCCGAGAAAGGGCAAAGAGGTCTGCTCAAAGACGCATTTATCCATCTTGGCATACAACCGATTCCTCCTCAGTCACAGGAGGACTTGCCGTACGTGCCGTCTATGTGAGGATAAAGCCGGGGAGAAGATGAGGATGTCATTCAAATATACCACCACACATGTGAAAAAAAGATCACGGAAGATGTCATTGACGAACTCTTGGAACACTGCGTGGCGTTACACAACCTGTATGGCATGACCAACTACTCATAATGGCCGTCCCTGGTGTTGAAAGAGGTCTTCTATTCGTCCCCGGCCCATATGCGAACCAGGTTGTAGGCTCCTCATAGGTCCAATTTCATGAAGATTCAAGCCCCTTTGAGCCTGTCAAAGAGCTCCGGAATCAGCGGTAGTGGGTATTTGTTCTTGACGGTGATTGCATTCAAGCCCCTGTAATCTATACAGGGTCAAAGGGTGCCCTCCTTCTTCTTCACAAAGAAAAACCGGCACCAGCAGGGGACGTGGACTTTCGGATGAATACCCTAGCCAAATTGTCCGTGATATACTCAGACATGGCTTGCGACTCGGCTGGGGACAATGGGTAGATCTGTCCACTGGGTGGTGCAGCACTGGAAACCAGGTCTATAGGGCAATAATACGACAGATGAGGCGGGAGGACTTCTGCCTCTGTCTTGTTGAAGGCGTCTGCGTACTGCCAATAGGCCGCCGGTAAACCAGGAAGATCCGGTTGCGGGGAACAAGGTGGCAGAACGGACTGCAGGCATGTCTCTTGGCAGAGAGGGCCCCACCGCAGCATGTTCCCAGAACACCAGTCCAGGGCAGGTTCGTGAGTCCGGAACCAGACAAGGAGCAGGGCATGGGAAAGACCGGGCAGGACGTAGAAGGCAATTCTTTCACGGTGTAGAGCCCCGATCTGCACCTCCACCTCTTTCGTCACCTCTGTGATGACCTCCAGCAGCAGTCTGCCATCCACCCACGCAATGACACGAGGCGTCTCCAAGGGCATTACGGAGATTCCAAGCCGAGTCACCGCCTCTTGCCGAATGAAGTTTCCTGCTACCCTGGAATCCACGTAGGCTAGCTCAGAGAAGCGTCTCTGCGGACGTATCACCTGCAAGGGCAGGGTGAGGGGTTGAGAGGCACCACTCTCGCCTAGGATGGCCTCCCTTACTTGACCTAGGCGGAGGAGGTTTCTTGGTTTTTCAGGACAATACCGGCGCTGATAGGATGCGTCTCCACAGTACAGGTATAGGCTGTGAGCCAGCTACTCCTCTCGGCATGGATCCGCCATCCTGACCTGATCCAACTGCATAGGTTCGGAAAAAGGGGTGGCGGCAGACATCATGGTCCGTGGACTGGGTGAACTGCATTCAAAGGGAATTGACAGATTCATGGGAGCGTTCCTGAAAACACAAATTGATGCAAGTGGCTAGCGAGATCATGTCCTCCAGCTCTGCTGGGATATCCCAACCCGCAAGTTCATTCTTTATCCTGCCAGATAGGCCACACCAGAAATCCCCAGTCAGCGCCTCGTTATTCCATCTCAACTCAGAGAAGAGGGTGAGGAAGCATATTGCGTACTGCCCAACGGTGAGGGTCCCTTGACTGAGGTTGAAGAGGGATTCTGTATTAAATGCGACCCGGCTGGGTTCATCACAGACCTTACAGAATGTCTCCAGAAAGGTCGACAAGTGAGAGACTACAGGGTCATCACGCTCCCATACAGGGTTAACCTACACTAAGGCTTTGCCCTTCAGGTGGCATGCCACAAAGGCCACCCTGGCTCGATTGATGGGGTACTGCTGTGGCAGCAGTTCAAAATGTAGATGACACTGGTGGAGGAAGCCGCGGCACATCTTAGGGTCACCGCTGTATTTAGGTGGTTTTCCAAGGCGAGGCGGAGGGTTCGGGGCGCCTCCCGGAAACCGGTCATGGGCTGCGGTTTCAGCTGAGGCCGTGGTTGCAGACCGCAAAGAGATCAGACGATCGTCCACCGAAGACATATAAGACAGCATGCGAGACTGCGTGAACCCGGTGGTCAACAGACAGGAAGGGGACCCGGCAATGGCTCCGAGACACAACCGGATGCCCAATCGGTAGAAGAGCAGAGGATGCAGACCCAGGAGAGGTGAGCTGGGGAGCGATGCCAGGGGACCTAACAAATACACAAACCTAGCAATAGAACACTTACATATACAGGAATGGAGTTGTTGCACTAAACATATTCCAACACTGCCACTCAACAACTACTTATCCTGTTAGTCCCATTGCGGTATGAAGTCCTCAAACTTGGCTCTTGGCAATTGTTTTGTCATATCATCAGCTAACATCTTGTAAGACTCACAATAAACAAACTCTAGTACACCACGTTCCACTAAATCACGTAAGAGGTGATGTTTAACGTCAATGTGCTTAGTCCTTGCACTAATAATACATCCTTGGTTGTCCTCAAACACAGACATGCCCCCACTGCTTGTCTGTAACTCTCATTGCTGGAGTTTTGACGAACCTTTGGCTTCTGAGAGCTCTTTTTCCTTGTAGTAACTCCGTAAACTTCCATGTCTGGAGTTAGTGAAGGGACTCCATCTCTTCATTAGTGGCATTTATCCACTACTGCTTCTCATGGACAGGCAGTTTTTGCATCTCTTGTCATGACTGTGGCTCTGGTTCAGGAAGTGTTTTGACCATATAAGAAAGGCGTCTAGCTGAGATAGCTTTGTTTGGTCTTTCTGATCTCCTGACTGGAGGTTGACTTGGTTCTTCTGTTTCTTCCTTGCTGGCTTCAGAGCTTATCCAAACTTCAGTGTTTTCTTTTTCAGTGTCTGGGTTTGGTGATTGAGATTCTTGTTCTTGTTTCTTGGCTTGAATAACTGGTGTAACTTCATGGAATTTGAGCGAAACAGAGTTCTCATCAATCACTACATCTCTGCTGATTGCTACTATGTTGGTCTCTGGGTGCAAGATTCTGAGGCTGTGGCTGTGCAGATCTAGTGGTGCTTACTTTAGGAAAGGATTTTCTGGACATTTTCCCTTTAAGACAGCTAGTGCACTTCATCATTTTACTGCATTGCTTGATTTCAACACCATTTGCAAATTGACCTAGCTTCCTTACTGCTTCTGGGTCTCTGTGCCCAAGACGTCTGTGCCATACATGGATACAGTTCTTATTCAGATCTTGTCTAGCACTGTACACTTTTTTTTGCATTTTAGCTGATTAAGTTCATTTTGGACTACATTCCCTTTTTGCATAAGCTTCTTTAGTGACAGAAGATTGCTTTCAAGACTGGAAACAAAGAGAACATCGTTTACTGGGATCTTTCTGCTTTGTGCTGAGGAAACTGGACAGTGGAGGTAGCCGTCTTCTACTCCTTCTGAAGTCATATAGTGACCATTAGCTAAGATGACCTTTTCTGACTTGCTTTCATCACGGTCAGTGAAGAAATCCTTGTTATTCGTCATATGGCTGCTAGCACCAGAGTCTATACACCATATATGCTTTGCAGATGAGCCTGTACTGGTATTAAATGCAGCTTCAACACATGCAGAATCTTCCTTTACAGCTGTTTTCATCTTTTGATCACTGTTCTGCTTTTTAAGCTGACTCATTCTTGCTTTCCAAATTCTGCAGTTTGCTTTAAGGTGGCTGGGCTTTTTACAGACAAAACATTCACAAATTTCCCTTAGATTGCTCTTATTTTTAGGAAAGTCCTGTATCTTTAATGCTGTTTCTGCTGTGGATTCATTGCTGCTGCTTACATTATGCGTTTTTCGCTTGAATTCATCTACAAGCTTGCCTTTGACATATTCTAGTGTGTACTCATCATCTGGCCGTGAATTTAGTGCAGTGACAAGTGTGTCATAACTTTCTGGAAGACCACTTAATAGTAGTGCAGCAACATGAAAGTCTTTAATTTCTTCTCCAATACCCCTGAGATGCTCCACAAACTCTAGGGTGTTTCTTATCTAGTCCTGCATATTCTGGCTATTACTTACCTTAGACTGGTACAGCTTTCTCATGAGCTAAAGCTTATTGCTGGAGATGATGGGAGTACAGGTGTGACACGGTCCGCGCTGCTCCAATGTTAAAAACTCACCAAAAGAGTTACAAAGTCATCAGTAGATTTTATCTTTTTAATCCTCCTTCCTCCTACGCGTTTCGGCGCCCCACCTGGCACCTTCCTCAGGGATATTACAATAGACAGTACATTGGGGTTTTATATAGCCCCAGAGCCTTACAAAAAAGGGTGTTGTCTGTTTGCTAATGATGTCACAAATGGGAGTGTCACAGCCTTTTGGCACTATTTTCTCAAAAGACAAGAAATAGAACTCAAATATATCATAAACAACACTCAATGCCATCATAAAATTATTACCAAAGCCCACAGGATCTGATTTGCAGAAAATGATGTGTGGATTAGCAGAAAAAAGAGTGATGAGGATCAGATTACACATGATATAATACAGGCAGAAAAATTTTTTTTTCTCTAGTGTTCCACATGGGGCTAGAACCCTGGTCACTTGAGCATATACACATATATATCAAGGAGCTAGGTGCCAGACGCCACCTAGGTGATTTTCTGGTAAAGCTATAAAAAATAAATAAGGGACTTTGATAGATCATTGTAGATATAAAGGTGGTTAAAGTCTATCTTAAAAAGCGCAGGGGTAAAAAATATATATATATGTAAAATAACTTTATTGGAAAAAAATATATTGATTAAAAAGAATATATTTTAAAAAAAGGGGGATATATTAATTACAATTTTCCATTGTATAAAAAATGATTTAAAATATATTTTTCATTTTTTATATAAAATCTATGATGATAAGAAATAAGAAATAAATATATAAGTATGTTTCTTGATTTTTCTAAAAAGCATATATCAGGAGAAACGTATACAATATGAAGAAGAAAGAATTTTTTGTATATAGTAAGCCACCTCTCAGCTTATAAATCAAGAATAGTATACATGTGCTTACTATATACAAAAAATTCTTTCTTCTTCATGTTGTATACGTTTCTCATGATATAGGCTTTTTAGAAAAATCAAGAAACATACTTATATATTTATTTCTTATTTCTTATCATCATAGATTTTATATAAAAAATGAAAAATATATTTTAAATCATTTTTTATACAATGGAAAATTTTAATTAATATATCCCCCTTTTTTTTAAATATATTCTTTTTAATCAATATAGTTTTTTCCAATAAAGTTATTTTACTATATATATATTTTTTACCCCTGCGCTTTTTAAGATAGACTTTAACCACCTTTATATTTACAATGATCTATCAAAGTCCCTTATTTATTTTTTATAGCTTTACCAGCAAATCACCTAGGTGGCATCTGGCACCTAGCTCCTTGATATATATGTGTATATGCTCGAGTGACCAGGGTTCTAGCCCCATGTGGAACACTAGAGAAAAATTTTTTTTTCTGCCTGTATTATATCATGTGTAATCTGATCCTCATCACTCTTTTTTCTGCTAATCCACACATCATTTTCTGCAAATCAGATCCTGTGGGCTTTGGTTATAATTTTATGATGGCATTGAGTGTTGTTTATGATATATTTGGGTTCTATTTCTTGTCTTTTGAGAAAATAGTGCCAAAAGGCTGTGACACTCCCATTTGTGACATCATTAGCAAACAGACAACACCCTTTTTTGTAAGGCTCTGGGGCTATAAAACCCCCAATGTACTGTCTATTGTAATATCCCTGAGGAAGGTGCCAGGTGGGGCGCCGAAACGCGTAGCAGGAAGGAGGATTAAAAAGATAAAATCTACTGATGACTTTGTGACTCTTTTGGTGAGTTTTTACATTGGAGCAGCGCGGACGGTGTCACACCTGTACTCCCATCATCTCCTTGAATTTCACTACTGGTCAGTAGTTGGTGGAGGTCCTGCAGCAGCTGAGAGATTCTTCTCAAAATGCCTTCAAACCAGTTGTGGGGCCCACAACTGAATCAGGTGAGTGGCTCCTCAGCATCACTCTTTCTAGTGTCACTAATGATAGGGCACTATTGGCCTCTTGTCCCCCACCCTCTTATTTTTTGCAAAGCTTATTGCTGAGATTTGATCATTCATGCACTTTCTGTAATTCATCCCACATCTCTTTTGTAGTTGCACACTGGCATATGTACACAATCTGATCATCATCTACACTGAGGGAGATAGTGCTTTGTGCTTTCTGATCCTTGTCTAGCCAATCATCTGGTAATATATGAGGCACTTGTTCCTGTGTATATTTCCACGTACTTTCTCTTATGAACAGCATCTTCACCTTGAATTTCCAGGATTGATGAGACTTTGCACTGAGAACTTGCAGTGATCCCTGCTTGTGGACATCTTCTCTGTTGCTCTGTGCTGCTTTTGCTTTGGGCTTCTGTTGCTGTATTACTCTTCTGTGTCACTCCGTGCTCTATGTCACGCTGGGGTTCTGTGTCATGCTGGGCCCATAACATGTTGGCAGCGGATCATTCAGGATACTTTCTAGCCTGTTGAACAGAATGAAGCTTTAATTAGCAATTAACAGGTAGAGATATGATAAGATATGTATATTCCTGATTCCACAAATCCTAAGTGTCTCTGTGCAGCATCAGCAAGCTGCTTCTCCTCTCATGCACAGACACAGGAAACTGGGCACAGTCACGTGGTCTTTCCTGTGTGTAAGCCTCTGGGAGTGTTTTTTTTTTATCTAACTTTATAGACAATACACAAACCTAGCAATAGAATAGTTACATATACAGGAATGGAGTTATTGCACTAAACATATTCCAACACTCATGAAAGATATGATTAATGCAAAGCAGTCTGTGGAGCGCTCAGGAAAGGCAGGCAGGGTGAATTATAGATAAAACTTAGCTTTTTATTTTTCTCCTTCACAGCCACAACGCGTTTCCACTGACACAGCAGTCTTCCTCCTGAGGAAGACTGCTGTGTCAGTGGAAACGCGTTGTGGCTGTGAAGGAGAAAAATAAAAAGCTAAGTTTTATCTATAATTCACCCTGCCTGCCTTTCCTGAGCGCTCCACAGACTGCTTTGCATTAATCATATATTCCAGTTTCTCCTGTGGAGAATCAGCAGCAGGAGCAGCTTGGAAGGCACAACAACAAAAGGACCTGTGTGGTGTGAGGTGAAGGCCTGGAACTACAGGACCTTTCCTGTCTAAGTGGTCACGTGTTCAGAGCTGGGGCCAGAGGAAGCAGCTCACAGGCAGCAGCACACAGAGATTCCAGGGAGAGCAATTAAGCTCCACACTTCAAGTGATTGAGCAGCTTTTTTACTAGTTAGGGAAAGAAATTGTTTATACAGGTGCACCCATTGCGCATCCTTTTCTGTTTATTTACATATTAACACTCATGAAAGAGACCTTCCTCACTACACTCACTGACAAATTGATTTGCAAGGGTAAGTGAACTTCGATAAGTAAAATGAACTGTTGCAATTGATCTACACATACCACTACTACTGCCCCTACCATCAATATGTCTAGTATGTTAAAATTAATATTGTTCGGACAAACATACTAAATTGTATATCTGGCACATCCCTAGCATCTGAGAGATCTGCTACCGTGTATCTAAAGTCCCCTATACAGATCAAAACTCTGTCAAACCCACCTCTTGTTGTCTTGCTGGATATTTATGTACAGTGGTGTGAAAAAGTGTTTGCCCCTTCCTAATTTTTTATTCTTTTGCATGTTTGTCACACTTAAATGTTTCAGATCACCAAACCAATATAAATATTAGACAAAGATAACAAAAGTAAACACAAAGTACAGTTTTTAAATGAAGGGCTTTTATTTAAGGTATTTATTTATTAAGTGAAACAAAATTCCAAACTTACACATTTTTGGGAATATGGGTCCAATTTCCCTAGACGCATCCAGGTCTAATTATTGCCACATCTGTTCTCAATTTAGAAATCACTCAAATGGGACTTGCATGACATACTGAAGTAGACCAAAGGATCTTCAAAAGCAAGACATCATGCTGTGATCCAAACAAATTCAGTAACAAATGAGAAATCAAGTAAATAAGATCTATCAGTCAAAGAAAAGTTAAAAAGCCATTTCTAAAGTTTTTTTTATTCAGGAGCAGCAAGAAACCAACGTTTTGGTCCTTCCCGGACCTTGATCACAGTAGTTGCCTCTTTTTTCACAT